>OZ024794.1:32395681-33009014 GCA_964017045.1 Omphiscola glabra | reverse complement strand
AAAAAAAAATGTGACATCAAGGCATGATATAACAATGTAACTGTTGAACGAGACTCAAACCAATCATATCTCAGCCAAGTTTCTTGACTAATGCTGTGCGCAACGGCAACGTACAGGCTCGCCAACCGACACCGGTCTGCGGACCACAATTCGATGACCGCTGATCTGGGATAACCTGGTCAACATTAAATTACTAGCCTCATAAAATCTACCTAAAGAAACGGCAGCTTGTCGACTAGGTACAGTGGCATAGACATCTGAATAAGGAAGTAAATAATGTTGTGTGAAATGAACTGCAATGCGATAAGGTACAATGCTCGTCAAGGGTCGGCAACCTGCGACCCACTGAAGCGTACAGGGCGGCCCGCATTATGTTTTCACAAAATGCCCAAAATGTAAATAATTATCCTTAAAGCCTTTGAAAAATGACAAATGACAGTGTGTACTTGTAAAACTTACAAGTTATAAGTTTACTTATATGAGATGAATTTGAACATTATTCCACTGTTCATTTGCCAAATGAACGCAAAGTGAATTTTTTAAAGCTGATCTTTAAAGAGGTATGTGACGTATATATATATTTTTTTAAGTTTAAAAAACGAATGCGGGCACGAAAAAAATAAAGTAATATCCATACAGCTCTCTGCGCAAAGTCACCCCTGCTGTGAGTGTAAGTCTTTGAAGAATAAAGCTAGCAGACTGGGAATTTTCGAGAGCGCAGAGTAAACGATTGCCATCTAAGAATTAAGTCCATAGGCACTTGAAGTAGACGGATGTTATTTGGATTAAAACTGAAAACAAAAATAAAAATAAATTTCCGCTTCGAAGCCGATGCATGAGCACGTGTTAATCGCGACCTTTGGCACGCGCAGGGGCGTTGCTGTTTTCATCCAGGGGCGTCAGCTGTGTGAGTCGGGGTCAAGAGTTCGGGTAGGCGACGCCGGAATACAGAACAATGGATCAGTGGATAATTAAAGTTCTTTTTGTTTTTAGCGGACGTGCCGCTGGCCAATGCGGACTTCATTTGTTTCAAAGCCAACTCGGTTAGGGGTCAAGGGTCAGCCCAAGAGGCAAGTCTGTAGTGGACCAATGATTGGCCAGGCTCGATGTTATTTCTAAATACGATCCAAATGGGAATATAAAGTAAAAGCGAGTTAGTTGTGCAGATAAGCTCAGGCTGTTAGTGCCAAAGAAAGATTATACTTTGGAGAATGCATTCGATTTGTAGCCGTTACTCAAAAGAAACAGAGAAATAAATTTATGATCATCAAATATTATTTATTTATATATTTTGGTAGTCTAAATAAACGTTAAGAAATATTTGAGTCTCTTAAGATATATTATAAATGTTACAATACACATCATATCGATAGGTCTAAAACAATACACCTGGGGGGGGGCCTTATCCAGGGGAGACCTCGCGCCCTGGGTGTTATGGCAGGCATCGTCACGGTGTACTAGAAGACCCATAAAAATCAGGGTTATTCGCATTTGTGTTAGCATTTTTTATCGTGATGGTCTGTGGGGTTCTAGAAAAAGTGTAAGAACCCCTGGAAAGCGCGTACTTGGAAAAAAAAAACGTGCGAGAAGATTTTTTTCAAAACAATTTTTTTTAGACCGTTGAGATTGGAAGCGTTTGTCAGGTACTATAATGAATATGGTCCTTTTTTTTTTTTTTTACACATTTTGGATCAGAGAGCTTGGGAAAACTTGACATAAACTTAAGGATTTAATGATTAAGTTAAATGAAAATAAAAAATAAAAAAAACCTTATCAAATTAATGAAAAACGAAATAATTCCAATCCAATTATAACATCACTCAAGACTCAAGGCTTAAATACTGCGTAGGAGAACTTGCTGATGGATAACTCTTTCATCCCCAAATTTAGTAGAATACAGATTATCTCGCTTGATTTCACGTCATTATTGAACGTCCGGGAAGCGTGAAGGAGGTCAAGGCTAAGAAAGGATTCAAAGTAACAGGGACGGGGGATTGCGGAGTGGACAGTGAGTAGAGAGAAACAGGTGGTCAGAGCGAAGGTGGAGCAATATGTTATCAGAGCGAAGGTGGAGCAATATGTTATCAGGTCGAAGGTGGAGCAATATGTTATCATATCGCGAGTGAAGAAAGATGGGTGTCATATCGCGATTGGAGGATGATGTCGTAAGATCGGGATTGGAGGAAGATGGATGTCATAATGGGAGTACAAATGAAGAGGTGATGAGCTTGGTAGTGCAGGTGAAGTGAATTGTCGTCAGCTACTGGGTGGGTGGATAGAGTTTTTCAGATAAGAAGGAAGTATACATTCGTTCTTATCTGAAAAAAAAATAAATAAATAAAAGAAAAAAAAATTTTCAGATAACTTTTTAAATTATCAGAAGAATGGCGTAAAGATTGCCATTTAAGAATAGTGGATATATTGTCTGGTAAGAAGGGTGGATAGATTGTCAGATAAGAACGGTAGATACATTGTCAGATAAGAATAATTTATATATTGTCCGATAAGAAAGGTGGATATAATGTCAGATAAAAATAATGGAAAAATTGTCAGCTAAGAAATGTGGATATATTGTCAGATAAGGATGGATAGGTTGTCAGATACCATGCAAACCGGTATAAGGACTTGGTTAGGAAAAAAAGTGGGGTTTTTGGGGGGGGGGGGGGGGGTTGAGGAGGGGAAGAGAGGGGAAGAGGGGAAGAGAGGGGAAGAGAGGGGAAGAGGGGGGAAGAGAGGGGAAGAGAGGGGAAGAGAGGGAAAGAGGGGGAAGAGGGGGAAGAGAGGGGAAGAGGGGGAAGAGAGGGGAAGAGGGGGAAGAGGGGGGAAGAGAGGGGAAGAGAGGGGAAGAGGGGGAAGAGAGGAAGAGAGGGGAAGAGAGGGGAAGAGGTGGAAGAGAGGGGAAGAGAGGGGAAAGAGAGGGGAAGACGGGGGAAGAGAGGGGAAGAGATAATTCAAATGGGAGGTAGGGGTGAACATAAGCTAAACAGTGTGAGAACAATACACCACTGTTCGTGGTAGGATTTGTAGCTTTGTTTTCCTACCCTCTTGAGTCTAGTTGTTGACATAAAGTTCGTTTATAATAAAAACCCAAGATCCGTGTTCTCCAAATCCAGTGTTGCTGGGTTTGGTGTCTTCCGGCACCTAATTAGTTTTAGACAGTATTCGTCAGATCGATAGTCCTCATCTGTGGAAATTAGAATCTCTGCCAGAGTAGAATCCAAAGACTAGAGCGCTCCATCTCTTGGCAGAACAAATGTGTGACTTGTATTCTACAACTCACTGTTCACAGACAAAAAATGTATTGCTATAGTGCTCTACAGCTGTAAACAGACACAATGTATGACAAGTGTCTCTGAGTTATTGACAGACAAAATGTATGACTAGCCTTTCACACCTGTTGACAGAATAGATGTACTACAAGTGCTTTTCATCTGTTGACGGACAGAATGTGTGACAAGGGTGCCTGGTCTGGTGACAGACAAAATGTGTGACAAGGGTTCCTGGTCTGTGAGGAGAGAGTGAGAAAGGGAGATATTCCAAACGCTTGTCTGGTGACAACAAAATGTTTGACTTGTATACTACCGCTGTTGACAGAGCAAATGTGTGACTAGTGTCCCTGATCTGTTGACAGACAAAACGTGTGACCAGTGGTTCTCATCTGTTGACAAAATAAAATAATCTGCGATGTTCTAGAAAACAGTTCAGCCTACAGAAATTTCAGCATTGAGAATCGTGCGGCAACAAATTCAAAATATTTGATGAAGACATCTGGGAATTCTTTCATCAAAACTTTCCTCTCTTGAAAAATAAAATCGTCTTTTATTCCCAAATTGATATTTTACTCGAAGTAATCATTTGAAATACATTTAGACTAGTCTAAGCATGCCAGTCAAGTATTTCGACATTAAACTGTCCCAGTTCCTAAAGAAGGATGAGACCGGATCAGTCGCTGACGCAGCAGCTCTTGGGAGTGAAGTAAACATTGCCCCCTCTTTTCTCTTTCAATCTCTCTCTCTTTCCCCCCCCCTCTCTCTCTCTCTCTCACACACACACACACCAAATCGTGTGGCCACTGTTCTTTTAATGAAAATGCCGGAGCCCACTTGTACACGGCACGTCAAAAGATTGCAATTTGTCGCTTAAAGGACAATGATTCCGCTTGCATCGACCCAGATTTGAATTTGCAAGGGTGATTACGGGCGATTTGACACCAAACGCCTTGGCGTCTCTGAAGACGCCATTTAGTGGCTATGTTGAGGAGACGTGGGAAGCGGAAATGAGAGCCTTGAGACAGGAGGAGCTGGGTGGGTTGGTTGGGGGGGGGGGGGGAGTGAGAAAGGGAGATATTCCAAACGCTCGCACTTCTTGGCGGAAAAACAAACACGTGGCTGAGCTCTGTTGCTTGCTCTTTCAAATTGTTTCAATCTTCAAGCTCGTCTCCTAGTGCATGCGACGGCTTTAACCGTTATTATAGAAATTTGAACAGCATGGAGACCATTGAGATTGCACAATGGAGATGGCTTGTATAAACATTTGCTTAGTTGTAAAAAAAAAAAAAAAAATAATGGTTTCATTAACAATGAGATTTGAGAACCAAACACGTTTGGGTTTAAGATTATCCGTTAATAAATGAAGTCACTTGGCTTCGCTTCGATAATAATTTTTTTTTTCGGAAAAAACCATTGTTGGACCTGATTTACTTTTTAAAAAATTATGATTCTCTTCGAGGTCATTGGTATTTGTATATATTATAATATATATTTCTTCGTTTCAGTTCTTCACGATTGAAACTTAATTTTGAATTTTAATCAGGCAGTTTGTGATCATTTCTAGTTTTACAAAAAAAGATGTTAATGGGTGCATGTCTTAGTTATGCATATTTTTAAAAAAAATTAATAAATAAGTTTTCACCAGATGTAGTTTGTGTAACACAACAAGTTAACCTTGATCTATCACATGGCAATAATATTTATTACTACCTCACTATGGCGTAGGGGTCTGACAATAACGAACTATATCACGAGAAAAAGCAGGAACTATTTTTTGATAGCGGAAGGAGAACTCATGATTTTCTGAGTGGAGAGCGTACACGAATGTGTCTGAGAGGATGGACGACGTGTTGAATTTTACTATGATGTCGATTCGCGGATAGAATGATATTCAAAGTGCATTGCATTCTTCACACTGTAACTTTGTCAGTTACAAGGATGCACCAATGCCAAGGATTTATTTTATTTCATTATTTATCATGTAATAAAGTACCGTGTGAATTATTCAGTTGGAATTATTCAGCTCTTCAATAAGTATAAGTATCATCATATTACAGAAAGTAATTAATTAACATACAGAAAATGTGGTAAATTTATGTATTGTTACAATGGTGTCAGAAGTTTGTAACAGATATATCAAGCGGATTTCATTTTTTTTTTTATTAATGTGTCCGCTAGCGATTTCTTTTCTTACAATTAAACTCATCTGTTCACACTGATTTCAGTTATTCGTTCCGAGTATTCACCTTGCTGTTGCATAGTGAGCGTGTCAGTCACTATACATTTTTCCTTAGTAATAAACGAACACATAGCTCATAGTTCATTGTAATGGCCCTACACATATAACATGTAATGTGTACGTCTACAGAAATTATGGGCCTTGGCGGACCTAAAGACATGAAAATATAACTGTAACGTGGTGGTTCTCAACGTGGTGGTCCGTGGATCGGGACCGATCTGAGAGCTTTCGGTGAGCTGTTAAGTGATTTTATTCTTGAAGATATCGTTTTAAAAATTCCCCAAATCAATAAATCGTGCTCGAATCCTCGCTGCCGATTCCTACCGATCCAACCTCCCCCCGAAAAGTTTGAGAATCACCGTGTCGCAATCGCCCTTGCAGATATGACAACCCCTTGTGAAATCCTTGTATCGTAATGGACCTGCAAGCTGTGACCGTGTAGTGGCATCGCGGGCGTAGTATTCTGATCACGTCCTCTTGCATTTTTTCTTCATCAATTTACGTGCGGATAGTTTGTAGACGGAAGTCCCTCACGGGTCAGGGTATTAAAACATTGCCCCTTGTCGTGGCCTCCCCTGACAAATCGTGGGGTGCGTTTTTTTTTAGGAACAGCAAATTTCTGGCTCGTCTCATAACGGGGAGTTTATAGTTTTTGGTGACTCATCAACGCTGGAGGCACACACTGGATAGGCAACGGAACTATGGGAGAGTTCAAGGGCACGGAACTCGGACGAAATAGTTTAAAAGCATACTACAGTCACGACCAAGTGACAATGAAAGTACGTGTCTCGTCAAAAATTATCAAATTTTAGTTCAAAAGATGAAATAATTTCGAGCAAAGTTTCTGATTTTTTTTTCTAAGTTCCCGTTGCTGCTCCTTTAGCCAAGCTTAATACAAGAGCAGGAATCCGACATTAACGAAAATAGCAATACTTGATGATGATTTTTTAGGAATTGTGTTTATTTCTTAACGTTTACAGTGTATGCGCATCTTTGATTCATCATACTAATGAAATGACCACATCGTACTAATGAAATGACCACAGTTCAAGCTGAACAATACCCGGTTTACTTAAGTCTCGTGAGACCTGGTTACGAGATCCCGGTCTGGCAGCCATCTCGGACACAGGGGGAAAATATGCCGTTACTCTTTGGTTTGTCTTTGACTGGGTACAGACGTACCTGGACATTGGGGGGTGTACCGGTACTCTTTGGTTGGTTTTGTCTGGGTACAGACGTACCTTTACAACTGCCGAACTTGTGCAACCACCACGGGACGACGTCCCCTATCATGGCTGCCATGACATCCGAACATACACTAATGCAAAAGTCATGTAGCTTCCCCCCCCCCCCCCCCAAAGTGTCTTGACTAATTTGGTGCGGACCTTTAACGTAAGGCTCGCGGACGGGCACCGGTCCGCGGACCACCATTTTGAGGAACGCTGCTTTAATTAACTGAATATTGAACAACCATCTCCTTTTAACAACACGACTGTCATTCTTTTCACACCCTTATCTATCGATCCCGCCGGACCGAGGGACCAAACGTCTGCACATAATTTCCATCAAACTCCAACGAGCCAGGATTATACATCCATCCCTACACGTACACATATATATAACCAATTAAAGTCCTCGGGCCTACTAATCCCTGATATGGAGAACGTTTTTGTCTTAAGTTCACCCAGCATCCCTCGGCGTGGCATCGATTAGCGCCCATTCAAATGGTGTAGTAGACTAAGGCGCGCCGCCCCCCCCCCCACGGGGGACCGGGACCGAGCAGTGCATCGTGTTTCTTTACAAAACCAGCAGAAAACCTCTCGCCGTTTGCGATAAGTGGGGATGTGTTATTAACGTTGATTATACAAGCTCGTAATAAGCGTCGCTCAATAATCACCGGGAAATTTCATTAGGTCACGTGGTTTGAGAGAGTTATGGCCGGAAATACCAAAAAAAAAAAAAATTAAACAACCGACAAAAAAGAAGGGAAAAAGAGTAGAATCGGAGGGTGTAAAAGAAACAAATAAAGTTGGGTTGCGTTTTTAGTTAATTTACAGAATTCGGAATAATAGTTTAAGTTCGGGATCTTATCGTCATTAGGGCAATGTTTGCAGATGAGTACAGTTTGAGTCTGTGGCGCCCGGGGCGTTCATCGACTTTGCCACCCATAAATAACGAAATCTACGATGCATACACAATACACAAAATATTAGCTTTGTTACCTCAGCCTCAATAATACACCCCCCACACCCCCCCACCCCAAATAAATAACAAAAATAAAAGCAAGCATTTTCCCGTCCATTTCTTACGCCTGTAAATGTGAGCAACGTGCCCGGGCCCACGATCCTTCATAAGAGGTTGCCATAGCATCATAGATTGCTTTTCCCAGTTAGTGTTAGGTGTGGTCATTTTGGTCTTCTGTTCCGTGTGGAGAGTTCACTAACAGCGTTCTATGAGCTAAAACCCCACGAGGGACGCTATGACGTTATTATTTACCAATGACCAACAGACGCGATGATTTTATAAATTTAAGATACCGGGTACTTAAAAGTTGGGTTTATAGGAGGTCAGTCATGATGAAGGTCTACACCAGGGTTTTGGTACACATTTAGTACAAGGGTTGTAGGTAACTATTAATATTTTTGGGGCGCAGCGTATCAAGAGACAAACTTAACCTAAGGGCCAAAAGGCTTCTAAATTTTTATTTGAGGTTTACATTGAGGAGTAAATAAGGGCATTTTCACCCTGGAAAATAGGACCCATATTTCGACCAATCTAACAAAGGGGAAGCGATGACAAATTATAAAAGCGATTTAAGATGTTATAGGAGCGAATCAAACAGCTTCATTACAATGACAGCACTTACATGAAGATATTTAAAGAATCTAACTGCTTTAGGTCCGGTGTCAGCTTTGCTGGGAGTGCAGAGGATATTGCCGGCCGGGTTCGGTCCACGGGCCATGGGTTTGACGACCACTGCTTTAGAGCAATAAACCGGCGACGATTTTAAATGTTCTTGAGTTGATGGCCCCCATTTGATTAAAGAATTATGAAGAGTGCTATAGGATCAAGTCATGAACCGAGGACACGAATTATACCGCTGTCGATCGAGTAATGTATTTAAAAGGGCGTCTTACTTCCCTAGCAACGATTGTATCCACGTGTCGTTGTCTGTCGTGTACTCCTTTTGTCTTGTTTCTGGATCAACACTTGGTTATATTGGGAAGGGGGAGTGGTGAGTCTAGACGCTGCTCACATTGTCTTAACCCCGCTAGTTCCCTCGGTGAGTTAACCTGCCAGTTCCCTCCGTTAGATGACCTGCCAGTTCCCTCAGTGGGATGACCTGCCAGTTCCCCCAGCGAGATGACCTGCGCATTCCCTCAGTGAGATGACCTGCCAGTTCCCTCCGTTAGATGACCTGCCAGTTCCCTCCGTTAGATGACCTGCCAGTTCCCTCAGTGGGATGACCTGCCAGTTCCCCCAGCGAGATGACCTGCGCATTCCCTCAGTGAGATGACCTGCCAGTTCCCTCAGTGAGAAGACGAAGTGTTAGACGATTTAACGCTTTGCAATGGGAACACAAGATCCAACTAGTGAACTCTTTGGGGTTAAAAAACAACAACAATACAATCTTGAGACAAAATGTTCCACTAAAAATAGCCACACATCTCACGGTGGTTTGCGCTGCTTTTACCTACCAAATAAAATATTATTTTGCGCATTACTTAACACACCATGTGGCAGTTCGGTAGATGGCGCTTTTGAAATAAATCTTCCTTCTAGCTTTGGTAGGTTTCTCTCGTAGTACGGATATAGATTGTTATTTGAAGAGCATTTTAACCTAAAATTTTTTAACTTCATTTTCTAAATTGAACTTCTAATTAAACTAATACAACTTCTAACTGAACAAATACAACTTCTTATTAAACTCATACAATTTATAATTTAAATAAAACACCCTCAAATTAAAGTAAAGCAAATTCTTATAAAACTAACGCAACTTCTAAAATTTTATAGAAATGTTCATTTGTTTTATTACATCTAGACATTTGAGATATATTCTATATCAGGGTTTCTCAATCAGGGTTGTCAAATTGGGTGGGGGTGGGGCTAGGAAAAAAACAGATAATAAGAACAGAGATGACATTAGCTACATCATCATCATTATAATCATTCCGCTCCAGAAGCCAATAGGGCATATGCCCTTTCTGCCCAATACCTTTAATATACATTTGAGAGAATGACTTTTTGTTTTCAACCGTAGAAACATGAAGCAATGAAGAAAAGTTGCTCAACTATTTCACGTGATGCCCGTCAACAAGAGGCAATCTTAGGGCAACAAGAGGCAACCTTAAGTCAATAAGAGGCAATCTTAAGTCAACAAGAGGCAATCCTAAGTCAACAAGAGGCAATCTTAAGTCAACAAGATTCGTTCCACTAAACCCAGGGGTCATCAAACTACGGCCCGCGAGCCGGATCCGGCCCATGACGCCATTCAACTGGCCCGCCGACAGTACTTGAGCATGCTCGTAAGTATGGTAGAGAATGATTATCCGGCCCGCGCTCGTTATTTTTTCCGTTAACCGGCCAGTTTATCAGGCCCGCCGTGAAAATAGTTTGGTGACCCCTGACTTAACCTATCCAACAAGTGGTCAATCAATTTACTCAAAAGAGGAAAAGCCCGTAATTATTAAAAGTGTAGTACTTTCACCTGGAAAAAGAAAGTGTGCACTGCCATTTCAGTGAACTGATATTACCCAACCCCCTCCCACCCCCCGCACCCACGTCGTAGTCTCCACCAGGGATGGGTGGGTGGGGGAGCTACTGAAGTAAACACACCAGTCAAACAATATGCACGATAATGGAAATATACACCGTTTTATCTATGAATAGATATATGAAGTTCAATGAGGGTTTGTTTGTTTGTCTGACGGTTATAGACTCAGCATTGAGAGAGTGCATTATGATTGCCCCCCCCCCTTTTTTGAGTGTTTCTAATCTTCAGTGAGAATGAGGTCACCCACAGCTACACAAATACTTGTGGTAAATTTTGTATCGCTTGATCAATAATAATTAGTGTTTTAACCATTTCTACAATTTGAATGAACTAAAATGATAAAATAGAAAGTGATATGTACACTCCATTAAGAGCTCTAGAAATTTATTTTATGACTTAATACGAATAAGCTGGACAATGTCTCAAAAATTATAATTTTTATATAAAACATACCTATGAGACAGTGGATACATTCCAATACAGTATATATTTGCGCCGTAGAATACCGTAAGAGAAATGTATTCCAAAAAAATGGTATACTTTATCTAAGTGGTTTGCATTAAACGCGAGCGCGCCTGGCATCAGTATTTATTTGATGACACGTATCATTCGGATACTTCCTATGCGACCAATTGTACTCGTTAAAATCGCAGTCGGCGACCGGGCGCACATCGTATCCTGGAGTAGAGCACGTAATGTAAATAGTCTCCTCTTCACGGGGGTATCAGCAGAGCGGTTTCGATATCACCACAGTTCCTTTTAAATATTGCGATAATTTTAAAGGAATTTGACATTTGTAATTTAAAATGTGTTTCTTTTGTCTTTGACATCGGTTTTATTGTTTTTCGTGTTACTAAACAAGAGTAACAGATCGCATCATACAAGAGACATGGCATTTGTCTTTGACATCGGTTTTATTGTTTTTCGTGTTACTAAACAAGAGTAACAGATCGCATCATACAGGAGACATGGCATTTGTCTTTTGTTACAACAGCAATTTTTTTTTTAAGGGTTTGCATTTTATGTATAGACGTGAATCGTTTTCTACTCGGAAATCAGGGCCGTGCATAGGCTGAAGCAACCGAGTAAATGTCTAGGGGCCCTTCCCTCATGGGGACCCCTAAACAGCGGATTTTAAAAAAAATATATATATATTTGAAATTTTTGGGGACGCAAACTTTGGAATTGCTCGGGGCGCCAAACACCCTCTGCACGGGCCTGGCGGAAATATAAAAAAAATATGGTACATAGAATCCACTAAAAATCAGATTAATGAAAAATTAGACGCGCTTGAAATGAAGCAGTCAACCCCTGTCTGCATTATACTATATAGTTAGCATAGGGGGTCGAAAATTATGTTTGGCAATATATATATTGGCTATACATATATATTAATATCTGTCGTCTTCAGTGATGTATAATACAGAAGCACATGTTTCATGTACTCATCCCGATAAACTCAATGGTGAGGTTGGAGTCTATTTTTATCTACGAAGTGGCTATTGGTACCCGGGTACCAAAATTGAGAGGTTGAGATTAAAAAACGATGAATAATATTATTGTTGGGTTTGTAAGGCAAAATGAGGTATCAAATGAAAGATAATTGAGTGTACTATACGTTTGTAATCTTAATTCTTCAGTTTTACTAAAATAAACTACCACAAATGACATCCGAATATCATTGAGCCTAATGGTACCCGGGTGCGAATGGCGGCGCTACGTGTCTTGGTCCATTTTAACAAATGCTATTCGGATGTCATTTGTAGTAGTTTATTTTAGTTAAAATGGATAATTAAGTTTACAAACGTATAGTCCACTCAAATATCTTTCATTTGATACTTCATTTGGTCTTACAAACCCAACAATAATATTTTAAATCGTTTTTTAATCCCAACCTCTCAATTCTGGTACCCGCGTACCAATAGGTGCAGCCTTTTCTCTATTTTCCTGAAAATAACATAGGCTGTGTGTCTTCGTTAAATGACAAAGTCCCCCAATTTTGGTTATTAAAAAGCTATATATATATCTGGCATATTTAAAATATATTAATGGGGCAATTTTAAAACGTTACCTGGAAATTCTATTTTATTGATTTTGATAGGGCCCCTGTGGCGAAAAGTACGTTGTCTAGGAGATTAGGTCCCTTCTGTAGCCACAGAAAATCGTTTCAGAGTCTACAACTCCGTTTCTTAAGCTTCTGGAAAGCTGGTACTTGTACATTTTCCTGGCTCCTATAAAGCCGATAGTTTAAAAGGAAAAACCACGCAACGTCGTTTAAGAGTCATCGAATATGTTTATTACTTGTTGAAAATATAAGTGTTCAAACACAGCACCTTCTATTGAATAGTCAGGTGAAGTGACTAACAAGTCCAATGAATACACAAAACAGCATCTTAAAGTTATACGAAGTCCTCACTCCAAAACACTCTGTCGAATCCACACGCAATAATAAATCGTTCTCCCCTTAATAATAATCTGTCTCTCCTTTTATACCATTATTGCCCATGCACTCGTGATAACAAGAAAAATGTTCACATTCATTCACCACTCTAATGTTTTCACAACTCACAACAAACACTTTCTCCCCTGGGTCCCCCCCCCCCCCTGCCAAGACGGTCATACTCGTGGAAAAATATAGCCAATACCACGAGCACTCTCTTTCCGCCCCCCAAACATACACACAAAAAAGTAACCCCACAATCTGACCGTGACACCCCCCTCCTCACGAGTGACATTAGGTGAAACCCAATGTTGCGAGTTTATATAAAATAACAACGGTCAGGTCGTGTGCATGTTCTGCGTATATGACATCAATACTAGCATATAAAGATCAAATAGATATGTACAAATGAATCAGTAATAACAAAAAATGTAATATGAGACATTTTTGTCACCATTTCTAAATTGAAAGTAAATTGTAAGAACATGGCAATACATAATAGAATTATGACAATTATAATGAAACACATATAGTAAAAGGTAAATTAATCACGATCGGTATCATCTCATTGTTATTCAAAATCAAATGGAGTATTTATGTCAATACATTGTTACAAATATTTAAATGTTTACAGTACTTCGAAACATTCTTTATTAATTGAAATGTGAAAAAGAGAGAAAAAAAAATTGTCAACATCTGGGCTTGTGTGGACAGCCATGATTTGTCCAGCCTGCAAATTAAATTTATGATGGCGGGATATTCCGCTTGTCAGACGGTAGCCTGAAAGCGTGCAAATTTTTTCCCCAGCTCACAACTCCGCTGTAAAATCTCACATGTTTCAACAAGCTCGTCACATTGTCCATATACAAAAGTAACATGAATATCATTTTAAACAAACAATCTTCACCTCCCAACTCATGGAAAACCCTCACCTCCACAACAAAATCAAATTTTTCAACAACATAATTTTTCTCCCTGACCCCCACATGACATAATTTATTAACAATGTTATCAAAAACAAAAATATTTATTTCCCTTAACCTCACCTCAGGGACAATGCTCACCTCCTCCACATCCCCGTGATCAAGGCCAACCACTTTTTCCTGAACACAATTGTCACAGTCAAAGCTGGACTCACGGTTCTCAAGTCTTGAGTAACCTGTGTCACCCACACTACAACTTTCCCCGATTGGACTATGACCCTCATAACTCCACGTGAATTCATTGGAAATGAATTCAACCTTGTTGAATCTACGTCCCCGTCTCGGGACTGAACTTGACAAATCCACCACCTCTACCTCGTGACAACCGTAATTTGTCCAGGTCCTCACCCCCTCATTTGACACACAATTATCATGGTTCAATAGTAGCAAACATTTTACATTAACAGGCATATCTTGAATATCATTAAAAGTAAAATATTGTATATCATCACATTTCTTATCTAGCACGTCTTCAATATTAATGTCTGACAACTCAGTCATTGCGAAGTTCAACTCTGGAGCAGTTGAAACCTGCTCTCTCCCCTCCTCATCAACACATAACTCGCCTGAGCTTGACTCAGTTATACTCATGACACCTCGCTTGCTTGGAAGCGGTAGGTTGTTCATGCATTCAACACCCGTAGGTGTGTTATCTAAATCATCACAGTTATTCATGACACCTAGCTTGTTTGGAAGCGGTAGGTTGTTCATGCATTCAACACCCGTGGGTGTGTTATCTAAATCAGCAAAAGTATTCATGACACCTAGCTTGCTTGGAAGCGGTAGGTTGTTCATGCATTCAACACTCGTGGGTGTGTTATCTAAAGTATCTAAAGTGCTGGGTACACAATAAATCTTAGGCAATCTCTCAACATCCATATGTGGAGAATCAATAATACTTGGTTCATAATCATCAAAATCACCCTGGTAAATATCACTATAACTAAATTCATAATCACTATTATTATCAAAATCATAACCTGAACCATGAATTATACTCTGTTCACTCTTGTTGTCAGGGCGATAGCCATCTTGTACCTTCTCTAACCCATCATCACTATCAAAAGTATTCAGCTTATCTGTGTCTTCAAAATATTCGTCACTTATACTAAACTGAAAAAATTCCGGTTCATCATTTTTCTTTATATTCCTATTGACCTCTTTTATAGTTGGATCTATAGTTTCCCAAGCCTTCTTCTTGTAATTCCATCTAAATTGATTTATTTCCGTTTCCCTTTCTGCCCCGTAATCATAATCTTCTTCTTCTGACCAGTCACTATAATCACTGTCGCTAATTACACCACTAATCCAATTTTCCCCTCCCCACTCACTACAGTCACTGTCATAATACTCCTGATCACTATTTTCTTTTGCCAAAATGTATCCCCTTAAATTTGCATCTAAGTATCTCTCTATTTCTAATGATGTTCTCTCATCTTCACACCATGTTTGGAATTTTCTATCTTCTTTTCCTCTATGAGCGTTCCTTTTTGCTGTCTTACTTTCTGCCCTTGGTCCCTCGTTCGACAAATACGACGTTCTGTCTACTCCCCCCTTGAAAATATGTTTACCCTTTTTATCCTCCTCTATAGCCTTATCTTGTGAAAATTGCCCCCTTTCTGAACAAATTAGTACACTTGTATTGTGCTCATTTGACTCTTCATCTAATTTCTCTTTCTCGTCTACCGTTTCTTTTTGAGCTCTATATTCTTTTTCTTTATTATCTAATGCTAATCTATCTAATTTTTCATTTTCTTTGAGAGCGTGCCTTTCTGCTGCCTCTACCCTCAATCTTTCTGTTTTTGCTGCTATTTCTGCTGTCAATTTTTTTATTGCTGCTATTTTATCATTAAATTCCTTGTCGCGAATGGCTATTTCTTGGGCTCGCCTATGTTCCTCTTCTGCTACACTATGTTCCCTTTCTAACTTTTCTGCTACTCTATGTTCCCTTTCTAATTCTTTTAATCTATCCACGGCATATTTAGT
The DNA here is from genome assembly GCA_964017045.1 of Omphiscola glabra. Taxonomy (NCBI): domain Eukaryota; kingdom Metazoa; phylum Mollusca; class Gastropoda; family Lymnaeidae; genus Omphiscola; species Omphiscola glabra. The sequence continues at coordinate 32,993,320 of OZ024794.1, read as the reverse complement.
AATGTCTTTCCCTTCCAGCCCTAAATCTATTGCCTCCTGCCTAATTTCTGGGATCGTTTTCATTTTAACGATTTCAAATTTAAGGTATGACTAAAGAAAAATCCCTTCACCCCCACAAACAATCGAACTATACAATAGTGCTAAATCTAACGTGACAGATACCTGGGAAAAAAATATATAGGGCTTAACAATAGCATAATAAAATACACAATATATCTAATGAATTACAATTTAACTTAGTTACCCGGAGTTGGTCTCGGCGTAGTTGGCTTGCTCCTCGCAACAGCAAAACAGTAGTGGTGGTGTTCTGTGACAGGTAACACATCAGCAGTAGAGTACAATGTCAAAAAGTGTAAGAAACAGCAGCATATAGCAGTGTACAGGTACAGCACGTACGGGTACAGCGGTTACGGGAACCTCAGGTACCCGAACAGCGGTTACAGGAACGGCAAGTACATGAACAGCAAGTCCTGGAACAGCAAGTACTGGAACTGCGGAACTGCAGCGGCTGGTGACAGGAACAACAGGAACAACGGTATAGCAGCGGCTGATGACAGGAACAGCTGGCCTCAACAACAGCGATGTACAGTAACAGGACCCGTAATCATCGGGAACAGGACCAGCAAGTAAAGGGAACATCAGGAACGGCGGCAGCAACGGGATACATGATCAGCGGGTACTGGGATCAGAGTAAAGCAGCGGCTGTTGACAGGCTCAGCGGAACAGCAGCGTCTCGGCTACAGCGAGGTACAGGAACAGCAGGACAGCAACCTCAGTAATGGATTATATAATACCGCACAGCAATAACTATATAAATAATGTCATTGAACGGTATAAATTTTGAAAAACCTGACGAGAATTCACGGGCCACCACTGTGGCGAAAAGACACATTGGCTTGGCTGGTTCGGATGGGCTGGCTTCGACGGGCTGGCTTCGACGGGAATTCACTGTGAGCGATAGTAGGCCTGGATGGTTCGGTCGGCTAGCGTTAACGGGCCTGTGGGTGATGGTAGGATTCAGCTCGCTTTGGTCGGGCTGGCTTCGACGGGCCCCCACTGTGGCGAAAAGTACGTTGTCTAGGAGATTAGGTCCCTTCTGTAGCCACAGAAAATCGTTTCAGAGTCTACAACTCCGTTTCTTAAGCTTCTGGAAAGCTGGTACTTGTACATTTTCCTGGCTCCTATAAAGCCGATAGTTTAAAAGGAAAAACCACGCAACGTCGTTTAAGAGTCATCGAATATGTTTATTACTTGTTGAAAATATAAGTGTTCAAACACAGCACCTTCTATTGAATAGTCAGGTGAAGTGACTAACAAGTCCAATGAATACACAAAACAGCATCTTAAAGTTATACGAAGTCCTCACTCCAAAACACTCTGTCGAATCCACACGCAATAATAAATCGTTCTCCCCTTAATAATAATCTGTCTCTCCTTTTATACCATTATTGCCCATGCACTCGTGATAACAAGAAAAATGTTCACATTCATTCACCACTCTAATGTTTTCACAACTCACAACAAACACTTTCTCCCCTGGGTCCCCCCCCCTGCCAAGACGGTCATACTCGTGGAAAAATATAGCCAATACCACGAGCACTCTCTTTCCGCCCCCCCCCCCCCCAAACATACACACAAAAAAGTAACCCCACAATCTGACCGTGACAGCCCCCCCCCCCTTTACCAGACTGAAAAACAGGCTGTGGCCGCTTTAAATTCAGCATTAGCTTTCTTAATTATAAACATATTCTAATGAGTAAGAAACCATTGTGTGGAACAGTATCCTCAACCTATTGTATTGTTGGTACCAAACGAAAGCTTAACCAATTTATGATTTTCTTATTCAAAGTTTGGCATATATCTTGTAGAAATAACCATGTACTTTATATCAAGAAAAAGCGACAACCCCCCCCCCCCCCCCTTATTTTTAGAAAAGAAAAATTCAAAACTCGCCGATATGCACGCATCATATGAATATTACAATTATTAAATTCTTATAATTTTTCTAAAGTTGGAATCTCAGAAACAATAAATTAAGTAATGTAAATTTTACATCTTTTTCTCACAAAAACATAGCCCAGAGCTTTTAAACTGCCAAATCAAATAATCTACATTGGTAACAAAAACAAGGTATTGGAAAACCACTCATTATCATATCGGAAACGGAAGGATAGGAAGCCACCTTCAACAAGATGGCGGCGGCCTTGGTTTTTCTAGATCCGACCGCAGGAAACTCGTCAATAGTTTGATGGAGTAATTGCAATGCAACCACCATTCGCAAAATCCCGCTAGCTACTTGGTTCCCAAAAGGAGAGTATGCAGCATCTTTAGAATTTAGCAGCTCCCTCTGTATGATCAACCACTTACCCGAGGTTAACTCGACCTGACCTGTGACCTGACTTTTTTTTTTTCCACCACGACCAAGATGTTACAGAAGGTGCAAGGATGAGCTATACATTAAATTTTCAATTGCAGTGAACAAAATAATTAACCTACATAGGGCAAGAAGTCAGCAAGTTTTTTTTTTTTTTTTTTTTTTTTAAACACACGCATTACCTTTATTATCATTTCCTAGTCTCTAAGCCTGAATATTAACTGCTGCTGACCGTTTAACTGCCAATCAATGGGAGGCATACATTTTTTTTAAATGCCCACTATTACCTGTTTGTGTCCAAGTTGTTGAGAACCCCCGTAGACGTTCGCTGTGAGGTGTTGCTATAATATCAACCTTACAAATTCTATTTTACCCCCCGTGTTTATTTAGATGTATAACCCTAATAGCATTTTCTATTTATGATTTCTGCATAACAATTATCCGAGCTCATCGACACCCCAACCCCCCCCCCCCCACACATTTTTTTTTGTGTGTGCATGTTAGAAAACCCTTCCTGTCGCCCCTGCCACCCCTGACGCCCTTGGTGCGGGTTTTGCAATCAGGACATGAGCAAATACGACCGCGTCCCGCCAGGGGATTAAGTAATTACGAGAGCCAGGCACGAAAGCCGCATTCTCTGGTTTCCGTAGTAGCCCCCGGGGGTCGGCACGTGATTTGTTAGATGGGGCCCCGAGGTCGGGGCAAATATCATCATGATCATTGAAGCCATCAGAAGGAAAGCCGATCCTAAACGCGACGTAATTATGCCCACTGGTTTCTTCGTTACTTTCAGTAACGTTGTTGTTTTTGGGGAGGGTTTGTAGAGACAAGGTGTGTCACTCTGCTCTGAACACTGTCAGCTGACACCTGTTGTTAGTCTCCCCCTCCTCCCCCCCCCCCCCCCACCTTTTATGTTCTCTGGTCTTTATTGCGTTTTGAATGCTTTGATGTTTGTTGATCGTTCTTTGGGGGGGGGGGGGGGGGGGGTTTGTCCTTGTACTATCGAGACCGCTTGATGGTTGAATTAAGTTTTTTTTTTCATTACTGCCCGTCGTCGTATGCCCACCCCCCCCCCTCCGCCACTGATAAAAAATTAAAGTCACCACCATAAGTTGACTCTCATGTTGTTGTTGTTGTTTTAATGTCTGAAGGTTACAGTCGCGAGTTAAGTCGATCCGATTTACAAAGACATACAAATTTACCGTAACTTCAAGATGTTCGAATGGAGAATTTATTTCAATTTTTCTTCAAAATCTATCGATATTTCCAAGTTACAGAGACACTCTTAATTTCCTCGGATATTACATGAGTTGTTCAAAGTTATAAAGCGAATTAGCTTTTTATTTTTTCATGTTTAAATTTTAAGTTAACTTACATAGAGGTGGTCAATTATAAATACAAACGTAGAGTTAAGAGTTGTTCAAATTTGTACAGCTAATTCTTTTTTTTTCCATTTCTTGTTTTTTTCTTTCTTCTGTTTAAATCTTAAGTTATCTTACATAGAGATGGTCATTTAAAAATACAAAACATTTCAACTTGTACACTATTGAAAGGTACGTTAACGTCGTAGATTCAAGAGTATCTTCCCTCCATTTCTTATTTTATCATGAGATTAATTTATCGCGATACACTCACTGCTCTCCGGTGAAAGCAGCAGGCCTAATCAGTTTCAATAGATAAAGACCTGCGCACATAAAGACGCAGACACGTTTTAAGACAAGTGCTTTTTGAAATTCGGTCAATGTTTGTACCGTCGTAACCACCCCCCCCCCTTTTTTTTTAACCCTCTCCCCCCCCCCCCCCCCACACTTTTTACCCACTCATTTCCACAAACTTTGCAAACTTCAGAGAAATCTGGTGATGTCGACTCCAAGAAACGCCGTGAGATTATCAGACGACAGATAATGCATGAATCAGCCAACCACTACGTGTCTTCTCGTCTGCTTTATCATGCACACGACGCGCTGACAGGCCGCCCGACTCAAGCACGAGGTCAAGGTTGAAGGATGGCCGGAGTTCAAAGTTCAGCCAGACGGATGAGTCCTATAGGGTTTTCCCCCACCCCCACTCCCCCATTCGCGTGCGTGACCTCTCTGCTAGTGCTTGAGACCTTGTCGTTGTAGCACTGACCAGTGTCATAAAATTATATCGTCACCATCATCAGTATCCGACAGTGCTGTTGCAACACTGACACGAATAATATAACATTGTTGTAACACTGTACAGTGTTAAGTAGACAAGAAATAGTGTTGTAAAAACCACGAAAATGGCTGCCGCGAATGGTTCTTGTGCGTGGACTGTGCACCCCACTTAAAATAAAACGACACCCTCTAAAGAATTGAGCGGTCCAATGTGTTCCTTTCAAACAAGCCACAATAGCACTAGATTAATTAGACACGAACAATCTGTGTCAATATAACAATATATGTTAAGCTTTAATAATAATTGTACATTATACATATGTATACGTTTCGGAAATCGCCTTCGTCAGTAAAAAAAACATTTAAATAAGTATACATTAAATTTACATAATGTATAATATATATATATATATACATATCTTACCTACAAAAGAGAGAAAATAGGAGTGGGCGCAAAAACCAGACAGAAACCACCTCTCTAGGACTTACTGACCACGTCCCCGATCTACTACATCCTCCAAGTGTGTCAAGCATTGCGACGTCTAAATGTCTTGTGGTGCATGTGAAATATTTCTCCTGGTCTATTACATCCAACTTCACAACGACTGTCTCTCTCGCCCTAGTAAGAAGCACCAATGTCCAATATACACTACACGGTACTTTATTATATATATTCTATACATAAACCACGTGATTCCTTGACATCAGGATAATGTTGAAAGAATTATGGCTGCCATGCAGAGAATAGATATACACCGGCAACAAGCCCTGCAGCGAACCTAGTCCAAAAATACCATGCATGCTCTCTGTCGCTCGCTCTATAGCTCACACTGACTCTCTAGCTCACTAGTTCACTCTCGATCACTCTGACGCCCAAACTCATTGTCTCCCCTTTTATCACCCAAAATGCACGCACCCGTCCATGACATGAAAAGAATTCACAATCGTTCACATCACCCTATTGTCACAACACCACAGACACACTGCATCGCTGACTCCGTGACCATGACACCAAGAAGTTCAGTCAAATTTCGGTCTAATGGGGAAAAAAAAGTTCGGTGGAGTGGTGTGCGAGAGCCACTTTGGGGCCCGACTGCCTTACGAAGGAACCAGCTGCGAACATAAGTCTCGTTTGAGGGGATGGGGTTAGCTGGTGAGCCTGTGGGAAACGGTCACCGGAGTCGCGGTGACCAGAGTCACCGGGTAACACGTCTCCGTTTCCTATATGTCGATTTGTTGGAACAACAAAGACTAGTAGTCACATCCCAATACACAATTTACGCCCTACATTTATGCTTCTTCACAAATTGCTCTAAATTGTTCGTCAGTTGAAATCGACTATGACCACCTTCATCATCTGACGTAAGCTCATTCTCAACTTGGCTGTGGGGGTGCGCAGACGGCGGATGAGGCCAACTACGGCACGAAATCTTCTTGTGCACTAAATGCAAGGGATTGATGGGGCATCTCCGGGTGCAGAGTTAACCCGATCTCCGGGTGAAGAGTTAACCCGATCTCCGGGTGAAGAGTTAACCCGATCTCCGGGTGAAGAGTTAACCCGATCTCCGGGTGCAGAGTTAACCCGATCTCCGGGTGCAGAGTTAACCCGATCTCCGGGTGCAGAGTTAACCCGAGCTTTTCTCGCATGTCGATATCGAAAGCTTTCAGTGAGGCTTTTGGGTTGTCTTGAAACCGTTACGTCTGCCCACCTGCGAACCGACCTCCATGCTTGAGCTCGACATAGAACAAATTACAATGCTCACAAATGTCAGCTCTAGGCCTGCATTCATCTCGTGAATTAACTCCAGACAAATCAACATAATTTCGAATACGTCACGGAGCCTTATATGTCTAAAAGCGCTATGACCGAGGCGACTCGATCGTCATGATATCAGCTCAAACTCAACAAAGACATTTTAATATATGCTGTCATAAAAAACCAATTCAAGCTTCTTTGTTATAAATGATTTTTTTTTAATGGAGTTATTTCATGAGAATTCATTCTCCCTTTCTCCTGATCCCCTCTCCATATTTCTTTATCTCGTACACTCTTATCCTTACTACCCCTTATCTCAGATGGATGGATGGATTGATGGATGGGTGGATGGGTGGATAGATGGTTGGATAGATTGATAGATGGATAGATATATATATAGAGAGAGAGAGATAGATAGATAGATAGAGAGATAGAGAGATAGAGAGAGAGAGATAGATGGATAGAGAGATAGAGAGATAGAGAGATAGAGAGATAGAGATAGATAGATAGATAGATAGATAGATAGATAGATAGATAGATAGATAGATAGATAGATAGATAGATAGATAGATAGATAGATAGATAGATAGATAGATAGATAGATAGATAGATAGATAGATAGATAGATAGATAGATAGATAGATAGATAGATAGATAGATAGATAGATAGATAGATAGATAGATAGATAGATAGATAGATAGATAGATAGATAGATAGATAGATAGATAGATAGATAGATAGATAGATAGATAGATAGATAGATAGATAGATATAGATAGATAGATAGATAGATAGATAGATAGATAGATAGATAGATAGATAGATAGATAGATAGATAGATAGATAGATAGATAGATAGATAGATAGATAGATAGATAGATAGATAGATAGATAGATAGATAGATAGATAGATAGATAGATAGATAGATAGATAGATAGATAGATAGATAGATAGATAGATAGATAGATAGATAGATAGATAGATAGATAGATAGATAGATAGATAGATAGATAGATAGATAGATAGATAGATAGATAGATAGATAGATAGATAGATAGATAGATAGATAGATAGATAGATAGATAGATAGATAGATAGATAGATTTGCAACTAAAGCGTACCCAGGCTTGATGCCTATCCAACAATTATCAACCATGTGCTAATTCATCTCTATACATCCGCTCAATCGCTCCACCCACACATACAAAAACGTGTGCTGCAAATAATTGATATCTCACAACTGAAACTGAACGTTTGTGGGAATATCTTAATTACTCCTATTACAGAGGTTCTCAAGCAGGGGATGAAGGTAAAACTTAAAGCAGTTTTTAATCTTTCAGCGAATGAATTGCAATATTTGATATTTGCTTGTATTGTTTTGAAAATCACGTGTCAGACGCAGGACCGTGCTAAAGAATAGCTGCGCCGAGGCCACCCTAAGAGTGGCGCCCCTCACCCCCTTTTCATCAATAAATGATATATGATATGGGCGTATGAGTATATTTATAAAGATAATTTATGACTTAGCCTCCCCTTGAAGTTAGCGCCCGGGGCTGTGGCCTCATTCGCTCCCCCCAGCCTTTTTTTTTCACACGACCATAACAACATGACTAGTTTTTAGATTATGTTAAATGACAGTTGTCAACAACCTCTCTATACTGTTCCAACCGTCCCAAACAATATATCGTTGTCACATGGAGCCAATCAGGAGAGAGAAGCTTAGACCTTTGGATTTTCTCACACGTCACGTGATCCAGTGATAACACCGGGAGCCGTTCTGGTGTATCTTGGTGAACCGTATAATGAACAGTTGTGCCACTATACTGTACTGCTCGATATAGAGAGGAAACTATTCTAAGACAGTACGACAACTGTACTAATGAAGCATGGTAAAGTACCGGTACAAATAAAACATAGTAACTGTACAAAGGAAACTTTTTTTTTTACAAATGGGTTCATGATAATGGCATGTTTTATTTATCGCAAATGACTGAGTCTTTTACAAAACCTGTCTGAGAATGTTCCATTTATGACATTTTGAAATTAATGACATTTTGACATTTATGACATTTTGACATTTATGACATTTTGACAGTTATGACATTTTGACATTTATGACATTTTGACATTTATGACATTTGACATTTATGACATTTATCAGAAGAAAAAGAAACATCACTTAGCATATAATGATCTCGTGTGACGTCAGAGTGATAAAATAATTGCAAGCACGGCCCATATCAGTGAATTGCTGCATAACCTCTGAGCAAAGTATGTCGCGGGTCAGCAAAGATTATTATCTTTCCACAATCAGTCTAGCCTCGAACCCCTCTTTTAAGACAAAGTAGTTTCATAAATGCATTGCTATCATCATTGAAACAATAAAGTCCAACAGAGACAGGTAGCACACAAACAACGAGCACACCGTACAGACGGAATTCCCAAATGTGGGCACCAAATGGATCCGGGTAAACACAAACAACTGGCACCACACAAAGACAGAAACCACAAACAACTGGCACCACACAAAGACAGAAACCACATACAAATGGCACCACACAAAGACGAGCGTCAAATGGCATTACACATAGACGGACCCCCACCTGCAAATCTATAGCACACAAAGCCCCCCCTCACACACACACACAAACACCTAAATCACACAAAGCCCTAAATCACACAAAGCCCTAACCCTTCACACAAGAACACCCACACGGCAACAAACAAGACATTGCTGTTTACCCCCCCCCCCCCACACACACACCCACAAACACCCACACGGCAAGAGAAAGAAATTGCTACTCACCCCCACCCACAGACACCCACAAACACACCCACACGGCAACAGACAAGACATTGCTACTTACCCCTCACCCACACACACTCACACGGTAAGAGACAGACGTTGCTACTCACCCGCCTTAGCAAAGACAACCAACAGAACGGCCAGGACGGCCCTCCGTGACCTGGTCCAGCGGTCACGTGACCACATCGCCCGAGGAGCTCGTCCGGTGAATCCCTCTCGGAAAATCCTCTCGTGGCGGCGGCTTTGCATTCTCGCTGTTGGTCAGCTAAGCCGCTTAGCCATCCGTCGAGCGGTCAAGAAAGAAAAGATCGTCCCGTTCGAGGAGTCGCCTGCTGGCGTCTTTGTCAGTGGGGGAGGATAAAAAGTTATTCCCCAACACGAGCAGTCCACATCAGCAAAGGAGAGATGATCTCCCTCTGGCTGCTTGGAGTGTGACGATGTCCCGGAGAATACCAATGAAAACGTTATGACAGGTTCAGGCGGTCAGATTCGGTGATGGGTTGAAATGAGCACCTCCTACAGTTTTAATCAACTCCTTCAACTTCGAAAAGTCAATTATTCCAGAAGAGAGAGAGAAAGAGAAGAAAAAAAAAAGGGGGGGGGGGGGTTTGTGAGGTCAACTAACTAATTTCCTACGTCAAGAAAGAAAAAAATGGATCACCACCAAATATATTCATTTTTATAGGGAAACAACTTGTTAATGAAACATTGTTGTAAACGGTTTTTAAACAAAATTGTCGCTGGCGCTAGTGGAGACGAACTGCGTCAAATTGAGGGACACATACAAATGTCATTCCTGCGATCATGCTACGCAAAATGAGGCCACAGTCTCTAACTTGGCCGTCCCCCTTGTCCTAAACTGGTTTATGTCCCCCTTGTTCTAAACTGGCTTGTGTCCCCTTTGTTCTAAACGGGATCAAGTCCCCGCTGTCCTGAACTGGCTTTAGTCCCCCTTGTTCTAAACGGGATCATGTCCCCTTTTTCCTAAACTGGCTTATGTCCCCCTTGTTCTAAACGGAATAATGTCCCCCTTGTCCTAAACTGGCTTATGTACCTTTGTTCTAAACGAGATTATGTCCCCCTTGTTCTAAACAAGATTGTGTCCCCCTTGTTCTAAACTGGCTAATGTCCCGTCCCCCCTTCTAAACTGGCTTATGCCCCCCTTGTTCTAAACAGGCTTATGTCTCCTTGTTCTAAACAAGCTGATATCCCCTTTGCTTTAAACTGGCTGATGTACCCCCTCACCCCCTGTACCAAAATGGTAAATGTCTCTCGCGACTATTTTAAAGAGTTGACTGCCTAAGTTGTAATTATATATGCGAGGTACGGGGGACTCTAGGTACACAATTTAATGTCATGCTGTAGTCCCGTAATGATGCAGGGAGTTCCAGTACTGCTCGTTTTGGCGGGAGTTTCAATACTGCTCTTTTTGGTGCGAGTTTCAGTTCTGCTAGTTTGGTGGGAATTTAAGTACTGCTCGTTTTGGCTGGAGTTTCAGTTAATGCTCGATCTGGTGTGAGTTTCAGTTCTGCTAGTTTGGTGGGAATTTAAGTACTGCTCGTTTTGGTGGGAATTTCAGTTCTGCTAGTTTGGTGGGAATTTAAGTACTGCTCGTTTTAGTGGGAATTTCAGTACTACTAGTTTAGGGGGATTTCAGTACTGCTAGTTTGGTGGGAATTTCAGTACTGCTCGTTTTGGTGGGAATTTCAGTACTGCTAGTTTGGTGGGAATTTCAGTACTGCTCGTTTTGGATGGAATTTCAGTACTGCTCGTTTTGCATTATTTTGTACCATTGCATAATACATTTCACCACCCTTAGCCATCCCCACGCACCCCCACCCATTTCCAGCCTCACAGCATTTCCTTCTTAATAGAAAATTAATCCAGGCGTAAGGGCAGAGATGCGATAATCCAATGGAATTGACAATGAAATTTGCGAAGCGGGGCGGAAGTTAACAAATCCTCCTACAATGACGTTTTATTACTTCATGTCAGCGGGTTTCAACCGTTGTGTCGACACGCACTGGAAACGCACTGTACACGCACTGGACACTCATTGGACACGCACTGGAACGTACTGGACACGTACTGGAAACGCATTGGACACGCATTGGACACGCACTGGAACGTACTGCACACGTACCGGACACGTACTGGACACGCACCGGACACGCACAGGACACGTACTGCACACGTACCGGACACGTACTGGACACGCACCGGACACGCACTGGACTCGCACCGGACACGCACCGGAGACGCTCTGGAGACACTCGTGTGTGTCGCAAAGTTCTTTGGTCTTTCTCTTAAGATACTTATGTGAAGAAATCCATATTGTAGTAAATGCGGGTTTCTGTAAGCACTGTGCTTAAGGGTCGGTTCACACGATCAAATTCTCCTTCAAGCATTTGATGCAATTCGTGTATGAAGCCTTGTCACAAATTTCACAACTGATCAAAGTCCCCACAAAAGAAACCACGCAGAAAATAGTGCGTTAATAACAAACAATTTGACGCGAGATTTGATCGTTTGAACTGACACTAAAAGTTGGATTCAAAATAATTCATATGATACAGTCTAATAATAGCTCATATGTTTGCTTTTGTTGTCTGTTTTTTGTTTAGAAAACTGGAATGGTGTTTCTCAAAACCTTAATGCATAGTTATATTGTGTCGTTAGATGGAGAGAAAAAAGGGTTGAGAACCCACAGATTTAGTTAATGTAATGTGTTTGTTTATAACAAAAATAAAATAAATAAATAAAAATACAAAGCAAGTCCGTTTGGATAAAATGGCATAATTATGATGATAGATGATTGTTTTTCTTTCATTAAAGATGGCGGGTGATGAGGGCTCAGATAATGAGTCATGAAATGTTATGGTCCAACCCTATATCCACTGTGTTTCATGGATTTGTTTACGTTGGGGGATCATCATGACCGACTATCTTTCGATGTGTCGTGGTTTAAAGCTTTCGCTAGACGGGGTTATAATGTAAAAAAGAAAATGGTTGTGTTGGGAGGTCGTTGTTCGGTTGGTTAATTATCATCTTGCATGGTTATGTTGGACGAATCTGGCTTGAAGATGTGCTTGGAATGTGAGTTTGTTGTGGTTTGGGTTGGGGGTGGAATGTTGAGGAATTAAGCATTTTAAATGTCTATCTTGTGTGTGTTGTGTTATTTTCTCTCTTTCTTTTGCCATATTTTCAGTAAGACTGAGACTGATTTTTTTTAATATCTTATTACTTTGTATGCTGAAAACGGAAATTCGTTTCAAGATATTCATGATATTGAGATCTTCGCGCTCCGATTTTTAAATCAAAAGTCATTTTTTGTATGGATTGTGATCCAAACATGTTTGTTTAGTTGCATGTGTCGGTGTTGCATATGATAAGAAATTGTTTGGGCTGAGATTTAAATCAAGAAAAATCTGACAAATTTTTTTTAAAAATTCGCGACCATCGCATATGATCTGGTTCTGTGTGTGATTTGATTGCAGCACAAGATATAAAGCGCTTATCTGATCTGCTAACTGGGTAGCTAGAAATCGTTCTGTTATAGCATTTATTTTGGTGTGGAAAAATGTGGAATTGAGAAGAATGTGTTTAATTAAGTAGAGATCTAAAACAAAAGGGCGTGTGAGGCCTATCCACATTTGTGTGTGTGAATTGTTTTATTCTTGTATGATGCTATGTACCCTTAATTTTAAATAACGAACTCAGTAAATACCATTTTATTAAACCCTGTATAACAAATTCGGGTTTGTGTGTTTAGGAAAAAATATTTGGACGGCTAATTGACCCACTTCCCGTCAGCCGCTCGAGCTGAAACTGGCCACATAACCCGTGGCCGATAACACATTTTTTTCTTTCAAATTTTTCAGCCCCCCCCCCCCACCCCCACAACTCACAAAAATTAGCTTGACCTGCCTTTGAAGGGGAAGATGAACGAAATATGACGTCATTCCCATTTCACGAAATAAAATTCTCGATAACTGCGCTAAAGGAGATACTAATTTTTATATTTTTTTAATGTATCGCAAGTGCATTTGTTGAGTAATATTTTCGTTCGTTTTTTTCGTTGGTGGAAAAAAATCTGGTAAAAGCGCGTAGGACATTAGAATATTAATATAAAATAAAATAAATCGAAAATGCATGTAAATTATAAATAATTTATGCCAAAAACTTTGTTTTTATAGGTTGTTTAATGATTTTTTTCTAAAATATTTCAAACATGTCAAGTAATTCTTCGACCTAAAATCTATTTTTTGACCCCATGTTGTACAGACAAGAGCAATAACAAGTAAACTTCAATCTAACCAATAACGAGCTACTCTATTGAAGTACCCTGGGTTTGGGGGGAGGGGGGTCGGGGGTCAAATTCAGATATTGCGATTGTAAAATATCAAGAATAGAATTAAATCTTGGACTTTAAATAGGATCTTTAGGATACGCTACTGGCCAAATCCTATGGGCCATTATTCATCCGCGCGATTAGCATTAGTTCAATGTCGCTAGAAAAATAAAAAAAGGGAAATACTTTAAAGTAAACGAACCGTCGAGCCACACACTGCTTTGGGGACAGACACATCCTTCCTGTTTCACCCACAGAACACGCTTCTGTGCCCCGTGCCAAAATACACCGGTGTGAAACATCTCGTATCTGCCAGAACAATTTCATCATTTGTTACATGTGTAACACTTTACATTGCCCATTACAAACGCGTCGTTAAGAAACGGTGTTGCCTGTTTAAGATAGCATCACTGCATTATAATATAACACACTAGTCTTGTCAGGCGCGTAGCTAGATTTAGTGACGCTAGGGACGGGACAAAATTTTTTTTATTTTTTTTTTTGACGTCCCCTTTCCACGAAAATAAATCTGTATTTGGCGGAAAATACCGCCCTTAAATATAAAGAAAAATCCCCCCCCCCCCACGGGGCGGACCGCCCCTCTGCCCCCTTTTCAGCGCCACTGAGTCACGTTATCAAAAGAGTTCAAAACACTCTTTTTAATAAATGGCCTTATTACATATACTTTTAGCTTAAGCTGATTTTAAAAAAAAATAAATAATACCTAAACTTGAACGTGTTTGTAAATATTGTATTTCTTTCATTCATTTTTTATTACATAACGTGTGTGTGCCATTATGTGTTGTGTGGAGAGGACGGTCGCCTAGGTTGACATAACCTACACCAGGTGACAACAACCCACGCTTATAGTCAACCCTCTAGTTAGTAAGATCACTACAAAATGAATACTGGTCGCCCTGGGACACTTTTCGACTAGTGCATACAATAGCCAGAGATGAGCACCTCGGAGCTTCACCAAGAATTGCCTAACACCAGTTAGGATTAGACTAGTGCTGGACAACAATATCTGTATTCGGTACGTTCCTAGATAACAATTCCTGTATTCGGTACACTTCAACATAACAATCCGTGCATTCCTACTTAAAAATCCCTCTTTTCGGTATATTCCTAGATAGCAATCTCTTTATTTGGTACATTCTTAAATAATAATCCCTGTATTCGGTACATTTCTATATAGATAGCAATCACTGATTTGGTGCATTCTTAGATAGCAAAGCCTTATATGATGCACTCCTATACAATCCCTGTATATGATGCACTCCTATACAATCCCTGTATATGATGCACTCCTATACAATCCCTGTATATGATGCACTCCTATACAATCCCTGTATATGATGCACTACTATACAATCCCACTATACGATGCACTCCTATACAATCCCTGTATAAAATGCACTCCTATACAATCCCTGTATAAAATGCACTCCTATAAAATCCCTGTATATAATACACTCCTATACAATCTCTGTACATGATGCACTCCTATACAATCCCTGTATATGATGCACTCCTATACAATCCCTGTATATGATTCACTCCTATACAATCCTTGTATATGATGCACTACTATACAATCCCACTATACGATGCAATCCTATACAATCCCTGTATAAAATGCACTCCTATACAATCCTTGTATAAAATGCACTCCTATAAAATCCCTGTATAAAATGCACCCCTATACAATCACTGTATAAAATGCACTCCTATACAATCCCTGTATATAATGCACCCCTATACAATCCCTGTATAAAATGCACTCCTATACAATCCTTGTATATGATGCACTCCTATACAAAACCTGTATATGATGCACTCCGATACAATCCCTGTATATGATGCACTCCTATACAATGCCTGTATATGATGCACTCTTATACAATCCCTGTATATGATGCACTCCTATACAATCCCTGTACACGACGCTTTCCTGGATAACTGCGACAGTCGTATAACAATTTAACTCTCATTCCCAATTATAATCAATCGTTGCTTATCCTCGCCAGATAAGCTCGGGTAGTAATAGACACACGAGCGTCGTCGCTTCCCAGACGTCAGAGTGGTGGAGCTTCGGTGCATGCTATTTACCGCCATCAAAATAATGTTTATGTTTTCCCATACTAGCTAGACCCCCGGGGAACATGTGCTTCTTTTATTAGCTGCATTATGTGTACTTGTATTTGTGGAACAGATAGCAGCAGAATTTGACGGCAAATTAAAAGCAGAAATGCCATCCAGTAGAAGAAGTTCTCGGTGCAATAGGTTTTTAAAATTATTTTTTATAGTGATCGTAATTTTTTTTATATTATATATAAAGTCGTTGACTTGCCATGTTATTTGCTATGTTGTGTACCATATAATTTTCTATGGTTTTAAACCCTACACTATGGCATGTTATGTAGCCAGGTCATTTGCAATGTTGGGATTTTTTTAAGATGTGTAGCCAGGTCATTTGCTATAGCCCCCATGTTATTTGCTGTGTTGCTAGCTCCTTAAGATGTGTAGCCAATTTTATTGCTGTGTTGATATTTCCTTAAGATGTGTAGTCATGTTATTTGCTTTGTTGCTAGTTCCTTAAGATATGCAGCCATGCTATCTTATGTGGTGTACAGCACGCTCATTGGATCGAAACGTAGCTATTTTTATTTGCAATGTCATCTCTTAACATTAAAAAAAATCAGAATCTGCCAGTACAAGATGATAATTTTTAGGTCTATCATGACAAATCGAAGAACTCGTTTTGGGTTGTTGTAAATTTTTTTCAAGGAAAACATTGAATATTCATACGCTCTTGAATTTATGCTAACGATAATTCTGTTTCCGGTGCAGGAAGTGGTCAGGGACCGAGAATACAAGAAACTCGCTTTTTGAAGAACGCAAAGCGCCAATGGAAATGTACCCAGAATTTAATGACGTCATATCTAAGAAGGCAATGTGTTCTCTTATTCCCCGGGCATTTAAAATGTAGTTGGAGTATTTTTATAGGGCCCTAATCATAAAAGTACAATTTTTTACGCCCCAGCCGAAGGTCCCATTTCTTTCGACGAAAATAACTTGCCCTAAATCGTAACAAAACAAATGGGCTGCATCTTCCACGACCATCTTCCGCGACCATCGTCCACGACCATCTTCCCCGACCATCTTCCCCGACCATCTTCCACGACCATCTTCCACGATCATCTTCCGCGATCATCTTCCGCGACCATCTACCACGACCATCTTCCACTACCGTTTATTTTTTAAAAAAAACTATTCTGTAAATATTTATAACGATTTATAATTTAAAATTTAAACTTTTTTTTTTTAAATTAAGAATGTTTAGACTTTTTAAAAGGTTTGAAATTTGGTGCCAGCGAGGCATAAGGTATTTTTTAGTTTTATAACAACTTCTAATTCTATTTCATTCCTGATAACTCTATAACTCCAGGTAAACTTTACATTTGAAACTATATTTTTCATCCAATTTATAAATCATGTAGATTGATTTACGTTCATAACATTTAACCCACAATTTTGTCTTTAAAAAAAAAAACAACCCACAATATTGCTACATTTTAAAAAAAAAATTAAATATAAGTTGAAGTTTTTTTTATCTTGTTTTTTTATATTGATTGGAACAACCCCTTACAACACCTGCACTTCTCGGTGTGGCTTAGCAACTCACGTTAACGAGCTGTGTTGTTTTGTGGTTTAGATTTGTTTTGTTTTTCATTATGGTGTTTCTTTTTCAAATACATTTTTTGAACATGTTTTAGCAATTTCATAACTTTCTGACAGCAATTTGTTTAAAGAGTTAAGTGGCCCTTTCAACGCTTTTAAATGATTGTCTCCTAAGCCAGCGTCACGCCAATAGCACCACTGGTATCGTATATATTCAGTTGCGTAGTGGGGGGCAAGGGGCATCATACCCCGGGCGCTACTCACAAAGGGGCGCCAAATGATATATTTTACTATAATATTGTATGGTTTTCGAATAGGGGGGGCGCTAAAAAGGTATTGGGGGGCGCTCAAAAGGTATTGTGCCCCGGGCGCGAGTTAAGCTCGCTACGCCACTGTATATATTATATTGTTATAAGTTTGGTTTCTTAATATCGTCAAACGATTTCACTTAGAAGCAGTTTGTAATAAAATCCTCGGAACCCATGAGTGCGATAATGTTTTAAAAATATTATTTGATTAGTATTCGAAAACATTTTGTGGTTGAGAGTAAATGCTGCCTTCTCACAATACAATCTTTTTTAACACGTATACTATCTTCACAGCCCCTTTTATGAGTTGTCTCAAACATGTAGGACTACTACATAAAAAGATTCCAAACCCACTGGGATCTTCTTCACGGTTTAATATTTAAAAAAAAAAAAAATAACTCTACACCGTAATGGAATCTACACTATAATGGAATCTACACCGTAATGGAATCTACATTATAATGGAATCTACAAAATAATGAAATCGGTATTATAAAACTTTCAATTTATGTAATCTACACCACAGCAGAATCTACACCATAATGGAATATACACCATAATCAAATCAACAACATAATGAAATATACGCCATAATGGAATCTACAACTTTATGGAATCTACAACGAAATGGAATCTACACCATAATGGAATCGACAACTTAATGGAATCTACACCGTAATGGAATCTACAAAATAAAGGAATCGGTATTATAAAAAAAAACTTTAAATAAACTACAAAATAGCTACATTTAGCTCACAACAAAATAAATGATTTTTTTTTCTCATTTATTTTTCTAATTATTTTATTTTTTATTTCGTTAAATCTTAAAAATGTCAAGTGTAGCTACGAAATTAAAACTGTACAAGACCAGTAAAGACCAATAAACGACTGTAGTAAAAAATTTCCTAAAATAGTAGAGAAACGCATTCTATACAAACCATGGTGGAGAAAACACCCCTCTAATTTGCCATTTAAACAAATTTAAATAAAATCTTTATCTTTCCGACTTCCTGAACAGCTTTTTAATAAACCAGCGGTTCTCAACCTGTGGGTCGCGAACCCTTTGGGGGTCGAACGACCCTTTCCCAGGGGTCGCCTAAGACCATCGGAAAACATATATAATCTACTGTTATGAAGTAGCAACGAAATTAATTTCGTGATTGGGGGTCGCCACAACATGATAAACTGTGCTAAGGGGTCGCGGCATTAGGCAGGTTGAGGACCACTGTAATAAACCCTTTCTACACACGAATTCAAAAGTCCTCACAGTCCAAGCGACCATAAAATAATTTCTAGACAGCTCTTAATATCTACTGTCCATACGTTAACTATATTATAGTAAACTCTTTCTAAATATGCAACTATAAAATGTAAATTTTACTACATAACAGAGGTAATGCCGTCATCATTTCGAACATTACTCTAATTTTTATTGATGGAAATTGTGATATTTTTGTCCTGCTCAATGTTATTTATAAGTAGATAACTTTCGTTTTTATTGTAGGATTTTCCCGGAATTATAACCAAGAGCCACGTCCATTATTTTCATGTGTTTACTGATATATTTTACAGGTGTGTACTAATATATTTTAAAGGTGTGCACTAATACTTTTTGCAGGTGTGTAGGCCTACTAATACATCTCACAGGTGTGTACTAACACATTTTAACACTGTGCACTAAAACACTTTTCAAACGCATACAACGTCCACCAAAATAAACCCGATCGTTCTGCTTTGTCGTTACAACCCAGTCCAACTAAACGTGAACTTACCAAACGAACCCCCGACATAAAAGAACCTCGCTGTTTGCGCATCAACCGATCACCCCGGCGGAAAGGAAAAAACTGAGATTTTGTTTGTTTGTTTGTTCGTTCAATTCCCGCCACGTAGAGCCGCACTTTAAAAAAAAAAAAAAAGAAGTACGATGGGACAAAACCATTGGACGGCAAGCAGTCAACTCCACGTGCTAATGTCATAGTTCTGCTCCGTTTGTATGTTGGTGAATAGCGATGCATGTGTAGAGAGGTTTTTTTGTTTTTTTTTTTTAAATGTATGGAGTAAGTGGGGACCCTGAGTTTAGGGGGCCCGGAAGGGGTGGGGGTGGGTAAGGGAACCATCAAAGTGCGTAATGTTAAAAGTTGCTGTTTTTTTTCCTTCTGCACTAAGAACGGCAGAGTTACCTCTCTTTTCTAAATTAACTTGTTGTTTTATCAGAACGAACGCCTACGCCATTGGGGTCTTGTATGGATTCAGACAATCAGTTTCGACGAAAATTACAACAAAAACAGCACACACACACTCACACACACACAAACACATAGGAGAAATTTAAGTGAGTTGGAATTAAACCAGATTCTCACTTACATACCTGCAGTCTGCGACAATCCACCACAAGTTTAAAACGCGGAAATATCACTTTAAATGTTAGAACGTAATAGCACATTAATTCGGTCCACTAAGAGATAAATTAACACACTTGGAAGGCGTACTAGAAATAGTTTAACACACTTAAAGACTACTAGAAAAGAAATTAACACGCTTGGTCATTCTACTAAATGATCCAACAAATCTTTGTCTCACTGCTAACAAAATCAACACACTTTATCAGTGTAAAAAAATAAAAAACGTATTCAGTCTACTAAAAAATTAACACACTTGATCATTCTACTAAATGATACAACACTCTTCGTCGGATTGCTAAAAGAAATTAACACACTTGATCATCCTACTAAATGATACAACACTCTTCGTCGGACTGCTAAAAGAAATTAACTCACTTGATCATTCTACTAAATGATACAACACTCTTCGTCGGATTGCTAAAAGAAATTAACACACTTGATCATTCTACTAAATGATACAACACTCTTCGTCGGATTGCTAAAAGAAATTAACACACTTGATCATTCTACTAAATGATACAACACTCTTCGTCGGATTGCTAAAAGAAATTAACTCACTTGATCATTCTACTAAATGATACAACACTCTTCGTCGGATTGCTAAAAGAAATTAACACACTTGATCATCCTACTAAATGATACAACACTCTTCGTCGGACTGCTAAAAGAAATTAACTCACTTGATCATTCTACTAAATGATACAACACTCTTCGTCGGATTGCTAAAAGAAATTAACACACTTGATCATTCTACTAAATGATACAACACTCTTCGTCGGATTGCTAAAAGAAATTAACACACTTGATCATTCTACTAAATGATACAACACTCTTCGTCGGATTGCTAAAAGAAATTAACACACTTGATCATTCTGCTAAATGATGAAACACTCTTCGTCGGATTGCTAAAAGAAATTAACTCACTTGATCATTCTACTAAATGATACAACACTCTTCGTCGGATTGCTAAAAGAAATTAACACACTTGATCATTCTACTAAATGATACAACACTCTTCGTCGGATTGCTAAAAGAAATTAACACACTTGATCATTCTACTAAATGATACAACACTCTTCGTCGGACTGCTAAAAGAAATTAACACACTTGATCATTATTCTACAAAACTCAACACTCAACACACAACACACCGCAGTTGTTAAATTCCAGCCGTAGTTCTAATAAAAAGAATATATTTTTAAATCTCAGAAAGAAAAAAAATAATAACTTTGGCGTCAGCATTAAATTATTACCCCCCCCCCCCCCCCCGACTTCCTAGTGCATGTCAATCGCGGATATACGGTAGCTGTTTGCCCTCAGTGGGACCATAGCTTTCATGGTACCATGGCTTTCATAAAGAAAATCTTCTTATTTTACATCCGGCTTCGATTACATTCAAGTGAATGTTTAACAATTTTAATATAAAATCGATGAAAGAAACGTGATTGGCTTCTGAATAAACTTTCGAACAAATTTATTTTGAATTCCTGCACACACAAAAAAAAAAACCAATGTAGAAATTTTTCTATTCAAATCGCGCGTAGAGGTTTTCAAATATTTCTTTTATTACTTATAGGTACCTAAATTAAAAACCGATTTCATATTTTCTTTTTCAGAACTGACGAAATGGATGTCGTTAACCGATCTAGATCCTAAGTCTAGTCTCCCTCCTCTCACAGCGTCACAACCTACTAAACACATTGTCATTACGGTGTCGTATTTCCTTGTAACTCTTGTCTTTAAAAAAAATAAGTACCTATTAGGGCTTTAAACAATGTGTGTGTGTTTTTTTTTGTTTTGTTCAAATAGAGCTCTGTACATGTGATATTCTTTTCTTCACCACCGGGCACGTGACGTAGCAAGACAGAAAAGTACCGAATGTGTACGAAATGTGTACCTCGGAGTGCTCTAACACAAGCGAGCCAAGAGCGGAGTTTGTAAACCAAGCATACACAAAAATTGCGATCCAAAAAAAAAACCCAAACAAAAATCTCCTCAAGAAACTTTAATCCGCGTGATGTCCATTGGACTTAAAGTTCCCGATCATGTCGTTGTTGTCCCCGGGATGACAGAGGCATGCCCCGTCCCGGCGATGCTGACATGTGCGTGGCGGGCGCGTGGAGGGTGAGAGCCGTAGTGTGCGAGACGTTGTATGACTCAACTCCTCCCCCCATGCAAAGTGTGGGGGTGCGGGGCAGAGGGCGCTCATTCTGCTGTAAGGCTTAAAAAAAAGAGAGAAGAAGAAAATATGTATAACTAATATGTGTGTGTTTGTGTGTGTGTGTTTGTGTGTGTGTGTGTGTGTTACTGGGAACCATTATTTTAAACGAAGAATTTTGATGAGGAAGTTTTGTTGGGAGGTGGGGGGAGAGAGAATATGTGTTTTTACAGAAAGCTCAGATCTGAACACAGTGATGGAAATGTTGACGATTGTCTGGGCGCGGGTTAGGGGTAGCCTAGGGTTAGGGGTAACCTAGGGTTAGGGGTAACCTAGGGTTAGGGGTAACCTAGGGTGAGGGGTAACCTAGGGTTAGGGGTAACCTAGGGTTAAGGGTAACCTAGGGTTAAGGGTAACCTAGGGTTATGTGGTACACTTCAGTATGTGGTGATTTGATGGTGAATAGTATCTAAAGATGCAATGGTGAGTATAGAGGAGTGTAACGATCAGTTTGTTTTATATATTATGGTCAGCTTTGAAGAGGTGCAGTGGTCAGTATGACGACATTTATTAGTCAGCATGACGACAATTATTGGTCAGTATGACGACAATTATTGGTCAGTATGACGACATTTAATGGTCAGTATGACGATATTTACTGGTCAGTATGGCGACATTTAATGGTCAGTATGACGACATTTAATGGTCAGTATGACGACATTTAATGGTCAGTATGACGACATTTAATGGTCAGTATGACGACATTTAATGTTCAGTATGACGACAATTACTGGTCAGTATGACGACATTTAATGGTCAGTATGACGACAATTACTGGTCAGTATGACGACATTTAATGGTCAGTATGGCGACATTTACTGGTCAGTATGACGACATTTAAGGGCCATTACGCACATAGATTAAATGGTCAGTAAATATAGAATCGATGGTGGTTGTAATGGTCAGTATGACAGATGTAATGGTCAGTATGACAGATGTAATGGTCAGTATGACAGATGCAATGGTCAGTATGACAGATGTAATGGTCAGTATGACAGATGTAATGGTCAGTATGATTGGTGTAATGGTCAGTATGAAAGTATTGCACTAGTCTGTAAGTTACATGCTTCAGTCAGTCTTGAGGCTCGGGGCCCTTTACTTGAAGCTGCATGTTTGAAATCATTAAAACCAATTTATTGGAGGCCAGAGTTTGTTCACTAAAAGTCCCATCAATAATATGTCAGTCTTCATTTCTCAGACTAGCGGCCCCTCGAGCTGTGCCGACCAAGATGGTGGTCCTGCATAATGCCTGGGTCCATCGTATATTATGTACAAGTGTTGGTGTTTTTAAAAAAAATTGAAGTCAGTGGTTTCATTTCAGTGTCATTGTTGTATATTGGGAGCCACTGTTGGATATTGAGAGCCACTGTTGTACGTTGGGCGCCACTGTTGTATATTGTAAGCCACTGTTGTATATTGGGAGCCACTGTTGTACATTGGGGGCCACTGTTAAACATTGGGAGCCACTGTTGTATGTTGGGGGCCACTGTTGTATATTCGGAGCCACTGTTGTATATTGGGAGCCACTATTGTATATTTGGAGCCACTTATGTATATTGGGAGCCAGTGTTGTATATTGGGAGCCACTGTCGTATATTGTCAGCCAGTGTTGTATATTGGGGACACTGTTGAATATTGGGAGCCAGTGTTGTATATGGGGAGCCACTGTTGTATATTGGGAGCCACTGTTGTACATTGGGAGCCACTGTTGTACATTGGGAGCCACTGTTGTATATTGAGAGCCACTGCTTTTTTGGGGGTGGGTGGGGAGTCAGTGTTTTATTTTAGGAGTCGATGTTGCATGTTGGGAGCCACTGTTGTATACTGGGAGCCAGTGTTGAATGTTGGTGGCCAGTGCCAGCCGAAACGTTGACATCTTATTGTCCTGTCTTTTCATTCCAGCCTCCACATAACCTTGTTCTACTACTTCACTCGCACTGCTTGAAATGCAGTCCTTGAATGTATTATCGTATTTTAGAGTCGCTGTTGTATTTTGGGAGTCAGTGGTGTATTTTGGGAGTCAGTGTTGTATGTTGCGAGTCAGTGTAGTATTTGAGAGTCCACGGGAATACAGGGCTCGATGTTTTACACAGGCAATCAGCTGTCCTCAACATTTCACCAGACGCAGCCCAATGAAATTGTAATGCAGAAAAATAACAAAGTAACTGGGAAAAAAAATCGATTTAAAAGAAGGAAAAAAAATCAGTCAGGTGCTGATGCCATAAAGTTAATATAAAATCGTACACGTGATGTCACGGCTAATTTAATTTTAGACGGTAATGGCTCGACCGCCATCCTGGCACATCCAATGGTTTTAATTAACACAACTAAATAGAAAAAACGAATGCCTATATATTTTGCATTGCTCTAGTGTTGCTCTTTTTTTACACGAGATTTCTTTTCATATTCACTTGTATCTAAGCTCTGTAGGAGTAGGTTTCCTGTCAATGATATACAGATGGGTCAACAAAGGGAAGATAATTGGATAATGGGGGAGGGGAAAAATTCTTCTTACATTATTTAATCACGTGACTTTGCGGATTAGGTTGTGGGCGTGTTTAAGTGTCGCCGCTTGTGGTTCTGAACTGTGGTTGCTGTGGCGCCTGGACAATTCAGCTGTGGTTGGTGTGGCGCCTGGACAATTCAGCTGTGGTGGTGAGGTCTGGACAATTCAACTGTGCTGGTGAGGTCTGGACAATTCAACTGTGCTGGTGAGGTCTGGACAATTCAACTGTGCTGGTGAGGTCTGGACAATTCAGCTGTGGTTGTCAAACATGCACAGTTTCATTATTTATCTTCATGAGCATTTACTCTTACGTCACCTGACAAACCATCGGCAGAAGCGGCACTGAGCACGAAGCTCTTACTTCCACCCGCCAGCGGTATCGTATCTGTTGTTGTTTGAATTGATAGATTTCTTCAGAATGCGCTTTTCTCAATCAATCTAATAAAAAGAGGGTCCTTGTGCTGACAACTATTCAGAACCGCTGAAAAAAATAACGCAAGCTACCTTAATTAAGTTCGTGCCTGAATTCCAAAGTCGTTAAAATGTGTTGCATGTTTATTTTATTACAATTTTTTTTATTTACCAACACCCAGATTCACCGTGATTCCCACATGCATTCGCATTATTTATGAAATGAGGAGAATTTTTTTTTAAATCTCAAACCGTGATGCTCACTCGTCACAAGGCGTTAACTGTCATACAAACAAAATAAACAAACAAACCAACACCAAAAAAAAAAAAAAACCAAAAAATTGGTCGATTACTTCAAGAAACACGCGCTAATCCCGGCTGTAGTAGCATGTCCGGCCCTCAACTAACACTGAGAGGGTGGGGAAATGGGGTCTAGCCACACGGAACGTTCGGAGGACGAGTAGCGTCAAGCAGGAAACTGTTGCTCACGGTCTGGCCCGTTGTATGCTTGATGGCGGTGAGACATTGTACTCTGACAAGGGGGACTGTGCAGGGAAAGTGGGGAGGGCGTGGGGGGTGGGTCTGCAAGTATCGTTGTGCATCGAGTGAGAGTTATAACTATTATAATTTTTTTTTGGCAGTTAGAATGGGCTATTAACATGGGCTGTTAATAATGGGCTGTTAATATAAACATTCTGTATTGGCTGCAAAAATGAATTGTTTCAGAACCGCTGGATCTTGTTATGTGTTGATTCATAGACACACACCACCTCCCCCAACCACCCAACCTTTCTTTTCTAACTCGGTCTGGTGAAATGCTGTGCTCTTCGAGACACGTTTTAAAAAGTATAACAAGCTGTGGGCTAAGAGGGATTCTCTTATTGAACATACAACCCAGATATTTACAGCTGGATCTTAAACCCGTGTCATAGCAAAACAGAAGAAAATTCTTTCATAACTTGGAGATGGGCCACAATCTGGCAGAATTTTTGTTTATAATTGTGGGCTGATAATGACAAACATGTGTCAGTGATGATAGAGTTGTGTCTGACAGACATAGTATATATACAACGTTTTTGTAAACGTCAAAGATCTGAAAAGCATTACGATTTCCCTGAATGAAACGCATTCCTGCTTGACGTCATGAATTGTGATGGATGACACTAAACTAAAATTGATGACGCTGTTTAGCCCCAAACCCTCTCACTTTAAAAAAAAACAAACCAAAACAAAAACAACTTTTTCTAAGACAACAAAACAACTCCCGAAATGCGTTTAAGACTTGCGTTGATAAAATTAAACACGTTGTCCAACCTAATTGTCCAACCTAATTGTCCAACCTAATTGTCCAACCTAATTGTCCAACCTAATTGTCCAACCTAATTGTCCAACCTAATTGTCCAACCTAATTGTCCAACCTAATTGTCCAACCTAATTGTCCAACCTAATTGTCCAACCTAATTGTCCAACCTAATTGTCCAACCTAATTGTCCAACCTAATTGTCCAACCTAATTCAGTAGTAGTAATTGTCCAACCTAATTTTCCAACAGTCTTACAGAGGGACAATCGTAAAATGACTAAATATTTTCTATGAGACGAGATAAAAAGGTTGAAATTTGATGATAGACGTACGCATAGACTTGTATGGGGGAAAAAGCGTACGGGTAGTGTGGAAATGTGTACGGGTAGTTTGGAAATGCGTACGGGTAGTGTGGTAATGCGTACGGGTAGTGTGGAAATGCGTACGGGTAGTGTGGAAATGCTTACGGGTAGTGTGGAAATGCGTACGGGTAGTGTGAAAATGCGTACGGGTAGTGTGGTAATGCATACGGGTAGTGTGGAAATGCGTACGGGTAGTGTGGAAATGCTTACGGGTAGTGTGGAAATGCTTACGGGTAGTGTGGAAATGCGTACGGGTAGTGTGGAAATGCGTACGGGTAGTGTGGTAATGCATACGGGTAGTGTGGAAATGCGTACGGGTAGTGTGGAAATGCTTACGGGTAGTGTGGAAATGCTTACGGGTAGTGTGGAAATGCGTAGGGGTAGATTGAAGTGAGGGAAGCGTATGATTGGAAATTTGTTGTTTTTTTTGTAATGTATACGGGAATAAGTATGCGGAAAGGTACAGGTAGACTTGGGGAGAAGATGTTCGACATCGCAAGTCTTTACGGGGAATCGTCTTTACATGGGGTTGGTGAGATTTCCCCGGGGACAGGACTGCTGTCGTGAAATGTCCTCAAATCGTCCAGTTACTGTCAAGATGACGTCACATCAGCCATTTATCCGATCGTCTCCCATTGTTTACTGTCGGAAATTTGCATTTGATCATCTCGAGATAGTTGGTGGGGGGAATGGAGTTGTTTTCTTTAATCGTGTCGGGAGTGTGTCGTTGGTGTGAGGATTGTAGGCGGAGTGAGGTTATGTGGCTTTAGATGGTGTGTGATTGTAGGTGTGAGATTGTTGGAAGAAGACTGTGTGTGATTTTAGGTGTGAGATTGTTGGAAGAAGACGGTGTGTGATTGTAGGTGTGAGATTGTTGGAAGAAGACTGTGTGTGATTGTAGGTGTGAGATTGTTGGAAGAAGACTGTGTGTGATTGTAGGTGTGAGTGTGTGAGTTTGTATAAGATGCGAGGGCGGGATGTTGTATGGCATGGGCTTAGGTTTGAAGGGGTGAGAGTCTGACAGCTTTGGACAGTCAATGAGAGTCTGACAGCCTATTGGACAGTCAGTGAGAGTCTGACAGCCTTGGACAGTCAGTGAGAGTCTGACAGCCTATTGAACAGTCAGTGAGAGTCTGACAGCCTTGGACAGTCAGTGAGAGTCTGACAGCCTATTGGACAGTCAATGAGAGTCTGACAGCCTTGGACAGTCAGTGAGAGTCTGGCAGCCTATTGGACAGTCAGTGAGAGTCTGGCAGCCTATTAGACCGTCAGTGAGAGTCTGACAGCCTATTGGACAATCAGTGAGAATCTGACAGCCTATTGGACAGTCAGTGAGAGTCTGACAGCCTATTGGACAGTCAGTGAGAGTCTGACAGCATATTGGACATTCAGTGAGAGTCTCACATCCTATGGACAGTCAGTGAGAGTCTGACAGCCTATTGGACAGTCAGTGAGAGTCTGGCAGCCTATTGGACAGTCAGTGAGAGTCTGACAGCCTATTGGACAGTCAGTGAGAGTCTGACAGCCTATTGGACAGTCAGTGAGAATCTGACAGCCTATTGGACAGTCACTGGGTATTTTAGATTATAATGGAAGCGATGGGAAGTCGTTGGTGTATAGCCTTCAAAACTGATGCTATGGGGGTGTGAGATATCTATGTAAGTTTAGTCTGCGTGAAATTCGCATTAACCATATATTATGCTAGTTCTGGTGAATTGGAGAAGGAATGTTTCTGAATCTCGGTAGCCGGCATGGATAATTTTGACGGTGTGGATAATGGATAATCCTCAATTGAGAACGTTTTGGATGTAGGAAAGGTGGATGTGGGATTAACTGGGGAGCGATTTTTTAATATCTCCTTGTAAGATCTCCCTGTAGAATATCATTGTAAGATCTCCCTGTAGAATCTCCTTGTAATATCTCCTTATACGATCTCCCCGTAGGATCTCCGTGTAAGATCTCCCTGTAGAATCATCTTGTAATATCTCCTTATACGATCTCCATGTAGAATCTCCTTGTAAGATCTCCCTGTAGAATCTCATTGGAAGATATCCTTATACCATCTCCCTGTAGAATCTCCCTGTAAGATCTCCCCGAAAAATCTCCGTACACAAATAGTTGATCCTTATTCACACGCCGATCTCTTAATATTTTCCCAGTATCAGTTTAAAATCGCTGACTGTCATTACTGAATACCATAATGTGTCTTGAGAATCATTACCATATCTCCCAATGTGTATTCGGTGTCTTTACCATATCTCCCAATGTGTCTTCGGTGTCTATACCATATCTCCCAATGTGTCTTCGGTGTCTTTACTATATCTCCCAATGTGTCTTCGGTGTCTTTACCATATCTCCCAATGTGTCTTCGGTGTCTTTACCATATCTCACAACGTGTCGTCAAAATCATTACCAGATTTACCAAGTATTTACAGTGGCATTACCAAATCTCCACAAGAGTCCTCAGTGTCATTACGCAATCTCCCGATGTGTCTTCAGTGCCATTACCAAATCTCCTAAAGTGTCTTCAATGTGTCCTCGTTGTCGTCTCTTTAGATGTTGAAATGGAACAAACATTGTAAAAATGTAAACAATACTTTCGAATTGAAGTAGTTGACATCATCAAAGGAATTCACAAGCTCGGTGTTTATACTGTGCGATTGCCGCTCCGAGAAAAGATCTACTCAACAAGACAAGGGACAAGATCTACTGATCATGACAAGAGAAAAGATCTGCTCAACAAGACAAGTGAAAAGAGCTACTCAACAAGACAAGAGAAAAAGACCTTCTCAACGAGACAAGGGGTAAGATCTACTCAACAAGACAAGAGAAAAGATCTACTCAGAAGAACTCAACAAGAGAAAAGATCTACTCAAGAAGACAAAAGAAAAGACCTACTCAACAAGACAAGAGAAAAGATCTACTCAACAAGACAAGAGAAAAGATCTACTCAACAAGACAAGAGAAAAGATCTGCTCAACCAGACAAGAGAAAAGATCTACTGATCTACCCAACAAGACAAGAGAAAAGATTTACTCAACAAGACAAGAGAAAAGATCTACTCAACAAGACAAGAGAAAAGATCTACTCAACAAGACACGAGAAAAGATCTACTCAACAAGACAAGAGAAAAAATCTACTCAACAAGACAAGAGGAAAGATCTACTCAACAAGACACAGAACTCTGAGCCCCCGGATCAAATAAAAGCCACGCAAGACGTTGGCGTTGGCGGCTAAACTGTGAAATCAATAAGCCGACCAGTCGGGTCCGAGGGTACTAAGTCAGACCTTAGGTGTTTAACATAGATCTGCCACTCGCCAAAGCTTACCCTGGCGGGGGAGGGAATAGATTTGTTTTGACTCCGCCCATCGCTTGCGGTCTATTGGCGGAACGTAATGTTAAATTTAAGTGAGAGAAATGTTAAAAAAATATGTTTAAACAATCCCCCTTTTATCTGTTCAAATAGTAATGCTATTTCAACAGTTGCAGTGAGATTAGATTTTGTAGAAAATGTGTAAACTTAAAGATCATTCGTGCTTCAGACTTTGGGGGGAATCAAATGTGGAAGTGTGCAACGTGTCACCGATCACTCTCTTAGAAAAGTAAAGTTTGTGTTGTTGGTCTTAGTGTAATGTCGTTGGTGGCCATGGTGGGTGGTGAGTGCCGACCCCCGCCCCCCTTTTTTCCCCCACTCGTAAGATCCTTTAGCGGATTTTTTTTACCAGTTGTTGTTTATTTTAAAAATATATTTACCCCCCCCCCCTTACCCCGACCCACGGGGAGCTAAAAAGAAATATCAAATAAGTTTTATACCTAGGATTTTGCCACTTCGATGAGCAAAAAATGAAACCCAGCTCATGTCGACCAGAGGTTCTTAATTAGTTCTTAGCCACGACACGAGGACATGACACGCATGACATCCATGATACATATGGCACACAGGACACACATGACGCCCATGGCCGTTGGCTGGAGCTCAAGACCCAAGCATCGCTTAGAAAAGCAAATCAGCACAAATCCGGTGATTTTGGGTCGATGTGACCTGCCGACCTGGATTGCGACCCATCTAAGAGAAGGAAACTACAAGTCCCACCACCTCGCGGCAATAAACTCAATGGCGAAAGACTACGGGAAACAACCCGGACGGAGAAAATCTAGGGATCCCCCCCCCCCCTCCTTTTCGGTGACATAACATTGAAAGCAATAACGATTCTAGCCATTCCTTCGACGCTGCTAGGGTTCACCAGCTGTGTGGAATGTGGGGGGCATCTGCAGACTTGGAAACATCTGACTCTCCATATAAAGAAATGCCCCATGCTGCTACGAATGGTGATCAAATAACACCGGACAGTGACCCGAGTGCGGGATACGTATGTGTTCATCTCATCTTATGATGCATAGATCGATCCCAGTGTTAGATGCATAAATCGATCCCAGTGTTAGATGCATAGATCGATCCCAGTGTTAGATGCATAGATCGATCCCAGTGTTAGATGCATAGATCGATCCCAGTGTTAGATGCATAGATCGATCCCAGTGTTAGATGCATAGATCGATCCCAGTGTTAGATGCATAGATCGATCCCAGTGTTAGATGCATAGATCGATCCCAGTGTTAGATGCATAGATCGATCCCAGTGTTAGATGCATAGATCGATCCCAGTGTTAGATGCATAGATTGATCCCAGTGATAGATGCATAGATCGATCCTAGTGTTAGATGCATAGATTGATCCCAGTGTTAGATGCATAGATCGATCCAAGTGTTAGATGCATAGATCGATCCCGATGTTAGATGCATAAATCGATCCCAGTGTTAGATGCATAGATCGATCCCAGGGTTAGATGCGTAGATCGATCCCAGTGTTAGGTGCATAAATCGATCTTATAGTTGCACGCGTTAACCCCAGGAATCAAGGTCTGACACTGTCAAGTATGATTGCGAGACAGCACATGCATCACTAGGACACACGCTTCAATGACTGCGACTAAATATAAAATGTCATGCACCAAAGAACCGTCTGTAACTAACGTCTGGGACACAATGACATATATGTCTCTGGATGGCAATCTCTGATTCTGGGGGGGGGGGGAGAGAAAGGATCTATAATGTATATGGCAGAATCTCTAACATCACCGACACAATCTCTGATGTATGTTGTACAATCTAAACTATCTGTGACAATACCCATTGTAGCGTCTCTTCGCATTACGTCATAGATGCATTTGGATATTGCGTTGCGTTGGAGGTCTTATAATTTTAGAGTACTGTGCCGCCAAGTTGTTTGTGAAGAGTCTCTGAGTACCGTGCCGCCAAGTTGTTTGTGAAGAGTCTCTGGGTACCGTGCCGCCGAGTTGTTTGTGAAGAGTCTCTGAGTACCGTGCCGCCAAGTTGTTTGTGAAGAGTCTCTGAGTACCGTGCCGCCAAGTTGTTTGTGAACAATCTCTGAGTACCGTGCCGCCAAGTTGTTTGTGAAGAGTCTCTGAGTACCGTGCCGCCAAGCTGTTTGTGAAGAGTCTCTGAGTACCGTGCCGCCAAGCTGTTTGTGAAGAGTCTCTGAGTACAGTGCCGCCAAGTTGTTTGTGAAGAATCTCTGAGAATAGTGCCGCCAAGTTGTTTGTGAGGAGTCTCTGAGTACCGTGCCGTCGAGTTGTTTGTGTAGAGTCTTTATAGACTGAATGAAAGAATAATTACTGTATCTCTAGAGACCAGACTCATGGCTCTATGCCGGACCAACACTGTCCTTGGCAACGGAAAAGTAGGGGGCGGGATCAGTCATCAGGATACAGGAGAAGTCTGGGGCTCAAATCCTAGTAACACTATACATTTCCACACCAGTCATGCCCAACATTTTCGGGGCACTTGGCGATGGACATGCAAAATGTACCTCCAAAAAGTTATCAGCTGTTCGGAAAAAAGAGGGGAAATTAGCTCTTCCATTCGGTCCTCCATTCGGTCCATATGTTGACTAAAATTATAAAGGCATTTCCTAGAAAGCAGATTATAAGGCTTAGTGTGACCCGCTGATCTTAAAGTTTTTATGCATAGAGTCATGCTCCTTTACTTTGTACTAACTCGTACTCCTTTACTTCGTACCATCTCATACTCCTTTACTTTGTGCTATTTCATACTCCTTTACTTTGTACTATTTCATACTCCTTTACTTTGTACCATCTTATACTCCTTTACTTTGTACAATCCAAGTATGGTGATTTACAACTTACTATGATAGTGCGGGCGACAGAGTTTAAAGAATATCAAGAGTTCATTATCTTTCTCTCTTTCTTCCGCTTCCTCTCAACCCACCCCCCCCCCCCTTTTCCAAATCTTCATCCTCGCCTCCCAGCTACCTTAAAACAGTTATTCTGTATCGCTCACGACAATTTTTCACTCTATATGCAATAAACAAAAACTTGGTGAAATTCAAACTTTTGATGACGTCATCAGACAAGTATATCATTTTTTTTAAAAGTTTGGTTTAAAAGTCATTTAAAGAGGCATAACTCTGACATTCTTCTTCTATAAACAAATTAGTTCTTATTACATCCCCTGTTTCAACCCTCGCTGAATTTAAAACAGTTGTGGCTTGGGACTTGTCAGACCTCGCGCATCATCCAGTGGCGTACTTTGACCAAATGTTAATTATATCCCTTGTTAAAGCCATTGGTGAATTTACAAATAGTTAAGACTTAGACAACATTTGGGGGGGGGGGGGGGGGGCAACAACAACATCCACAGCAAAAAATAATTTTATTTTCTTTTAAAAACCTCGCGTTTCCAAAATTGACTAGCGAGAAAGTCCGCTGAATTCAACACGGCCAGTGAACTAAACTTCCAGTGGTCATTTAGACCTACACGGCCAGTGAACTAAACTTCCAGTGGTCATTTAGACCTACACGGCCAGTGAACTAAACTTCCAGTGGTCATTTAGACCTACACAACCAGTGAACTAAACTTCCATTGGTCAGTTAGACCTACACGGCCAGTGAACTAAACTTCCAGTGGTCATTTAGACCTACACGGCCAGTGAAATAAACTTCCAGTGGTCATTTAGACCAACACGACCAGTGAACTAAACTCCCATTGGTCAGTTAGACCTACACGGCCAGTGAACTAAACTTCCAGTGGTCATTTAGACCTACACGGCCAGTGAAATAAACTTCCAGTGGTCAGTTAGACCTACACGGCCAGTGAACTAAACTTCCAGTGCTCATTTAGACCAACACGACCAGTGAACTAAACTTCCAATGGTCATTTAGACCAACACGACCAGTGAACTAAACTTCCATTGGTCAGTTAGACCTACACGGCCAGTGAACTAAACTTCCATTGATCAGTTAGACCTACACGGCCAGTGAACTAAACTCCCATTGGTCAGTTAGACCTACACGGCCAGTGAAATAAACTTCCAGTGGTCATTTAGACCTACACGGCCAGTGAACTAAACTTCCATTGATCAGTTAGACCTACACGGCCAGTGAACTAAACTTCCAGTGGTCAGTTAGACCTACACGGCCAGTGAACTAAACTTCCAATGGTCAGTTAGACCTACACGATTTGAACCACGATATGAAGCTCGACAGCTTTAGAATCATGTCTCAATCATCGACTGCTGGTAGTCAATTATACAACCCAGAAGCATGCTGGTTGTATTTTTATTTGTCAGTGCCTTCTGAGCGCAGGGGTTGAACATGAAGATAGCAAGTTGAAAACGTTCGATCTGATTAACTTGGCCATTTCAGTTTTATTAACTTGGACATTTCAGTTTTATTAACTTGGGCATTTCAGTTTTATTAACTTGGCCATTTCAGATTGATTAACTTGGACATTTCAGTTTGATTAACTTGGTCATTTCAGATTGATTAACTTGGTCATTTCAAATTGATTTACTTATGTTCAAGTTTAGATTAAAGGTTATTATTATTTTTAAATTATTTATTATTTTTACTGGACTTACATGTAGTTAGCTGTACTAATATAGTACTGTGCATACAGTTAGCTGTGCAAATATAATACTGTGTGCTTACAGGCAGTTGACAAATGATTTGAAGACACATCAGATTTTATACTAAATGTTTTCATTTATTTTCAACCCATTGTCCTCATCATTGAGTAAACATGTGATAGTACAGGAATAAACTAAAGATACAGCATGTTGTGCACCGGTAAGATTGTGCACCAGCGAGAATGAACCCCTATAAAATTATAGATCAGTAAATGCGTGCAGCTGTAGCGACACGGCACAGTAATATCAGAAAAAAGCAACACAGTGGCAAGTAAAATATCATGTTGTATCTCATAGCATGAAACAACTTTTCTAAACATCAACAAGTTTGGCTAAATCAGTTTATTTACAGTAAACCCCTTCAGCTGTGCAAAAATGGATGGCACTTCAGCTGTGCACAAATGGTGGGTACTCTGGATGTGCACAAATGCAAGGTACTTCAGCTGTGCACAAATGCAAGGTACCTCAGCTGTGCACAAATGCAAGGTACTTCAGCTGTGCACAAATGCAAGGTACTTCACCTTTTCACAAATGCGAGGTACTTCAGCTGTGCACAAATGCAAGGTACTTCAGCTGTGCACAAATGCAAGGTACTTCAGCTGTGCACAAATGCAAGGTACTTCAGCTGTGCACAAATGCAAGGTACTTCAGCTGTGCACAAATGCAAGGTACTTCAGCTGTGCACAAATGCAAGGTACCTCAGCTGTGCACAAATGCAAGGTACTTCAGCTGTGCACAAATGCAAGGCATTATTTCAGCAATGCACATAGTTCCCTTATTGAAACCATATTTTAATCACGCCCTTTTAAAATTAAAAAGGAAAAACCCCCAAAAGGTTGAAACTGCATTGCAAAAAACAGCAGACCTGTTTACCCTCAATGTCTTAAAATCGTACAATATCACCACAAAATCATTCAATACATTATCTCAATATATATAATGTCTACACCTCAAAATCATACATTGTACACCAAAATCATAAGAGTAAACAGGTCTGCAACAGACATTTGTTAGTAGAACAATGTGGAAACCCATTATGTACTTGAGCTTCTTATCTCCTTAAATTGTACAATTTATATTGATAGCTTTGACATTCCTTTTTTATTTTTTTCAGTTTATAATATATTTCAATTTACATAAAAATGTACAAGTTAAGTGTTAAAAATAAACAAAGTTTCTGTTTTTTTTTAAATATCATCAAACATCCTCATAAAATGTTTCATCATAATATACTATTGTGTTCCCTGGGATCTCCTGGAACTTTGCCTACCGTTTTGTATTTCTGCTCACTCCTGGTAGTGGCATCTGTCTCCTGGGAGGTGGTAATGTAGGTGACCTTTCAATTTGCTGTTGATGAAAAGTTAACATCATGAGATTTTATGAAATTACTTCATTGTTGTAATATCCTGAAGAAATCAAATTAAGATAATCATATTTATTTTGATACTTGGGTCAATAAAAAAAACTATACAAATTATTTGTTTGTGCTTTTCCCCTCAAAGACGGGAAAAATTTTTGTAAAAGCAATAGATCATTTTTCTAGCTGAAACTAGTTTCTCCTAATATAAAAGATGAGAAATTCAAAAGGGGAATCCAACTTCTTCTAATAATGAATAATCTCAATGTCAAAATCTCTAACCTCTCAGCATTCAGATATATGCAGCAGCAACTTAAAGCACTTGAAACCTTCTAAAAGCCTGATCTAAATTTGGAGCAACAACTCTATGATTTATAAAAATTGTTCAAATATTTGTCCACAATTTTACGCCCTAAATCAATGGCTCTGGGGCAAATGCATTTATCTTTATCGGAATTTAGATGATTATTTTTAGCTCTTCCCCTTTACGATTTAATTTAACGTACATTTTCTTTGAGCAGTGACTCGTAAGCTGATTGTTCCAATCCCCTTCCCCTTGTCTCCTGGCCATTGTTCATGCTCGTAGCTCCCTCTCGAGTTTGAGAATGCTTTAGGATCAAGAAAGTATTTATAATTCAAAACAGTGAAAGCGTTTATTAAAGAATAAACACATTGTAATTAAATCTGTCTTCCAAATTGTTTTTGTTATAATTACTTTTTTTCTTTAAATAGTTTTGCTAGGAATTTACCAGTGTAATATGTTGATATTTCAAAAAGCATGTCTTAGCGCAGTGAGCATGCTAAAGTAGCATGGATACCAGCGCTATATAAATATCCAATCAATCAATCAATTTAATTCATTTGCTTTTTAAAAAGATTTAGCAGTTTTTAGTGGTAAGAATTTTAGAAGCCCAAACTCTCACTTGTTTTATTTTTTTCAAATATTCATTTAAATAACTGAAGTTAATTTCTGCGGGAAAAAAGTGCCGGAACACTGAGTACCGGAATACTGAGTGCGTTCTGTGACCAAAAAAAAAGGAGCACTGTACTAGTTTTATATTTAGTGAGTAGAGATGTAGAACCCACTGTATCAATAATGGTTGTAGTGAAATCTACTTACCCCATCCTCCATTTGGGTATAGGCATTACCCATGACAGTTACAAGATCTGAATAGTCGCACTCTCCACTCTCCTGGAAATTTGAAAAAAAAAAAATGATCATTTCATTTAGTGAACAGACCCGAGAAAATTGAGATACTAAAATTGTGTGAGATAATTTGTGTCATTGTGTGTTTCCCAAAATAAATCTAGCACTGTTCACTGGTGCAATGGGAAACTTATCCAGGCACCAGTCACAGGTGCAATGGGAAACTTATCCAGGCACCAGTCACAGGCGCAATGGGAACGTATTCAGGCACCGGTCACTGGTGCAATAGGAAACTTATCCAGGCACCGGTTCAATCAAGCTTAAAGTTTTGGGAAACACTGATTTATGACATAAAGAATGATTTCAGAAATTAGTTGGGACTCAATAAATTAATTTGTGTAAGTACTCACTTGGCCACAAGGTACTGACAGGAGATGAGTCCAGTTTGAAATTTTGTTCTGAAAACACAAGGTTACACAGACATTGATTAGGATGTTCAGAAGCATTATTTATACAAGCGTCCTGTCCAAGTGTTTACATTATACATAAGTGTCATCAACACCAGGCACAGAAACATTGCAAATCCCCTCCACCCGCATAGGAGCCAGAATTATCAATAAATTGATCGTGGGCCCTTAACATATAGTAGAAGAAGAAATGTAATAGCTGCTGAAAATCTTAATCTTTTGGAAATGTCTTTTATAGTCTTTAAGTTCTCTTCCCCAATAATTGATTCTGCATAGTCCCAGGACTATTTAATGTTGTGGGTTAAGATGCTTTGTTGACTGAAATCTTATGTCTGGACGATTTTTCCTATTAGCCAACATATTTTTTTTTTACTTTCAGCTTTTTCAAACCTAGGCTCATTTTATATCCAGATAATCCAGATTATCTCAAATCGTTTTTCAGCAGAACTGGTGGTGTGTTCATAAATGTCATCAAAAAAAATATTTTTTTGAAAGACCAAAAAAAAAAAAATTTAGAAAAGTAAAAATCAATTACCTTTTTATGATATGCTATTAAGTCATGTAGTGACCGATGGACTTTAGGCTCACCAATTAAAATGAATTTTCGATTTTTTAGCTGGTCAATCATGTAATGGCGACATCTTGTCTCTGCCCTTGAGACAGTGATAAAATATGTATTTTTAAAAAAAATCCAAAACAGAGTACATAATTATAGCAACAATGGTAGACAATATTTGCTCCCATGGGTTTACTTCTAATGGTATATTTTTTTTTTGTTATCAAACTCTTACTTGAAAGACAGTGTATAACCAAAACGACTTTCACTGACTCTGATGAGGAAACAGCCAAGTATTTTGTTATGCAATAGCTTCTCAGCCTGCCTGAAAATATGTGTACACCGAGTTTCAATGCTGTAAAATATGTGTACACCAAGTTTCAATGCTGTAAAATATGTGTATACCAAGTTTCAATGCTGTAAAATATGTGTACACCAAGTTTCAATGCTGTATTGGGAAATAAATGTCTCAAACTGTGAACTTTAAAAAAAAAAAAAAAAAAAAAAGAAGAAAACAAAATTAAGTGCTAGATAAAATATGCATATATCTTTAAGCTTTTCAGTAATTCTATGTATATATAGAATGTTTTAATTGATTGATTGATTTGACTGCAACAATTGATGTTTTCATTTTGAAATAAAAGAAAATTAAAGGAAACAACAAAAAAAAAGTACAATAAAAATAGGACAAACTTTCTTGGAATGATCCCGTGAAACCATTCAGAATAACTGTTGAGGTTTTGGTCCATGACAAAGTGTGCTTGTGTTGACTTGAACCAATTTTTAGAAGCAGCTTTTGAGCCCAACTTTCCAAACTGTTCTCTTTTAGAAGGTTCAGGCACATCATCCAGAATCTCATCATCATCATCCATCTGAAGTTGAAAAATAATAATTTGAATAGTGAAAAAGTGCTGATCCTGCTATTTTAGCAAGTTTTTTTTGAGTTTAAAGAAAGTCATAAGAAGAAAACCGGTTCATGAGTTTGTTAAACAAAGGTATAAGAAAAAAAAAAAACTGGTGTTTATAGCAATCTATTGCTTAATTAAACAGATTAATAGGTAATGGTAAACAAGAACATTGTTACAACATTTGACCATCAGCTTAAAATAGTAAACAAAATAGTTTATTTCATCTGACCTGTGTCCCAGTTGAAAAAATGTCTGGAAGTTTTTTTGTGTTGACTTCAGTTTCATCTGTTGAAACATAAATTATTCAAACTTTATCTCATTAACTAAACATTTAGGTTGATAATTTCTAGTATGAAAAAATAGTTTCTTAATAATCCTTTTGTAATCTAGGATTTTTTAGTAAAGGAAATTCATTTTAACTTATGTTTCAATTTTAAATGATTATAATTATAGGGAAAATAGCATGTAGGCCCATGTTTTGTATATTTTAATACATCTTTCATTAAACTGAAAGTTGTTTTTCCTTACAGTTGAGTTTCATCAGCATCATCTTTTCGTGTCTCTCTTGTTCCATTCTTTCCCTTTCCAATCTCTCTCTCTCCAGCCTGTCCCTCTCTAGCCTGACTTGTTCTTTCAACTGTTTGAGCTTTCTTCTGGCTAAAAACCCTTTTGTCACTACATAAAATAAATTTAACAGTTATGTGTGAAGGAATTCTAACATGAAGAAAATCTAACTACAAAGTTCAATTCAATCACTAAGCAACTAAAATGGATAATATTTTAGCAAACACATTATTGTATGTTTGAGATATCGACTGATGAAATTTGAGGGTCAATTTTTTATTGGTATCTTTAAAAAAAAAAGAAGCCAGTCAATGGAAAAAATTCAATTTGTAATGTAAGCAAAAAAATTAACAATTAATCAATGTATTGGATAATTCATTTAGGCTTAGAAATACTTGTAAAAAAATTCAAATTTTTGCAAAAAAGTATTTATTGATATGTTATTATTTTTAAACGTTCAACAATTTCTATAACTTTTATTATGTTGACCTACGTCTTTGAATGTGGACAGCTGCTTTTATTTTCTTATTCAACAGTTCACTGAGAACCTCTGCATGCTTGTACTTCAGAAATATTTTTGTTTTTCTATAATATAGACAGGGAAGAATATTAGGATTTTATGTTCATTTGCCAAATAAAAGAAGGCTGCACCTATTGGTACACGGGGACCAGATTTGAGAGGTTGGGATTAAAAAACGATTTAAAATATTATTGTTGGGTTTGTAAGACCAAATGAGGTATCAAATGAAAGATAATTGAATGGACTACACGTTTGTAAACTTAATTCTTCATTTTAACTAAAATAAACTAGTACAAATGACATCCGAATAGCATTAGTCAATAGGGACCAGGACACGCAGCGCCGCCATTTGCACCCGGGTACCAATAGCCACTTCGATAAAAGAAAATGATTTTTTCAAATAATTAAAACTAATGTAACAAAAGATCAACTTCAATTCCCAAATGCTTTGCTAAAGTAATAAGGATGTGTTGAAGAAGGCAGGTCATGGCAGATGCAATAACAAAAAAAAAAAGAATGTGACAATTGGTCCTTACTTATGAATTAAATCAAACTGGAAATTTTCAAGGTAAGGAACTTCTAATAAATACTTTTCTTACACTTCAATGTAAAAGTATTTTTTACCCTATGCAAAATCCTTGAATATATGCTGCTTTGAGGATTCTCACACAGTTCTCAGATGTCCCGTGCATTTTGTAATCCACAAGAATTTTGTATCTATATAAAGAACAAAGAGTTCAAGGTATAAAAACATTGACTTTTATAAAGTGAATTCCTTGGATGTTGAGCTTTTTAAAAATAAACTTAATTAATGAGTTTATTAAATAAATATAAAAAAAAAACAAATAAAAAAAAAACCTTTATTCCTATAAACAAGATAAAAATTATTCAGCATTTTCAACATTCACTGTCTAAGCTGAAAACTGTTGCAAACCAAATGGAGTATTTCTCTTTGCCAAAAACTGCTACGTTGGTTCAGTAAAATAATGGTTAAACTCACTTGTCAACAAAGTGTGCAAAAGATGGTCTTACAGCAAAACCCTTCCTACGGATTTCTACTGTCTCCAACATGCCAGTATAAAGCAGCTGTGAAGTAAACACAATTAAATGTTATGACTTCTAACAATACCACAAGTTGTTCATACAAGAACTCAGCCAAAGTAGCAGATTTTG
Organism: Omphiscola glabra; assembly: GCA_964017045.1. NCBI lineage: Eukaryota > Metazoa > Mollusca > Gastropoda > Lymnaeidae > Omphiscola > Omphiscola glabra. The sequence goes on along the minus strand of OZ024794.1, from coordinate 32,952,001 downwards.
TTTTCGCAGCTTGTTCTTAATAATTAAGTTTTTTAAGAGTTTCTCTAGAGTGGAGGAGTAATTTTATATAATTAAGTGATTTCAAATGTGTCTATAGATATATTTAATGTTCAAATGAATAATTATTTTTTTTTGTACCAGCATTCATTTTAGCAGAATTCAAACATCTTATAAAAATAAAAAATCATAACTAAAGCCAAATAAAGGGCATACAATTGTTACTACTAACTCTAATAAAAAAATAATATACCTAACATCACATACCTGAGCCAAAACAAAATTGGTGTCCAATGTGCCAGGTTGCTTTAGATAATTTGGTTTAAGGCATCTAACAAACATGGGTGTTGCTAACATCATTCTCTCCATGAGAATATTAAGAGAATTCTGAAATAAAAATCATTTTTCTAAATAAAAACTCTTTTTCCTGAAATTTTCTACACATTAAATGACACAAATAGATTCCATAAATCTTACTACAATCAGCTAATCAAATCCTTGATATAAAAAGGTGTCAGTATATGTAACACAATGTAAATGTTTGTTAAGTGTATAGCAAACTAACCTAGTCGAGATACATATAGATGAAAAGGTTTATAAGGTTTACTTATAGTTTCAATGCTAAATGTAAGTGATATAATATGTTTAATGACCTTAAACTGTGCACCAACTGTGACTCTTCTATTCGCTGAATCACCTTTTGCTGGTAGTTGGCTCTGAAATATTTTAATCGTAATCATGTAGGAGAACAACACTTAAAAATTAACAAAAGTTAAGACTTTCACCTGCTGTAACATGACAAGGAAAACAAGGACTCGCCAAAGAAATCATGCAGGGCACAACGAGAGGACGGAGAAGAAGAGGAAGACAAAGAAAAAGATGGGAAGACAACATCAAAGAGTGGACGGGACTAAAGCTAGGCGATGCTGTGTGAAGTGCAGAAAACAGAGAGGAATGGAGGAGGATAGTTTTCATGTCATCTGTGGAGATGATGTTGATCAATATTACTTATCTTACACAACCTAAATAATTATTGTCAAATATTATGCAATGGATTAAAAAAAAAGATTAGTTATTAAGTCCACTTTCACCAACAATGATTATGTCAAAATGTCTTATGTTAAAAGAATTTTTAATTAGCTTGATTCAACCACAGTAAAGATTAGCCATATTTTGAGAATAATTTCATGCAGATTATTTTAATGAAATTTGCAATTACTTATTAGATCGGTATTATGGAGTGACATACCATCTTACTGTCTCTTTTGACTACGCTTCTCCTACCCTGTATTGCCAGGCTCCCAGTTCTTGAAATTTGAGCTGTCACATAAACATGAAATAGTGTTTTAAATAAGTCTTTATTCTATTCATAGTAGGCAAATGTACTTGGAACTTGAAACAGATTAACCCAAGTTCAAAAAGATAATTATTATAATTGGTAGTTTTCTATAGCATGTTACCCCAGCCTATGGCTGGGCTCACCACGCTGTACATACAATTTAACAAACATGAAAATTTAGCATACATTAATTAAATAAAACAAAACTGATGTGTATTCGCTCCTACCATTCCATAACTATTTACAATCCAAGCCATTGATGGCACTCAGCAGCATCGTTTATAATGCAAAAATCCTACCTTGAAATATTGTCTTGATGAGAAAGTTTGAACTTGACTTTAACATATCTGTAATGCCTGGAGGAAGTGTGTCCCTGTTTTTTTCTAACCAACAATCACAGGTGTATAAAACCTGTACACAAATATTTGACCAATTTGAGTTTATTCCTGACACCAAATCTTATATATATAGCTTAACAGAGAATGAATGTGTGTCACTCTGACAAAGCTACAACCATATCGGTAGGGGGGGAGGGGGGCAGACCGATCCAAGCTTAATAATGAGATCTTTTATTATCATTATTATTTATCTCAATATGCATATTATTTTTTGTTTAACTGAATAAATTGAACTTGAAATTAAATAAAATAATTTCTTTCTTAAAAAAATTTATTTTTTTCAATTGTGTCTTTTTGTCCTAGCTTTTATTTTTAAATTTATATATTTAATTCTATATATTTTGAACATATTAACTTTGAAATCTAAATCTATATATTTAAATAATACTTTATGTTAACATTAAAACTAACAATGATAAGGTTTTCACTCACTTTTCCTGCATAATGATTGATTGAGAATATTGCTTTGTTGGTCTGTTGAGACTTGACAAAGTACTGGCTGCCTGCCAAGGCGTTGTTAATCTTGTCCACAAAAGACTGGTCGGTTCCCTAACAGAATAGAAATGTATAATTATTAATTAAGGTGCAAGGTGAAAAGTTTTTAGCACTGGGAACTTTTCCCAATACATTTTCAAAAAATAAAATATTGGTTCAAATGACGTCATACATTTATTTAAGAAGTTTAAAACAGTTCAATAACATCTTCCACTTACATAAAAATTATTTTTTTAAATTGATTCATAAAATATTTCTTTAAAAAAACAAATGAGCTCATTGAACTAAAAAAAATGTTTAACTGATGCAGCTTCATTTCATAAATTATTTAACAAATCATTTAATTAAGTTGAGCATTGCTTGATTAAAATATATTCTTACTTTGTGCTTTGCAGAGAAAACAATACCATTGCATGTTTAAAAAGAAAGTGTGGAGTCATGACCACAATGTTACCTACTCTAGGAAACAAGCTTTCCTCGTCAAGGAGTGATAAAATACCAATAGGTTTTTGCAAGAAAATGTCCTGAAAAAGCAAAATTGTACATCCACTGAAAGGTTATCAAAAGGTAACAAAATAATTCATATGCCAAGAACTTCTCATTTTCAATTTCTAGAACTTTGCATCTTTTCATCATAAGCCTTATCGCTTCTCAGAGCATGTTAAATAATAACACATGAAGCACAATTTTTATATACACATCTCATAACACACTCTGGGTAATACTTAGGATTTAATGGGTGATCAGTAGGTTTATATAATAATAATATAAATCAAAATGTGTAACATATTCTCCGCTCATAGCAAGACGCGCCTTAACTAGTTAGGCAACATAAGGAGAATGGAGGAAAGCCATATTTCAAAGGATCTGCTGTATGAAGAGTTGGCAGAAAAGCGAGATTTATTGGATGGCCGCGGCTTTCAATTTAAGGACATCTGTAAAAGGAGCTTGATGGAATCAATGTAGAAATCAATGAAAGGGAGATCCTTGCTGAGCACTGATCCAGCTGGCGAACAGCAGTGTGTGAAGGGGTCAAAAAGGCAGAAGATGCTTGAAATGAAGCCCTTGCAACAAAAAGAGCATTAGAAAAGGTCAAACTTAACCAGAAGTCAAGGTTCTCCTGCGAGAAATGCAGCAGAGACTGGCATTCCAGGATTGGCCTCATAAACCATTTGATGTGTTCATAACTACTCCATTGTCTTGTGAAAACAGAAAGATGCCACAATTATTTAAAATACAGACCTATTTACCCATAGCTTTCACCATAGTAACTACATTTTTAAGCTTTTAAACTACAAGTCGAACAAAAAAATACAATTGCTTTTTTTTCATTTGTTTGGCTCAATTATTATAAAAAAAATATTTTTTACTGAAAACACCCCATTATTTGTTGCTGCATTTTCTTGTGTCAACACCGAAAGCAATTGAATAAGAATAACTGTGCTTCACCTTGCCTAAGACCTTTTCTCATTCTTAAGAAACAAATTCGCAGGGTTATGGCCTGTATATTTATTGGTGTTAACGTACTTAGGCAGTTGAGTGGATTTAATTTGACAACTTGTATTTTGATTGAAACACACACACTCCTTCCACACACACACCCCCAACCCCCATTGACCAAACTATTCTTTAGAACTTGAAACTATGTTTTTGAGAGCTGAAAATTATCCTGACACTAACCTAGGGATAAACCAGGTCTGCATATATATATTTTTTTTTAAATGTATATATATATATATATATAAAATAAATATGTAAACATATGTATGTGTATTCTAAAACTCAATTTTGGAAAATGTAACAATTAGTATACTATTTAACAGCTAAAAAAATGTGTCTTTAGTCATTTAAAAAAAATGTCTCTGACAGTGCTACTATTTTTTTTTAAATTTATACAAATTATGTCTTATGTAAAAGAACAACTGCACGGCCATACCAGCAATGGTTTATTGTCCACAAAGTTTATCTCCTTCCAGTCAATGCCCTCCTTCTTGTACTCCTCCTGCTCCATAAAAAAAATATGTTGATTGAAGAAGAACTGGAGCTGTTCATTGGCTAGGTTGATGCAGGCCTGTTCAAAGCTGTTGTTGCCCCCATTTTGGCTGAAGTCTTCAAATCCAAATATATCCAGAATTCCTATTTAAAAAAAAAAACATTATTATTTTTTTTGGTTCTTATTTTAGTATATTTAATATCCTTTTATTGTTAATAGTATTATGAGGATTCCTTACAGTACAGGATGCTACACAAAGATTGTTTTATTGTAAGGTAAGACTTAAAAGGTATCTGATTGTAGTCAACAATGCAGGATTCTCAAACTAAAACTATTCAAATGACAATGTCAGTCCTATGGGTTGCAACACATAGACATGTCATTGTTAGTGGCATTTGTCTCTTGTTCCAATTTGTAATGTCATTCTCGTTGTGGGCTCCAGGATGAATGTTTGATAGCCATTTTTTCCTGTTAACCTTTTACTATTTATCACAAGATATAACTAAATCAGACACTAAATAGCAATAAGATAAAATACCAGGTACGTGTTGTTTGCATAAAACATTTTTGTTGAATTATTTTTAATATTAAATGCTTTTTACTAAAGACTCTTTATTTTTTGTAAAATGGCATTTTATAAAAATCAATCTATTACCTATTTCAGACAAGAGGCTTTCTCTCTGGTCCTCCGGTGCAAGTAAACAGTTGATTTTGTTCACAATCCAACCAAACAAACGTCCATAGAGAGTCTTTGCCATGGCATCTCTAGCATCTGTTAAAACAAAATTTATCAAATAGATATATATATGTAGGCTATGTATAAGTACTGTTAGCTATCGCAGTGGCTAAAAGATTTTGTACATAGAAAAAGATTATTAAGGCCTTGAGCTTCATTGATTTGTGCAATTTAATAATATAATTCTCTTTAAGCTAGGAGGGTAGTTGTGGTTTTTTCCACTGTTAATTTCTAAAGAATAAAATGTACATTAAAAAAAAAATTAGAACAAATATCTTGCTGGAAGTCAAATGGTTAATAGCTGGTTTTTGTTCAAAAATGTGTTAATTCATTCAAGAAAGGTGAAAGCCTACATTTGTAATTTGTAAACAGAGGTTCAATGGCAGCCATTAAAATATAGAGAAATTTATTTTTTTTATGGGACATTTACCCTCTGCCATTTCTTTGTTATAGTTCCTCTTGACTTGCTCCCCCTTAGTCCATGTTACCATACAACTGAGACTTGATTCAAGTTCAATTCTGTTGATGCCCAGGAGTGACTGTGGGATCAGAAGGTGATGTTGTGAGACAACTAACTTTTTAAAATATCTAAAAAAAAATATATTTTTTTTTTAAACTCCATCCTGTCCATGAAATCATGTCATTGTTGCAACTTCCCAAATGCATACATTGGCTATGTCATGAAATAAAAAAATATACAGGTTTATACAATTCTTTAAATACTCACAGCTGCTGTTAGTAGAGGGCCATTGCATTCTAGGACCAGAACACTCTCATCTTCCTGTTGTGAAAAGCTTACATTTCCCAGAACTAGAACACTGGCTATTATAGCAAACATGGCTTCTTGTTCCTGAACAGATAAAGATGCCTTTAGAATTAGTTCTGATTTAATTTTTTGATCCCACGTAGAACACCAGAGGGGTTTAACCATATATCTTTTTATATCAGTGAAAATGTTTTATAGTTCAATAGAGAACAATAAATTTTGATTATAATAAAAATGTGTAAACATAAGATAAACTAATGAAATAACAAAGACAATGCATCAATAATTTCAAGTCCCAAAACAGAAATTACTTCATCAGTAAATCCGACTAAATCCATTGCATTGACTACATTCTCATACTGGACAACGGGTGAACAATGTTGTGACATCTTCTTGCTACCTCCTTGGGACAGGTATCTGGAGTTTTCAAAAAAACGTTCTTCAAAAAAATAATTCTTTTACACGTTAAGAATCAATGAAGAGAAATCAGTAATCAGTATTACATAATGAATGTCTCTTATACACATATTTGTAAAGATCTCTTATTTGATTTCAAAAAGACATACCTATTAGCTTTGTGTAACATATGATGGAAAACGATATCAAAAAAATGTAATGATTAAAGCTTTTCTTGTTATATGTGATGGAAAAGAAAAATTGCAAGTCTTAATGTGTCTCATTTACCTGTAATCATTGGGATTTGTGAGTCCATATTTCTTCTGTAAGTCAGGGGCAAATAGGTAATAGAATATATGAAAGTTTTCTTCCCCTGAATTTTGCCGCACAACACGAGATTTCTCCAAAAGGTACTCCGAGATTTTAGCACCAACCACTAAAGAAAAATGTATTTGTTTTAATGTATTTTAAAAATCTTTATTTAATTTTGTTCAAATTATAATTTTTCTTGTATTATTGTTAGTAGAATATTATTCAATGTGATCTATAGTAAACAGTCTAATCTTGTCAAGATATGTGATCTATACTAAATAGTCTAACCTTGTCAAGATATGTGATCTATACTAAATAGTCTAACCTTGTCAAGATATGTGATCTATATTAAATAGTCTAACCTTGTCAAGATATGTGATCTATGCTAAATAGTCTAACCTTGTCAAGATATGTGATCTATACTAAATAGTCTAACCTTGTCAAGATATGTGAACTATACTAAATAGTCTAATCTTGTCAAGATATAAATCAATATCTTAATTTTGCCCAAAGTATCATCAAACTAAGAATCACTGTAAACCTTGAAATTATTTTTAAATCAATTTAACCATCTTCAAAAAACTAATAAGCCCTATAAAAACTTCTTTGAATCTTTGAAAGTTTGATGTAAATGTAAATGAAAGTCAGTTTGATATAATGTAATGGACAAGCATAAGTCTGTGTAAAGAGGACTTACACTGTCCACAATTGAATTTGAGTTGAATGTATTTCCCAAATCTGCTGGAGTTATCATTTAAATTAGTTTGCGCATTGCCAAATGCTTCTAAAAGTGGATTCACCTGGAAAATCATGGAGAATGAACTTAATATCGTATAAATAAATTGTGTCATTGTGCAGCATCGTAATGTTAGTTTTTGTAGTAATATTACAAGCATCTCGTGTGGTACGTCATGTCACCAAATTTTCTGCATTTACGGCACATTTTATTTCATTTCAAGCCTACTTGCTTAAAAATGTTAAAAAAATAATTTTAAAAGCATCACAATGACAACAAACGGTGTAGTGTAAGTACAGCCAACCCTCAAATTTATTTGACAGATTATGTAAGTTTAATCATCTAGTCAACAGGTATTATGATCAGGGTGAGGGGAGTAGGCCTAAGAAATATTTTGGCCGACCTGTAAGATTTGTTGTTCTAGCTGTGTATTGCCTTTACAAAGTTCCACTAATTGTTTGATGATCAACTTTGTACTTTCAGTTTTACCGGCACCACTTTCGCCACTGAGGAATTTAATGTTTGTTGTTAGCTTCATTTGTTATTTAATAGCAGTGATTCTCCAACTGCCAAATGTGGTTCATAATTATATAGACATACCAATAGTAATAGACTGCCACTGAGACTGAATAGTGGCACTCTAATGTGTGCATTAGTAGAGAGAAATGTAACAAAACGATACATATATTTACATGTTATCATGACAGAAGTATAAAATATCTACAAGATGGACTATGTCATATTACTCATATCAATTAATTTTTAACAGTTTCAATATTGACAAATAAAAAATTCTGAAAGTTTGAGAACCCCTGATTTATAGTAACTTATTGACAGCTGAATACATTGCTTTAATAATTTGATCATAGAGCAATAGTAAACTCAACAGTAATAATAATATTTTGGCAATAAGTGTAAGGCCCAATTCGCACCTTATTAGAACACATTGGTTCCGGGGTGGTCTCACGCCTTTTCCAATAAGGGCCTGATACGTTGCATCCGCTACGGCAAAAATATGTGGTGGCTGAGAGCTTAGTTTGGTGTGCTGGTACCTGGCGCTGTACTGGAGATGTTATGTTATTCAATTAGTGCTTAAACTACAAATCAGAAATTGGGGATGATAGTGTACCACTCGTACTAAATAAAAGCAAATGAATTAACCTATCCAAGACTTCCAACCAGTCAGAGACATCGAGTGACTTTAGGAGGTCCTCTGCCACGTTTTAGTTTTGTTACCCCTATATTAAAAGTTTTTCTTCTCCAAACCACAACTGTGGGTCCCTTCAGTATCAGAGGACCCTTGCAGCCACAGGGCCCGCGCGATAGCACTTCTTCATTATATATATATATATATCATATTTACATGGCTTATATTTTGAAAAAAATATCATTATTTTTATTTATTTAGAAAAAAAATTTTTGCGTTTTAAACTTGCTTCAGGCAAACCCAATAAATTTAGAGATAATAATTTTGTCCTGTTTGTTTATTTTTAATTAATTTTTTTTCATTTAGCTAACAAAAAGGAGACTGTAAAATTAAACTTACATTAAAACTTACATCTTTTCCATATATGCCAAGTTCTTTAAATGGATTAACAGCTAAAAGAATGTCACCAACATAAGTCTGAAACATGTTGGAGGGAAAAAAAATGTTACAAGGGAAAGAATTATGTCATATTTAAAAAAGGAAAAAAGAAAGTTAATGTGTTTGTTGCTCCCAGTCCCCACCCCCCCCCCCTTTTTTTTTTTGCCCATTGTGATTATGATTTTGTTTCGTTGTTTTAATTTAAAAATTGACTCGAGGATGGGTGGTGGGGTAGAGGGTCGTTACATGTGTAAGTGTCTGCCAGTGCAACGGTTTACAACATAATGCGTGTCATGGTAGGAGGATGTTGCACGAGTAGGCAAAAATCAGGGCAATTGGTTACCACCACAGCTGTACGTTGAACAATGCGCCACTATCTTTTGTGGAAGGAGGAGGGGATTATTCGTATAAGTAGGGGCCACGGATTCCCACCCACGTGTATGTCGTCGGGGTAGTTAGTAAGAAAATATGACATAGAATTTCAAAGTCTGTGTGAGATGTATGTTATTATTAGGTGTCAGCCATACCAGGAAAAACTTTTCTTGAGCTAAATTCGTAAAAAAAAAAAAAATCAATTTCATTTTTCAAAATAGTTTTACCTAAATTTTCAAGAAGTTGAGAAAAAAATCCTGACTATTAAAAAAAAGGGACATTTTAAAAATCCTTTAAAAAATAAAGGCAGCAAAATTATTACGTATCTCTTGTTGACACATCCTATGTCTAGAAAAATAAGAAGCTTAAAACACCATTTATGTCATATTTTTAATCAATGGACTTCTTTTTTTTTTTTTTTAAATCTATTTTTTTTCAAGTAATCTGAACTAATTTAGTAAAAGGGTGTAATCTAGCTTACCCCCCCCCCCCCGCCCCGCCCCCAGCCCACGGAAATTTAGCCTTCAAAAGTACATGGCCGTAAGGAGACGTGATTAATATCGGCCTAAATTTTTTACAAAAAATGAAACAAAGTATTAATTCAAAGTATTAATTAGGCCCATTAATATGTAGATATTTACGTATATCTTGTCACTCATATAGCGGGCTTTGACCTCCTCCAACAGAATGGTTTCATCAAGTCTGGCCAGTGTGGCCAGGTCCTCGACGTCCCCCACGGCTGGCCTGTCCATCGCCCTGAAATAAAAACACCCTCTTTAGGAGCACTTCCACTGGAATCATATTTAGATGATCCGTCGGGATCACATGGGTTACACTACCAGGGGCATAACCCAATATACGCGAGGGGCGGGGTGTGGGGGGGTGAGGGGAATTCTGCGTTTAAAAACCATCACTGTCTAAATAATCAATGGAACTTTAAAATTCAGTCGAATATTTTATAGGAAATTTTATTTTTAATTATTGCTTTAAAAAAAATACAATAATTTATTTAAAACAAAGTAGGGTAGGCCTACGATTATTATATACCGGTCTTAGAGAAAGAAAACTATTAGTTTTAAACGAAATAAATTCAATATACTAGAAGCATACTTCAAATGAATTTATGTTGTTTTTTTTTAATAGAAAAAAGGATTTATGCAATAAGTTAGAAATCAAACTTAAATAAACTCTAACAGAAATGTAAGAAACTGGCCGTTGGAAATAGTGGGAATATCATCATTATAATAAACTAGGCCTTAAAAAAAAAGAACACACTAGATATTTGAAACGTAAAACGAATATCACTATGTCAAACTATTTTTTTTAACGAAATTCAAATGTGTACTTAAAACTTAAAGTGTGTGTGTAAAAAGGGGGGGGGTGGATGCTGGTGCAGTTTTATCACTTACATAACGGTGAGAAGATTAAAATCCGAGGCACTGTACCGTGTCTGGGATTTGATACCGCCTTTACTCAAATGGACTGCCGTCAAGCCATCCTCTTATATCCGTAATGAACATTCGTTGTGTAAAAAAAAAAAAAAAAAAAAAAAAGCACATTATGATTTTATGCCCCGATCCAAGAACGGACATTTTAGTCTCGGTGCAGCATTTTGAGATCTCGTGATTTAGTGTTCACCGTCAAGCCCTTTTGGTGAATGGAATGCAAAGTGGCGAAGGAGGAACGGGTGTTCTGTCGCTACCGACTCTAAAAATACTTTATTTTTTTAAACTTCCTGTTATTTTAAGTGGGACATAAGTGGTTTGAGGCGGGTGCCCCATTATTACAATAATGTAACAATATATCGATCACACACCACTCTGACACGCAAAATAATTTGGGCATACTGTTTATACGCGAAATTCTGACACATATAGCATTTAAGATAGCTTACTCTCTAAACTTGAAATCATGACACATTTTTCAAAAAAGCTTACTGTGTAAACATGAAATTCTGACACATATAACATTTAAAATAGCTTATACTCTCTAAACGTAAACAACTGTCACTTGTAATATTAAAGGCTGCGACTATTCGCACCCGGGTACCAGAAGTGAGAGGTTGGGATTAAAAAAACTATTTAAAATATTATTGTTGGGTTTGTAAGACAGAATTTGGTATCAAAGGAAGGATAATTTAATGGACTAAACGTTTGTAAACTTACTTCTTCAGTTTAACTAAAATAAACTACCACAAATGACATCCGAATACCATTGAGTCTAATGGGACCCGGGTGCGAATATAAGAAAATGTAGAGGATTAATGAGCGCATCAGCCTGATTATTGCCGTCGTGTAAAACACGTCTGGGCGGTAGCCCTCACCCCCTCGTCGATGTATTGTGGGATTAGTTTAAGGGCGCTGTCAACTTTGTTAGCCCGGGGCGCACAAAGTAACTACCATTTTAATCCCCAGCAAGAATTTTGGTGGCCGGTCCACAACCCTGCCAACCATTTTACTGGTGTATCGGTTTATCATTCATACACCATAATATCAGCATTGGGTGCCTATAATTGGTGAGCATATAGTTCAAAGAATTGGTGAGCATTGAGTTCCTATATTTTGGTGATCATTGGGTTCCTACAATTGGTGATTATTGGGTTCCTAGAATTGGTGAGCATTGAGTTCCTAGAATTGGTGATCATTGGGTTTCCTAGAATTGGGTAAGCATTGAGTTCCTAGAATTGGTGAGCATTGGGTTCCTAGAATTGGTGAGCATTGAGTTCCTAGAATTTGTGATTTTTTTGCGACGGTCCCATTCACAACCCACCGTTATGGAAAACATTATGAATAAACCTCCAATATGGTGAGATTCAAATCGACACCACTAATATGACTGACACCACTGATATGACTGACGCCACTGAATTAACTGACACCACTGATTTAACTGACACCACTGAATTGTCTGACACCACTGATATGACCGACACCAGTGAATTGTCTGACACCACTGATATGACCGACACCACTGAATTGTCTGACACCACTGATATGACCGACACCACTGAATTGCCTGACACCACTGAATTGTCTGACACCACTGATACGACCGACAGCGCCGAATCGACCGACACCAACTACTTGACTGACACAACCTAAAAAATTGACTGCCATTTGAATTAGATCTTAACTCACGGCGAGATCACATTTTCATTTCTGCTCATCCAACGATCATTTAAAAGAACACACACTTTGGTAAGTACACCACTCGTGTGGGTCAAATACTCTACGAGCGGCACTCCGAAGATGTAGGTCAAACACTTCAACCATCATCTCGACGCGTCAAACAGACCCCCCCTTTGTCTGTCCAAATATACGTATAGGACTTTTACCTGAGTTTGACAACGATCAATTTTTTAGACTGTGTCCCTGAACACGACCGCACGACGTCCTTACGACCAGACCTTGTATTGAAATGGTCCCATAATATACACGTCCCGTAGGGACACGTCCTGTTTCTCCGACCTCATCCGATCAGACGAAGGAAAGAACAAACCCACATAGCATAGTAATGCTACCGCCTGGTCATTGACGCGAGACACGATGTTGAAAGAATGATTTTTATGTACCTGGGCTTAGAATGAGAGTTGGGGGTGGGTGGGTGTGTGGGGGGGGGGGGGTGGGCTCTTCTGATTATATGTTACATTTACGTCACGGGAGAAACCACGTGGTTGGCTCCCATCTCTTTTTGTAAATTGTCAGCGTGATAAATAAGAAATGAATTCTACGCATGGATTCCCCCCCTCCCCCCCCCCCCCCCCACGACAGACATGGGCGAGAGTTGGCAAATATGATCATGAAATATAACAAATAATTTTGTTGGGTTTTTCGTATATTCAAAAGTAGCTGTAAATAAAAGAAAAAACTTATCTTTATCCACTGCCCCCCCCCCCCCTTTTCCCCCCCGGGCATAAACCAGGAAATAGATTGACGATAGCGATTATTATCTTTTTTTATTGTAACTTTTTTTTTTTTGGAAGGGGGGGGGGGGGTAGAGAGGATAGGGCAACCACGAAAATGAGAATTTATGAAATATTGTTATCTGTTATCCTATATCCAGAGGCGTAGCAACGGCTTGGCATTGGGGCAGTTGCTAAGGGCGCCAAAAACCTAGTTACGCCTCTGCGTATATCCAAAGATTATCATGATTTTTGGACATTATCTTTGAATACGACGCTGAAATGAAGTATATTTCTTTGATTAAATTTAAAATGGAATACATAACTATGCAATTATGCAACTGTAATATTTAAAACAGGACTTTTCTTAACTGCGAGCAGTGGCGTCTCTGGCACCCCGATTCAGTGGGGGGGGGGGGGGATGAACAATCTCCATCATACAAAGTAAGCGGTTTATTATTTAGCTTTTTTTTTTAAAGTCTCCATCATACACTTGCACACATACACATACACACTGTCATGCCCCGCTGCTCCTTCTCATTGTCCATTCAGCCTAAATAGCATGCAGAGTTCTTCGCCACATTCTGTGCCGGATCAAATTCTCTCTGTTAAAAGTTTTACAACTACTTGCATGTACTGTCATAGCAGGCGCCGCAGACAGTGACGATTCAGCCATATAGGCCGTACGATTCAGCCATATAGGCCGCACGATTCAGCCATATAGGCCGCACGATTCAGCCATATAGGCCGTACGATTCAGCCATATAGGCCGTACGATTCAGCCATATAGGCCGTACGATTCAGCCATATAGGCCGCACGATTCAGCCATATAGGCCGTACGATTCAGCCATATAGGCCGTATGATTCAGCCATATAGGCCACACGATTCAACCATATAGGCACGACGATTCAGCCATATAGGCCGCACGATTCAGCCATATAGGCCGTACGATTCAGCCATATAGGCCGTACGATTCAGCCATATAGGCCGCACGATTCAGCCATATAGGCCGCACGATTCAGCCATATAGGCCGTCATGTCACACTCTGACACGATCAGATTCTTGCCTTCTGAACAGCTACAATGCTCGTGATCCACTTCTCCTGGTGATCAACAATAGCTCATTCAAATAGAGAGCTTTTTATGTTTAAATTATGTAAACTATTGGGTGAATTCATTCAGTTGATAACTGACGGGTTGAGAGGGGAGGGTTTGGGAGGGGGGGCGGGATTTGATATATATCTTTCTTTTTTAGGTTTGAAGAGTTCCAAAGAAAGGTCATGGAAATCCATAACTGACCTATGGATTTCGAGTGTGTTGGCGGGATAAGTACATCTTGGTCAGATCTTCTCACACGATCGTGTCGACAGCTGATGTCATTGACAGCTGTTCGACTGTGGTCCATAAGATGTTACTGACAACTTTTCCACTCATCTACAGAAAATGTTCGCTGACACCTTCAACTTATCTACAGAAGATGTCACTAACAACTCTTCCACTCATCTACAGAAGATGTCACTGACAACTTTTCAACTCATCTACAGAAGATGTCCCGAGCTATTATTATAGTTTCTTTCTCCCATGTTCCTAACGTTTTGAAATGCAAATCTTTACCACTCACAAAATTGAATGGGGAAAAGATCAAGGCCTGTAGGAGCTCAACATTCAATATGATATAGGACTAGCAAGTACCCGGCATGCGTTGCAATGCCACTCAAATAAATAAGTGTTTGTGTTTTAATTATGTTTTTTAAAGTACTTTTTATATACACGCTATTTTTTTTAATAGTCTGGTGCGTACTCTAATAAATTAGACGGTTTTTCGAAACGTGAGCAGGCCACACACAGCTTTCCATGTGAGAAGCTTGGATGTTCAAAATTTAGTCCACACAGTAGTAGCGATTGATCTATACCCATGCAATAGCTCTGTTTGAAATTATATTTACATGGCTCATATAAGAAACAAAAACAAATTTAGGGCCCCAAACGGAATATTGTAAAATAGTTGTACTTATTCAGAAACCTTTTGATGGCGTGCACACAACATCTCACCAAAGCTTTATCGCAATCATATGAATGGTATAGGTACGCATACGGAAATTATATTTAAATAGCTCATAACAGAAAAAAAAATAATGTAGGGCCCCCGGTCCAAACCTGAATATTGCAAAATCGTTGTACAAATTTAGAAACCTACGAATTTATGTCATACAGAAATGAAAATATCGCTGTTTGTATTTGATACAATTCAATTCACGCATGCATAAGATCTGATTAAAATTATATTTTTAAAACTCCTTTATCAAAAAAAAACAAATTTAGGGTCCCCGCCTACAAAAGGAATATTGTAAAAGGGTTATCGTAATTCAGACACCTACATATGTCACAAAAAATTGAAATGTCGATGTTTGTATTTAATTAAAATTCTATCCTCCAATTCATTTCGTCTTTTTCAAATTTTATTTATTTTGTTCATATAAGTAAAAACGAAGTAAATGGAATGTTTTACAATGGTTGTACTAATTTAGAAACCTTTGCGGGAGTGCGCATATCAATTCATCAAAGTTTGATCGCAATCAGATAATGGTATAGGAAAGCATACGGATATTATTTTTATATAGCTAATATTAGGGGGAAAACAAATTTACGGCCCCCGGCCACAAACCTATTTATTATGTCACTCACAAAATTTAATGCCCCTATTTGTATTTGATTAAAATTATATCCACCTATGCATTAGCTCAGTTCGAAATTATATTTATAAAGCTCATTGAAGAAAAAACAAACATTAGTCCCCTGGCTCAAAACGGAATACTTTTAAATGGTTGTAATAATTCAGAAAACTTTGCGGGCGTGCACACAACATCTCACCGAAGTTTCATCGCATTCGGATAAATGGTAGAGTAGCGCATACGGAAATTATATTTTACAAATCTCATATTCGAAAAATGATGAATTTAGGGCCAACGGCCCAAAACGAAATATTGTAAAAGGTATGTAATGACTCAGAAAAATGCGCAGATTTGTGGACAACAAATCTCTAACGTTTTATTGCAATCGCGTGAATGGTGTAGGAGCTCATACGGGTTAAAATTATAATTTATATACTAATGAAAAAAAAACGAACATAGGGCCCTTGGCTCACAACCGAATATTTCAAAATGGTTGTAATAATTCAAAAACCTTTGCGAGCGTGCTCACAACAGCTCACTAAAGTTTTATTGTATTCTGATAAATGGTATAGGAGCGCAACAGGAGATTATTTTTTACAAAGCTCATATAAGAAAAAAAAAACGAAATTGGGGCCAACGGCAAAAAACGGAATATTTTAAAAGGTTATAATGACTTCGTAAAATGCTCCGGCTGGTGGATAACAACTCATCTCAGTTTTGTCGCAATCGCTTGAATGGCGTAGGAGCGCATACGGTTTGAAATTATATTTACAAAGCTCATATTAAAAAACGATTTTTGGCCAACGGCCAAAAACGAAATATTTTTAAAGTGCTGTAATGACTCAGTAAAATGCGTGAGGTTGTGGACAACAGCTTACCGAAATTGTGTGGCAATCACATGAATGGTGTAGGAGCGCGGCCAGTTTGAAAATATATTTATATATATCATATAAGAAAAAACGAACATAAGGCCACTGGCTCAAAACATAATATTTTAAAACGATTGTAATGATTCAAAAAACTTTGCGTGCGTGCACACAACATCTCACCAAAGTTTTATCACATTCGGATAAATGTTGTAGTAGCGCATACGGAAATTATTTTTACAAAGCTCGTATAAGAAAAAAAACGAATTAAGGGCCAACGGCCGAAAACGGAATATTTTATAAGGGTTATTAGGACTCAGTTAAATGTCCAGTTTAACTCACCAAAGTTTTGTCGCAATCGCATGAATGGTGTAGGAGCGCATACGAAAAATACAAAGATACATACATGCATTCATTTTTATATTTATAGATACATCTCTAATTTACTTTAATGGCGCCCCACCCCACCTCTTTTTCTTTCGGTCCATAAATTAGCACCTGAATCAATGTCCCTCCCCAAACATGGGCTGATGAGTTTCATTTCTACGAACGATAAATCCAGAGGTTGGGATTTTTTTTGGAACGAGTAAGTGGGAGGGGGTGTGGCCAAGGGAAACCGGATCGCCAACCGCGCCCCCCTCCCATGCGCCTGAACCACCACGCCCGAACCACCACGCCCGAACCACCACGCCTGAACCACCACCTTTTTTATACTCTTATACGACATGCTAGAGTCAACATTTGATACAGACTGTATCAGCAAAAAATGTACTAATCTTGATTTCGATGCACTGCTTCTACGAGTAATCTCGTCTCACCGGCAATCTACGTTCACACCATGGTCATTGATTATAATTTCCGTACTAAACAGCTTCTTGTTTACTTTTTGCCTTTTGCTTATCACGCGTTGGCATAGAGGCCGTCCTAAAAGCCCACGACTAAGTATGTTGGTGGAGGAATCTGTAGGAAGGCAGATGGTCCCCCTTCCTGAGCCTGCCAAACCATTGCACATAATGATAAGTTGAAAAGTTAGTGACAGCGACCGAATATTTCAGCGGTTCTCAACCTGTTGACCTGTTGGTCGAGAAGTCCCCCCACCCCACCCTAACCCCCTCCCCCTATGTGCTCCGTCTGACAATATGCCAAGGTTCGCCAGAGAACTTCAGAAATTAATTATTTTTTTTTTATATATAAAAAGTAAAAATGTGCCTATTTGCGCCACCTTCCACTTAAACGTTGTAACATTATTTTCAAGCGATTGGGCAAGTGTCGTCTTGTCACTACACTGTCACTACATTGTCAAGACACTGTCACTTCACTGTCAGTACACTGTCACTACGCGGTCACTACACTGTCACTACACCCTCACTTCACTGTCAGTACACTGTCACTGCACTGTTAATACACTGTCACTACACTGTCACGACACTGTGAAAACACTGCAACAATTACAGCACATATTTGTCCACCTTAATTTCTCAATACCCGCTTCTCAATTTCCAGGAGTAATCATGGCCGAAGGTCGCCACAACTTGGCATATGCTCTCAAGGGGTTATGGTACTAAACGGTTTAGAACCGCGGGTGTCATTGAAAGAGGATGTTTATTCCGTCTACTCACGAAGCGACAGGACATAAAAGAAATAGGGACGGAGTGGTACTGAAGAGCGTCGTTGGATCGATAGATCGCATTTATATATTTGAAAGTATCCAGCTTTGCCTAGGGTAAAAAAAATATCCCTGAACCTCCGGAAACCTGGTAGGACAACCGAAACTTCTTTATACAGGTGGCGCATTTGAAACCAGAGCCATCCCCTGGACCGTGCAACACTTGTGGGTCGTGACCCCTTTGGGGGTCGAATGACCCTTTCACGGGGGTCGCCTGAGACCACCAGAAAACACAAATACTCTACAGTTATGAAGTAGCAGCGAAAATAATTTTGTGGTTGGGGGCAATGTTCCCTCTAAGGTTTTCTGGTTCGTGTGCAAAATCATAAAGGTGTGTGCAAAGTTTTACTTTGCGGAGTGCAGAGTATCTGTTCGAATGTATTTTTATAGAAATTTGTTGCGCGGATGCTCAAAACTGCTGCGCGGCATCTGTGAGGTAGGTGCCCGTTGGTTGGGGGGGTCGCCACAACATGAGGAACTGTATTAAAGGGTCGCGGCATTAGGAAGATTGAGAGAGCCAATGCTGTAGGGGGGCCTCGGTTATTTAATGGGCACAAAGTTGAGATGTGGGGAACAAAATGTTAACGATCAACTTTGAATGCAGGGACACAAAACGGAAAAGTGGCATGTGGGGGGGGGCCCTACCCCAAAAAGCCCACGACGGCTCTGATTGAAATGACATGACATATCAGCGCGTGAATCAGGTGTTAGGGCACGCGGATGTTTTTTTGGCCCCAACTTAGATTCGCGCCCCCATACTGTCACGTTGGATGGCATGTGGAAAAAAAATGGGGGGGGGGGGGGTAAAGCAGTAATCGAGGGCGTCGAAGGCTGGGAAGGGAGTCACTGAGTCCTTCCACAGAAAAATTTTTGATAAATTAAAAAAACATTTATTCGCCTTTTTACTAGTCCTCACTTTTTCTATACATTAAGTAGAATCATTTCTTTTTCTGGCTACCCCTGAGAAAGCTGCTCCTAGGCAACCGTCTCGTCCCAGCTACTTCGCGAATTAGTTGCGAGGTGGAAACCCACTGTAGAATCCCTCTTAGAGGGCGTCCGATGCTCCCCCAGGACGGGTGGGGGGAGATATTAGGACGTTAATTTACCGTCCCGGCCCCTAGGAAAGTGGGCTGCGGACGCTTTTAACGCAGCGTCTTCGGTCGACCAGATGTCTCCGGGCGGGGAAGGTCTCCATCGGCAAACCCGATCGAGCGGTCGCTGGTGGGGACGGTTCACGCCCGGGGAGGTCTCTGGCGTTCCCCCGCACGGCCCGACGTCGGGGAAACCCGGCGGCTGGCAAGTGTGGGTGGGCGCCAGGGAGGGCATAAGGAGCGCAAGCTCGACGGCCCGCTGACGCCATTTCCTAATGAGATATATATTTCTGGCTACCCCCCCCCCCCCACTCCACCCCCCAAGTGCCGCATTTCCACGGCATGGCCATGTCCATTGTTGCTTCGGAATCCTCAGAGGGGCGCCCCGAAATATTGCACACTTTTCATAATCGTATTTCCAATGTTAATCCGATGTGACCTATAGCGTCTTGTGGCAAACACTTTTTTGTAAACCACTGTTTACATTTACTAGATGACGCCTAGCGACCTACATCCGTCTTATATTTATTGCTAACCAAACCTTTATTTAATTTTGTATATATATTCGCTAGGTCGAATGTACTTGTTAGAATTTAACAAATGGCGGCTGGTGAAAGCCTAAATTTAGTAGGGGGGGGGGGGTGTTGAGGGGGGGGGATACGTCACACGCACGTTGAACATACGGTTGACGAAATATTACTGTAATACTGCTACTACCGAGTACTATTTGAGCGATATCTAGCAACATTATGACGTATAATTCCTACAAAACATTGCGTGCTATTTTATTGCATTCAAGATATAAATATGCTTTTTTTTTTTTTTTACTATCAGAGATTCGTGATGATTATTGTAGAATTTTTGAATAAATGTACGTACATTCCAAAAGCAACACCAACCCCACTCCCTCCCCCCCTCGCCCTTTTTCCGTGCGCACGTACTAAATGGATTACGGTTTTATTTAACTCCTAGGTGATCCTAGCAATTCAATTTTCCCAGTATTTTCCACCTCAGGAAGAAGTTTACCGAATCTATGTCTGCTATATCTGTTTGAGAAAATAGGGGTCAAGCCATGAGGAAAAAAACGTGTCGTGAATTCCACCAAAGATACAACCTCCCACCCACCCACCCCAACAAAAACAAACAGCAACAAAAAAACAACAACATCAACAACAACAGCAACAACAACAGCAAAAAAAGACATTAAAAACATCCGAAATAAATATATATATTTGCTATAAAAACGCAACACTTGTTATAACATGCAACATTTGTTTAAATATGCCGGTTAGCATATTTATTAAACTAATAACGGAAAACGTGTAGCGATATGTTAACCTGTTGACCATAATAATAGAGCAAGCATCATTGTGAGTGGCGATCTTCACTTCAGACGAAGATATCTATTTTTAAAAAAAATAGTGTTTACAAAAAAACACACTTGCTAACTGCGATCCAGCTGTGGTTAATACAGCAACAGCGTTCCCATGCGTTCCTGCAGGTCTCGAGCCCTGATGGGACCAGGAACATAAGTTGTTCGTCATTCAGTGTGAAGATGTCACTTTTACATCTACCATACAGATATTGAGAAGATGTCATTTTTACATCTACCATATGGACAGATATAAATGGCTTACTATTCCTCACGAAAAAAACGGCTCGTGCAACAAAAGTTATTAGACTAATTGAGTTACTGGTTTTCACAAAGTCGGCTAGTTATACAATAACTACATGGGCTTAAACGTTCGCAGTTGTTGTTTTTTTACACCGTGTCCAGGTATTTTGAGAAACCTTCGTCAGCCGTTTGTGTCAAGAAATACCCCCCCCCCCTGTTCGGATCAGGCACTTGCTGGACCGAGCATTGCCCCATAGGCACATACTTCTGCCATTGCTCCATAGGCACAGACTTCTGCCATTGCCCCATAGGCACATACTTCTGCCATTGCCCCATAGGCACATACTTCTGCCATTGCCCCATAGACACATACTTCTGCCATTGCCCCATAGGCACATACTTCTGCCATTGCCCCATAGGCACATACTTCTGCCATTGCCCCATAGGCACATACTTCTGCCGGCTAGACAGCAACAGGGATCCTACCTGCCGGCATTGCAGCCTGGCCCCGGAGACACTGGCGCATCTGTTGACCGAATGTCCCTCACTACATCTCTCGGGGGAATTCCGCCTGGGCGGTTGGGGAACCCTACGTGAGGAAAATGTTGCATGGCTCAGCTCAGCGGTGGAGCTGGTAGCCAATTTACTAGCCTGGGGTCATGATAGAGTAATCTTAGACCTTCACCCGAATATGTGTGTTCGTTTGATGCCGGATCCCGGAACAGAGACGACGTTGTACGAAAAAACCCCGTCGACAGAGAAGATACTGTCTTTCGATTTACACCAAAGACTTACGAACCAGCAGTCGAAGCATAGCGAAGATAGCCAACTACTCAAATGAGTTCAGACGTTAAGCATGAAGCTCGCTGTGTGACATAGGAACACTAACAATTACAATACCGAATAATTGTCGCCTCCCCATAAGGAATTTTTTTTTTTGTATCGGCTTTCTCACGTTACACATGACAGATTTTTTTTTTTTTTTTTCATCCGTCCGTCACACTGTGATGATGGTGTAGAATTCGCAGGACGAAATCCACAAGTACTATTAATATAAAACATGCGGAGTTGCGGGGTTGGGGAGGGTGGGCGGTTTCGAAAAGGAAGGCAGGACACACCAGAGGCAAAATATATTATATAAGAGACAATTTTTTATTTAATCACTGGGTGACTTCCATGTGAGGGCGCCGCTACTTCTAAGCAGGGCATCGCGTTGCACATTTTGCTAACCTCTGCTCTATGGCACTGGTTACTACTATATAATTCTTTGAGAGCCACGTGGATGTCTATTTGGTATAGTTAATTTTACTAGAACTAGCGTCACTGCATGGCTGGCTTGATATATTATAGAAAGATGTTTCGATAGACCAAAAAGATTTTAAGACATACTCGAGTAGCACTCTACGTCTGGAGAGCATTAGGCCATTATCTGTACCTTCCCCCACTCCGCTCTCAAAGATTTATTTTTGATACTTTGTCAAGTGACGGTGTCAGTATTGCACTATGCAGTTATATGAAAGCGTCATAATTGAGATATCGGCTAGTGCATTGTCTGGTTTACTGTATGTTAAGAGTACACCTCAAAGGATCTATAGTAAAAAATAACGGGTGGGGGTAGTGGGGGGGGGGTTAAAGTACTTTTTAAGATTTGGTACGTTGACTCCACAGAGCGTAACCTTAATATAAAAGATTTCCATAGCCGCAACAGCTTTACCAGTTTTGTTCCACGCCGCACTTCTGCCCACCTCATTTTCCTTTCATCTCTTCTTCGTATTTGTAAACGAGCTTTTGAGTTAACGCCCTGTCTTTTTTCCCCGTAAGTTCCACAAAAAAAACCAAAAAAAACTCTGCAGCTCACCGAAATTGCCACCCCCTCTTTATAAAGAAAAGAGTGCCGCCAGGGGGTGGGCTGCCCCTTTCGCCCCCTTTCCTATTTCACCCCCCCCCCCCCCACACACACACACACTTTTTTCCCTTATGCCATTATCCAATGACTTTTTTTACTATTATTTAAGTTAGCCAATGGGGTGGTTATATTCTGAACTACGTTCCGGCAGGCGAACTGCATTGAAGATGAGAATCCGAGAGAGCACAATACAGAAGGCCCGGGAAAAACCAGCAGTCAATGTTCTCCTCCCAAAATGTGCAGCACAATGTCACGGGGGTAGGGCTGGGCGACGATCATTTACCGAACTGTCACGGGGGGCGATGATCATATCCAACTGTCTCAGCGGTTATGATAATAGCAGATCGTCACAAAGGTTATGATCTTACCGCACTGCGTCAGTGGCTATGACATACCGCACTATCACGATATACCGGACTGTCGAGGTGGCTATGATGATACCGGACGGTCAAGGTGGCTATGATGATACCGGACTGTCAAGGTGGCTATGATGATACCGGACTGTCAAGGTGGCTATGGTGATACCGGACTGTCAAGGTGGCTATGATGATACCGAACTGTCAAGGTGGTTACAATAATACAGGACTGTCAAGATGGATATGATAATATGGGACTGTCAAGATGGCTATGATAATACCGGACTGTCAAGATGGCTATGATAATACCGGACTGTCAAGATGGCTATGATAATAACGGGCTGTCAAGATGGCTATGATAATAACGGACTGTCAAGATGGCTATGATAATAACGGACTGTCAAGATGGCTATTATAATACCGGACTGTCAGGATGGCTATGATAATACCGGACTGGTGATAGAGATGACATGACTGCAAACATGAGTTTATAATCTCAGTCGGTCGAATTCTGTCGGAGAACTATATCAGTGGGGCTGTCTTCCACTCATTATATGTTTATATTTTTAAATAAATATTTTTTTAGATGAAAAAAATATCAATGCATGTCATTTTATTTTATTGATATAAAAATGGTGCCCTCCCCCCCCCCCTTAATTCACCGAATCTCATACTTCCCTGTCGCCCACAAAATGTTCACCTGTCGCCCACACAATGTGCACCTGTCACCCACACAATTTGCATCTGTCGACCACACAATGTGCATCTGTCGCCCACACAATGTGCACCTGTCACCCACACAATGTGCATCTGTCGACCACACAATGTGCACCTGTCACTCACACAATGTGCATCTGTCACCCACACAATGTGCATCTGTCGACCACACACTGTGCACCTGTCACCCACACAATTTGCATCTGTCGACCACACAATGTGCATCTGTCGACCACACAATGTGCACCTGTCACTCACACAATGTGCACCTGTCACACACACAATGTGCACCTGTCGTCTACAATGTACACCTGTTGCCCACACAATGTGCACCACCGTCACAGAAAGGATAATTTAATTATTTTTTTTTTTAATTTTAAAATTACTTAGCCTACCTTGGATTAGTTTTTTTCCCGTAAAAATCTTTGTTCGAAAAGTTATCTTCCAAATGTGTCTAGAAGTTAGCATGCTCCTTGAACTGCAATCAAAAAGACAACCGTGTGTCATGGTACCCTGTCCTTATTTATACCATAGGCCAACTATCACACTGGGACCAAAATGCCAACCGAACCCGTCTCTTAACTGTGTCTTACTAATGCACCCGCTTTGAGAAATCGTGACCGGTGTTGCCTATACCGGTGTTGCCTATACCGGTGTTGCCTATACCGGTGTTGCCTATACCGGTGTTGCCTATACCGGTGTTGTCTATACCGGTGTTGTCTATACCGGTGTTGCCTATACCGGTGTTGTCTATACCGGTGTTGCCTATACCGGTGTTGCCTATACCGGTGTTGTCTATACCGGTGTTGCCTATACCGGTGTTGTCTATACCGGTGTTGCCTATACCGGTGTTGCCTATACCGGTGTTGTCTATACCGGTGTTGCCTATACCGGTGTTGCCTATACCGGTGTTGCCTATACCGGTGTTGTCTATAGAAATGACTGCGACACCAGACACTGTACTTCCATTTCAATAGCACAAACAAAGGTTGGATATTGTAAGATCCGGATTTCGGTGAGTCACGGTGACATTCAGCATGTAGGTCACAGGGTCAAAACCCCCGGCACTTTATTTTGACAAGTCGTCAATCTTATTTTATAACACGACCGGTGACTAGTGACATCACTAGGTTCTACCGTTGGTTGGTAGGACTATCAGGTTCATCGACAGTTCGTGGGTTCATTTCAAAATACATGACACACAGCATGTATAAATATAACATAGTGTCATGCATGTCCTCCAGGACTTGAACCCATGGGAAAGCTTTCCTGTACCTTTTTTTTTTTTTTTTTTTTTTTTAAATGTGTTTGTCCTTTTGTTTGTCCTTTTGTTTGTCCTTTTGTTTGTCCTTTTGTTTGTCCTTTTGTTGTTTTTTTGTTTGTCCTTTTGTTTGTTTTTTTGTTTGTCCTTTTGTTTGTCCTTTTGTTTGTCCTTTTGTTTGTCCTTTTGTTTGTCCTTTTGTTTGTCCTTTTGTTTGTTTTTTTGTTTGTCCTTTTGTTTGACCTTTTGTTTGTTTTTTTGTATGTTTTTTTTTTAAATTATTAATGTTGTTTTTGTTGTTTTTTTTGTGTATTGTGGATTTCAAAAATTTATTTGTTGATATTTTTTTTTCGTTGTTTTATTTTGCTAATAAATACTTATTGGATTTGGGTGAGGGGGTGGGAAATTTTGGGTGAGTTTTCACACTTTTCCCCTCAAGTGCTTGCCCCAAGTGTTTCTTTCCGACATTTTCCTCCGGTTGGGTGGAGGGGGGCATTTAAGATTTTCGGGGTTGGGGGGGGGGGGGGGTAAAGCAGTGCTAGTGGCCAGATGGGGACAGATATCCCCTAGCGCCAGACTAGCTAGTTGGGGCACCTAAAAAGGGCTTTGGTTGTTTTTGATGGATGAAAATTATAGGTTTTAGAGTTGAGTGGGGGGGGGGAGGAGCGTTATAGTGGTTCTTATCCCCTGGCGCTAAGCACTCTATCTGCGCATCTGCCGGTGACATAGAAAAAAGGGAGGGGGGGGCAAAATTGGTCCGCCCAGGTTTTACTTTTTCTTTACATGCAGGGGCGGCACTTTTGGACAAATGCAGAGGGGGGAGTGGCAAAATCTGAGCCCGTCCGGCGTGGCACTAACACTAGTTACGCCCCTGGGTATTGTAGCTATCGGCAACGAAATTTGCGATCATGGCCAGCTATACTGTCATTTTTATCGAGAAGTGGGGCAGAAATTGCAGGTACCCTTGGGTTTAAATTTTAATGAATTTTTTTGGGGGGTGGGGGTGGGGTGGGATGAACTACTTAATTAATTAATGAATTATTTCCTAAAAAGTTTTTCATTACAAAAAAGCAACATCATTTTTTTTTTATTTTGAATATTTCACAGTCAAAAAGAATTCTGTTTTGTAATTATTTGTTTTTAAAACTGGTCATTTTTATAAATCGTATGACAAGACGTTAGATGGTAACAAGGGAGATTTTAATATATTCGTTAATGTGCGATTTTATCTGAGGGAAGTCGTATTTTTTTTTTTTAAAGTATAAGTTTCGCATTATACAGTTGATGGAAACATTTAGTTCGATTCGAATTTCAAACTAGTATAACTTTCTTCGGATAAATTACAAATTGACTCTTCTATAATAATATACTTTAAGACAATTTAACCATTTCAATAGAAACCCCCCCCCCCAAACCCCCAAACTACACGAAGGAATGATCTGGTGATGATTCACTATAACAGAAGTCAGAGGAGTGATCTGGTGATGATTCATTGTAACAGAGGAGTGATCTGGTGATGATTCATTGTAACAGAGGAGTCATCTGGTGATGATTCATTGTAACAGAGGAGTGATCTGGTGATGATTCATTGTAACAGAGGAGTGATCTGGTGATGATTCATTGTAACAGAGGAGTCATCTGGTGATGATTCATTGTAACAGAGGAGTCATCTGGTGATGATTCATTGTAACAGAGGAGTGATCTGGTGATGATTCATTGTAACAGAGGAGTCATCTGGTGATGATTCATTGTAACAGAGGAGTCATCTGGTGATGATTCATTGTAACAGAGGAGTGATCTGGTGATGATTCATTGTAACAGAGGAGTCATCTGGTGATGATTCATTGTAACAGGGGAGTGATCTGGTGATGATTCATTGTAACAGAGGAGTCATCTGGTGATGATTCATTGTAACAGAGGAGTGATCTGGTGATGATTCATTGTAACAGAGGAGTGATCTGGTGATGATTCATTGTAACAGAGGAGTCATCTGGTGATGATTCATTGTAACAGAGGAGTGATCTGGTGATGATTCATTGTAACAGAGGAGTCATCTGGTGATGATTCATTGTAACAGAGGAGTGATCTGGTGATGATTCATTGTAACAGAGGAGTCATCTGGTGATGATTCATTGTAACAGAGGAGTCATCTGGTGATTATTCATTGTAACAGAGGAGTGATCTGGTGATGATTCATTGTAACAGAGGAGTGATCTGGTGATGATTCATTGTAACAGAGGAGTCATCTGGTGATGATTCATTGTAACAGAGGAGTCATCTGGTGATGATTCATTGTAACAGAGGAGTGATCTGGTGATGATTCATTGTAACAGAGGAGTCATCTGGTGATGATTCATTGTAACAGAGGAGTGATCTGGTGATGATTCATTGTAACAGAGGAGTGATCTGGTGATGATTCATTGTAACAGAGGAGTGATCTGGTGATGATTCATTGTAACAGAGGAGTGATCTGGTGATGATTCATTGTAACAGAGGAGTGATCTGGTGATGATTCATTGTAACAGAGGAGTCATCTGGTGATGATTCATTGTAACAGAGGAGTCATCTGGTGATGATTCATTGTAACAGAGGAGTGATCTGGTGATGATTCATTGTAACAGAGGAGTCATCTGGTGATGATTCATTGTAACAGAGGAGTCATCTGGTGATGATTCATTGTAACAGAGGAGTGATCTGGTGATGATTCATTGTAACAGAGGAGTCATCTGGTGATGATTCATTGTAACAGAGGAGTGATCTGGTGATGATTCATTGTAACAGAGGAGTGATCTGGTGATGATTCATTGTAACAGAGGAGTCATCTGGTGATGATTCATTGTAACAGAGGAGTCATCTGGTGATGATTCATTGTAACAGAGGAGTCATCTGGTGATGATTCATTGTAACAGAGGAGTCATCTGGTGATGATTCATTGTAACAGAGGAGTGATCTGGTGATGATTCATTGTAACAGAGGAGTGATCTGGTGATGATTCATTGTAACAGAGGAGTGATCTGGTGATGATTCATTGTAACAGAGGAGTCATCTGGTGATGATTCATTGTAACAGAGGAGTGATCTGGTGATGATTCATTGTAACAGAGGAGTCATCTGGTGATGATTCATTGTAACAGAGGAGTGATCTGGTGATGATTCATTGTAACAGAGGAGTCATCTGGTGATGATTCATTGTAACAGAGGAGTCATCAGAGGAGTGATCTGGTGATGATTCATTGTAACAGAGGAGTCATCTGGTGATGATTCATTGTAACAGAGGAGTGATCTGGTGATGATTCGTTGTAACAGAGGAGTGATCTGGTGATGATTCATTGTAACAGAGGAGTGATCTGGTGATGATTCATTGTAACAGAGGAGTGATCTGGTGATGATTCATTGTAACAGAGGAGTGATCTGGTGATGATTCATTGTAACAGAGGAGTGATCTGGTGATGATTCATTGTAACAGAGGAGTGATCTGGTGATGATTCATTGTAACAGAGGAGTCATCTGGTGATGATTCATTGTAACAGAGGAGTGATCTGGTGATGATTCATTGTAACAGAGGAGTCATCTGGTGATGATTCATTGTAACAGAGGAGTGATCTGGTGATGATTTAAGGTGAAATATAAACTTCAGCCTGCGGTTTTTTTGTTTGTTTGTTTTTTTTTGGTGGGGGCCCGGGGGGGGGGGGGGGGGGTACACAGAGAATAATACAGGATATATTTCTGTGTTATACTGAAATCCAGCTGCATTTCTATTTTCTCCTTTGGGAATCCTAACGTCTAAATATAGTTTTGTATTTTTAGAATCTTTGCTTTCCT
The DNA here is from genome assembly GCA_964017045.1 of Omphiscola glabra. Lineage (NCBI taxonomy): Eukaryota > Metazoa > Mollusca > Gastropoda > Lymnaeidae > Omphiscola > Omphiscola glabra. The sequence goes on along the minus strand of OZ024794.1, from coordinate 32,923,002 downwards.
AAACATGCCAGTTTGGCCTATTTTTAAATTTAAAAAAAAAAAGGGGGCGATAGCACTGAATTACTGCTGGTTCCTGTCGGAGACCTCTGTCACCTGTTTAGTTGCCTACAGAAGTAATAACATTGGAGTGACACCTTTTACAACAATTGGTCAGAGCTCATGACTCGCAGACGGCCGCCAAGTCATGACAGAGGATGAAGGGCAGGTTACGTCCAGCAGGAGCAAGTTAACATCCAGTTTTTGAATATAAATATGCACTTTTTTTTGCTTTTATGTATCTGTACGTAATTTATCATTTATGTGATTGTAGCAACTGATTTTATGGCATAGGAATGTTTTTTTTTCAAACTTAGAGCATGTAAAACCTAATAGAGTAAAAGATATATTTAAACCAAAATAGGTCACAAATACAAAGCACCTAGCGACAGCTACACAATTAATCTCCACACCAAAAGAAGCACCCATTGAAAAAATCATATGATGTTCAACTTCCCATTGACATTTATTTGAAAAACGGGGGGGGGGGGGGGGGGGAGGGTTGTAGACGAGAATATTAGATAGCATGTGTTCTCATCGGCAACAAGACTATGTGCCATGTTCCAGTTCATTTGGATGGTTGGAAGTTGGTCAATTAGCCGTCCGAAGGTTTTGTAACAAACACATGAACAAAAGCGAAATTATCATCATCATCATGTCCATTAGTCCTTGGACCGTTTGGGCACCACAGATGACATGAAAACTATCCTTCTCCACCAGTGGCGTAGCCAGCTTAACTCGCGCCCGGGTCACAATACCTTTTTAGCGCCCCCAATACCTTTTTAGCGCCCCCCTATTCGAAAACCATACAATATTATAGTAAAATATACCATTTGGCGCCCCTTTGTGAGTAGCGCCCGGTGCATGATGCCCCCCTTGCCTCCCTCACTACGCTACTGTTCTCCACTCCTCTCTGTCTTCAGCACCAAGCATAGCATCGACTAGTTTTAGTCCAGTCCACTCTTTGACGCCATCTTCCCATCCCCTTTTCTCTCCCCTCCTCCTCTCCATCCTCCAGCCGCGCCCCGCATTACCTCTTTGGCGAGCCCTTGTTTTCTTGTCACGTGGCCATACCATACAAGTTTGCGCTTTTTTACAGACACCGGGAGGCCATGGCACTACCCAACTGCCCGATGAATCCCCTCTTTCACTCCAGTTCATTGGTGATGTGGTCTCTATAGCAGATGCCAATGATGCCTCTGAAACATCTCATCTCCATCGCCTTTATTTTTCTTTCAACCTCTGCTGTTAATGTCCAGGACTCACAGGCATACAAGAAAATAAAGAGGACTAGTGAGCGCATAAGCCTGATTTTGTTGCTGGGGGCTATATTTTTGTCGTTCCATATTTTGTTGAGCTTCTTTAGTGCCGTTGTGGTCTGCGCAATCCTGGCTATCAATTCGCAAAAATGTGTGGCGCAAATTTCGTGAAATTGCTTGGGGTCTTTTCTTTCAGACTTGGCACAATCTCAGGAGGTGAAGTCCAATTTTTTTTTTAAATTTTTGTGCTGAAAACTAAATCGAGTCCAATCTCACTTCTGGTACCCGGGTACCAATAGCCACTTCGGTTTTTTTTTTTTAAATCTGGTATTACGGTAGAAAACCATATTATAATTGTTTAAAAATTTTTAAAATAAAAATGTATATCTTTTTCTAGCAATAATACGGTCTCCGTCACTTTGCTGTTGAAATGGTGTCCAGCAAAGCTAAAGCGATGAATTTTCGGCTTAAATAAATTGATTTCACTGGAATTGTGGCAACATTGATAGCTTCATGTGGATGTGGCTCGGTAGCTGTTACTCTGATGACAGATCTGTTTACGCTTTTGTATATAGAATTTAGTACGCTTTAGTTGTGTGAACACTGTTTTAACCGCAAAGTGATAAATACTAAGCGGTTGCGGGGAAAAAAAATAAAGCCAATCCCGGCAACCATATTTCACGATTCCGGCAGCACATCTTCGAAAAATTCTAATTTTTCTACCCATGGCGTCCATGGATACGAACTTTATAAAATAATGAGTCCGATGTAGTTTCTAGCAAAAAAATTGATTTCATCTAGAATTGTGCTGAAATTGATAGCAGAGGCGTCGCTAGGGGGGTAGTGGGGGGGACAGCTGCCCTTGGGTACCAGACTAGTTAGGGGCGCCAAAATGTACCATGATATTATTTTATTGATGAAAATAATGGGTTTGATAGTTGAAAAACAAAAAGGGAGGTGCTTCAAAATGAATTTGGCCCCGGGCGCCAAACACTCTGGCTACGCCTCTGATTGATAACTTCGCATATTGGTCTGAGAACAAATCTGCTAACATTTTTTTTTTTTTTGAAGACTTTTGTAAGCTTTAATTAACCCAGTTTGAGAACCGCTGGCCCAGTGTAAGAGGAATATTCATGTAAATTTTCAACTTCATAGGGCTTGTTCTTGAGCTCTCGTGATCAGTGAGTTGTATTTGGCTTTTAAATATGTAGAAATGTATTACTCTTGGACCTTCAAGATTTACCTTTAGCCTTTAGGTTACTTTGCATTATATTAGCATGATTTTTAGAGGATTAATATTTTTGTTCTCATTCTAAAAGTTGACACTAAAACATGCTTTATAAAATTGTCACCCACTTTCACGCAATAAATTATTTTTTTAAAAATCAACCACAAAAAATTTTCTTTTTTAGAAATAATAATTTTTTTTTTTTTAAATTCGTGTAAAAAAAAAAAAAAAAAAAAAAGGGAGATCAAGCCGTTGGCTTTAAGTTAAGGTTTCTTCGAGTAGCCCAACTTGTTCTTTATTATCATGGACTTTGATTTCTTTTGTTGAATTTTAATATTTCATTCTCATTCATAATCATGATTATATTATGTGACGATTATTTGCATTCAATTTGATTCAGCGTTCATCCGTTATTTGGTGAAATATTTTTCTATTTCTACATTTGGATAATGCAGAGAATTGGTGCCATTAGCGATACATTTAGTTTTAGAGTTAATAATAATAATATAGGTACTTTGACACAAAATTTAAATATGGCCCGATTGCCATGAATGATACATCATTTTAAAGGGCTAGCTATAAGCTTTATAACAACACCAATTTCATCTTTCTATCTTTTATACAACTGGAGTTATTATTTTTTTGTCGAATTTTTATGCCCCTTATATAAGCTATATATTTGACCCAAAAAACTTGTGACCCACTTTTGAATTTTTTAACTTTTTGACCCATAACTTTTTTAATTTCAAAGATAATGGAACCAAATTTTCAGTAGATATTCTCAATACAATATACAACACAATGAACAACAAACGTTTGACATTATATCATAAATATTTATTTTGAAAAATGTTTTTGCAGAGAAATTGAAAAAAAATTATGTAAAAAAAAATATTTTTTTTGTAAAATTATTATTTTAAAAAAAATGCAGGTCTATTCCATTTTAAAGTAACAACAACATCAAATCAAATTTATATTTTAATTATAGTCATTTTATGTTCTGTAGGGAATTTGAAAATACCTGAAAAGAAAAATAATTAAAATGTTAAATTAATTTTTTTTAAATCAAAGGTCCATACAATTAACTAATTACATGAAATAATCAGTGCTACTACATTATTGATGGGACTCTGAAAAGAAATATAGAAATGTTATTAGTAAATTATTCAAATATAACACCCTGAAATTAATAATATTAATATTAATATCAACATTTGCCAGTATGAAATGAAGAATTTAAAATATTCTGACTTAAATACTTAAAAAGAAAAAAACGGGGTAAAAATATTTTTTTTAAAAATGTACCGGTATTCTTTTATTCCAAAAATAGAAAGCTTTTTATATAATCTTGACACATATACTACAGACATGTTTACTCTTACAATTTTGGCGTACAATGAATGATTTTGAGATGTATACATTTATACCCGGTATACTGTATGTTTATTTTTTACTATTAATTAAGATAATGTATTGAACGATTTTGTGATGGTGTTATGCGATTTTAAGAGTTTGAGGGTAAACAGGTCTGCATATAATTTCATATATATGTATTGCAACCTTGTAAGAAACATAGTTGCTATCCTCTTGTTGGAAGGCCTCATCAAGAGCAGAAACGGCCACATTCATGCCCTCTGTCTTGTACGGTATGCTACTATACAGATAGATAGCATAGCCATTCTTTTCACAAATGCGGCTGCATCCTGGGCAAAGTTTGCCAGATACAGGTTATAATCCTCATTGTCACTGAAATTTCTAGAAATTACAAAGTCGAACTGAAAAGAAAAAAACAAAATAAAATTAACAAATTTGAAGACCATTTGTATTTATTAATTATTAACTAGTCCTAGTCTTTTTAACTATAACTCTGTCTATATAACTAATAGTATAATTATAATAAATTTCAATTTTATAATAATTTATATTACATTTCAATTAGCCTATACTTATACTATATTTATAACAATTTATATGATTGTTTATTTTGTTAATTTATTTACAAATTCAATAACATTAACAATCCTAGTAATAAAATTAAAATAATAAACAATAAATGAATATACTAATATTGAACTTGAACGTAGAATAAATGACAAACCTACAAAAAAAAAGTATTTTTATTATTAACTAATTAATACTAGTACTATTACTAGTATAATTACTATTACTTAGTCTAATTCTTAGTAGTATTACTAATACTAATACTAACATTAAGTATTTATTAATATTAGTAGCATTAGTATTACCTTAGTCTTAGTTAGTGTCCATAGTGAATTGAAGTCTGAAGAATTAATTTTATGAAATTAATTTTAATTCACAAATGACAGTAAATTAAATGCTTATGAAATTTTAGATTTACATTTGAATAGATACTTCAAATTCTGCTTTGATTTGATACAATTAACTGTTTAAAGTATTGAATAATAATAACTAATACAGGTATTTCCGAAATATTCATTATATAGTGTCCGTCACTATCGATAACTGCACCGCCATCCCGAGGCGGGAAAATGGGCAAAAAGAGAATTTGGAGTTTTGGTCACCAATTTAGAGGATTTTTTGCGGTTACTTGAGCGCAGCCTCGTTAATTATAATAAGCTATAAAAATCAATTAATATATTCGAATATGGTACAGTATGTTCTTTTAGTGGTATCGTTTCTACAAAAAAAGTATTTAAGCTTTTATTCACTTACCGGTCGCTTTTTGTCAACAGCGTAGTGTAGCAGTATAAAACTGTAATTAAACTTTTAGTGTCGTGTGCAGAAACCAATCAGCGCAATAATGGTGATGAATAAAATTAAGTTATTATAAAATATCTATCAAAGGGAGTTTGAAGTCCATTTCCAGACAATTGAACCCCAATCCATATTAAGGGTTTTCTTTACCACATGACTACAAAAACACATTCACATATGAATAAAAATTATTTTATAATAACTATCAGTACTTGCTCTGGGAAAAATCGATTTTTAGAATTCTATATGTTTTATTAATAATTCGTCAAAACGTAAATTAGATTTTTAATTTATAGAGAGTTAATAAGAATTTCTCATATTGCAAGGTTATCTCTGACCTGGGCTGAAACAAAATTCTCTCTCTTCTCCCAACCCCAAAGTAAACTAAAATTATGCTCTGAAAGGGCTGCTTTTGACATTGGTCAAAGGGCAGCTTGGCCACTGCAGTCCACCATTGACAGATATAGTAACAGGCATGTCGTCTAGCCCTAATATAATGTACAGTTGACATTCAATGCTATAACTTAATTTTATTATGATAGCTGCCTATAGTTGTCATTAAATGACTTTACCCTATTTTTGCTAATTTTTACCCCCTCCCCCACACATACACACAAAATAATCACAGATTTGTAACACGAATTATACACTTTTATCAAATGTCCTCACAAATTTGTGACCCCCCACCCACCCCGAGAACTAGACTGACCCAACTCAATATCCCACATCTGACATAGACTTTAATAATACAAAGCCTTTTTAAAAAAACATCCTACTCTGTTGTGTTTGGGCAGACAACATATCAGTCAGTTTTTTTAAAGTTCAAAAACCACTCTTAGTTCTTAAAGTTCACAATATAAGAAATAAACATTGTTCTCTGCCCCACTTTACACCACGCAAGGGATGAGACTGTACGAAAGGTCTAAGGGTGTTTTCAAGGTCTGAGAGTGCTCTGTCTATGCTCTAACTTATTCAAGCTATGGATTAAGCATAATTTGTGTTAGAAGGCCAGATGCACAAAAAAAAAAAAAAGAAATAATAATATGATATTAAGTTTCTTATTTTACTGGACTAGTAGTACCTACCTCTAATAATGACAGCGGTGTGCTTGAGACCTAACCATAAAGTTTATCTTGTGTTAAGACATTTCGGTACCTGGTTGAGGCCAAAGCAGATCAGCTGTTGCAAACAGCTTTTTGACAAACAGTTTCCTGTTTTCAATGATCCACAGTACAACGTCTTAAAAGCTCCAGAGACTCATCCTGGCTTAAGATTTTTCTCTAGGTGAGTTGCACTCATTGATGCCACTAATTCTCTATCCAAAAACTGCTATAAATAAAATAGAATGTAGAAGATCTTAAGCTAACAGTTAACTAATACACGTTGGGGATCAGATAAGATTCTTTAATGATCCTAATTAATGGAAAAGTTTTTTTAATTACATTGTAAATTTAATTATTCATTTTCAATACTCAGATAAATATTCATTTTCAATACTCAGATAAATATTCATTTTCAATACTCAGATAAATATTCATTTTCAATACTCAGATAAATATTCATTTTCAATACTCAGATAAATATTCATTTTCAATACTCAGATAAATATTCATTTTCAATACTCAGATAAATATTCATTTTCAATACTCAGATAAATATTCATTTTCAATACTCAGATAAATATTCATTTTCAATACTCAGATAAATATTCATTTTCAATACTCAGATAAATATTCATTTTCAATACTCAGATAAATATTCATTTTCAATACTCAGATACATATTCATTTTCAATACTCAGATACATATTCATTTTCAATACTCAGATAAATATTCATTTTCAATACTCAGATAAATATTCATTTTCAATACTCAGATACATATTCATTTTCAATACTCAGATAAATATTCATTTTCAATACTCAGATAAATATTCATTTTCAATACTCAGATAAATATTCATACCCTGACAGAAATTTTAAACTAGAACAATTTAAACACAAGACATTCACTAAAGTATTTCTCAAGCGCTAAAATCTTATTACCATAGAACCTCACTCCCTGAGTAGCCATATTGACCTTATTAAGATTGTTTATCTGATGATTAAGTTCAGGAATTGTTCTGTATTGTAATAAAAACACAATACTATGATTTTTGAGTACGTGTTTTGTATCATTTTATCATTGTTTTATATTTTATCACTTGTCTCATATATATTTTATTATTTCATAGAGTTGTTATTTTCTCTCTGATGAAACAAAAATAGAAGATTTTTTTTTTCCTCACTTTTCAAATGTAAATCCATAAATTATTTCAGTGACACGAGGACTAGAAATAGCATGGAAGTGCGAAAACTGTCGGACAGACTTGTACTTCACAAAGCTGTTTCTAGAGATCCTTGGAAACTGCCTGGCGATCCCTCAAAAGTTCTTGTTCTGTTCTTCACATGGTTGGGAGCCAAAGAAAAACATGTCAACAAATACCGTGAGCTGTACACAACATTAGGGCTCGATGTTCTCACCATCAAGTCCAGCTCTAAAGACTTCCTCTGGCCACCTACCTCCTTTGCATTGGCCAAGGATGTTACATCAGTGAGTCAAATTATAAAACAATTCATTTAATTTTTTTTGAAATAAAATAATGTTGTAGTAAAATTAATTAATTGTATTCCCATTATACCATGGGCAGATCTTAGATCTTTCTAAGGGATTATCGGAGGTGGTTTGGTTGGGTGGGGGAGGCAGTTGAAAACGATGTGTCCTGCACAGGATCCCATAGATGAGAAACACAGGCATTATATATGGGAGGGTTTCAGTTGCTTGAAGATGAGTGGCCAGGCAAACCATTCAATGTGTGACAATAAAGCCAAGTTCCAAAGAGCATCTTGTACCCGGGTCCCAGCAAAGGTGGCAGAATGATTCTTGGAAACGTGTTATGGATTTAGACTTTTCTGACTCTATCCTTACAGGAGCCACCGTCTGACTCTATCCTCACAGGAGCCACCATCTGACTCTATCCTCACAGGAGCCACCATCAGACTCTATCCTCACAGGAGCCACTGTCTGACTCTATCCTCACAGGAGCCACCGTCAGACTCTATCCTCACAGGAGCCACCGTCTGACTCTATCCTCACAGGAGCCACCTTCTGACTCTATCCTCACAGGAGCCACCATCTGACTCTATCCTCACAGGAGCCACCGTCTGACTCTATCCTCACAGGAGCCACCGTCTGACTCTATCCTCACAGGAGCCACCGTCTTGCCAGAATATGCTTGAATCACTCCATTGTGATGTTTAGTGAGATTATAAGTTCATAAACACAAAATATAATTGGTAAATCAATATTGAAAAATGTTCAACGGCTGAGTCCAAACCAACAATGCTATGTTTACTTAATGATGAAACAGTCAGACAGATTTTGAAAATCTTTATCAATTATATCTTGTTTTGGGTTTTGTTTATTTTTAGTACTTGAATTAATAAAATTGTGCCAAGTGTCACTTAGAAATTTCTCATGTCTGCATTTGTTAGAGTTAGATAGACTTGCACTCACTCACCTTTGGTTTTTTAAAAACATTTTTGTCTTTACAGGATGCAAAACTCTGTTGGAACAATATTTTTATTAAGTGTTTACACAACAATCTCTTAAATATTCAGTTTTTTAAAGCTTTTTTTTAATGCTCATTGTCTATGTCAGTGGTTCTCAACCTTCCTAATAGCGCGACCCTTTAATACAGTCCCTCATGTTGTGGCGACCCCCCAACCACAAAATTGTTTTCGTTCCTACTTCATAACTGTAAAGTATATGTGTTTTCCACGACCCACAGGTTGAGAAACGCTGGTCTATGTGATCCCGAAACTGTGCAATGTCTTCCATTGTAGACAACCCCTTAAATATCTGAAAAAGCAAATATTTTGATTACTGGCATAGCTTTAGTGTTTTTTATGAAGATCAGAAATACTTTCTTCTGGATCACAGCTCCTATACAATGTCACTTAATGTCTAAGAGTTTATTCACATTGTAAAGCGCACAACCATATTATAATATTATAGATGTAGGTGATTGCCATAATGCAAGTTGCATACATCTCAAGATAAGCAAAAGTATGCTTAAAACTGAATGCTGTCTATATAATATTAGAGATATTAAAGTTTTTATTATACCTGAACCCTTATGTAGATCAAAAGATACACTATTTTCATTGAATAATTAATGTCTGTTGTCCCACAAACAGAGCCATGGTGGTGGCTCTATAACCCTTGAGCCTCCTGGTGGGGCTCCGGTGTTTAAAGAGGCCAAAAGTTGTGAATTGGAAAAAAATAATTGATAGTAAGTATTTTAATTGCATTGAGGTGGCAGGTGGCCTCTAAAAGTTATGCAACAGCTCTGCCCATGTAATGTCCCATGTAGCGCATCATGACATATTGAATGTAATTTTTAAGTAATGTCCATGTAATTTTAATGTATGTGTGCCCTGCAATTTCAATGCCAACTTCCCAATAATTCCTGACAATATTCTCACTTTCCTATTTCCAGACATTAAAAAATGAACTGGGAGCGTACAATCAGTTTTTACTGCACTCCATATCTGCGGGGGCTTATAACTTGACAGTGCTGTGTATGCATGCCAGACAGCAGCATCTGGAGGAACAGCTGCTGAAAAAATTCAGTGGGATCATTTTCGACAGTATTGTTGTAGGGGGAGGACTGGGAGGCATTGTCAAACATCCTCAAGATCTAAAAGTCAAGGACGTCGAGGCTTTGGACAGAATGATTAACGCCGTAGCCATCTCCGTCAGCCAAACTAAATTTGTTCAAGGGATAGTAACGTCGATAGCCAGAGTGTACTTCGCAGCAACGAAAAGCCACACTGTGGATTTTTACGATAAAGCCAACAACGCAGTCCGTGACGAGCCGGTCAATGTACCCACTCTCGTGCTGACCTGTAGAAATGACCCACTGACCGACCCAGATGTCACAGAGAAGATTGTGGACATCTGGAAGACAAACCACAATCTGCCGGTTACGCTCCACATGTGGGATGACTCCGCCCATGCCCAGCACTACGTCCTACACAGAGATGAGTATGTGAACATCCATAAGAATTTCCTTGCTCAAGTTTTTGGTGTGGGCACTGGTAGCAGTGGTAGTTGTCCAACCAGTGTGATCAAATCTAAATTATGAACAAATTAAAACCTGTAATGTATTTGTTACACGCCGTTATATGGTTTTACTAATTTAACCTGTTTTAAGATCAGAGTTATTGGATTAAATTAACACTTATATTGTTACATCCTATAATGTGGGCTGAGATTACTCTCTTATAGCCCTGGCCAATATTTCGACGGCTTGTCTCATCTGATGGACATCGCCGTAAATCATGTCTTCAAGGCAGGTCTCTGCGTCCTGAATTTCTGCCCCCCTCCCACTGCCAGGGCAGGCAACCACCAGGTGAGACACCGTCTCCTCGGCCTGGCCACAAAATCGGCAGTTGGGATCCCTTCTGTCATCGAATCTATAGATGTGGCTGCGCGTCACGCAATGGCCCGTCCTCATCTGGGTGATGAGGCTCTCCTCTCTTAAATTTCCATCATGGGGTAATAACACTAAACAATTCAATTATACTATTATTTTGATATAATACAACATCAAATTAAATCAAATAAGCAGAAAAACACATTAAATAACTTTACACCACCACAACTGAAAAAGTATAATGCTAGAAGTAGAAAGGTATCAATTTTAATCCACACACACGAAAAATCTGGTAAGTCTTGAAATGCTCCTGTAAGTCTGGTAAGTCTAGTACTGCTCCTGTAAGTCTAGTACTGCTCCTGTAAGTCTGGTAAGTCTCCCTGGTGGTGAACAAAACTAGGTCAACACACAGGCATTAATTTGTATCTAAAAGATGTGTTGGGGGATGTTTGTAGACAGTGAAGTCGGTGAAATGTATCTCTCCGTCAGTCCAACTGCTTGGTATTGGAAGCAGTTACAAGTAAACAAGTTTCATTCACACTCCTTCTGTCGTTTTGCATTAAGAATTACGGACCTGTATGACCATGGACAAATTTAATCTCATTTCTACACACCATGACTTAGTTTAAACTCATTAAGGGGGTGTCCATTAATTACGTCAATAATTTTTAAGCAATTTTTTACCCCTCCCCCGCCAACAACTATCAAACTTTAAGTGACCCCCCCCCCCCCCCAAGTAATTATGTCAACATTTTTATAACCCCCCAAAAAAATGAATTATAAAATAAATAAATATATAAATAGTCTACATTTTATTTGTGTTGATCTATTTTAATAGCACAAAAATTGTAGGGAAAACATTTTATTGCATCTTTAGCTTTTAATCAACAAGTTAAAAAGTTTTATATTTTATAATGCTGTATCAATGAAAAGGTTGTTAAAGAGTAAATATCATTGTTTATGGAAGTATAAATATGATTATTGTCAGCATATCTGACAATTGTATCAAAGTTCCTAGCTGCTATCATCTTCCCATGAAGTTGCCAGGTGTTGCTCTATCGTTACAATGGGCTGATTTATTATTTTCATCTTGCGGAACTGTTATACCAGACAAGTCAACACCATCATCAGCTAACCATTCAGCACTTAAAAAATAGAAGCATTGTCAGTGTGAGCAATAATTGCCATAAGCTCTTTCTATCTCCTTGCAGCTGGTCGCATTGGTCGAATCCTTTTTTGTTGAGGAGCTGGTGCTAATTTCTTATGCTCAAGAGGACATTGTCGGTGTGAGCAATAATTGCCATAAGCTCTTTCTATCTCCTTGCAGCTGGTCGCATTGGTCGAATCCTTTTTTGTTGAGGAGCTGGTGCTAATTTCTTATGCTCAAGAGGACATTGTCGGTGTGAGCAATAATTGCCATAAGCTCTTTCTATCTCCTTGCAGCTGGTCGCATTGGTCGAATCCTTTTTTGTTGAGGAGCTGGTGCTAATTTCTTATGCTCAAGAGGACATTGTCGGTGTGAGCAATAATTGCCATAAGCTCTTTCTATCTCCTTGCAGCTGGTCGCATTGGTCGAATCCTTTTTTGTTGAGGAGCTGGTGCTAATTTCTTATGCTCAAGAGGACGTGTTCGGTGCTGTTGTACATGCTTTTTCAACATGACTTGCGATGCAAAATAGATGTTACAGATTTTGCAAATCCGTTTTTAAGCAGCGACGTTATTATTGTTACTCACTTTACTTTCCCCTAATTCTCAAAATATCGTTTTCCTACTATATCAATATCATTTGTTTTGACTGCACAAGACACTTGAACCTTGCCCTTGTTCCATGCCTGCAACATGATCGCTAACATACCGCCCTAGTCATTTGCGACAAACAGAAACTACAGGTAAAGAGAGGCCAACTTTTGACTACTCTTGCACTAACAAAGTCTTCTCTTGCATTAGCAAAGTGTGCTAACATTCTGACCATGCCATTTGCAGTGTACAGACAGACATACATTAAATTAATCTTATATTGTTAAAAGCCTAAAAATTATATGACTATTTACACTCATTTACACTTATAAATTGTTTAAAATAATAATGTAATAACCAGTCAATCTTTAAGATTAAAATATTAATAGAAAAAACATGATTGTTGGCGTCAACTAATCTAACCCCAACCGCCCTTGTCAACAATTGTCAACAAATTCCAATCTAACCCCCCCCCCCCCCACACCATTTTGTTGACATAATTAATGGATGACCCCAAATGTCTGAAATGATTCTTAAGTTTTCCGAGCAACGTACATTTCTGCTTTGAAAAATTATATTGAACACAATATCAATATTTTGACCTGTTATTCTTTTCATCAGGGTATCTATGACGATCTATGGTCCGATATCTGGAGAGTGTTTGATATAGAATGGCGCAGTGTATGTGATACAATTAAATTGAATGAAAAGTAATATTGTATGCCAAACTTGAAAAAAAGTACTTTACACTTACACTAAAGTTACACTTATACTTACTTTACACAATAAATTCAATCATTGAAATTTAATATCAAGGCTAATTATCTTTTGGGATCCTTACTCAATTTCTCGGTTATCTTATCTGTTCAATAAATTGGTATCGCTCCAGAGGTGTAGCTGGGGTGGGGGTATAGGGGGACAACCACCAGGTGCCTGGGCGCAAGACTATGTGGGGGGTGCCAAAATGGGCTTTGGTGGTATTTTATTGATACTCATGAAAATTATCCCCGGGTATCACACACTCTATATACGCCCCTGTCAGATAAGATGGAATGCTTTTTATTTTTATTGATCCAAATAAACAGAAGTTTGGTTTGATTGCATTGCACATATTCTTTTCAGTCTTGGAAGTCTCCGAGTTCTTTTGTTCCCCAAAGTATAGGTCCGTAGCCGTAGCAAAGCGTTCGGGGAATCTTTGTGTGGTCAGAATAGCTGTAAGGTTCTTGAATGAATCTTTGTGTGGTCAGAATAGCTGTTGTGTTCTTGAGTGAATCTTTGTGTGGTCAGAATAGCTGTTATGTTCTTGAGTGAATCTTTGTGTGGTCAGAATAGCTGTTATGTTCTTGAGTGAATCTTTGTGTGGTCAGAATAGCTGTAAGGTTCTTGAGTGAATCTTTGTGTGGTCAGAATAGCTGTTATGTTCTTGAGTTAATCTTTGTGTGGTCAGAATAGCTGTTATGTTCTTGAGTGAATCTTTGTGTGGTCAGAATAGCTGTAAGGTTCTTGAGTCAATCTTTGTGTGGTCAGAATAGCTGTAAGGTTCTTGAGTGAATCTTTGTGTGGTCAGAATAGCTGTTATGTTCTTGAGTGAATCTTTGTGTGGTCAGAATAGCTGTAAGGTTCTTGAGTGAATCTTTGTGTGGTCAGAATAGCTGTAAGGTTCTTGAGTGAATCTTTGTGTGGTCTGAATAGCTGTAAGGTTCTTGAGTCATTCTTTGTGTGGTCAGAATAGCTGTAAGGTTCTTGAGTCAATCTTTGTGTGGTCAGAATAGCTGTAAGGTTCTTGAGTGAATCTTTGTGTGGTCAGAATAGCTGTAAGGTTCTTGAGTGAATCTTTGTGTGGTCAGAATAGCTGTAAGGTTCTTGAGTGAATCTTTGTGTGGTCAGAATAGCTGTAAGGTTCTTGAGTGAATCTTTGTGTGGTCAGAATAGCTGTTATGTTCTTGAGTCAATCTTTGTGTGGTCAGAATAGCTGTAAGGTTCTTGAGTGAATCTTTGTGTGGTCAGAATAGCTGTTATGTTCTTGAGTCAATCTTTGTGTGGTCAGAATAGCTGTAAGGTTCTTGAGTGAATCTTTGTGTGGTCAGAATAGCTGTTATGTTCTTGAGTCAATCTTTGTGTGGTCAGAATAGCTGTAAGGTTCTTGAGTGAATCTTTGTGTGGTCAGAATAGCTGTTATGTTCTTGAGTCAATCTTTGTGTGGTCAGAATAGCTGTAAGGTTCTTGAGTGAATCTTTGTGTGGTCAGAATAGCTGTAAGGTTCTTGAGTCAATCTTTGTGTGGTCAGAATAGCTGTAAGGTTCTTGAATGAATCTTTGTGTGGTCAGAATAGCTGTAAGGTTCTTGAGTCAATCTTTGTGTGGTCAGAATAGCTGTAAGGTTCTTGAATGAACCTTTGTGTGGTCAGAATAGCTGTAAGGTTCTTGAGTTTATGTTTGCACTTAAAACATAATCAGGGCTTTTGTTCGAACGGACTTCCCGGCTTTTAATACTTTTTTTGAATAATCATAATGTCTATAACGGTAGCCGACTTGTCTTTGTTTGTTTGTTTTTTTTTTTTTGTTTTTTTTTGCCTATGATCCCACCGTCTTAAGATGGGAGGGAAAAAAATGGCGGATGTGAATTTGGTGGAAGCGTATTATTGCTGCATCCAACGTTAATATTTAACCGCTACCACTGACAACGCGATAATCAGTTTTAAGAACACATTTTACCCTTTTAAAGACACTCCTTATTTACAAAGGGAATAAAAAGTGATAATGAGCAAATATGCAATCGCGTCACTTGTCAAACGATTTCCAAAGCTTATCAGTGACGTCTATTAAAGTTAAGATTAACAAAATCGGTCAATATCCGGGCCTACGTTTGTTTGACACTGACTTGGCACGTGAGAATTGTACTTTCGTCCCACAACCAACAACAGCTGAATGGAATAGACAAGAGATGTAGCCACCATTCCAGCACGACTCGGGATCAACATAAATAGAAGACATAACAAAGATCATGAGGTTAAATTCAACTAACGAAGATTTCTCAGTGACAGGAAATGCAACAGAAGAAGTCCAGGCCTTCACCTACAGCAACAATGACATAAATGGTGGAACCGAGGCTGATGTCAGGGCTCATGGGCGCCCGCAAGTAGTGGCAAGGTGGGGCACTTGCCCCCCACCCCTTGGATTGATTGATTAATAATTTTTTTTAGACAAAAATAGACAAAAAATTTATTAAAGTAAAGAGAAAGTATTTTGCCCCCCCCCCCCCTAGAAAACTTTCTGCGGGCGCCCATGTCAGGGCTGTGATTGGAAAGGTTAGGTTAGCTTGGGCTGTTTAAAGTTAAAGAAAATATGGGAACCAAAGAAGCTCACTCTGCCATCTGAAGTCATAATATTCAGCACAAATGTCAAAACAGTCTTACGCTATGGAGCCGAAACGTGGGGAAAATAACTCAGTGCATCACGCAGAAAGTGCAGACCTTCACAAACACTTGCCTTAGAAACATCTTGAATATACAAAAGCGGCCAACCATCACCAACAAAGACTTACTGGACATAGCAAGATCCTATTGGTGAAGACATCATGAAGAAAAGATGGAGGTGGATAGGGCAACCTATACATGCACCCCCAGATAATCCCTAACATGGAATCCTTGGGCGGGGGGGGGGGGCGAGCGAAGAAAACCAAAGAATACATGCAGACGCGAGCTAGAGGCAGACACACAAAGTATGGGTTACACCTGTAAGCAACTGGAAAGGAAAGCACATGACCAAAATGAATGCAAATTCTTGTAGACGGTCTATGCCCCAACGGGGTAAAGGCTAAAGTAAAGTTAAGTAAGTGGTTTGTAACAAAAATGCCTTGGGATTATAACACGGTTGTAACAAGCAGTCAAGGGGGGGGGGGGGTTATTAGGGGAGACATTTATGCTAAAAAAGTGACATACACACTGCTGCCAGAAACGCAATGCGACCATAATGAGCATCTACCTTGATGCGTGTCCGGTACACCGTGCCACTCGATCACGTTTGCGTGTCGAGCACACTGTCTGCGTGTCAGACACACAAAGTGTGTAGGTCTAGCACAACTGTGCGTGTAAGTGTACGACACAAAGTCAGAAATCTTTTTGATTGAGTCTGCAACGAGTGATACACCAAGTGGCGATACAGTTGTGTGTGTTTAGGGACATTCTGCTGCTAAGCATCATAGTGTGTCTGACGCACCCCGGCTGCTGCGTTGATAACGAGAGTTGATCAAACGTGACTAGATCGTTGATTGATTCTGAATAATTTATCGACCGGTATGTGCTTTGAACCTCCAAGTGTTGGTCGATACAAGCATTTAATGAGCTTTTTGAAATTTTTATTAAAAAAAGAGACCTACCTATCAAAATGATAAGTTTTATGCACACACACATAACTCAAACTTCGATTCTACTCCTGCTTGTGTGTGTGCGTTCGTAATTCGAATACTGAATGTTTATCCATGTGTGTGCTTGTTTGTTTGTTTACTTTAGCGTTGACCACCACCGTGCACCACGGGGATTTTTCAAAACGAATTTTGTGCACGGGTCACGGGGGCAGCAAGATTGGGGCGGAGGGTGCGGCCTAACCCTGGCTGGGGCGGAGGGTGCGGCCTAACCCTGGCTGGGGCGGAGGGTGCGGCCTAACCCTGGCTGGGGCTGAGGGTGTCGCTCTAACCCTGGCTGGGGCGGAGGGTGCGGCCTAAACCTGGCTGGGGCGGAGGGTGCGGCCTAAACCTGGCTTGGGCGGAGGGTGCGGCCTAACCCTGGCTGGGGCGGAGGGTGTCGCTCTAACCCTGGCTGGGGCGGAGGGTGCGGCCTAACCCTGGCTGGGGCGGAGGGTGTCGGTCTAACCCTGGCTGGGGCGGAGGGTGTCGGTCTAACCCTGGCTGGGGCGGAGGGTGTCGGTCTAAATCTGGCTGGGGCGGAGGGTGTCGCTCTAACCCTGGCTGGGGCGGAGGGTGCGGCCTAACCCTGGCTGGGGCGGAGGGTGTCGCTCTAACCCTGGCTGGGGCGGAGGGTGCGGCCTAACCCTGGCTGGGGCGGAGGGTGTCGGTCTAACCCTGGCTGGGGCGCAGGGTTTCGGTCTAAATCTGGCTGGGGCGGAGGGTGCGGCCTAACCCTGGCGACACTTTTTTGAGGGGCGGTATTATCGGCCCTTTTAGCTATGAGTACTCTCTATGCAAAGACAATGACGGTCCCTTGGCGTCACTGGCTCAAGCTTTAACTACTCCACTGATAATATTGTGACAGGTCAAGGTACACAATAAGTCGGACATGGTATGTGGGCTTATAGGGACGCATGTCACCTTTCTCTTATATAACATGGTGTGTGGGCTTATAGGTACGCATGTCACCCTTCTCTTATATAACATGGTATGTTGGCTTATAGGTACGCATGTCACCCTTCTCTTATATAACATGGTATTTTGGCTTATAGGGACGCATGGCACCCTTCTCTTATATAACATGGTATGTGGGCTTATAGGTACGCATGGCACCCTTCTCTTATATAACATGGTATGTGGGCTTATAGGTACGCATGTCACCCTCTCTTATATAACATGGTATGTGGGCTTATAGGTACGCATGTCACCCTTCTATTTCATTATTATTATTAGGTGGTTTTATATAGCGCTCACTACGTTTCGTATAAAAATTAGCAATAGCTTAAACGTATACATTTAAAAACAACAATTGGTGAAAAGCTTGACCTTATTCACCCAAGTACTATCTACCCATGTCCAGCAATTGAAGGGCCGAGTAGAAAAAGTACTTATGTTACAATTTTTAAAAAATGAGTTAAGACAGGCATTATATTTGATTACTTCTTCTGAATCATTCCTGTAAATATCATTCATGAAAAATGTCCATAAGTGTTTGATTCAGAGTTACCTCGAGCAGATTTTAATGTATCTAAATAAGAATTTAAAAATTTTAAACTCAATTTTCTCAAAACTGCAAAAATACACTTAAGTACTTTTTCTACTCGACCCTTCAATTGAAAGTACCCAACAGAATCAAGCGTTGTTAATCAGTCAGAGGGGGGTGAGAATGAGTCGGTTTAGTACAGTTTAAAGAGATGGTTCATTAGGGCAGTTTTGAAGGCTGTGATATATTGCAGATATGTAATGGGAGAGAATTCCATTGTTTTGGCGCACAGAATGAGAAAGATCGTTCACCATATGTTTTAGTGCGTGTTCTGGGAACAGAAAGAATACGCATGTCTGCAGCGGAACGAAGCTTTCGAAGGGATGAATAGACAGTAAGAAGTTCAGTAAGATAGGAAGGGCAGGAGCCAGAGAAAAAGTTTTGACAGAGAACAGACAGTTTGTAATCAATGCGCGCCTGTATGGGGAGCCAATGAAGTGAGTGAAGTAGACGAGTGACGTGATCATGTTTCTTTGCATTTAGAACTAGCCTAGCAGCTGAGTTTTGAACTTTCTGCTGTTTTTCTATGAAATGTTTTCGTGAACCTGACATAAGAGAGTTACAATCGTCAAGACGAGAGAGAACAAGAGCACAGACTCGTGTTTTTGTTGTGCTAGCTGTGAGGTAGTGGCGGATGGAGCTGATCTGAGAAATGTGAGTATTGAGAGACATATAGTCAGAAAGAATGTAACCAAGATTCCTAGCAGAGGATGTGAAATATATATCGGAGCTACCTACTTAAAAAGAATATAACATGGTATGTAAGCCTAAAGGTACGCGTGCCACCTTCTCTTACATATCGGTATAAAGATTGATCTTTTGCTATCATTACAATATACGTCATGCCATTGTCTGCCCATGCCACAGAACTTGCAGCATAATAAAATATCTGGAGCATAAAAGTGTGTAGCACAATAAAGTTTGTGTAGCTGCCCTAAAGCGTCGCTTATTATCCTCTACTTCCAATCAGACGGTCATTTAGTACAAGATTATGGGATCACACACATCACTCCCCAAAAGATCAGAGGATTATTTGAAGTTTAACCTAGCAAACTTATGTAATCAAATAAAACTAGCAAACCCAATGGGCTCTTTCAACGTAACGCGCCGATGGGACTAAATGAACCTGACAAAACTATTGGAATAAATGAACCTAAAAATCCCATTGGACTAAATGGACATAAACCCGTTGGACTAAATGAACATAACAAACCCGTTGGACTAAATGAACATAACAAACCCGTTGGACTAAATGAACATAACAAACCCGTTGGACTAAATGAACATAACAAACCCGTTGGACTAAATGAACATAAACCACTTGGACTAAATGAACCCAACAAACCCGTTTAACTAAATGAACATAACAAACCCGTTGGACTAAATGAACATAGCTAACCCGTTGGACTAAATGAACATAGCTAACCCGTTGGACTAAATGAACATAACAAACCCGTTGGACTAAATGAACATAACAAACCCGTAGAACTAAATGAACATAACAAACCCGTTGAACTAAATGAACCCAACAAACCCGTTGGATTAAATGAACCTACCAAACTATGTGACTATATTGCCTTTATATTCCAGGAGGAAGAAAAACTCATATACTGGATGGAAGCGTTTCCCTTTTTTAAAAACCCGTCACTTGTAGACTGTCGTGGTTGACCAGACCTGTCCAGTTGAATTTGTGTCGTGTCCTTCCTGAAACCCTCTTGGGTCCACTCTCCTTGATCGGCCCAGCTGGCAGCACGTTCCCTTTCCTGCAAGACACCAAGCAATCAATTATTAGTGTCTTGAAACCTCGTTTTGACCACCAATTAATTGCCACCAGCGACCCCTGGTTTTCTTGGGAATATATCAGTAAGGGAGAAGATTGTGGCGGGATGTGGGGGGAGGGGAAAGTAGGTTGAGGGTGAGGGGAGGTGGCTGGAGAAATTATGGACTAAACCAGTGGGTCTAAAAAAAGTTTAATAGGATGGACCCTCGATGGAATCCAATTTATTGATCACGCTTCTTTCATAACCTATTTTTAATGTTTACCTTTTCTTTGGATGCGGGCGGGGGGCGCCATCCTTATATTACGAACACACTGGAAAGGAGAAAAAAAATAGGGGGGGGGTGGTGTATGATAATTTTTATAAGGGTAGTGTACTTAAGGAGAGGGGGTGTATCGGCAAAACCTAACGTACTTTTATGCACACAATCTGAAAAATGTTTCCTGAACGTCTATAAATAGAATATTTATATCAACTAAATTTCATCTCAGAATCCGTGAAGTACATAAGTTCTTACTATTCCCAAAAGACTACAACTATAATAATATCATCGCAATGTTTTGTAATAAGTATCGTCAGGACTGCTGCTTTGTGCTTTCAAAAATCACCCACTAGACATCGCGGCTGTAATATTTAGACTAGCGACCTTTTAAAAGCCCACCTTCGTCTTTAGAATTGAAGACTCGTGTTCAGTGGCGGTCCGCGAACCCCCAATTTGAGGAGCTCAGGACTTGACCATTCAAGAGAAGTCCGTGCGTCGTCTGGTAAAGAAGCTGGGGGCATCTTCTGCATTTCGCAGAATCACTACAATTAGACCTGCGGATGTATTTCATTCTATTTATAACCGTCTATCCAGCAACAACAACAAAATCAACGAACAGTTGCACTGCATTCTGGGTAAATTTAACCAGGCTGTAAAACAAAACAACAACAAAATCTATAGCAACCATATGTGTCATCTTCAGTTTCATAAAGAAAACCGAACGTTTCTTGATCGCATCTTGCGCCGACCTTTCCATTGACCTTCACCGGGTTGTTTGAAAACCCAAGTGACATTTAATATCTATCTTCCGTGACGTCGAATTGCTCCGTGGAAAGTATTTCTGGAATGTGATGCAATGTGCGGTCATTGGATTCAAAATCACGGAATTTTATCTTATTTTAAATTTAGTTTTGAAAAAAAATAAAAAGTATATTTTGTTTGATGAGCCAACGGGGAAATAAATAGAAGTATAAAAGACTTGTTGACCCTTTCACAGGGGTTGCCTAACACCTTTTGAAAACACATACTCTCCACATTTATAAAGTATCAAAAAATAATTTTGTGTTTGGGGATCGCCACAACATGAGGAAATGTATTAAAGGGTCGCGGCGTTAGAAAGTTTGAGAACCACTGGCTTAGTAGAAGCAGTCCTCCCAATATTACAGCGGAAATGTGGTTGTAAAGAGGTGTCTCAAAATTATAAACGTCACGCGCAGGTTTAAAATGAGGTCAGGTTTGTTGTTTTACTTCCTTAAACACGAATCAATCATTGAGCCTTCTAAATAAGTATCTTTCACGCCTAGGCTTAGATTGAGTTGTTTGGGTCGACAAATGTGGTAGGATATCAAGATTTCTTCGTTAGAAATTTTGTCCTGCGATTCAGCTCAATAGTTGGTTGTTTTGTGTGGGGGAAAAAAAGGGGTGGGGGAGAGGTATGGCTCGACGATTAAATACTCTTCTGCTGGCTCTTTGAAACTTCGAGATTTAGAGCTAGTGATAAAATTTCTTGTAATAAATTGATGAAAAGCTGGTTTCACAAAAGGGATAATATCCCAGTCTTCTACCATTTCTGTGACATTGTGCGGAAAAACTTGGAAAGTTAGATCAGTTCCCCGTTAGACTTAGACCTGGTCAGTTCCCCGTTAGACTTAGACCTGGTCAGTTTCCCGTTAGACTTGGATCTGGTCAGTTTCCCGTTAGACTTAGACCTGATCAGTTCCCCGTTAGACTTAGACCTGGTCAGTTCCCCGTTAGACTTAGACCTGATCAGTTCCCCGTTAAACTTAGACCTGATCAGTTCCCCGTTAGACTTAGACCTGGTCAGTTTCCCGTTAGACTTGGATCTGATCAGTTTCCCGTTAGGAAATAAAACAGAGTAAGGTCAAACCTAAAAAAAGGGACGCAACAAAACAAAGAACGTGTCGGCAGGAAGCCTTCGTCAGCGAACAAACAACAGAAAAAAAAAAGATTGAAATTTAAAAATAGCACTTACCTGAGAAGTAGTATCCGAGAGGGCAGCAAAAGAATTGTGACAGAAATTAAGTAAGTGAGGGATTAAATACAGAGAAAGGGGGAAGAAAAGAGGAGACGTTTGTCAACCGTGATTGGTCGTAACCTGGAAAGGGCGGGGCAAAGGCTCAAGCTGTGAATAAAGACATGACGTTCATGCCATGTGGTGTCAGCTTGACCTGGTCAGTTCCCCGTTAGACTTAGACCTGGTCAGTTCCCCGTTAGACTTAGACCTGGTCAGTTCCCCGTTAGACTTAGACCTGGTCAGTTCCCCGTTAGACTTAGAACTGGTCAGTTCCCCGTTAGACTTAGACCTGGTCAGTTCCCCGTTAGACTTAGACCTGGTCAGTTCCCCGTTAGACTTAGACCTGATCAGTTTCCAACTTTTGTGCACAAAGTTTTTTATTCTGATGTCATTTTTGACATGAAAAGTGAGATCACGAAGAAGTAAACACTTTTTAAATATAAAAAAAATCTGAATTATTTTATTGGATCGAATTAGTAAAAAATATTAATTTCTGAGGATAGATGCTATTTATTTATAGTACCAATTTTAAATAAATTAATAAAATTGCAAATGCTATAAACAGAGGCGTAGATAGAGTTTTGGCGCCCCCGACGACAAGATTCAAATTTTTACGCCACACCCCCAATAACTCTATAACCCATTATTTTCATCAATAAAGTACCATCAAATCGTATCTGGCGCCCCAATCTAGTATGGCGCCCGGGAACATCTGCCCCCTTAGCTACTACTCTGGATATGAGAAGCCGTATAACAAGAGGAAATCTATTGTTGGCATAATATCTATCTGATGGTCTTATGGCTGAAGAGCTTCTAACTGCGATGATGTGCAGTGTTCGTGAACGTCGGCGAACGTCACGTGATCAATACTTTTAACGTTATGCAGGAGACGGTCATGTTTAAAAAAAAAAAAAAAACATTTATCATAATCGTAGCACATCGTTTATGTCACTGTTATTTTACTCTAAGCTTACAATCAAAATAAATGGTAAATGAGACTGTTTCCTGTTATTCGTTTTATTGAGTTCTACTGCTATATAATTATTTGGATTTTAATCGGCTTAAACTTATAAAATTAAAACTTAAGACCAGTGGTTCTCAATCTTCTTAATACCGTGACCTTTAATACAGTTCCTCGTGTAGTGGCGACCCCCAAACTTCAAAACTATTGTCGTTGCTACTTGATAACTGGAGAATATGTGTTTTCCGATGGTCCTAGGCGACCCTTGAGAAAGGGTCGTTCGACCCCCAAAGAGGTCGCAACCCACAGGTTGAGAACCGCTGCTTTAGACATTTTAACTTGCTCGTTTTGCAATCTGTGGGCATCTTTGAAGCATTAAGAGTTAATGAGTCCGAGTGTTGTGTTTTACTACCATGTTCAATTCAGTGTGACAGGTCGCGGATCTGGTGCTAACCAGTAACACCAGACGCCTCTTGTGGTGCAGAGACATTACATACGCTCAATCTGCACTTTAGCCTTTACGATAAATAAGCCATGTTTGTCATAAAAAATATACGTATACCACACAGAATTTGGCTGCTTGTCAAGTCTGCTTCTTTTCAGCATGCGAGTTGCTTGTCTCGTGTGAAGACCCCCTTCCTTGTCTCGTGTGAAGACCCCCTTCCTTGTCTCGTGTGAAGACCCCCTTCCTTGTCTCGTGTGAAGACCCCCTTCCTTGTCTCGTGTGAAGACCCCCTTCCTTGTCTCGTGTGAAGACCCCCTTCCTTAGGGACCTCTATAGAAGCATGACTTGTTTCTTTTTTCTTTTTTTTAAAAATCTTTTATCATTTAGAATATTTTTTTTTAAATCGCTGACTTTGACGAGGGGGTAGGGGAAGCTATCTCAGCTTAGGCTGGAATCAATTATTATGTCGTTTAACGTACAGGGCACGCCACAATTGAAAGACAGGTCTTCAAAAAAAAAAAAAAAAAAAAAAATTGGTGTGGGATAGATGAATAGATGACATTTTGAGCACGGGACGACATTGTCGATCTTCAAGCGTCGAAATTTAGAGCATCTCTACTTCGATTTCTTTTTAATGACACCTCCCCGCGCTCCCCGAAAAAAAATTTTGCTTTAGCGGAAAAATAATATTGATCTTTCAAGTACGATAACATATTGGTGATTGCAATTAAGATAATAGGTTGATGTTTTCAATTAAGATAACTGGTAGGTTGTTTTGAATTAAGATTACACGTTGGTTGTTTTCAATTAAGATAACAGGTTGGTTGTTTTCAATTAAGATAACAGGTTGGTTGATTTCATTTAAGATAACAGGTTGGTTGTTTTCAATTAAGATAACAGGTTAGTTGTTTTCAATTAAGATAACAGGTTGGTTGATTTCATTTAAGATAACAGGTTGGTTGTTTTCAATTAAGATAACAGGTTGGTTGTTTTCAATTAAGATAACAGGTTGGTTGTTTTCAATTAAGATAACAAGTTGGTGTTTTCAATTAAGATAACAAGTTGGTGTTTTCAAATTGAGATAACAAGTCCAGAGGATGAATGAAAAGACAATTGAGAAATGGGTTAACACTTTACAAGAATTACACGTTGTCAAATAAAGCTGTACACAAAATTCACTGAATGTGGCGAAAGCTAATATTGATATAAAATATTTTTTTTTTTAAATTGGGATATTAAATTGAAACAGAGTCATCGACTGTGCGCTCTAGAAAACGACAATTGCTTGATGGCGAAAAAATTGTAAAGGATGAACCAGTTGTAAGATTCAATTAAAACATTTCGTCTGATATTGATGATCAGGTTTTTAAGACATTGTAGGATATTTTTTAGCAGACAATTTAAAGGAAACGGAAAGCTAGCTGCATGTAATGCATGGCAAGATAGCGGCTTTTAAGGCATGGCAAGATAGCTGCATGTAAGCCATAGCAAGACGGCTGCATGTAAGGCATGGCAAGACAGCTATACATGTAAGCCATGGCAAGACAGCTGCATGTAAGCCATGGCAAGATAGCGGCATTTAAGGCATGTCAAGATAGATGCATGTAAGGCATGGCAAGATAGCTGCATGTAAGCCATGGCAATAAAGCTGCATGTAAGCCATGGCAAGATAGCTGCATGTAAGCCATGGCAAGATAGCTGCATGTAAGGCACGGCTGGATCCGATTAATGTCGATGAAGATGATCAAGTATCGCATGAAACTTTCGAATTTCGTAGCAACACAAATGTTCAGATTGAACGCCGAAGCAAGGGCCACTAGAATTCGCAGAGAACTTGGATTTCACCTCTTGTTTTGACAGTTGGAAGAAAAGTCTTGCAACAGAACACACTTAATAGTATCTAATAGAAATAAATAACGACGAACGAAGATTTTGAAAATAATGGGTATATGGGTTCAGAATTTATAGACCGATGTGACAGCAGAACACATTTGTACTGTGCTGCGTAAGCGGCAGCGTCCCCGAGGAGACTTGGGGGCGTCCACATGGGGTTTGCCTCTTCGTGGCGTGGCAGACTAGTAGGGGGACTCGTTCACCCGAAGCTAAAAACCCCGGCCAAACGCATGACTCCCAACGCAACGGGAGCTGCCACTAACATGATTACTAGTTGCTGTTAATGGATATGAGGCTTGGGTGGCGATCAAAACCCATGCCGATGATTTTAGCTACGCGGCCGTGAGAAAGCCGCTCCTAGGCAACCGTTTCGTCCCGCCACTACTAACGTCCCGACCGAAAGACTCCTTGGTCGGTGGGGGGAGGTAAAGCAACACTTACCCTCCGGAGTGGAAGCAAAGCCGTCCTGACCACGGAGAGTGGACTGCGGACGCTTTAAACGCAGCGTCAACAGTCGACCGGGCTCCCCTTAGGCATTGGGGCTGGCGTCGGGGAAACCTTCAGTGCGCTGGCTTGTGTGGGGGGCGCCGGGGGGGCATTAAGAGCTCACGCTCGACGGCCCACCGACGCCATCTTCAATGCGACATTTTCAGTACTTGTAAGAACCTTGCCTTATGCTGCTGTATCTTTCTGGAAAACACATAAATTATATTTAGATGGACATTTATGCTCATTTCACAAGTTCGATTTCTCGTCAAATTTCTTTTTGAGTGCACTATTTTGTTTTACTAAATTTGTACATTTTTTACAACAAAAAAAAGAAATTTGACGAAAATGTGATCGTGTGAACTAAGCATAAGTCTAAATAACGGGCTATACTACCTATTTGCTTACTCTTTCATATTTCCAAGTTTCATACAAACGAAAATCCTTGGATCTGAATTTTTTTCAGGCAGACGGACTAAGCTGACACTAATCAGGAAGTGAGTACGAGGTGTGAGGTAAAAGGACTAAGCTGACACTGATCAGGAAGTGAGTACGAGGCGAGAGGCAGAAGGACTAAGCAAGAAAATGGACTACCTGGAAACGATTTTTTTGACAATTTTTTCATGCAGTCAAAATATGCTGATATACATGTAGCCATAAAACTTCTTGAGTCTCTGAACTCCTATCTTCAAGAAATTAGAGAAAAGTTTAGTAACTATTAACGAAAGGCCAAGAGAATGTGTCCAGAATTGGAGTATATGAAACGAAATCGAAGTCTAAGTAGATATGATGGACCAGCAGAAGTGACAGATCGATCAATTTGATAAGATCAAAACTTTTCTCCCTATTTTGGACTCCCTGAACTCTGGCCTGACACAATGTAAACAATCTTATTTTTGGATTGAAAATTTACAAAATTAAAAACAATTGATTCCGATGAGCTAAATAAAAAGTGTAAAGATCTAGCTCATATGTTTCACAAAGACCTTAATAAAGATGACCTATTAAATGAATGGAAGGATTTCAAGAACTACCTGGTTCTTTATGAAACTTGTGACACTATTATTGCTTTGAATGAACAATAATGACAGACAACTTGACATCTGTATTTCCTAATTTTGAAATTACAATCAGAGTCTTCATGTCCGTGATGATAACCCACTGTACAGGGGAACGTTCATTTTCATGCTCATAAAAAATCAGCTTCGCCATACAGTGAGACAAAAACGTTTGAGCTGGCTTACACTTATGTGCATGGAAAATGACATCCTTAAGACCATCGACAATTAACAAATAATAAAGAATTTCTCTGCAAAAAATTACGCAAGCCATTATGTTGATCTATATTAAATAATTTATTCTTTCTATCTGTCAATAATTGTACTTTATCATCCTCTGTTATTATTTTAGTTTATTTCTGATAACGTTTTAAAACTATTATTGATTTTGAATGATTTTGTATCAATAAATTGAATTCATCGTAGTTTAACTTAATTTAATTTAATGTTTATTTTTATTTTACATTTTTATTCATCTTGGTGAGTTGGTGGGAATCAGCAACTGTTTGCCCCCCCCCCCCACTGTTTGAGCATGGGGCGAGTGCCCCCCTTCGCCCGCTTCTCGCGGCACAGGTTTGTTGTGTTGCTAGGGGGCCCCAGTGCATTGCTGTGCCCAGGGCCCCCCATGTTGTTAATACGGCCCTGACGCCACGCCTGGTTACCGGAAATTTGATCGAAAGAAAATTTCGTCTACAGAAAATTGATCGACGGAAATTGGATCGAACGGAAATTTGATCGAATCTTTTTTTCATTTCACACGTTAAAATGTTCATCAAATTACTTTTTGAACGCACTATACTATACAGTAAAACAAAATAATTTCTTTCGATCAAATTTCCGGATACGGTCACGCCTCGTTAGCTCTGTTGGTTAAACCGTTTTATTTGTGTGTTGGGGTTTTGGGGGGGGGGGGGGGGGGGGGAGTCGTCCGGACATTGTTCTTTGGTAAAAAAAAAATAATAATTTCTTTGGTCATTATACATTACAGAAAAAGAAATAACATTAAAGAAAATGAAATGTTAATTACATTAATACAGGAGATTCTTTTCAACAATATTTGTGTGTGCTTTGACACACGTAACATTAATGTAATAAAGGGACCGAGAAAGAAAGAGTGCGTGAGAGAGAGAGAGAGAGAGAGATGCAGGGAGGGAGAAAGAAAGAGTGCGTGAGAGAGAGAGAGAGAGAGAGATGCAGGGAGGGAGAAAGAAAGAGTGCGTGAGAGAGAGATGCAGGGAGGGAGAAAGAAAGAGTGCGTGAGAGAGAGAGAGATGCAGGGAGGGAGAAAGAAAGAGTGCGTGAGAGAGAGAGAGAGATGGAGGGAGGGAGAAAGAAAGAGTGCGTGAGAGAGAGCGAGAGATGCAGGGAGGGAGAAAGAAAGAGTGCGTGAGAGAGAGAGAGATGCAGGGAGGGAGAAAGAAAGAGTGCGTGAGAGAGAGAGAGATGCAGGGAGGGAGAAAGAAAGAGTGCGTGAGAGAGAGAGAGAGATGCAAGGAGGGAGAAAGAAAGAATGCGTGAGAGAGAGAGATGCAGGGAGGGAGGAAGAAAGAGTGCGTGAGAGAGAGAGAGAGATGCAGGGAGGGAGAGAGAGAGATGCAGGGAGGGAGAAAGAAAGAGTGCGTGAGAGAGAGAGAGATGCAGGGAGGGAGAAAGAAAGAGTGCGTGACAGAGAGAGAGAGGGAGGGAGAATGAGGTCATGTCACCATTTTTATAAAAATAAAATACATTACCCAAAAATTTTCGTTGTTACACTGGTTTAGATAGATTATTGTGAGAAGGAAATTTGAAATGTAAAAATATGGCCTCGTATACTTTGCTCTGTTTCTTGTCTTACTTCTATTTGTACTGTTCTTTGAAGAAGGCTCTTAGCCGAAACGTTCAAATCGTGTTGTCCTGTCTATTGAGTCAAGCACCAACACACCTTGTTTTACTATTTCAAAAGTATGCCCCCCCCCCCCCCCCCCCGGAGAATGGCGACCGTATCGGATGTGAAGACGGCACAGCCCACTTTGGTAGCACTGCGGACTCCCACACCTAGGGCGAGGGAGACAAATCGCTGCATCACGGACACAAGAGGGTTAAATAACTCACGGCCACGCAGAAGACTCTTCTCATCCTCACGCATGCGCCATACACATGGATATTCCCGTTCGATTGAGTGTTTTTGACATCTTTACATTTACACGGATCCTTTTAGTTGTGAGATTTATGTGGGTTTTTTTGTGTGTGGATATCACTCGGCCACCGGTGTTAATGTGTTTACTGTAGCACATGTCACGTGATTTGCTAGGGGAACATCTTTGAATACGTTTCGTAATTCGATAATAATTAATCAGCTGTTCTACTGTGTTTAAATTTGAATTATTTGCAAATAGAATATTTCGGTGCCTGATGTGGATAAGTTTATCATAAAACGCGCTGAACAAAAAAATATTGCTTAAAGTCACATTTGTTTCGTGAATTTTTATTTCGTAAATAAAAAAATAAAAACTTAAAACTTTTTAAAAAGACCCAAAATTGGCAATCTTGTATAAATCCTGATTGCTGCGGGAGGTGCAAGAAGAGAGAAGTCTAAGTGACAGTAAAGAAATATTATTTAGAAGCACTACTCTAAAATCTGCTCTCTTATTATTCATGAAATAGCGTTCGTTTGTGTGTGTGTGTGTGGTGCTGTTGTTTTTTTTCAAATAGTTAAACCAATTAGATGTGCATTATTTTATTAAAACACAAAGACGTATGTAGTGCAGAGAGCATAGCACGCGTGTTTTATTGTGAGCAATGTCAGTAACCCGTTAATTTACACGTCACCTGGTCGACACAACCCAAGCGAGTCGTCCACGTTCCAATGGCTTCATTCGGAGAAGATTCTGCTTATTTCCGGGGAAATTGGTTTCACGCCCAGTTTATTAGTCCGGGATTTTGTTCCCAAGTTTTTCAAATAATTATTTGAATCCTTCTTCGTTGCTCCCTTCCTGATATTGAAAAAAAAGGAAAGAAAAAAAAAACCTACTCTCATTATGTCAATTAACATTGTGTAAACCAATGCTACCAAAACTATGTGTATAGCTGGAGATTGATGGAAAATCACGTAGCAAAGATGAAATATATCCCGCTTCATTCTGCTTATCTGTTGGCGGCTTTTAAATTGGGCAGAACACTTATAATTATAATTCTATCTTTTAATTAAAAAACTGTTCAGTTCGATATGCATCTAATATCAAAAGTTTTTGGTCTGTTTTAAAACAAAATGTAATCATAGAAAAGAGGCGCACCCCCCCCCCCCCCCAATCCCTCAACCGCAAAAGTCAACGGTTCCTTGTGTTATGTTACACTTTGAATATACAGCACTCTAGCATCGAAACAACGGAAAAAAAGGGGAGTGGGTTTTTTTGGAATAAGATAAGGAAAATGCATCGCACTATTTACGTATTAAAAATAAACAAACAAACAAAAACTTCCAATTACTTTATATCGGAATAGAGACAACATTAACGCATATATACAATCGAAGAGTTCACTGAGAAATTCGCCTTATTCATTAACGTGATCATATTATCGTCTTAGGTGTTTCAGCTCACACACAGCTTTTCAGTTTTTTGTAGTTTTTTTTAATTCAGAAAAAAAGCAAAGAAAAATCACTCAGTTTCATAGGATAGATATATCACGTGTGACAAGACATTTAAGGTGACGTTTTGATTCGTTTTAAATAGAAATCGTGTGTGATTAAAGCATGAATTTTAATAATTTACAACAAGCGCCGAAACAATATGTGCATCATTTAGAATACATTTTTTAATTTGTGGGGTATCTATTTTAAAAATCCTTTATATTGTCTTCGCCTTTGTGAGTAGGGCAAACATCTTCGGACGGCTAATTGACCCACTTCCCGTCACCCTATCGAGCTGAAACTTGGCCCAGAGACTCGTGGCCGGTGACAATATATTCTATCAAACATTCAGAAATTCCTTATCTGATTTCCCCAACCCCACAAAAATCAGTTTTCCCCGTCGTTTTTCAAAGGGAAGATGGGGGAAATAAAATTCTCGATAACTGAGCTAAATGAGATTCTTTTTTAAAGGAAATATGACGACTGTGAGTTCACCAAATAAAATTCCAGATAACTGCGCTAAATGAGATTCTGTAAAAAAAAAAATAATTAAATAACAATATATAGCAAGTGGGTTTGGGGCGTCATATTTTCTTTTGTTTTTCTGAAATAGTTGGTCTAATAAATCTGCGGTGTAAAAGCGGATGGGGCATTGGAATATCAATATAAGATAAAATAATAAATAAGCATATAAAGGATTTATACGAAAAACTTTGTTTTTATGGGTTGTATACATTATATGAATCTGAGAGTGAAACCATAACACAAATATTCATTATTATTTTTTAGATTATAACAATATTTATAATGGAAAATAAAAATTCATTTGGGTGGCGTAACTTGAACATTATAAATGATTTTTTGGTTGGTGGGGGGGGGGGGGGGAGGGGGTTTAGGTTTAAAAAATTCAAATCATAATTATTTTATCCGGAGCATTCACATACAATTTTTTATTTTTTTTAAACGTGAGAAAAGTTTTGAGACAGTTCAAAGGAGATTTTCCCCCCACTCTTAAAATTTGTTTTCAAAGAAATCAATGATTCAAAGCTCTTTAGGAACGATACTTGTTTGCCTGTTAGACAAGAACCCACAAAGCGATTCTGTTATTGTTTGGAATCGATACGATCAACATTAAACCATGATCTCTCACACTTCCGGTCCGTCTGGACTTGGACTATGAAAATGTTGGAACTTTTCTCCTAGCTTCCCCCCCCCCCCCCCCAACCTCTATAATGGTCGATGCGACACAAGTGGTTCGTTCATAACAGCATTCTTTTTTTTTTTTTTTTTTTACGTCCGAAATAACCAGTCTGGGAAGGGGATTAGAAAACTTTCAAACAAGCCTTGTCGCTAAGTGTTGGTGGAAAGGGTGGTGGAGTGAACGGTGGAGCTGCGGAGTGAAAGGTGAACGAAACGGGTGAAACCACAATGACAGTACAAGTTGATGTTTCATGTGGGGGTTCTAATAAAATAACTATATATATATATACAATTTCATATCATATATCATTGTTGGTATATAAATATCGGTGGATTTAAAACTAATAATATCCAATCCATTCAGGGCCAATCTAGAATTTTAAAAAAAGCTCAATAATTTATTTTTTTTTAAATATATCTATGGCACAAACAAATTTTAATGGGACAAATTTTAAATTTTAACTTGATAAGTGAAATGAATGTTTTTTTATAGCACCTCCACCCCCCCCCCAACCACCCCCCCCCCCAAATCTCAGGCAAATCGGTACAATTATGTTATGGGTAGCCCCACCGGCGGCCCCCCTGTCAACTTAAATGTAATATAGTTGTAGTGGTGTATTTAGTTGTATAAATTTTCGTGTTCAAAAAGTAATTACTGGGATCGGGATACAACCGGGATCGTGAATGCCACCGGGATCGGGATCAAACCGGGATGGGGATCCCAGTGGGGTCGGGATCCCGCCGAGTAGCGGGTTACATCGAAAAACGGGATCCCAACGGGAAACGGGATCCTAGGGGGAGCTCTCTGGGGGTCGGGATTCCTTTTGGGGAACGAAATATTTACAAAAGTTATTTTATGTGTTTTAATAGGAGACAAAGTAATTAACTTTTTTTTTACTTTAAGGGTGTTGGGTTTTTTTTTTAACATGTCGCTTAATTTCAATCTTAATTAAAAGGCTGTAGAAGTTGTTTTTCCAAATGCAATACCGTGCAACCCTGGGTATATTGGCTAGTATAATTATATATATATATATGTATGGCATCTTTCCGTCTACCAGAGACGATAGATTTATCTTTTCTGATTGCAGCTCTTGGTGTGGCTAGTGAGACCGATCCTCGAGTGGTAGTCTCTTTTGCATGTCCCACACACGAATGTGGTGGAGCAGTGTTTTCTCGCCTTTCTCTGCGCTCTCTTTACAGCTGCTTCCGCCCTGTATATACATATATTATATATATATATAGGTTATTTCCAAAACACATAGATAACTGGTGCTTTCAATGAAATCCGAGGTCACATCGTCTCGCCTTTGCCGGCGTACATTATTTGCATGGTTACCGGAAGTTTGATCGAAAGAAATTTCGTGGACGGAAAATTGATCGACGGTAATTTGATCGAACGGAAATTTGGTAGAATCTTTTTTTCAGTTCAGACGTTAAAATTTTCGTCAAATTTCTTTTTGAACGCACTATACTATATAGTAAAACAAAATAATGCGTTAAAAAAAAAAAATTGACGCAAAATTGTAACGTATAAACTAAAAAAACGATTCGATCAAATTTCCGTTCTATCAAATTTCCGTCGATCAATTTTACGTCGACGAAATTTCTTTTGATCAAATTTCCGGATACGCGTTTGCATATCGCATCATGCGAGTCTGGTCACTTCGTGTACAGTGCCTATTTTCAACTAGCTTTTGTTAAAGAGGTTGGATTTATTTTCGATGTTTTTACGCCAATGTTCCATGCCATGCATGTTGCGTACGAAAATAATAGTTTTTAAAAGACAGAGGCGGTTCGGATAACGGTGTTTCGGATAATCGGAGTTTGGAAAAGCGAAGCTCTACTACAAAATTCTTAACCAGCGCAGGCGGTCATTGTGACTAATATCGCAACTTGATTTTAGTAAATTTCTTGGTCTATTTTTATATTCTAGATATAATCATTATTTCTTGTCCTACAAAGTCGATGTCATTCAGAAGAGTTTGATTGTGCGTGTGTTGTGAGTTTTTAAAAAATTCTTTCTTTTAAAATAAAAAAAAAGCTTGTTGAAATATTAATGCAGCGGTTCCTGCTGTCAATGACGCAATAGTGGGTAGATCATCAATAATAAAACAATGCGAGTGATATCCCCCTTCTTCTAACTGACGTTTGACCGCTGCTCGCGCGTGCCCTGCTCGTGCACGCCGTATGCACAGTTTGATCACGATTGCGGTCTATAATTTCGATTTGGCCTTATTATTAAATTATGCTCACCTTTCCCCGGGGCCAAAGTCATCAGTAGATTGACAGATCAATAAGTGGGGTCTGTTTGTTCAGGAAAGAGTAGATCTAATCTTGATTTCATACATTTAAAAAAAAATTTTTTTTCAAATAAGCAATCAGATGACAGATTCTATCAAAGGAAATTTGCAAACTTAAAACAAATAATACATAAAATAACAGACATGCTAGTTGGATTGGTCTACCATTAAATTCTTGTAACCTGGTGACGTCAGGTGCAAAATTTATTTCTGAAGCTCCAGAAGTCGGCTTTTTTTTAATCAGTGTTTTTTCCTTCAAACTTTGGTTTATTTATTTTAACAAATATAGGTTTTAAAAAATGTGATATTTGTGGGCTAGATGATAATCACAGTCGGGTGATAAATTATTTTAATGAAATATTTAAGTCACATCCAAATTTAACTAGTTTCCTAGAATCAAATAATTATCCTGTTTCATTAAAAAAATATATTTATTCCAAATATTGACATCAAATGATAATATCGAAATTTCCCATTATTTAAAAACTAGTATTTCTGTGGAATGTTTCCAGATTTTTAGTTTGAAATAAAAATGTAACAAATAGATTGTTAAATTAAAATGGCACGTATTGGTTTGAGAGTTCCCTATTTTCCCATGTATAAAAATGAACGTGACATCACCACCTCCTATTTCACTCTATTGCTCACACAATTTTTGTGCACGGAGTGTTATGGAATCTCGCGTGACGTTAAATATAGAGACAGAGTATCACTGCATCGCCAAAGTCTTTCATTATTGTGTCAGCGAGGCGCTGTTTGTCTGTAATTTTAGAATTTAGTATGTGCATATCATGGGGCCATTGTGTGGTGTCTCCAGTGGCGTCCTGACATCGCCCCGATGTGGGGGGAGGGGGCTGACACCAAGTTGAAAATTTTAAATTTGTCAGATCTTGCTCGAATCCGTTTCATAATATAACTTGTTTAAATACGAGCGCAGGGTGGGCACCAGAACATAGTGCTACCATAGCAGGGCCCCCATCAGAGCATCTAGTGCTAGTGTTTCATATGATCAGGGGCGTAAGTTACGTTTGAGACGCCCGAAACGGGTCAAGATTTATCAAGATATTAACAATAAACTCGTATGTCAGTTCCTTTAGATATTTTAGATTGCCATCAATTTCAACACAACGCCTAGCCTTTCACCCACTGACCAGAGATCCATGATGGTCAAGTAGAAGTGAGAAGAGCTTCTGGGATTTCTCCCCATTTAAGGGAGAAAAACGTATGACCTTAGTGAGTTTTTTCCTCAAATTTCGATAATGATGCCACAATGTCTTGAATTCATGGAGTATTACGGACAGTTTTAATTGGAGAATTTAATCTCTTAATTTTAGACTATGGCTCGTTCTAGAAACAGTCCATAATAAAGGACGATACCAACGTTTAAAAATAATACCAAATAAAACGACAATCAAGGCCAGAGCTAATTACAATTAATAACTTTTTAATTTGTGAACTTCAATTAAATAATAACAGCAAGTGAAATATGATTGAAATTATAAACTTACAGATTTGCTGGTACCGGTACTGTATATCAAAATACAATGAGCACCAAATTGTACGAGGAAATAAAAATCTCTACACACAACAAAGTATAATGACACACAGCATGCCTCGTAATCAAGGAAAGGAAAATCTCTATCGTCATTTATTCTTATCCCTTTTATACTCAGTTTCAGATGATCATTCTGGAAAAAGGAATACGCAGTCTCACTGCTTCTCGCATTCTCTAGATTGTTTGATCCTGTTCCACAGAAACGGACGATAGTAAACAAAAGTATCAACAACGGGATATTTTTTTCTAGCCGCCCCAACACAGGACCGACTTGAAAGAGGTCATGCACGTGGAAGGCGGGCAAAGCGTCTTTAAAATACGTCATCCCTTATAACATGGAGGTATATACAAGCCTAAAAGAAATTGAAAAAAAGAACGATATTTTTAATGGAACTGTGTGGATTATTCACTTAATTGGTGTGGTGACCACTCTTCTGCTGAAAATGCGCCCGGCGTAATACTGAACACTATCATCACCAAGGTAGAGTGCTCATCTTTTTTTTTGCTGCCATCCGTCCGTCACAATTCGACGATGGTGTGGAATTCGCAGGACGAATCCACAAGGCCTGGGATTATTCTTCTAGGATAATAAGCTGGTCCCCAACATTAAATCACCTCTCTCCACGCCGCTGGATAAACCCAATGGATGATACAGCTTGGCACCAGTGGCGTCGCAGGAGTTGTCGGAATGTTTCATTGTACCAATGTTATCCGCCTTGGCACGGGAACAGGTTAAAGACGCCGGACTCACTCTGCGGCCAGAAAACAAGAGGGTCATGTTTGTGGATTTGATCGTTTTTCATTCTGAACTCCAGATCAGATCAATGGCTTTCAAGAGAGTAGATCAGCGTTGCCAAAATGTTGGGTCACGCTCCGGTACCGGGCCAAAATGTTGGGTCACGCTCCGGTACCGGGCCAAAATGTTG
This sequence comes from Omphiscola glabra, assembly GCA_964017045.1. Lineage (NCBI taxonomy): Eukaryota > Metazoa > Mollusca > Gastropoda > Lymnaeidae > Omphiscola > Omphiscola glabra. The sequence goes on along the minus strand of OZ024794.1, from coordinate 32,886,074 downwards.
GGTCACGCTCCGGTACCGGGCCAAAATGTTGGATCACGCTCCGGTACCGGGCCAAAGTGTTGGGTCACGCTCCTTTACTGGGCCAAAATGTTGGGTCACGCTCCGGTACCGGGCCAAAATTTTGGGTCACGCTCCGGTACCGGGCCAAAATGGCACAATTACTGGGTCGCCGAAAGAAGAGAAAAAAACGTGTGAAAATCTAGGTTATATTGTCGTGACGCACTCATTAAACATTTTTTTGTTAAGTTTGATTTCTTTATAGTCTTGCATGAGTAAATGCCCTTATTCTGATATATGAAAACTGTGTGGACACGTTAATGGGTCACGAAGGAGAAGTATAAAAACAACTGGGTCACGAAAACAAAAGTTATGGGAACGCTGGAGTAGATGTCGTGTTTAATGCAGTTTAAAGCAGAGAGTCGATCAACAGCAACTGAAGGAGAGTCATCGGCGACCATTCCCAAACTGACCACTTTCTATGAACAGCTATCTGGGTAAGGAAACTTCTAATTTGAAGCTCCGATGTTAATGTCGATACAGAGAAAAATTGGTCAATATTTGAAGTTTTGACATTCATAGCTCAGTGGTATTTCCTGAATCTCCCCCAGTCCTCTGTTATTTCCAAAAGTATTTCTCAGAGCTGTGTACATCTGTGGCTTCGTGAGAGAGGAGCTTTTCAAAACTGAAACTTAAAAAGAACTACTTGTGATCTACCATGGCACGGTCCAGGCTCTCCGGCTTTGCAACTTTAACGAAGTGATTTGACGGGTTTGCAATTTTAATGACGTGTTTCGACAGGTTGGCAATGTTTAATGAAGTGATTTGACGGGTTTGCAATTTTAATGACGTGTTTCGACGGGTTGGCAATGTTTAATGAAGTGATTTGACGGGTTTGCAATTTTAATGACGTGTTTCGACGGGTTGGCAATGTTTAATGAAGTGATTTGACGGGTTTGCAATTTTAATGACGTGTTTCGACGGGTTGGCAATGTTTAATGAAGTGATTTGACGGGTTGGCATTTTTTGAAGAAAAGGTATAACTGAAAAGTTGTTTCAATAAAATTGGTAATTTTCGTGTATTTTTTAAATCCTTTATATTAACTTGGCTTGTGTTTGTGGCTGGCTGGCAGAATCTTCGGACGGCTTATGGGCTCACTTCCCGTCAAGCTATCAAGCTGAAACTTGGCATATAGACTCAATGCCGATGACCACACTTTCTTTCAAATTTTCAACCCCCGCCCCAAAAAAAATCAGTTTTTTTTTCCTGTTTTTCGTGGGAAAGATGAAATCAAATTCTCAATAACTGCGCTGAATGAGATTCTTTTTTTTTTTTTGTAAATATCGCCAGTGCGTTTGTTGCGTAATATTTTCTTTTGTTTTTTCTGAAATGGTTGGTGAAATAAAACTGCGGTGTGAAAGTGTGTGGGTCATTAAAATATTGATATATAGAGTTCAGGGGCGTGACAAAATATGCCTTGGGGAAGGGGGGGGGCACTTAATTGGGATTCTTATAAAGTGCGTTACGTGTATGCCTGTTTCGTCACAGTTTCTGCCCCACCCCATTGCTCGATTTTACATTTTATAAAGGATTTGAACAATTTGTTTTCATATGTGTCTTTTGGTGATTTAGTTCTTAATTTATAAATAATACTTTAAGTAAATAGTTTGACCTGGTCTAGAAGTACCCTGTGTAAACAAGGTGGGGATGTCGGAAACTTGGGAAGGTTGGGGGTGGGGTGACATTATGAGTTTGCTAAACCAGGTGCCACCAACCCTAATGACGCTTCTTTGTGTCTCGTTTTGAATACTACGCTTAAAAATAGCAAGTAAGCTTTATAAACAAATCCCTGGACATTTTTCACCTAAAACTTAACGAACACACGAAATTAGAACGCAAACTTACATTAAATATATATTAAAAATAAATAATATAATTATTGTCGTGTAAAGAACCTATCGTTTACTACCGTTTAGTTTTGAAACGTTATAAACAGAATTCGCGAAACAAATTAACATTAAAGTGAAGAGTTGAACTAACAAAATAAACAGCTAAGTTGAGAGATTGCAGCGGACAATGCGACCTGCCTCTCCCACCATGAAACACCCAATGTTCTCTGTATACGGTTCGTGGGTGTACGCCTTGGCACTCCTCGCACAATGCCACCTGCTGTTCGGCACCCTGTGGGCCAACGCCTCCAGGAGCCACAGCTCCCCGCATTGCTCGTCCACATTCCACGTGTGGCAGCCCGGCCAGGAGGCACAGCAGATGATAAGGGACGTGTACAGCAAGATGGACAACCTGACGTCGTACACCAAGTATGAGGTGAGTGATAATCTAGTACACCAAGTATTAGATATGTAACAATCTAGTACAATAAGTAGGAGATATGTGGCAATTTAGTACACCAAGTATGAGATATGTGAAAATTTAACAAACCAAGTTTGAGATGTGTGACAATATAGTACACTAAGTATGAGTTATGTGACAATCTAGTACGCCATGTTTGGGGTATATGACAATTTAGTACACCAAGAATTAGGTATGTGACAATCTAGTACAATAAGTAGGAGATATGTGACAATTTAGTACACCAAGTATGAGTTATGTTACAGTTTACCAACTAAGTTTGAGATGTGTGACAATATAGTACGCCGAGATTGATGTAGGTGACAATCTAGTACACCAAGTATGTGGTATGTGATAATCTAGTACACCAAGTATGAGATATGTGATAATCTAGTACGCCAAGTATGAGGTATGTAACAATCTAATACGCCAAGTATGAGATATGTGATAATCTAGTACACCAAGTATGAAGTATGTGACAATCTAGTACACCAAGTATGAGGTATGTGACAATCTAGTACACCAAGTATGAGGTATTTGACAATCTTGTACGCCAAGTATGAGGTATGTGACAATCTAGTACACCAAGTATGAGGTATTTGACAATCTTGTACGCCAAGTATGAGGTATGTGACAACCTAGTACGCCAAGTATGATGTGTGGCGCCATGACGTGCGCCAAGTATGATGTAGGCCTTACACTCGAATTCGCCAACAGCATTATTCCCCTTTTAATTGTAGCGCTCCATGCCGATCCATAGACCCGCCGTGCCCACCCTTACATCTAAGCACAGTTAGGCCTTCACCTAATGATACGCTTGTAACTGTATGCAAAGCAAATGAGGAAGAGCAGCAGCGGACCGACATGGAAAAAAAGATAAATCGAGATGATATTTAGATCACAAGAGTCTGGACACTAGGTGCTACTACAGCTTATGTCTTATAATGTGTTGTATTACTTTTCTTTACATATATCGGCAGGGGGGGGGGGGGTCATTTCAAGGTTTTTTTTCCAGGGGCAAAACCAAAGCTTGGTCAGCTAGTTAAGCTGTTTAGTACTGGAGGCGCCACAATACATGGCAATTTAATTAAAACCTGAAAATTCAAGGCGGGGGGGGGGGGGTCAAATGCCCCACCCTGCCCTAACCAAATGACGTCCCTGTATGTCGGATTAGGGCGTTGTCATGACATTATGTATTCTATATTCCGGTCGCTACTTCGCATGTCTTGTCCACAATGCTTCACGGGTCTTCTCCTAGGAAAAGTTCTGGGAATTTTTCGCTATTTCGCGGGATTTTTGTGGTAAACAGTATATGTGTATTTATACATTTATTGTTTAAATTATTTTTGTGGTAAATTAAGCAAATTCTAGCCTAAAAATTTCAAAATGATAAAAATACAACTTTGATGACAGCTTATTCAGAATGTGTGAATGGCTTGCTAAACTTTAAAAGATGTTTCAATCCCCACTTCGTGGATTTTCGCATGGGGGTCTAGCAGAACCCCCCCCCCCCCCCCAATGATGAACATGATCCTATTAGGGATGATGACATTTGTGGCCTGAACACGGTCATATGTCCAGCTCCGCGTAGTGGGAGTTTTAGGGGGTGGGGGAATTTGCATTCATATAATCTACAAACGGACCTAGTTATCATAAAATTATTATAGCTTCGCATTTTTGTTTTTTTTTAGTCCCAGATTAAAAAACACGTTAGGAAGTACACGATTCGCTTTAAATATGTGTATATTTTCTTAACGCATGATTCCTTGAACCAAATGTTTCCTGAAACTACATGTTTCCAAGAACAATTATAATTGATTTGGTCATGCCAACAAATCCTTTGTTCTCCCCGTTTTTCCAGTGGGGGGAAGGGGCGCTCCTTAAGTGCCACCACTAACTTTATTGTTTTCCCTTCAATTTGTCTTCGCCTCTGAATGATACACTCTCACCAGTCAATTTGTGTCCTGGCCTTGACCCGCAGATAGCCGAGATGAAGGCCGTGCTCGCCCAGGAGACGGGCCGCATCAACAACTGGACGTACGCCGTGGACAAGCGGGTGTTCCAGCTGCAGATAGACAGCCTGGACGTTGAGCTGGTCCATGTGAAGAATTCCGAGGGCACCTCCAAACTGCAGATGCAAGTTGAACATGTCGACAGGTCAGTAAGCCACTGGGTGGCCGGTGTAGTTAAAGCCCGTTAGTCGAAACAGAGACGGCGCACGAGAAAACGGAAGTTGAGTCTAACGTTTAGTGAGTAACTGTCCGGATGGAGTGGGCAAGATGTGTGTTTTAAAGAGAGCCTGGGGTGCGATAGGTAAAACTGTGTCTAGTACTGACATTCCGAAAGCGAAAACGAATAATCTCTCATACTAATGCATGCCATATCATTTGAAATGTCACATTAGGAAATGGCGTCGAGCTATTGCTCTTTATGCCCTCCCCAAAGCACCCCCCTAAGCCCGAGTATAGGGCAGCGAAGCGGCACGTTGGAGATGTCCCTTTGCAATATAATTTAACGTTCCATTTGTTTGTTTGTTTGTTTGTTTTTTTTGTTTTTTTTTTAAACAAAACTCTATAAAAATACCACAGATAATCAAGTAAACGATATTTTGGGTTCTCTTATAAATAAATCAACATCCTGCACTGACACTTTTGTATGATATTGTGTTTTTTTTTATATTGGTAATCACATTAAAATAAAATTTGTTCCAATTTGCTTTGATACAAAAAAAGATTCACCGTTTAATTCGATGGATCAATATTTGAAAGCAGACAAGCGGAATAACTCTTCAGTTCATGTCCGCTAAAGCAACTGTCGCAGACGGTTATTTAATCATAAATTCTTCCAAGGTTTTTAGAAAAACACAGATATTTTTAAAGAATTATTTTTCAGAGCTGAATTCGAAATAAAGATTTCCTCTAAAGTGCGGCGTGTCATAAAAAAATAGACCCCCCCCCCCCTTGTATAAGCGTCTCATTGTTTTACTTCGAAGGTCGAGCGACGACACTATAGTTTTAAAAAAGTCACACGATTCTTGTAAACATGTTTTTGGTTCTTGAAATTATTTGCTTTCATGCATTCCAACAGCTCAACGAGCATCTCTGTTATCAATCTTTTTTTAACATGTAAGAATATTCAGTTTGCATCCACCGTCGGCCACTTCTATTTCCACGAACACCTATGGCCACTTATAGCTTCACTACCATCCAATGGCAACTTCTACCCTCCCCACAACCACTCCATGGCCGCTTTTAACCCCACTACCACTCCATGGCCACTTGTACCCCCCACCACCACCAATGGCCACTTGTACCCCCATTTGCACAATTGACGACCTTTTCCTTAACTTATCCCATGGGAGCCTTTGTTTTTATTTATCACTAAAAACTCACGGAAATAATGCACAGATCATCACATATTAAAGCCCCTACGGTAAAATCTTATACAATACGTGTTTTTCTTTTTCAGGCGAGTGGATGACCTTGAGAGGTGGATGTACAATGTCAGAAACAAACTCCGCAGCAGCAGGAGTAGCAACGGCGGGTCGTCTATCGGCGACGACAGCCTGGACAACATACCCCAACAACAGGGCATCAGCCCTGACGTGGGGGCCATGTTAAAAAACAGGTCTGGGGCCTTGTCAGTGCGGATGTGTGGTTAGAAGTGTCGGGAATTTGTGTGGGGAATGGTTTGGGGGTATGTGTGGGGGAATGGTTGGGTGTGTGTGTGTGTGTGGAATAGTCAGGGATTTGTATGGCGCTCTTCAGTTTGAATGTGAGAGCTAGGGGTCCTAGATATGTGTAAAGGAATGGTTGGGATATGTGTGTGGGGAGTGGCCGGGGCTGTGTGGGGACACTTGTCGGGGGTTGAGTGTGAGGGATGGCTCATGGCTATTGTGGAGAAGTTGATAATAGCCTAGTGATAAGGACGTCTCTGAAACGATTCTACTCGCCGGTGCTCTCGACTTACAAATGGATCTAAATCAGGGGTGTCAACTCAATTGCTCAGCGGGCGCAAACTTAAATCGTAAGGTTGCGGGCCGTACAGGATAAACATTCAATACGCGGATAAAATGCAATAAATATTCAATTAAACCTTTTTATTATCATTAATGTAAATTAAAACAGTAAAAAAGTTTTAATAATAAAAAAAAATTATCGACACGCTCATTTTCGAAGCGAGAATGCTATCGTTCTGCAAGACGGCTAATTTGGAAATTCGATTTGCACTTTCTATCGCATGGCCATTAAAAATATTTTTGCCTACAATTCTCTCTCGGACCGGATATAATTGTACGCCGGTCAAGACCTCTCCGGTCTGATATAATTGTACACCGCGCCTGATGTGGACCGCGGGCCTTGGGTTTAACACAGGTGATCTAAATGAATAGTGTAAAAAGATATATTTAGGCTTGAAAAAAAAAGACAAGACAGTTACTATGTCATGAATGGCGACAGCAATGAAAGATATTGTTAATGGGCTATGTGAAAAAATATTGTTAATAGGGTTTTCTCCACAGGGAGTTGAAATAATAAAACAAAGAGGTCGAATTCGGAGTAAAATAAGTGTAAATTAAAAATTAAAAAAACTAGGATAGTTTTAGGTTGTATTTGTCAAGACACGATTACATCAAATAATGTATGTGTAACGTTATGTGTGATAAAGCTGACTGGCCGTACTTTTCTAACAAAACAAAAAGAGCTGTTTGGGAAACGAAGATATACAAACTGTGATGCCACAGAAATGGGAATTCGGTAACAAATCGGAATGATTTCGTGATGAATTTAGGGGGGGGGGAGGGGGGGGGCGTAAAAGTGATCAAATTAAAAAAAAACACACAAACAGGAAGACTCTAAATTATGCCAAGGTCACTTTTTAAAATTTATCTACGCTTACCTAAAAAAAACTAATACAAATTAAATACTCAATGCATTAACCTTGTTAAAATGTGTGGTACTTATGATTGAACTGGTTCATCAGCACGAACGCACGAATGTACACTCTGCTAATTTTATATCTCGATTCTGAATGATGAACCCGAACGGTACTAAAAAAATTCATTTAAAAAAAAAAAAGAAATTCGAAGAAAAAAATCGATGTTCTAAATCTGCTAGTGTTTTTTCTTTTTTTGGGTTTCATTCCCTTTCTAAATGAAAAAAAAAAGACGAACTTTCCTAAATTGTTAAGAGATGAGCAAATCAATCAATACTGGCGCGAGCTACTTCAATTAAGCTGGACTAATCCATAAAAATGACACTCGACGCCCCCCCCCCCCCCCCACCCAACCACCACCTTTTCTGAACCCAACTCCTCAGTGTAGGAGATCTGAAAGCCGAGTGGATACTCCTCAAGAGAGACCTGGAGTCGGTGAAGAAAGAAGGTCTTCAGCTGCTGGACGTGCAGCGCGAGCTCCGCAACGACACTTCAACCCTGCGCGCGTCTCTGAACACGACGAGATCCGAGACGCGGGAGCTGGAGATGAAGGTATGGCGCGGTGGGCACTGGGCATTGCTTTTTAGACAGCTGGCAGACTTTGGTAAGAGGAGAGGGGTGTTAACGGCCGGTGGCACGCCGCCGAAAGGGCGAGGGGCATCGATTTGATGTAGCAGGACGTAATGGCAGACTTAAAGGGCAGGGGCATGGATAAGAGCAGACTTTAGGCCAGATGATTAATTATAGCAGAATATATGGCAGGCGGCAGAGAATTGATCCTAGAACTTTATAGGGTAGAGAATTGATCTTAGTACTTTATAGGGTAGAGAATTGATCTTAGTACTTTATAGGGTAGAGAATTGATCCCAGTACTTTATAGAGTAGATAATTGATCTTCGTACTTTATAAGGTAGAGAATTGATCCTATTACTTTATAGGGTAAAGAATTGATCCTTGTACTATATAGGGAAGAGAATTAATCCTAGTACTTTATAGGGCAGAGAATTAATCCTAGTACTTTATAGGTTAGAGAATTGATCCTAGTACTTTATAAGGCAGAGAATTGATAATAACAGATTAAAGTGCAGAGGACAGAGCTTTGATATATTCAGACAAATAGATTCGTGTGCCCCCATTTGTTTGTGTGTTGTTTTGTTTGGCTCAATGTATGTTTTCAAAAAAACAAATTATAGTTGTTATTACATTGAACAGTCAATGAAATCTTTGGGGGGATTTAAGGTGGTCTTTAGTTTGAAATGTAAATGTATTTCAAGGGAATTATAATTAGTTCTCGCTGCATTTTTTTCGGGTGTTGTTTTTTTTTATTTACATCTAGCAATGAATGAACAACCTACCGTGTCCATGCGTAGATATGTGTTAACCATTCGAGTGCGTATACTTCAGGTGTATGAATATGTGGACAAACAGCTGAAAATGGAGAAGAAAATGGAGAGGGCCATCGCTGATACCGACCACGTGAAGTTTCAGATGGAACAACACAAGATGGACATCAGACAACAAGAGTGAGTTCCCTTATGTCAACTCTTTTTTTTTTTTTCCCCCTTTTACTTTACTGTTTTTTGGGGGGTTGCATGGGGTTGAATTTTGGGGGCATGGGCTGGGGGTTCGGGCTGAAAATTTGAAAGAATATGTTATCATCGGCAACGAGATCATGCGATAGCTTGACGGGAAGTTGGTCAATTGGCCGTCCGAAGATTGTTAAAGCGAAGTTAATATAAAGGATTTAAACAAGAATGACGAATTTTAATGCAAGTGACCCCAAAAAAAAAAAGGGGGGGGGGGCAAGGGGGTCTCCAGAGATAGTTGCGACGGCTCTGGGTCTGCAGAATAAATCTGATCGACTCACTAAGACAGAATCTATCAGTGCAGTTATTTTGGCATTCGTCGGTCACAATGTGACGACGGTGTAGACTTCGCAGGACAAAATCACAAAATAGAAGGACAAGCTGGTTCCTTAGACAGCAAATAATCTCTCCCCAACGCACCTGGATAACCCAAGGGAAACCCGTATCGTCGCAGGTGTTGTCCGAATGTTTAATGTGTTAGTGTCAAACCGCCTACGGGACTCCGAATTTGAATTCACAGGTTTCGTTATCTTAGACGAGTTGCCATCCAAGGTTAACGGGGTCCCGTCCACTCGGGGTTCTGGTAATGTATTTTGCTTGTCCAGGCCTTTGCTGTGTATTTAACTCCAGTCCACAAGCTTGGTAATTGATTCAGTTTATAGCGCTCGGCCACTATAATAAAATCTGCACTGTCATGTTTTGTCAAGGGCCAGTAAAATCCTGAATCTTCTTGGTATTTGCTTTCCCCTTTAGTCATCTCCCCCGCGTTTTCTTTTTGTTTACTGCCTCACATGTCATGTTTTACGTCACGTCTGTCCACACGACCAGGGCCAGCATATCGTCCCTGTACACCACGACATCAGACCTGCAGAAGAACATCAGCGACATCCAGGCCAAACTGACCGGAAGCCTCAGTCACAGGCGACCACAGCTACACGTCATCCACCATAAAGATGAAAGCTCGCGGGAACGCGTTCTGGACGATGCGGGTGTTATTGTGGGGGGTCCACCGGAAACGGATAACAAGAGTGCAAAGGTCACAAGCGTGCCACGAGGTGAGTTTTTCTTTCATATAACATCGTGAACATAATTTTTTTGGCAGAGTATGGCTCCTCTTTAGTCCGTTTCAATTTTTTAGCTCCCCTTTCGAGGGCTGAGAATCATTATGCCTGTGTGAGCTTTTCAGCGTGATTTGAGCATCCGAGGTGTATTTTCTTGGCTAATTATCGTCGTTGGTCGAGAGGTGTAGAGAAATAAACAAGGGTCAGTGTATTTAAGTTGTGTGCGCGAGATCAAAGAGCTGCCCAGGAGTTTCAAAGTGCACGTGCGTTAGTGAGTGTTGCGTCAGTGAGTGTTGGGCCCTTGAAGCATAAAGAGAGAAGTGATAGTGTATTGACTGGGTGATTTGAACACTGTACTTATTGAAGAAGTGTAGGGTTTATTAAAGAGTTGCCGTATTTGTTGTGTACAAATATTTAGCATGACTCTTGTGAGAAGAGTGTTTTGATGAGAGTTAGAGAAGCCATCTCTAGACAAGGTTGCCAGACGAGAAAACGTATGTACAAGGGTCGGTCAAAATAGTATAAAACATTAGTTTGGAATCGTTCGACGCAAATAATGCATGTAGTACAATAGCGCTAATCAAAGTTGTGGTCCACATATCGGTTATGATCCACGAGTGCCCAAAGCCCAGTTGCCGGCCCACAGAAGCCGGCAACTTTGAGGGTGATTAAGAAATAAGATTATATGTAGATTACCAAATCTAAATAATCACTAATTATTTCATTATTGTCACCAAATTATTTCATTGATGGCTGATTTCTACGCTAGAGAAATACTGAAGGTGTCTTTTTCTCTTTTAAATAGATATAATTGTAAAATTTTGTCTCTGTTTACAATATGTATTTATTTATTTTCTGAAAATAAATATGTACATTGTAATTTAAAAAAAATATTTCCATATCTTAGGATCAATACAGAGTCTTATAATATCTTATCTGGATGAGCCAGCGCCCTTACACAAATCAGTTCAATGATATCCCCACCCCACCTCGTAGTAGTCGTAGTGAAGTACTTTGAATATTGATAGGCGCATCAATAATTGATCACTTCTCCCAACCCCCAACCACTTATCGTCTAAACCAGACTGCCATGACGTCTACACAGCCGGGTTCACCGTGAGCGCCGTCTACCAGGTGTTGCCAGAGAACAGCCCCTATCTGGTCCCGGTCTACTGTGAAATGATCAACAATACTGGGTGGGTCACAGGGTGCCATTACTAGGTTGGATCACTGTATTTATAGGGCGCCACTATAAGGGTGGGTCACCGGTGTTCAAAGGCGCCATTAACCGGGTGGGTCACTGTTTTCATAGGGCGCCACTATAAGGGTGGGTCACCGGTGTTCATAGGCGCCATTAACAGGGTGGGTCACTGTTTTCATAGGATAACACTAATAAGATGGGTCATTAATGACGTTGAGTGTCAGTAATAGGGTGGGCCAATTGTGTCATGGGATGCCATTAATAGGGTGAGGTATTTTTGTCATAGGGTGCCATTTATAGGGTGGCTCACTATTCTCATAGGCTGCCACTAATAGGTTGGGTCACTTTCGGCTTAGGGGACCACTAATAGGGTGGGTCATTTTTTTTGTAATCGTAATAGTTTGGCTATAATAATGACGTTAATATACTTTTTTTTTTAATGAGACTCATCGTATAAAAGTTATTCTGTTATAATTAGATATTGATAAATCACAAGATTCTGAGATTTCATTGAAAACAAAGAAAGACAACGGATTACTTGGAAATACCCCAAACAAATGGCCTCCATACTTGAACATTGACCCATCATTTGACCCATGTCCCAGGTAAACACTGATCCATCATTTGATCCATGTCCCAGGTACACACTGATACATCATTTGATCCATGTCCCAGGTACACACTGACCCATCATTTGATCCATGTCCCAGGTACACACTGATCCATGTCCCAGGTACACACTGACCCATCATTTGATCCATATCCCAGGTACACACTGATCCATCATTTGATCCATATCCCAGGTACACACTGCTGCAGCGCCGTATCGACGGCACCATCAGTTTCAACAGACGCTGGTCTGAATACAAGCACGGCTTCGGTAATCCGTACGGTGAACTATGGGCCGGCAATGAACTGATCCACCTGCTCACCACCCAGGTCTGACCGCAGCACGAAACTTAGCTTAAATATGGACGTTTTTAATTGAACAAAATCCATGTACTCTATAAGATGTTGTCTCCACATCGTGTTTGTACTCGCTAAGATGTTCTCTCAACATCGTGTTTTGTACTCGCTAAGGTGTTCTCTCCACATCGTGTTTGTACTCGCTAAGGTGTTCTCTCCACATCGTGTTTGTACTCGCTAAGGTGTTCTCTCCACATCGTGTTTGTACTCGCTAAGGTGTTCTCTCCACATCGTGTTTTGTTCTCGCTAAGGTGTTCTCTCCACATCGTGCACTTACTCTATAACATGTTCTCTCCACGGCGTGTTTAATTTCACATGCAAGTGTTTGTTTCACTTTTTGTTGATTGAAAGTTCATTTTAAAAAATTGCCTCATTTTTGTTTTGTTTCCATCCTGTCATAGAAATCCTACACACTGCGTATTGACTTCTGGACATGGGAAGGCAACAAACACTACGCCGAGTACTCGAGGTTTTATGTGAGTTCGAAGGCGAAAGTATTTGTATTATTATGTCATCAAGTGATTGTATAGTGAGAGCGTGATCTATTTTAAACAATGAAATGTGCTTAGAAGTTAAACTTTCCACGGCACAGTATTTAATCACTGATAAAAACGCCCTCTTTGTGACTCAAGTTTATCTTAAATGAAGATCGTTCATTTTGAATGGATCTGTTGATTGTTTTAATATTGGTAGTGATAATCTCATGAATGTTTCATTACAACAGTTCATTATAACATAAATGCATAAAGGATTTGATAAATACTTTTAAAGTACATGCATTCACTTTAGGGGCAGCACGCTTTTTTACGCCCCACCCCCTTTTTTTTCCCTCCCTCTGTTACAGATATCGGATCACTCCCCCCCCCCCCCCACTAAAAAAAAAAAACCACCAGACGTACATTAAACTTCAAAAATGTTTTTAAATTGAGCAGCTAATTAAACATTCAATGTGAAACACACTTCACTATTAACAATTATACACGACTAAGTGCCACCTTCTTTCAGAATACATCCAGCACAACGGCAAGTTAAAACATTATCTGCAATTTCAGATTCTACATGCATGATTAAATATATATATTAAGCGTGGCTCACCTATGACCTAATCCCCGCCACCCCCACCCCCCGTGTCTTAAATGGTTCCGTGAAAAACGCGCACATGACAAACGCGCACACGATAAACGCGCACAGAATATTCCGCAAAGACATAGCTGCGCACAGGAAAACTGCGCACACCGACAGTTGCGCATACAGAAAACAGCGCACACCGACAAATGCGGACACCGAAAATTCCGAACACGGACAGTTGCGAACGTTGACAATAGCGAACACATACATTTGCGCACAATTGGAATCGTACAATGTAATTAAAATTTCATTAAAGAGTTGAAAAGGTTGTAGTTGGTTGTCAGCTTAAAAGACAAGTCGGCAATTATAAGGATAATAAGTGGCTGGGATTAGAAATAATTATTAAAGAATCCTTTTAAAGACGAATTATTAAAACATAATTGGGTCATCTTATTTATGATTTATAAAATTAAAACTATACACAAATATAATAATAATAGTAATTATATAGGTAACAATAGATCTATTGCAGTAAAAGTTAAATTTCTATGTGGCAAAGAAGAATTTTTTTTAAAAATATTTTATTGACAGTGGGCTAATTCTCCTGTAAAAGATATTTAAATACCGGGTATTAAAAAGATTACTGAACGTTTGAATTTATATTCTCCATTCCATTAACACTTAGTACGTAGGCCTATATAGTACAAAAATGATAGACTATATCATCGTAATGAAGTATTAAAATTATAATTTAAAATAATCGGTAAATGAGAGATATCACCGCGTTTTTTACCATGGCTGTTAACTTGATTGCAGTGAACCGTAAAATTAAGAATAAAATGTTTTAAAATAATGTAAAAATGCCCTAAATCTATCCCTAAACCTAACCTGAACCCTAAATGTATCCTTAAAGAAGTCACGGTGATATCTCTTAACATTAGCCAAATAATCGTCTTAGTATATAACTAAGCCTATTTTAGTTTTATTTATAATAATTATAATTTAAATGAATAATTTTCCTACTACTTGTACTAACTAAGCCTAGATTTCATAGAAATGTGCGCATTTGTACGTGTTCGCTACTGTCAACGTTCGCAACTGTCCGTGTGCGGAATTTTCGGTGTCCGCTTTTGTCGGTGTGCGCTGTTTTCTGTGTGCGCAACTGTCGGTGTGCGCAGTTTTCCTGTGCGCAGCTGTGTCTTTGCGGAATTTTCTGTGCGCGTTTATCGTGTGCGCGTTTGTCATGTGCGCGTATTTCTGGTCACCGTCTTAAATGTACACTTTCTTACACCCTATCACCCCCTCCCGAGTGTGACGACCTTCACGGACGACCCATCACCCTAAATTCTCGTCGGTACGAACAAACCGCCGAAAGAACTTTGGATGTTGAGTTCTTCACAGCGTGGTGTCCTTGATTGAAACTTTCAGAGTTCAAACACCGGTTCTATTCTCACGAGCTATTGGGTGGGCTCGGCCATTTAAAGTAAGCAAACAAAACAGGAAGAGTCCGATAATAAAATGGTCGCCGACTTCAGCGCCTGAGAACGTGGACTAATCCGATGACAGATCGCTGCCGGGCCGATGACAGATCGCTGCCGGGCCGGTACTGCACGGGAAACATCGAAGGTCTGAGTTGGAGCATTAGAAAAGTTGAAACTGCCAGTTTCGTGACGATTAATTTAACTGTGAACAAAGAGCCGACTGTCAGATTCAGCAGTCTGAGAACCTGGGAGAGCTAGGTCAAAACAGATGGAGATTTCGACAGTACAATGAACACAGGGATGAGCTAAGCAAATCGGAAATGTGTTATGTTTATGTCCATGAGTTATAATGGGGCCATCAAATTTTCTGGCCTAAGAGAAATCTTGAAAGAACCTCTGGTACCCCAATCGGGAGTGACAACCGATGCAGAAAAAAAGTATGTCTAAAATGGATAGCAAGGGGAAAAAATGATATCACGGAAGACTCGGTGACGACTTTTGTGGAACTATTTATAGTAGAATCTGTAAGTTAGAAACATGACAGAAGGGTAAGTTAAGACAGAAACTTGCGTTCCTTGTCTCGAATGCTGCTATTGTAATAATATGATGTTCAGTTTAAAATGTCAAAAGAAAAGTTATATTTGAAATCATGATACAGCCTCCCTTTTCTAAATACTGTTGTTTTTTTTTTTTAAACTTGTTATAGGTAGAAAGCGAGAAAGATAATTACAAACTTCTGGTTGGAGAGTATACTGGAGATGCCGGAGACTCGCTCATCTACCACGACAAGATGGCGTTCAGCACAGAGGACATGGACAATGACCTCCACGAGCGCCACTGTGCTGCGGAAAATAAGGTAACTGTACAAACGTCCTCACAAACATGGTTTACCAAATACAAGATGGATAACTCTGAACATAATGAAAACAATACAGATTGCCGAAATGGTTTCAAATTTGCTCTTACAAACAATAAAATGACATATCGTTCTTTCTAGCATGGCGTTATTCCCATCCCTCGCATTTATTTCAATTTGAATAGGGGAGGAGGCTAAAGAAAATTCAGGAGACAACTCATACCCTCCGTCTTTTTCCGTATCTGATTTGCAGGGTGGCTGGTGGTACAACAGCTGCTTCTACAGTCAGCTGAACGGCTTGTACCACACGGCGTGGTACTCCCAGAGCCAGTCGCACTACTCTGACGGTATCGTCTGGTACACGCTCAAGGACAGCGAGTTCTACTCCCTCAAGAAGGTGGAGATGAAGATCAAGCCAAACAAGCCAAGGGCAGACGAGTGAGGCGGACAGAGACAACGGTGTAGTGGTTCTCTGTTTTAATGCTGGCATAAGCAAAGTCTGATAGGGTACAAGAGTAACAAAACCCAACTGATTTGTGACTGGATGCAAGCTCAACAGAATGTAGTACATCTAAATGTCATTAAGTTCAATCGCCATGTGCAAGCGCAAGACGTATGGGTATGGATACATAAAAAAAAATTAGAAAAGCTACATATATTTACCTACCTATTTTTCAAAACATTTTGTGGCATTGCTTTTTATTTTCAGTCCTGAAGACTTTCATTTTGAAATAAATTCGATTCTCAACCTCCAAGTCATTAAAGTGGACAATCCTTCCCAGAAATTTTCCATTGAAATTGAAAGTCTCACCAACAAAATTCAAATGTAAAAAGTTACTTTAAACCTCCTTTTAGTCAAATTTGTGTGGTTATATTTCATTATTTGTTATTATTTTACAAAGTAAACATTTGTGGCTAGAAGAATGTTTAAGTGAATCTCAGTGACGGCTGAAAAATCTAAGAACAATTTCATAAAATCAATGTTCATTAATTTTTTTCAATAATGTCAAACAAGAGAAATCTATATCATAAGATTAAGTTCATAATTTTTTTCTGACAATATTAATTTATTCTTTACCATTCTTTCACAACGCTGAAGTCTCATAAGTCTACATTGAATAAAATCATATTTTCTATCTTTATAATTTCATGTAATTACGTATCCCTCATTTCCCATTTGAATAAGTGTATCATTATTTTTTCACAATATCTTCACTTAGTTCATTCAAGCAAAGACCGTTCTCAATATAAAAAATATATGAAAACTTGTGTGAGCCATCAACCGTGCCCCTATTTAAAAATGTGTCTAGAAACATTCAACAATCTTTCAGAGCTTAATGTATTTGTGTAGCGTAGTGAAGGTTTGGTGACTTGATCTTGTGACATCACAAACAGGTTCTTTGGTGTCACAGGTAACAAAAATATTGACTTCATCAAACTCATGTATGATGAAACATCTCTTAAACAAATAATGGATGATAATTTTGTGGTGGGAGTCGAGCTGCATCATTTTATTTTCTTTTAGGCACTCAGAAAAAAAAAACAATGAGGACTATTTATTTAACGTAATAAGACTGTCACCCAAATTCTCCAATGCTAAAAATGTATGGAGCTAACTTTTTAAAACTAGTTCATGGAGAAAAAAAACTGCATCTTTTGAAAAAGATTTTCAATATGTAAATTCATAAAAATGTAACACTGCTGTGCTTGCTATCACTGTGTGTGCAAACACACCACTTTGATATGTGTGCACTCACACCACTTTGATCACAGGGAAAATCTTGTGCTGGGAGAAATCAAATTCTGGCGGAACCTGTAAACAAAAATAATATTTTTAAAAAATTGTTTTACTATTTGATCCAACATTCTACAGATTGAATATCCTGACAGTTGACAGATAAATTTCTTGTATTGTCATGACCAACTTCTTGACATTTCTGTATACTAAAATGACAGATATTCAAATGAGTTCTGCTTGTTAAAAATAAAGAAAGTAATTACAGAATTACTTTATTGTACATTCAAGTTAAAGACAAATGAATCCTACCATAGAATTTTCCTTGTGTCCACCAACAACCAATTTCATGACAACAAAATTTGTCTTTGCAATTTTAATAACTGTTTGGATCTATTTTAACAAAAGAAAAAAAAAATATCAACAATTTAATTCAAGTAACCAAGTTTTAATGTTAAAAGTTGATAAACCTTGAATTGTTCAAATTTATAAATAGATATTTCAATGAATAAATACTTATTAATTCTGCCTCTGTCTCTTTTCTCTCCTTTCCTTATTTTATTTCCCTCACTTTTTCTTGGGTACACTTTACAAATATCATCATATGTTGACGTACCCAACTAAATAAATAATACTCCAAAGCCATTTGAGGATAATGCTTAATCTAAGTAAAGTTGTACATAAAACTAATCTCACTTGTGATAAACTTAGCATGAAATTAATTGAAAAGTTTGAAGATGGTTATACAGTTAAAGCTAAACAGGGGGGGGGGGGGGGGGGATTTCCATACATTACAAAAGAATGTACAAAATTATTTTCAGTTTTGTACCCCCTTTCTCTCACCTAGATTTAACTGTTACATATATTAACAAACAATCTTTATGCTTTTAAATTTTAAAAAGAAGAGACCTCCTCTGACTGTGGAGTTATAGAATCCAAGAGCTCTTTGGCCTGACAGAAACATTTGCATGCCGAACCAAACATGTCCTGGGTTGTTGGTAAAGGGTCATAACGATGTAAATCTGACATTTCCTAGAGAAATTTAGAATCATTGATTTTAAAACAATAATTAATCCAAAAAATGGATATAAATAAATATAAAATATTATTACAAAAGACATTTTTAACAGCAAAGTTAATTGTTTAAATATACAACAATATTTAAAAGACTATTCATCTTATAAGAAGGGTCCATAAGACATTTTATTATAAAATGCTTTCTGTAAGTTAATTAAATTTCCAAAAACATTTTAACATTCGGCAATATTTTTTTTATCGTGCAAATTATTTTTGAAGGTATTTATTGAGACAATGGCACCATCAGAATTCTCCCATAAGTCTCTACATTTGCCTGGACCAAAGGTGAGTACATCATCGTACATAACATTTCATACATGAAAACGTACTTTGTATTGGCTGTAATGAACCATAGGTGGGGTAACCACTGAAGCAAATGGAGCAAATCTATGACTGTAACGCACTTCCTCGTTATCAAATCTAAACTTGGGTTCTTTCAATTTCCCACAAATTTGGAAAGCTATCACAGCCTGGAAGAGAATGAAAACTCTAGGTACATGCTATTCATTTAATATAGAAAAACAGTGTTCATTTTTTAATAGTATAAATTGTTCAAAGCACATATACTTTTTAAAAAAAATACATTTGGCAGTTTGGGTAAAATGACCATTCTGTGGGAAACAAGAATCCCTTATATTAATAAGATAAATGCTGCCTTCTTGGACATTTATGAACTTAAAGCGGATGCCTATGAATTATTGGATAAAATGGGGAAGGGCTGCAATCAAGTTGTAAGAAAAAATAATTATAATGTACATAGTAAGTCAAAGCTTGAAATGAGAAACAACAAAAACTTGTATCATTTCAAACTTAGACGTATTTAAAAATTATCCTCTTTATTATTTAGCCAAATGATGCCCCTCTATGGAAAAATAGGACTCTACCTTGTAATAGCCGCCAAACATTTGCTGATAAGCTTGTGCCACGGTCAACTCCCTTTGCAGTGTTTTAGTTCTTTTTTTCTTTTTGATCTTCTTACTGCTTCTACCTTTCACAGACATGTCTGAAACAACACAAAAAGTTTAAACATTACCTAATTTAAAGTCAAAAGTAGTATTAAAAAGAAAAACGACTCATCATACAAAATTCAATTGTAATTAAGTACTTCACCTGGTGCATTTTCGGCTTCCAGAAGAAAACTGTCAGCCCGATGAAGTGTTGAAACCAGCCATGCATACAAAATCTCATACAAATACCTGCAATGAAATAGCATATATTCTCATTCATTATAATTATATATAGACATAATACTGACATTTTATTCAGTTGCATTCTCCAATTGTCTGTTTGTTAATATTGTGGAGTGTCCAGACAATAGTCGACCCGTAAGGGGTGGGGGGAGTCCCACATCGGTACTGACCAAACAAAGGGTCAATCTTGTCAGATTGCTCGCGACGGGTTGACGGCGTTGGTTTTATGACCTAAGATCAACTGACCAAACAAAGGGTCAATCTTGTCAGATTGCCCATGACGGGATGGCGGCGTTGGTTTTATGACCTATTTCGCGGTGTGAGATAGGAATGGGATTGGGGCCCCTGGGAAGAAATCTCTAGGGACGCGGGCGTATAAAAGGGACAGTTGGATGGGACTAGGCAGAACTCAACCGGGCAGGATAATGGACAGACGGGAGAACTCCTGAACGAAAGAGATAGAGACGGACCGGAACAGTCGGAGTTGAGTACGACCGAGAGAGAGAGAGAAAGTGAAGTCAAAGGATAAGACAAATAAAAGTTCAAAGACTATAACCATCGTCGAGTTGTCGGATTTGTGCAGTACGAGTGAGCAAGGTTATCAACCAGATAAAAATAGTTGTAGAGAACAGAGACGACAAAGGTTCACTACAATATCTGCTTTGACTGTGGATTCAACCATCTTTAAAATAATTTGAAGAATGTTTAAAAAAAGAAATGATCAAACAACATATACGAACACATAAATATTGAATTTTATAAATCTAAAAGTGTCCATTACATCATCAGCAAAAAACCTCTTCTACTTTTATAGGTAAAAAAAAAAGACAGTACAATATATGCTACAAAGCACTTAACATCTTTTTTCAATTCATTTATTTCAACTATTCACAATCAAATCTAAACCACAACTATGCTAAATCTATAACATCACATTGCTGCCTATGTACAGAGCTTATTCCAGTTTAATAACAAGCTGCTGTTTCCCATAGCATAATAAAAATTTCAACATTAAAATCAATTATGTGACCTCAGCTCAGTGGTTCTCAACACTGACCAGATAATTACCAGAGCCATATTGGGATTTTTATATGAATCATATATACTGTGTATATTTTTTCCTCTTTTTTTTTTTTTCAAGTTTGTAGAGCAAGCCACTGATCCATACATAGATTTAATTCATATGAAATAGAAGATATAAATTATAACAATTTTCAGAAGACATCAAGGACTCATAATTGTTAAATTAATCTAGGATCATCCCCCCACCACCAACATTATGCAATCAAGTTGAACTTGTTTTTCGCTAAAACTCAGAAGAATGAACTTATGGTTGCTTCCAACCTCTTGCAGAACATTTATGTCTGAGTTTTGGTTTAAGGTCAGCAAAAGCAAAGATCACCACTGCAAGCCATGTGGGGCAGTGTCATGGTTTGTTTTATTGAATTACACATAAAGAAGCAGAGTAATTGAAACAAGGTTTGTAAATAACACTGGTAACAAGGCTTTAGTTGTGTTTGGTCACTATCATGGTTACTGTCTGTCATGTTTAGGTAATTAGACTAAACAACCAAACCAAAAAGTTAGAATCCACAAGAACAACATCTTAAAAAATTGTTTAAGAGCTTACCAATAGACATACTGGTATTCGAAAATGGCATAAAGCTCCAGCTCAAACCCAGACAAGGTGTAGTTGACCATGGCATTAAGGGTGTGGTACAGTACCCAGGTACCAAAGCAGGCCAGATGATTTCTGTTTCTCTCAGTCTTCACAAGTAATGTATGCAGGTAGGCATCAACCTTGTCAGCCTGGTTATGGGAAATCATTTATTTAAAAAACAAGAATGTTTAATAACTGCAAAACAACACAGTCTTAAATTTGATAATTTAAAGGAGTCGATGAGATATGCGTTGCGAGAAAAAAATAATTTTTATGGGGTCGCACTAACTCGGGGAGAATTTATAACATTATACATGTTGAGTTCAGAAGCAACTGATATGGAAAGTTCAAATGTATTTTTGCAACATGATATAATTTTGACTGCTGTAAAAAAAGAATAAAATAGTAAAAAACTTTGATTTTAAAATTAAAAATGCATTTTTAAAATGATACAATTATTTTACAGCTAGCAAAATTACATATTCTGAAAGGCAATCCATTTTACTATAAAAATTTTATAATTTTATGAACACCCCCATTATGGTATCCAAGCAAAAGCTTGGAACTAAGTCACCCACATCTGCTAAAACAATTGCAGGTCAAACGTGGCCATGGCGAACACTGATTGATTAAAGAAATTATGCAGACTAATTTTATCTATGATCTTAAATTTAGTGCCCTTCATGGATTTATAACTGAAATAGTTCAGTTAAATCATTATTTAAGCTTTTTATGAATCTTCAATTTGTTTAAAAGAAGCTTCTTTTTATTTCATATATTTGGGATTCAGTGTGGGCTTATTGATAATTAATGTTATATTTCTTATGTTTATGCAAATGATAATCTAGAGCTATTTTTAAAGTCCTCTGTATTTCATTTGCGATAATTGAGAGAAAAAAAAAGAATGCATAATTAGTTCAATAGAATATTAAAATTTTTAATGATATTTATTTTTTAGAAGGCCCAATAAATCCTTAAACTGTCAGTGTATTATTGATTCGAGGAAAGCATTTACTTTGGGTCGAAGTATTATTTTACAAAGGGTGAAGGAAATGCTATATTTTTTATTGTAGTGAATTTTTTAACTAGAAATTATCAGCTAATCCATTTTATAAATAAAAGTTATAAGGTAAAAAAATAGGCATAAGAAAAGAAATAAAATGTTAATTATTCTTTCTGTAAATTATAAAGCTAGTCCAAAATTAGTCTTACTGAAATTTATAGCCCAACAACTATTTTTGTATTATAAATATAGGCATATTTATAAATATAGGCATATTTATAAATATAGGCATATTTATAAATATAGGCATATTTATAAATATAGACCTATTTATATGGAAAATAAGAGGCAGTTAAAATCTTGTATAGATTAGTGTTTTAATTTTACTATTTCATATTTGAATGGGTGAAACCTAAAAAACATCTTAAGAGTTTGTAATCCAGCTACAGATATCAGCACAAATTAACACGAAGGCTCAGAATATTGTCAGCAAAAATATGATGTTTGTTATTTGTGCATTTTGTTATTCCATTGCTAGCAACAACATGATAATAAATGCAAAGTTGATAACTATTACTATTAACATCATACCAGAAATACAAATAAAATCTTCTTTTTCACATTATTAATGTCTGAACTGTGGAAATTTGGCCATAAACCCGAGTAAGGAAATCTCCTTCTTCTAATTCTATATTTTGAGGGCCCACAATCAATGTATTGATCATTCTGGCTCCTTTGAAATGTTCCCAAACTCATTCAGACATGCAAACAAAGGCATCATACTTCACGTAATTTATGTCTTAGGCGTATCTACTTTGTCATATAATTTTCACTACCATTGCTCAATTGCAGCTTTCTATACTAATTTTTAATACACATTTTTTTTAGCTGGAAATTCTTAATTTTGTGTTTGAAAGTACCCTTTTTGGGATATTTCTTCAGCATTATTTATATTTTTTAACCAGAGCCTGTTTCTTTCCAATTAAAAACATTGTCATGTCCTATAATCTGGTTAAAAGTGTATTTAAATATGTTACTAATTCCCAAAACTTCTAATTTCTCCTGAACATGTTTAGTTGAGATAATTCAAGCTAATTATAATTTTAATTAATTTCACAATAATTAACTTCAAATTTCCTTTAACATTATCTAAAAATACTATTTTTAGCCTTATAAAAAATTAATTAAATGCTTTTATTAATGAATGAAAATTGGCTTTTTATCTCCCTTTTCATATTTTGTCAAATTGTGCTTCAGCTCATTTTTGTATAAATGTATTTGTGACAAACCTGAAGAAAATTGAGTTTTTTTTATGTATATGACTGGTTGTGTGCACAAGAGATATGAAAGTTCCAACTTTTTTATCTTAGAAGATTTTTTAAAAATTTCAAATATATACTTCTTTGAGTGCTCTAAAATTCTACGCTGTTCCAGAGTTTTTAAAAATGTATAACTTTCTTAAAATTTTAGATACAGCAATGAAATTGGTGGTGATGTGATAAAATGGTGAAGTGAGCAAATGAAATCCTTTGGGGGGGGGGGGTTTCCAAAATAACTATCAACAATTATACACATCCAACAAGACGTCATTGGATAAATTCCCTAATAGTACCAGCACCAACCTCTTCCTGCATGTTGGACAAGTCTTCTAAGATGTTGGCCCACTTGTCTCTCTGTCTAGCTCTATTATGACCTGTAATCTGAAATAATGTGCAAAATGGCCGAGCTGCCCTTGTCAGAAGGGCATCGATATATTCTTTAGCTTGAGCATGGTTGTAAATTGATGACCTGAAACAACACAAAATGTCAATTAAAACCTGTCTGAAAAAGATTTAGTTAAAAGTTGACAGAGATCAATCAACTTCATTGTGCTTGGGCCTTGAGAAACTAATGAAGTTCATTTTTAAAAATTAAAAATAATTATTTATACTCTTGACAAATATCTGTAAAACTACACCATTGGTTAATTCGAGTTACTATGCTTTTTTTTTTAATTTAAAAGTTATTTATACAATAATGTTTGTAATTATTTTAAAGATTAGATTTATGCCTTTGAAGTGGATTGTTATTTCATAAAATATTTTAACCAGTAGAAAAATGCAATTTCTTTTTCATACCTCTGGTTTTAAATGGTTTAGTTTACACTTGGTTTGAAACCATTTGATACCGTTTGAAACCACTTGATACCATTAACCCTAAAAATGAAAACTGATTTATACTTGGGTGAAAGTCCTGGGGGGGCAATGAATCCACGTATTGTTTCTTTCAGGGCATCAACAACACTCTGGGTGCCAAAAACACGCCTGTTCGGAGGCAGCAACAACAGCTGTAGAAATACAATTTTCTATGAGCAAAACGGGATGAACCTTCTAGTTGGCAACAAAAGCATACCATACCATCAGCAGAATTGTTCTACTGTAGGTTGAGCACTGAATATTTTTCTATTGTTTCTACAATATCTCTTTTTAGGTCTCACTAAATTGCCTTAAACTTTGTTGTTGTAAAAGTGAAAAAATGAGTCTCTTGTTTGTTGTTCTAAAATGTCAATAGATACTTAATTGAGAAAATAAATGTGTTTTCAAACATAAAATAATATAAAAAGCCATCCATGGCTTGACATGTAAATAGTTATGGAATGGGTGGAGTGAATAAAAATTTGTTTTGTTTTATTTAATTAATGTATGTTAATTTTTAAGTTCATGATTATTTTGTTAAATTGCATGTACAGCATGGTGAGCCCAGCCCTAGGCTGGGGTACCGTGCTATATAAAAATCAATAATAATAATAAAAATAATATAATTACGCTATCAGAAATAAGCAGAACTGTGAATACTTCAGGAAACTAGAGTGGTAGCTTAATCTAAATGCAGTTAGATAAAGTGAACATCCGAAGTATCGTACTTGTAGCAGGGATCTTGAAAGCACACAAGGTGAAGTCTTACTGAAGTCTGTAAAAGCCTCCTGATGACAAGAATATTTTAACAATTTCTTTTGTGAAAACTGGATTCAGGATTAAACATTTACATAAAGGGATTTCAAAATTGCATTTCCAATACGTTACAGTGATTAAAATTAGAAGGGAAATCTTAATTTTAAAAACTAAAATCAGGTTCAGACTTTAAAAAGAAATGTGAACACTTTTACATTTAAATAGCCTCGACATAAAACAACTTTCACTCTATTTTTTTGGGATTTTTTAAATAATTCTTTAACAATTGAAATAAAACTTAGAGAATGAGAAAATCTAATGACCAAAATATTATGGAAGTATCCCAAATCAGGAACTGTTGTAATAAAGAGTAGTTTCTGCACTAAATTTGTTATGTAGATGAATGAATCAACTCTTGGCTTGATGATGGTGTAACGTGGAAATGTAGGAGGCAGTAGTCTCTGATTAATGAGTGGCTCAAACCCTCGAATGGTTGGATAATCTATTGGAAGAAAATGTTAACCAATGTGACTTGTATTATGGAGAAGTTAGAACATTGGAATATTGTCATTCTGGTGAAGAATAACCAAACTTACTTTTTTTCACAATGACTTTTAGAAGATTGGCCAAATAGATGTAATATGAGAGTTGTCATTGACTTTTAGAAGGTTGGCCAAATAGGTGTAATATGAGAGCTGTCAATGACTTTTAGAAGGTTGGCCAAATAGGCGTAATATGATAGTTGTCAATGACTTTTAGAAGGTTGGCCAAATAGGTGTAATATGAGAGTTGTCAATGACTTTTTGAAGGTTGGCCAAATAGGTGTAATATGAGAGTTGTCAATGACTTTTAGAAGGTTGGCCAAATAGGTGTAATATGAGAGTTGTCAATGACTTTTAGAAGGTTGGCCAAATAGGTGTAATATGAGAGTTGTCAATGACTTTTAGAAGGTTGGCCAAATAGGTGTAATATGAGAGTTGTCAAAGACTTTTAGAAGGTTGGCCAAATAGGTGTAATATGAGAGTTGTCAATGACTTTTAGAAGGTTGGCCAAATAGGTGTAATATGAGAGTTGTCAATGACTTTTAGAAGGTTGGCCAAATAGGTGTAATATGAGAGTTGTCAATGACTTTTAGAAGGTTGGCCAAATAGGTGTAATATGAGAGTTGTCAATGACTTTTAGAAGGTTGGCCAAATAGGTGTAATATGAGAGTTGTCAATGACTTTTAGAAGGTTGGCCAAATAGGTGTAATATGAGAGTTGTCAATGACTTTTAGAAGGTTGGCCAAATAGGTGTAAAATGAGAGTTGTCAATGACTTTTAGAAGGTTGGCCAAATAAGTGTAATATGAGAGTTGTCAATGACTTTTAGAAGGTTGGCCAAATAGGTGTAATATGAGAGCTGTCAATGACCTTTAGAAGGTTGGCCAAATAGGTGTAATATGAGAGCTGTCAATGACTTTTAGAAGGTTGGCCAAATAGGTGTAATATGAGAGTTGTCAATGACTTTTAGAAGGTTGGCCAAATAGGTGTAATATGAGAGTTGTCAATGACTTTTAGAAGGTTGGCCAAATAGGTGTAATATGAGAGTTGTCAAAGACTTTTAGAAGGTTGGCCAAATAGGTGTAATATGAGAGTTGTCAAAGACTTTTAGAAGGTTGGCCAAATAGGTGTAATATGAGAGTTGTCAATGACTTTTAGAAGGTTGGCCAAATAGGTGTAATATGAGAGTTGTCAATGACTTTTAGAAGGTTGGCCAAATAGGTGTAATATGAGAGTTGTCAATGACTTTTAGAAGGTTGGCCAAATAGGTGT
Source organism: Omphiscola glabra (assembly GCA_964017045.1). NCBI lineage: Eukaryota > Metazoa > Mollusca > Gastropoda > Lymnaeidae > Omphiscola > Omphiscola glabra. Next base: position 32,859,168 of record OZ024794.1, on the reverse strand, counting down.
AATATGAGAGTTGTCAAAGACTTTTAGAAGGTTGGCCAAATAGGTGTAATATGAGAGTTGTCAATGACTTTTAGAAGGTTGGCCAAATAGGTGTAATATGAGAGTTGTCAATGACTTTTAGAAGGTTGGCCAAATAGGTGTAATATGAGAGTTGTCAAAGACTTTTAGAAGGTTGGCCAAATAGATGTAATATGAGAGTTGTCAATGACTTTTAGAAGGTTGGCCAAATAGGTGTAATATGAGAGTTGTCAAAGACTTTTAGAAGGTTGGCCAAATAGGTGTAATATGAGAGTTGTCAATGACTTTTAGAAGGTTGGCCAAATAGGCGTAATATGAGAGTTGTCAATGACTTTTAGAAGGTTGGCCAAATAGGTGTAATATGAGAGTTGTCAATGACTTTTAGAAGGTTGGCCAAATAGGTGTAATATGAGAGTTGTCAATGACTTTTAGAAGGTTGGCCAAATAGGTGTAATATGAGAGTTGTCAATGACTTTTAGAAGGTTGGCCAAATAGGTGTAATATGAGAGTTGTCAATGACTTTTAGAAGGTTGGCCAAATAGGTGTAATATGAGAGTTGTCAAAGACTTTTAGAAGGTTGGCCAAATAGGTGTAATATGAGAGCTGTCAATGACCTTTAGAAGGTTGGCCAAATAGGTGTAATATGAGAGCTGTCAATGACTTTTAGAAGGTTGGCCAAATAGGTGTAATATGAGAGTTGTCAATGACTTTTAGAAGGTTGGCCAAATAGGTGTAATATGAGAGTTGTCAAAGACTTTTAGAAGGTTGGCCAAATAGGTGTAATATGAGAGTTGTCAAAGACTTTTAGAAGGTTGGCCAAATAGGTGTAATATGAGAGTTGTCAAAGACTTTTAGAAGGTTGGCCAAATAGGTGTAATATGAGAGTTGTCAATGACTTTTAGAAGGTTGGCCAAATAGGTGTAATATGAGAGTTGTCAATGACTTTTAGAAGGTTGGCCAAATAGGTGTAATATGAGAGTTGTCAATGACTTTTAGAAGGTTGGCCAAATAGGTGTAATATGAGAGTTGTCAAAGATTAAAACATCATGAGGAACTACCAAAGATATGTTTTAACATATAAGTACATTACATTTTTACAATTTTGTGTACATTGTGCAAGCCTACAAGCCGTGTTTTGGCCACATTTGACATAAATCTTCCAGTCAACATTTTCATTTATTAACATTGGTTTCCTCGATGTGTTAAAATTTTTAATTGTAACATGAAAGAAAGGACATTGTAAAATTACCTTATTATTTTAAAACTAACATTTAACAAGTACATGTCTTAATATATGCAAATGATTAGCATGTATAATAATGAATGTAATTAAAAGCATTAGTCTGCACCAACCTACCATTTTTAGAGGCTGGGGGAGATTCTTCCTGTATACCAAGGGCTATTGTATCGATCAACGATGGTAGGAGTTCTGCAATTTGAATCAGATGTTTTTTGGCCACTGGTAGCCCTTCACACTAGACAGTTATTTAGATCAAATGAATCACAAAAATCATAGAGACAAAAACAAACTCATTTATTTCAATGTTAAATAGTGGATAAATAGTGGAACAATTATCTTTTAGGCTTGCAAAGAAAAGACAGGAAAGTTTAATTGACGTTTCGGCTAGAAGCCTTCTATTGTTATTTAAAATTTACATTAACTATACTAAAATCCTTTACCTTGATAGTACCAGAGAATAATATGGGGCCCAAGTTTTCGTTTCAAACAACTTAGCTTCTAACAATAACATTGAGTGCTTCTTGTTCTAAATATTGAGCTACCTTAAAATGATTGAGATTTTTTAAAACATATGTTTTTAAGTCTATTTTTAATTTAAAGTATTTGTTGTTTCTAGCTCTGTATGTCTGCTGAAGAAGGCTTCTGCAAAATGTCAGTTTAATTATCCTGTCTTTTCTTTTCAAGTCTAAACATATCTTGTTCCAATATCTATTTAATTCACATGGCTAGAAAGCCGTCCCTCAAATATTGTCCTTTAAGTAGTACATGAAATAGAGTAATGTTAGCTTCCACAAGCCATCTCATAAATCTTATCTTATTTACAAATCAATTGTAGGAAATATTTTTAAACAAACGTCTTTAAATAAGAAAATAATTTTTTAATCCATTAATTTATTTCTGTAAAAAAATAAATACATTTTTGACTTAGACCAAGAGCTATGTAGATGTATTATTATTGTTTTAATCCACAATTTTACCTTTTCTTTTGCAAATGACAATAAAGCTGAATAGAACAGCTTGTAGAATCTGAGTCTCACATGAACTGCTGTGACAAGTTGATGCTGTAAAATAAACAGTAATTAACTTTCAGAAAATGAATTACAACTACCAGTGGGGAGGCACTGCTTGCTACCAACTGGGGCAAGGCAAAAAATTGTAAGCATTTATCCGTGGATATTTAAGCCTAAAATGAATGAGCCCACCCCATCAGTCCAGTAATGAAAACCTTACCACTCAGACACTTGTATTCTGTATTTTACACACAAAAAATGTATCATCATTTAATCAAATTTTTCGTACTTGCTGTCCCCTGAAAATTGTATAAGGTGTGACAACTGCCCCTCTGGCAGACCCAGTGCCACAACCTTCACGGTTGTCATTGTAAATAAAGATCAACAATAAAATTGTCTTAAATTGCTGTAAGAAATGCACATCTATTTGTTACCAATACATGGGAGTGTCTTCCAAAAACAGTTACTGGCAATGTGTCTTGCTGATGTACCTGATACTCCAGTATTGTGTATCATATTTTTGTAACATGTAGAAGACACACAATTCTATAAAATTATGTCAGAATTAAAATGATTTTGCAATTTTACTTCAATGACATGAAATAACTACATTCTTCTAGTAATACATGGTCTGACAATGGAATATAATTATTATTATGGTATACCTGTCTCTCTTGAGATTCTGATCTTTCTTCTCCGGCTTTACTTCGTGTGCTCTGGATAAAATGTAATATTATTTTCTAAAATTAATTAAAACCAAATTAACTCCAAGAGTTTACATCAGTGGTTCTCAACCTTTCTAATGCCGTGACCCTTTAATATATTTCCTCATGTCATGGCCACCCCCAACCACAAAATTATTTTCGTTGCTACTTCATAACTGTTTATATGTGTTTTCCGATGGTCCTAGGCGACCCCTGTGAAAGGGGAGTTCGACCCCCAAAGGGGTCGCGACCCACAGGTTGAGAACCGCTGGTTTACATAAAAGTGGGGGCCAATCAAACCCTGCACTTTCCTAAATTAAACAAAAAAACATTTTCTGGTCTCAATTTTAAACCTCTCCCAACATAATGCCACTTAGGGTCGGTTCAAACTATCAAATTTTCCTTCAAGCATTTGATGCAATTCGTGTATGAAGCCTTGTCACAACTTTCAAATTAATGTTTGATCAAACTCCCAAAAAAAAGAAACCATGCACAAAATAGTGCGTTCATAGAACAATTTGATGCAAAATTTATTTAAGTGAACTGGCGCTAAGTTTTTACATATACATTCAAACAAAAGAGGCAATTCACTAAGAAAGGGAGTCAGAGACATTTATCAGCAACTGCAATATCAACACCTACTTTGCTTAGTTTGCCAAGTTCTTCTTCCACTTCTTTGATCATTCCTAATGCCCTGGCCTCAGAGACATCACCAGCCATTTTGAATCCATATGACATGGGTTGGAAATCCTCCTACACATTTGGAAACACGGTTTAAGTACAAACGGAAACAGCTGACCCCACAGTAAATCAACACATTTAACACAAGCTGACTCTCGTTTCTATTGTTCTAAAATCTGTTACTATTTGATTTCTCAGAATCATATTGTTGATAATATAAATGTAAATGCATTGTTCTGACCTCCTCAACTGTTCCTGCTCGGTTGATTCTCTCTCTTATGTGATCTACAGTTTTAAGCATGATAATGCAAAATGCTTTAAGACACCTGTCTTCAATGATATATGGATTGTGAAGATACAAATTGGTAAAAACTGTCTGGGCTAAAGAATGCCCTTCGATCCATGTGACCTAAAATAAATATTTTAATTAAGTTAAAATGTTTACATTAAGGTATTTTTCAGTGATATTCCTACGAGCACCATTCCATACCCAAGTCACTTAATCTTTTAAAATTAGCACTGTCCATCTTTTAAACTCAATATTATTATTCTTTTGTTTTACATGTTTATAATTTAATTTTTGCATAAATTTAAGTATCTCATTAAAATAAAATACTCAACACTTTAACCAATTTTTATCAATTAAATTTTAACATTTGTTTTCAAATTGCAATAACAAAAAAAAATTAGAATACAAACCAAGCAAGCCAGAGAAGCATCCATTATACCAATGAGTTCAGGATATTCAAGGTTTTTTACTTGTACACACCCATCCTTATTGGGAGATAACAGAGATTAAATTACATTAAAACATTGCAAGCTGGATTTGTTGTCACAATAGCAAATATAACATTAACATAGGATAGAGGTGATCTGTGATAGGGAGTGAATGTCTCCTTTCTTCTTTACTGAGAGGTGATTCTTTTTCTAGGTTTCATATAAGTTAAACTTAACATGATGTAAATTATAACAAGAATATTTTTTTAAAAAAATGTTAATGCTATGGATACCAAAATAAAAAGAATAAGCTTATCTATGCAAATGTATAGATATTTATACCTCTATTGACTGCTCAAGAGTCCGCACTTTTCTTTTGATCTGATTGCAGAGCATTCCAGCATCCATTTTTGGATCCATCATTTCTATGGCAGACATTGCTTCAAACAAACCAAACCTAGTGAAACAAAAATGCAGGGTGCAGTGGCTAAGCTAGGGTTAGTTCTGCCAGGAGTGGTCCAAGAATTATGCTGTCCCCCCTCAACGAAAAAAACTTTTCAATTGGCTGAAAATGCCACCCTAAATATAACAAAAAATGTGTAGCAGGGCAGACAGCCCAATTTTTTGCCCCTTTCAAACACACTGGGTTGGTAACTTTTAATATTAAATTAAATGTACAACAGATATTTTAAAAAGCTTGCAGGGATAGAGCAAATAGATTTTACATGCATCCACATTAGCTAAAAGAGCTTTAGAATTTTAAAAAATTAATGTGGCAAAAGCCTAATACTTACGAACAGTCATGTACCAATTCTCCAAGCTGAAGATAAGAGCAGGCTGAGAAGAATTCTTTTGTTATATCTACCCATCTGAATTTAGGACATTCAAGTTTTTCTCCATCCGTTGATGCCATTTTGAGGTTAAATCTAGTCTGTATTTTTTCAAATTTATTAAAAAATCATATATGTAAAAATATCCTGTCAAGAGTTTTAATGGTAATAATAATCATTTTAAGAATAGGGTCCAAGTATAAATAGAGTATACTGTATTATAGTGTGTATACTAGAGTAGCCCTAAAAATAGCCTATAGTAAAAGACTAAAGCCTAGGCATATGATTAACTTAATTATAAATGTCCATGCCATACAATTTTGACAATACAAATACAGCGGTAGCTCAACTTACAAAATGCTCTAGTCTACATACAAACTTTTCAAGACACAAACTTTTTTCATATCCCATTTTGACCTCTACATACAAACATAGATTCAAGATACAAACCAAGAATCACTACACGCGAGTGATGTTTGTTGTTACTACATAGCATTTATCTGGAATACACACAACAGGTGATGTGTGCAATGCATGTTGCATGTACATATTTGCTTTTTTGTTTATCTATTTTTGTATTTGTGTAACCAAACAATACAATTAGGGAAGAGGTTTTTATTAAATATGTGTACTGTATGTATTATTTCCTTTTGGGATGTCTATGGAATGAATGACAGGCACAACCAAATGTCTTCAGAGAACGAAGACAGCAGCAAAAAGGAAGCAATCCTAACACGTGACATAAAAAAGATCTTATAGCACTGGGGCAAATTAGAATAATTAGTGAACAAGTGGCATCCAAATCAAGCTGTTCTTTGCAGAGCCACAAAGGTCTTTAATGACAATGTTATTAAATCATTTTTGAAGGGTCTTAAGGAATCAACAGATGCAGACAGCATTAGTTAGCTTTTTAAAATCATCCATCGCCAAAGAAACAGAAGGAAGCCAGTGTCAGTGATGATAATTTTTTTTTTTTTAATTTAATGGAAGGTGATTTTCATACTAGATGTCTACATAAATTATACATATGTATAATGTAAAGCAAAAGATTTGATAAATCAAAATTGTAATGGTATACAGTATACAAAATGCGTAACTTATTGCATAAAAATGCTCCCACTCTTTCTCTTACTCTTGATCTTTTTCTTTGCATTTTCATTTTCTTAATTTAGGTGGGAGTAGTTCTTTTAATAATTTTAGTTTTTAATTTTAAAATTTTTATTTAATCTGAGATTGGATTAATTCGAATCACAGTCAGGAACAAATGAAGATCTTAATTCAAGGTACTTGATAGGCCAATTTGAAAATGCTTGCTAAATAATAATACATAAATTGTCAACAAAACAAAAACACAACTAAACAAGTTAAATTTAAAATTTAAATAAAAACAAGTTATTGAAGACAAAACAAAAATATGTAATTACAAAATGGACTAATGGTTAGAACTTAGTTTTAAGTTAAAGAGTCCCACACAACATTGACAACATCAAAATATAATAACATTTAATAACGAATAAGTTGAATTAATAAATAATTTTATAAAATAAGGATTTTTAATGTCAAAATAACTAGCCACTGCCACTAGCAATTTAAGTTTAAGTAATTAGATTCTATTGCAAACTTATTGTTTTTAACGCCTTTAGATTTTAGTCCGCAACAAGCATTTATCATCAGGTGCTCTGTGATGCGATGTCGAGAATTCTTAAGTTTAAAAAAAAAAAAAGTGTAATTTTTCTAATGATCACCAATAAGCCTTAAAAAATCAGTTAAAATGCTCGGTAATGACAGCAGCCCTCTTCGAGGAAACTAAACATGGAATACTTACCGAGATCCAAATCAAGTGATTAAGTTCCGACATATACTTTTACCTTTGTTTAAAATGTTTTTAAATATAAATATGGAGTATTGGACCGGAGTATTTAATACTCCACGTTCTTTCTAAACAAATTATTTTAGATTATTAATTTATGAAAAATCCGGACAACAAAAATCCTCATTAAATTGTATATGCAAAGTACAGCTAGTGCTCGACTTACGACCTATGCAACTTACGACCATTCGTCCTTACAACCACTAGTCACTAGCCATATTGTATTAGATTTCAGATTTATTTCTGCGTCAATTATCAGTCGAACGGAGTTGTCTGCAATCATTGGCGGTCGTGAACATCGAAAATTATGATTTATAACAATAATGAAAGAAAATTACCATATAATTGAACTTAAATATTTTTATAACATCACTCCACATTACTGTGTACAGTAGCCTACATAGCGCACTCAACTTGCGACCAAATCGTGATACGACCGGTCTGTCGAAACCGATCGTGTTCGTAAGTCGAGCACTAGCTGTATTCAAATTGTTTGATATTATAATGAACAGCATTAAATTAGGTTGATTTACTAGAGGAAAATTAAAGCACCAAAAAGGGCTAGACTTTATGTCAAAGACTTCATTGGCATAATTTTTTTTTAAATTATGTATAACCCGGGCCATATAGCCTATTCGTTTTTATTTTAACCGTAAGAGAAGATAGACAAGTAGGCCTATTTTGGATTTTTTTTTGACTCCACAAAATAATGTTACCCCCTTTTTTAACTCTTTCACCCATCCTTATTTCAACTAATCCTCTTAATTACAAAATGTAACGTTTTAACTTGAAGAGTAAAAAATAAAAAGTTTGGTATCAACAGCTATACTATCCTGGTGGAGGACTCACAATCACAGCATCCGTGGTCTCGGCCCACGGACTAATATAAGATGCAACATTCAATGACGTTCTTTGGGTTGGGGCAAAGTGGGGACCATCCCGGGATGCACTTTTGGCATTACATTAAAATTATATAAACAGTGTGCAGGTTAGAGCCGGTGAAGTGGGCACTTTTTTTGGAGTTCACTCCGGGTGGCATGAATTCAAGGAAAGCTACTGACCAAATGTGGGCTGTTATTGGTAATACAGCAGTGGTTTTCAAACGTTTTCGGACAACGCCTTTTTGAGGTTTATAAACTCACCCTGAGCGCCCCTGTCTCATCCCATTACAAACATTCTCGGAATAAAATTGTGCAAGTGCAAGACCGTCTATGACATATTATTAAACAATTAAATATTAAAGTGTACACATCTGAACAATTAATCAAAATACAAATTAAACGCTTTACTTTCATTCATTCAATAATAATCTTATTAAATTGATCAAGATTCAGATTTTTAAAGTAGGATAATTAGTTAGCAAGGTTTTAGATATCTTATTTTAATGTGGTTTTTTTTCTCTCTGCTAAGCCATTCTTAATACGATAGATGCATAGGCTTGGTAAAGGAACGTAGGGCCTACATTTTATTACTTCTTTGACTATATTCATATTTATATGCTATTTCTTTGTCTGGAGCAAAGCTGGGTGGCCAAAATAAAATCTTCCACCCAAATAATATGGTGAGAATGAAAAAAAAAAAAAAAGCTTTTTGGCAAACTTCCAGAATATGATTATAAATATAATGTAGGCAAAACTAAAAGAAAGTTCTAAAATCGCTAAAACTATCTTCTCTAGGACAATCAATGGTTGCCAAGTAATATCCAATATGCATATTTTATTGCAGCCGTCTCAGCTAGCTCAGACATACTAGGAAGTTAGTACAACTCAAGACTGCCAATTTTGCACGGGAATAGAATTACTTTTTATTCCAAATTAAGAGAGACCGATTTTTAAAAAAATATTAAATATTGACCTCATTCACCTGTAACTGATTTTTTTTATTTTTTTTTATTGAATTCGGCAAATATTTCTGATTATGGAAATCTTATATGTAATGTATTCGGAGTCAGCATTAAGATTATCATTTATGCCAACGAGCGTTAGAATGAGGCAGCCAAATCTGGATAGTTCCTAAGACAGAACTTAAAGAATAGTCATTGATTGAGAGACTGATTAAATTAAAATAAACGCAGTAATAGTCAATGAGTTTAAACAGCCAAATGCCGTCGATGGATGTCACAACAAAGTAAAGAAATTTGGCATTAAGCAAAAAATGACGATTGCAGCCAGTCACGGACAGCGTTCCATCAAGACCACCAAATTCCTAAATTCCTTTCTTGAGCATTATTCTACGCCGGCCCCAGAATTGTGTAGCTAATGGCCGCAATACAATAGATAGTGTCAAAGGTTCTGGGGCATTAAGGAAGACCTCGAGGGAAAATTTTGAGGAAACATTTCGAAAGGAAATTAAACTTTGAGATCAGTCTTGAAAACACTTCATAGCGTACAGAGAGACAGTTGGAAATGTTGCCAGATGCGCTTCTTAGTGCAATGAGGCGCTAAGGCAAAGATTTAAGTGACGACTAGCTCTTCAGCAAGAAAAGCTATTTTTTAACCCACAAAAACGGAAATGACGTTACAAACTAGGAAGCAATGCAATATTTAAGAATATTAAAATTAGACATAATCAATAATCCAAAAAGGTGTACATAACAATCACAATAATGATATAACTCATATTTGATTTCTGTTCAACAAAATCCGATATTTCCTAATTAAGGTCTTTGTGGCATCATACAGGATAAGCTTCAAAGTGTGATTTGAAGGAATAGCTATTAACTGTACTGTAATTAATAATTATGTAAGTTGCCTGTAATTTTAGTTTCATTTTGTGTTAGTGCTACTGAACTCAGAGTTTGGCTATAAAATTGAGATTATGTATACATACATAATAATTTTTTTGGCCAGCAGTCAGAATATTACAAAAAGACTTGTCAAACATGCACCTATAAAATGGATCATCAACATGAAAACATACCACGGGCCCTAAGGCCGTCTACTGCTAGCCCAGGCCGTGCAGGAAAATCCAAGAAGGAATTACATCGTTTTACGGCAACAAAACGTATTAAATGTGCTTAATTAATTTTTTTAATAATGTATAATATAGGTATATTTTAAAAAGGTGGTGGGGTGGGGGGCTACTTTTCCAATTCTTTGTTTGGTACGCTAGCTCCACATATGCCCTTTTATCAGCGTCCGCTGTGTTTGTTGTCTTGTCATGCAATAACTTAATTACTCCACACATGATTTGTTTTGCTTATATCTTCTCGCACCACACATATTTTTATTTATCTTTCTTGTTTACACCATCCTCCCCAACACGTCCCTACCATTAAAAAAAACAACTCAATTTACCATTCAGTCTTTTGTGATCTCCTCTAGGTAGTCACGGCGAAGAAGTGAATGTTATCTTCCATCTTGTACCGCACGAACCGAGCCGCCGGAAAACTTCACACTGGGGTCTTCCTTGGACGACGCTTGCATGGGCTACATTATAGACATCGCATTCTTCCTCTCGGGCACGCCCTCTATAGTAAACGAGACAATCCTACTCCCGCAGGACGACACTTCCAGTGCGTCCTACAAGATCTTAGTTACCAGCTCAAGCTTCTTCATTCCCATGATAGTCGTTTCCAACGTCCTTGTGTTCTGCGGCATCATTCTGTATCCGGGTTTTTACAACAGCAACAATGTCTTACTCCTGAGTCTATCCTTTGCCGATTTCCTGGTTGGCATCTACTGCCTGCCGCTGTTTCTCCTCAGCTACATGGAGTCGACAAGAGACGCCATCTTTGCCAATGAAAACGCCTGCATCGCACATCTAACGTGTAGCATCGTTTCGTCCAACGGCTCGCTCCATTCGCTACTCTTCATCGCATGTGATCGTTACCTGGCCATTCTCTTTCCGCTGCAGTACCAGAGATACATCACGGTGGAGAAGACGATCAAAGCGTTGATGCTGCACTGGATATGTCTGCTCCTGCTCTCCATTTTCCCTTTCAGTTCAAACAGTTATAACCCGGCGGTGAAGAATTTACGGGTCCGCTGCAATTTCTACACCGTGCTTCCAAAATTTTACATCTATTTTGTAGTACTGGGCTCCGCGCCCTGCCTCCTGCTGTCCGTTATACTTTACTCACAGATCATCTACGTCGTCTGGAAGCAGGCGATGACATTGTCCCTCAAGGACGTCTCGGAGACGGAAACCCAGCGGTTCAACAATAAGTTAAAAACCATCAAGATGACCTCGTTTCTCATGCTCATGTTCGTCATACTCTGGACGCCGTACATCGTCGTCTCCCCCGTCAAGTACTACAACTTGCTATCCCCGGGTGACCTCGACCTGTTCCAGTGTTACGCTATGCTGCTCACGTTCGCCAACTCCCTGGTCAACGCGCCGATCTACGCCATGTTCCGCGTCGATTACCGGGAGGTCTACAGGATGATGCTCATCACCGTCCCGTGGAAGTGGAAGGAAAACCTCCGCGACCTGTACAGGACAAAACATGGCTACGGCTATTTCCGTAACCCGGACGAACCCAGCACCGATTCGGAGAAACAGGCCAAAGCCAAAACGGATTCGTCCGGTGGGAAGTCCCTGAGCAACTCCACGATGACGATGGACAGCTACAACTGGGTCAGGGTGCTGGGTACAACCGAAGAGAAGTCATCCTCGCCGCCGCCACCGTCGATATCGAGTGTGAGTGTGCCGAAACTCGAACCCGTGGTCCGGCCGAAAATGTTCTACTTCGATTTTGGCTCCACCGTCAGTAGCAGTCGCGGTAATTCTGTTGCTACTAGTAGTTTTTGAGAAGAACAGCAAATATGAAATATTGTCGTGGGTAAAACGGAATTCCCAGAACCGGCACTGGTTTTGCTGAAGAAATAACAGGGTGACTGCGGTTTGACCCAGTAAGCAGATTCGACATCATTATATATATATAATTTATTGCATTATTCGTGTAATATCCTATTGTGTAACTTACAGATTAAACTTAAATTTCTGCCGACACTATGTGCACTGCTGGGCCTACGCTATATGTGTGTGTGTGAAGTGTAGCAGTGGTGTCCATCCAGCACTTGTGCAGCAACAATTGATTTATAAATAATATGTCATGTAATTGTAATTCTTTAAAAATATATTTATATATAGAAGACAAAAAGTATGTTAGTGTGTTATTTCCAAACCGGTCGACGTGTTAGATATATATCGTTTGTCTAAGGATTAATACTGTTGTCCAGGCAATTGCATGTAAACTCATAAATCAGACAATGGCACCTGTGCCCTACAGGGTTCAATATTCAACACACACACTAAAGCTTAGACCTGTCTGATAAGATGGGATATGAATATTTTATTATATTGTAATGATTCTCTATGTATAAGAATGAGCTATGCTGACATAACGCTTAAAACCCTATAATATTTTGATACGTTCGGACTCTTAAAAAGACTATTTTAACGTAAGACAAAATAATTTGAAGCACCGGATATTTTTTCAACACGGAAACAAGCCCTTTTAACGTCAATTCTAACTTTAGACTATTACTGCTACACGATTGTCCCCAAGACGAGGAAGCACGTTAGTCTACTCTGACAGACTGGGGGACACACATTAGTGTCTTTATATTTCGGTCCTTATTTTAAAGCAATTCTTTCCAAACTGTGTGTGGCGACACAGTAGTGTGTCGCCTGGAGGGTGTAGATGTTTCTCACGAAAATAAGCCATACATATTATTATATTTGAGGAGCCGATCAGACGCATAGCTCGAACAAAACTGCCCGGTATGTCAGCTTTATTGATTGATTGGAGTACTTATATAGCTTCTTCTCAATTATAGAAACACATTAGTTGTCAGTATTGAATTTGTAAAACAAAATGTATAGCCAAATTTATTCTGCGCATTCAAATGGACTTGTCTCCTATTGTGCGGTCTGTTCTCACTCTATTTCTTTTTCGCTTTATCTAAAAAAAAATAATAATTCGGCGCCCAGCATCCATTTTTCTTGCTTCTCTAGGAGGGCACCGACATTCAGTTTCACTGGATTCTCTAGGAGGGCACTGACATTCAGTTTCACTGGATTCTCTAGGAGAGCAATGACATTCAGTTTCACTGGATTCTCTAGGAGGGCACTGACATTCAGTTTCACTGGCTTCCTTAGGAGGGCACCTACGTTCAGTTTCACTGGCTTTTCTAGGAGGGCAATGACATTCAGTTTCCCAGGCTTCCTTAGGAGGGCACCGACATTCAGTTTCCCTGGCTTCCTTAGGAGGGCACCGACATTCAGTTTCCCTGGCTTCCTTAGGAGGGCACCGACATTCAGTTTCACTGGATTCCTTAGGAGGGCACCGACGTTCAGTTTCACTGGCTTTTCTAGGAGGCCAATGACATTCAGTCTCACTGGCTTCTCTAGGTGGGCACCGGCATTCAGTTTCACTGGATTCTCTAAGGTGGACACTATAGCATCAACGTAAATGGCTTCTTACAGTGGACAGGTTGCTAATTAAAGGGTTGGAAGATCTGAACGAAGATAACGTTTGTGATGAACCGAATATAGCAGCAATCCTGGAAACTCCGCGGGGTTCAACTGTTTTAGTATGAAAGACGTTTAAAGTGAAACGTTTGGTCGTAAAAACAATTCTGGAATAACAGCTCACCGAGCTTTCGAAGTGCAGACATGCAGACACGAGAAGTCTCCACCACTTAACGAAAGAATGGAAACGTCCGGGAAAATCCGAGAGGCAAGTTACCTGGTTGGTCAAACAATTGCTAACAAAAAATAAGGCTCGTCAAGCTATCGTCGAAAACATCTTAAAACGTTCTTGCTCTTTCATTGTTTGAACATTTTTTCGGCCCAAATTTGAGCAAGATATTATCAACATTATTTTGGAAGTTGGAAGATTATGACACAATAATAATAATACTTATTTAGGACATGTTAGATAATGTTAAACTGTGAGTTTACTGTTTTCTGTTAAGATGATAAAGTTGGGCTAATTTTGTTTTAAAATGACTATTACTTAAAAACACCTCCCTTATATCGCGATGATTTTAAACGGCCGTAGAGCAGCTGGTGGGACTCTTCCTCCAAGACTATTTGATGTTTTAAAAATGAGTTTTTCTTCAATATTTCTTATATAAAGGTCGGTCTATTTAACCAGCGTTTGAGGCAGCGGCGTAGCTAGAGTGTTTGGCGCCCGGGGACAAGATTCGCGCCCGGGCACAAGATTCATTTTAAAGCGCCCTATTTTCCTTTTTTCAACTCTCAAACCCATTATTTTCATCAATAAAATAATACCAAAGAACATTTTGGCGCCCCTAACTAGCTGGCGCCCAGGTACATCTGTACCCCTCTGCCCTCCCCCCTACGTTACGCCTCTGGTTTGATGGGATATTTTGGTAGGGTTCTACCACAGCAGGTAAGAAATAGCTTACTGAAAGACATATTATTTTTTTTTTTAAGTTTCATTTGTTTATTTATATATTATTTATTTATTTTTTATTTATTTATATGTTTTGTTTTAGCCGAAAAGAGTATCTGATGATTTAAAAAAAAATATTTACAAAACATTTGCCAGTGATCGTGACGTATTAGCGTTAGAATCTGTTGTTATTATATATATATATATATATATATTACGCCATACAGTGATCAAAATATGTTCACAACATTTTCAGTCATTTTGCACACCATTAAGAAGAGTTTCATCGTCGCGAATGTATTTTCCGAAGTGCGAACTGCACCAAATGCGCAAAAAAAAAAGTGTGCAGCATCCGGTTTCGTTCATCAGAACTGCAACAGATGTAAAACTCATTAAATTAGATTCATTGTTTTCACCACGCTGGTCATCTCATTCATTTTGACTAGACAGACCCCCTGTAAGATCTTCTGCGCAAATGCTTCAAATAAAGGTGAGCGGCAGTGTTTATTTCCAACTTTCACGTTAACGTTCCACAACTTTGATCATGTTTAAAAATGAATTAGTTTGCTCTAAGTGTTTCCTCCTTCGTTGTTCATTACCTATTCTTACTTTGTGGCCTCAGTGATATGGTTTACATAGTTTACGAATTAATCAAAAACATGAACAAAGATTCGGCCCATAGCAATAAACATAAATAGAATTGTTTCGTTAAAAAAATATAACTTGTAAGTACAAGTCAGACAGACGCAAGCGACGCCTTAATTTAATTTTTTTTTAAAACTAATTGTTGTTGTTGTTGTATATTGTACAATACAATGGACTACGATTAGTCACTTCCTTGTTTTGTCACGTGATACGTACCAGCCATTGGTAGGCTTTCTGCTACACATAACAACACATAACAACAGATAACAGCTGATCAGCCATTGCCATTATCATTAATTTTAAAGCACAATGCTTGTCTCCATCAGCGCTTCCCCAGTGTTAATTAAAACTTTTACTTTTCAAAATATTCTTGAATACACGCGTTTCTTTAAATGACATTCATTAAATGTGACAATAATTATAATTCAGTTATGATTAAAGGAAGAAAGTTGTTTGAAGAAAAATTTGTGAGCGACTAGTGTGTTGCAGACAGCCTACCGGAAGTCTTACTCGTACTTACGCTTATCACGTGACAAAACAATCAATAAATCGTAGTCCATTGTTTTCGTTTTAGTTTTAGCCAACTTAAATTACTTTTAATCAACAGATGTTTGTTTAAGCTTATCATGAAACGAATCCCCGCTACATATTTAACCACTCCGCATGTCCCAAAGAATATATGAACGTATGGAGCCAGGAAATAAAACAGTTTGAATCCATCACTCCCCGTCTAACAACAACAATAACAATCCAACAGATGACGGGACCCAGCATCGTCAGCATACAACCAAGTCCACTATTCCGAATTCATCCAACACGAGACCGTTCCACCACTCATGATACCGTTTGTGGTCTCCATGGGGGGAGGGGGGGGAGGGGGGTCAAATTTAGCACATTGATAGCATTGAGATGTCAAATGGTTGGCCGCAAGTAACCCATGATAGCATTGAAATGTCAAATGGTTGGCCGCAAGTAACCCATGATAGCATTGAGATGTCACTTGGTTGGCCGCAAGTAACCCATGATAGCATTGAGATGTCACTTGGTTGGCCGCAAGTAACCCATGATAGCATTGAAATATCACTTGGTTGGCCGCAAGTAACCCATGATAGCATTGAGATGTCAAATGGTTGGCCGCAAGGAACCCATGATAGCATTGAAATGTCACTTGGTTGGCCGCAAGTAACACATGATATCATTGAGATGTGAAAGGTGGGCCCAGTGCCTTTCGGAAAGCCTATGAGAGGGCCGGTTGAAGCTTTAGTTAGATTTGTCTAAATCCAAGTAAAAGCTTAAAATAGCCATTTTAATTGGAACATTACATCCAACCAAATAGCACTTTTCATATCTTAGAGCTTGTTGAGACTGTTATATAATAATCGAAGCATTCAGTCCTACTTCGGCAACAATAAAGGAGATGGAATGTTCTTTTGTCCATGGCAGGTGTGGGTGGGCGCCAGGGAGGGCATAAGGAGCGCGAGCTCGACGGCCCGCTGACGCCATTTCCTAATGAGATATTTCAGTCCTACTTCGGCAACAACAAAGGAGATCGAATGTTCATTTGTCCTGTTATCTGAAGAAGGCTCTAAGCCGAAACGTTCACATCTTATTTTCCTGTCTTTTGATTAAATCTTCAACATACCTTGTTCTACTATTTCATTGAGAATTAAGCCTTTGAATTTAAGAAATATGTCGGTGAATATCTTGTCCCGCATTATAAATATAAGGCACTTTGCATAAGAAGCAAGGGCAGCGGGACATGGCTCCACCCACCTCCAACCCATCCCCCCCCCCTTTTTCCCCTAGAGATTGGCGTCAGCGAGACACATTTTGCCCCAGATGTATATTTCTTCTTATATTTGGACTTTTATTTAAACACATTTTGCAAGGGTTCGAGGGTAAATTTACGATGGATATTTTGGAAGGCACATTTGTAATGAGACAGTTTTGTTACACGTTGAGTCTTGATCCCGCTGTAGTGTTTAATTTGTGTGGAGAAAGAGAAGTTGCATTTTAATAAACCATAATTTAAAGTGAAATCACTAACATTGTCTCCTTAAATAAATTCCACTTCTCTTAAAAAATGATTCGCCAACTAAGATATACGTTTTCTATCCTAAATACTGCAATGAGTTAAACACATTTTACAGTTATCGCCAGTTTGTCATTCAAAGGGTAAGTTTCGGTAAAAAAAATCACTTTTTATTTTTCAAATGAAATTTCTCAAAGGAATCTCGTTACGGTTTAGCTTTCACTTTATACCAAAATGGCAGAGCCGAATAACTAATTGGCCAAGAGCAATGTCCCACGTTCCTTTAGAGAAATGTCCCAACATTTTTTAACACTAACCCACAGTGGTTGAGAGCATTGCCCCACATTACTTAAGACCACTGCCCCGCATTGGATGAGACCACTGCCCCACATTGGTTGAGAGCACTGCCCGCATGGTTGAGAGTACTGCCCCACATTGGTTGAGAGCACTGCCCCACATTACTTAAGACCACTGCCACGCATTGGTTGAGAGCACTTCCCCACATTGGTTGAGAGCACTGCCCCACATTGGTTGGGAGCACTGCCCCACATTGGTTGAGACCACTGCCCCACATTGGTTGAGACCACTGCCCCGCATTGGTTGAGAGCACTGCCCCCGCATTGGTTGAGACGACTGCCCCGCATTGGTTGAGAGCACTGCCCCACATTGGTTGAGACCACTGCCCCACATTGGTTGAGAGCACTGCCCCGCATTGGTTGAGAGCACTGCCCCGCATTGGTTGAGAGCACTGCCCCACATTACTTAAGACCACAGCCACGCATTGGTTGAGAGCACTGCCCCACATTACTTAAGACCACTACCCCACATTGTTGAGAGCACTGCCCCATATTACTTAAGACCACTGCCCCGCATTGGTTGAGACCACTGCCCCACATTGGTTGAGAGCTCTGTCCCACATTGGTTGAGACCACTGTCCCACATTGGTTGAGAGCACTGCGCCACATTGGTTGAGAGCACTGCGCCACACTTGTTGAGAGCACTGCGTCACACTGGTTGTGAGCACTGCGTCACACTGTTTGAGAGCACTGCGTCACACTGGTTGAGAGCACTGCGCCACACTGGTTGAGAGCACTGCGTCACACTGGTTGAGAGCGCTGCGTCACACTGGTTGAGAGCACTGCGCCACATTGGTTGAGAGCACTGCGCCACACTGGTTGAGAGCACTGCGTCAAACTGGTTGAGAGCACTGCGTCACACTGGTTGAGAGAACCGTCCCACATGAGTTGAAACCAATGTCCTATTTTTTTTTTTAAAAAAAGCTTAGGGCAGCGGCTCTCAACCTGTGGGTCGCGATCCCTTTGAGAGTCGAACGATCCTTATTCCGGAGTCCCTTAAGACCATCGGAAAACATATATTTAAGAAATATGGTAACGAAAATAATTTTATGTTTAGGGGTCATCACAACATGGGGGAGCTTGAATTAAAGGGTCGCCACATTAGGAAGGTTGAGAACCCATGATTCGCGCCTTCTGTTTGGCTATGTGATAACGCAGCGTTGCGTCCACGGTCCAGATTGCCCGCGCCTTGTCTTCTCACTCTCAGGTTCAAACATTTTTAGTGTGGAAATTCGACTTGTCTTTTATGTTTGCGTTAGAGGCATTTTTCGTTTTCATACAGACTTGTTCGTTTTACTCGCGTTGCTCTATTCCTTACCGCCTGTAAATGCATATCCTCTCGTTATTTATTTAGTGTCTTTATAAAATATAGTTGTAGGCCCTGTGCTGGAATGTTTGAGACTATCTATAATCATTCAATGTTAAGGAAACGTTTCACCTTTAAATAACTCGATACAAAAATAAATGTATACCTGAGTTATCCCACCCTTTTCCCCCCTGCCCCCTTTAAACTTTGAATGAGAAGAGAGTAATTGTCCTCTACAAACTTCAAACGACCACATTTGGAACGAGCAAATAGGACAAATGCTTGGTGCCACTTATGAAAAAACTGGAAATTGAATGGCTTGGCCACCTGGTCAGAATGCCTGTCCACCAGCCTGCAATGCAAGCCCACAACGCCAGGCACTGCGGTGTCAGGACCAAAGGAAGACCAAGCCATCGATGGATCTACTGCGATAAGGACACCATCAAAGTCCATAAAATGAATCTTAAGCAGGCCTCCCACCGTACGGCAGATCGCCCACTGCAACTCCCAGTGGCGCCTTCCAGGTAGAAGCGGACAGAAGAAGGAATCTTCTGCTTTGTCTTAGTCTGCTGATAAGTTTCTGAGATAGCAAACGTATTAACACTTAAATAAAGGTAGTGGAAATGTTAGAAAGAACAACTTTAAAAAAAAAAAACAACGTTTACCTCTGATTTTATTTTTATACTTATTGCACAGAAATTAAATTTCACTTGTTGTAGGATGTATTCTCCATCTTTGCATAGGGAGGCCTAAAAAATCGGGAGTCTTAAACAATCGGAAGACCTTTGTAGTCGGTGAAAGTAAAACTCAATCATTTTGACGGTAGAATGGCGACCTCTTTAAAAAAAAAAAAACACAAAATAACTCTTACAGCAACAACCCGTGGAGTGGGGGGGGGGGAGTAATAAAACTTTTTAGGTTCATGGTTAGGGTTTGGATTATACGAACATATTTGATTCGCTATAGTCAATTTATCTATACACAAACAAAATTTAATTTTTTTTTTAAAATGGCGCTATTAAATGTGACAGGGGAGGGTAATGGTATATAATGTAGTGTCAGTGTAGTGGGTTTGGGGGGATGGGGGCGTGCTTTTTTCGGGCTTAATTGGAACTATGTTAGCAATTGGGGGAGACTGCAATCAGGTTAGAAAATAGAAATGAGCGAAACAAAGTATGGGGAAATCTTTTAAAAAAATAACACAACAAAACAACGCAGTGAGAACGTTGTTACTAACTTGTTACTGCGCAGTGAGAACGTTGCTACTAACTTGTTACTGCACAGTAAGAACATTGTTACTAACTTGTTACTGCGCAGTAAGAACGTTGTTACTAACTTGTTACTGCGCAGTGAGAACGTTGTTACTAACTTGTTACTGCGCAGTAAGAACGTTGTTACTAACTTGTTACTGCGCAGTAAGAACGTTGCTACTAACTTGTTACTGCGCAGTGAGAACGTTGTTACTAACTTGTTACTGCGCATTGTTTTGTTGCGTTCGTTTCCCCCCCCCCCCCCCCCCCAGGTTTTCCATTACTTTGTTTCGCTCATTTCCTTTCATTTGGAACTAGGCCCACTAGGGACAAGATCAAGCAGTATAATCAAAATGAACTTTCTGTGTCTTTACTCCGTTTGCTCATGTGTATCTTGATGTATCATAAATCGTAACTTCTATTGCAATTCCGAACGTAACGGTATACTTTGTCGTTATTTCAATAGACATCTTTTCCTATATATTTCAATAACGAATATGTATACAGTAGCGTAGCGAAGTTTAGTGCCGCCCGGAGCGGGCCAAGTGTTTTGCGCCCCCCCCCCCCCACCACTACTTTCCATGTTTCACGAAAAAACAATGCACAAGGCCGAAAATGCCATACCTCCACACAAAAAAAGTGGCGTCCGGTTCACATCACCCCACCGCCCCGTCTCCTGCGCCACTGTACTTTTATCCGATGCTCCATTACATTATCTTTAATTAATAATAGTCCGCCGCAAGGGAGTTAAGGGGTTATAAAAAAAAAAAAAAAGTGTTGTTTACTAATATCACGTCCCTTGAAATTTGTCATTCAGATTTATGTTGTACTCATTAGAGCAGTAAAATGGGATGATAAAACAATGACAAATTGGAAAATCGTTATTTCTTGGAAGCATCAAGTAAATGACGGAAGAAACGTTTAAAATTTTTTTTTACTTCTTTGCGACGCATTGAAAGGCATTACATACAATTAAATAACGTGCATGTCGTTCCTGGATAAAATGCTTGTGCTTTATAAAGACTCTATTTTATTGTGTGTGCGATAAATACAGTTTAACCACCGAACAATGGCAAATACTTTAACGACTAACAAAAAAAATAGAAGCGGGCTGGGCAAGGGGGAAAGCAAAGTGTTTCGTCGAATCCAAAACCCAGACGTACAGGTTAATCCCGATTCCCAGACCCAGAAGTACAGGTTAATCCCGAATCCCAGACCCAGAAGTACAGGTTAATCCCGAATCCCAGACCCAGAAGTACAGGTTAATCCCGAATCCCAAACACAGAAGTGCGAGTTAATCCTGAATCCCAAACCCAGAAGTACAGGTTAATCCCGAATCCCCAACAAAGAAGTGCAGGTTAATCCTGAATCCCAAACCCAGAAGTACAGGTTAATCCCGAATCCCAAACCCAGAAGTACAGGTTCATCCCGAATCCAAAACAAGACCCAAAAATAGAATCACGACGTAGCTTACACGCTCTACGTGTTTGTGTTGCCCAATCTTGTAGCAACATAACTCCCTCCTTCTACATTATTTTACTAGATCACCCCCCCCCCCCACACACTGCTACATTTTAACGATTATTTCTATTTTACTTTATAATAATATATTTCCATCTCTTCTAGACTCATACAATCCTTTACAGAGTTACCACAATCCACTGTAGAGCTAACCACGATCCACTGTAGAGCTCCCACAATCCACTGTAGAGTTACCACAATCCACAGTAGAGTTACCACAACCCACTGTAGAGTTACCGCAATCCACTGTAGAGCTACTACAATCAATTATAGAGCTACCACAATCCACTAGATCTCTTTTTTTTTTTATCACTGTTCAAATTATTAGTAAACACTAAAGTGCTATTAAATAGTACAATGCTAAATTACCACTACCCTTCCACCATCCCATCCCCCCCCCAACCCCGAAATTGAAAAAAAGATTCGCATTCGGTTTTTTAAATCGGATAACAAAATTTATTTATTAATAAATATTTTTTTCGATTCAAGCTCTCTTTTAGACAGTTAATATTTATATATAATATTTATATATATATTAAATGGAAGAGAAAGAAATACGAGAAAATTTTCACTTTTTTCTTCTACGTCCCCTGTCGTCGAGTTTATAGCTCTAGTCTTCATGTGCTCTCAGAAGTGTAAAGGGAGATAAGAAGTAGATGATTGAAATTGGTCTCTTGAGGGGAAAAATAAGAGCATATCTGAGTAAGATGTTTGCTCATACGTAAGTGACTAGGGGGGTAGGAAAGCGTGAACATGTTCGAAAACAAAAAGTTGACAGATCAATTCCGAGAGACACGTTACACAATTTTACCGTTTTCTGTGACATTTCACCGTTCTTGACGTATACTGTGTCAGTAGAAGTGGAAGTCTAGTCGGACAGTAACTGTGTCGATGTCAATGGAAGGGGAAGTCTAGTCGAACAGTAACTGTGTCAATAGAAGTGGAAGTCTAGTCGAACAGTAACTGTGTCAATAGAAGTGGAAGTCTAGTCGAACAGTAACTGTGTCAATAGAAGTGGAAGTCTAGTCGAACAGTAACTGTGTCAATAGAAGTGGAAGTCTAGTCGAACAGTAACTGTGTCAATAGAAGTGGAAGTCTAGTCGACCAGTAAATGGAAGGGAAAGACTTGTTGACCAGTGAGTGTAATGTGCCAATGGAAGTATAAGTATGGTCGACCTATTTGCACATACAGTCGCCAGTTTGCATGGTGCGTTGTGAGCAATGCTAACA
This sequence comes from Omphiscola glabra, assembly GCA_964017045.1. Classification (NCBI taxonomy): domain Eukaryota; kingdom Metazoa; phylum Mollusca; class Gastropoda; family Lymnaeidae; genus Omphiscola; species Omphiscola glabra. The sequence goes on along the minus strand of OZ024794.1, from coordinate 32,836,392 downwards.
CGCGACCTCAAAATTAGTTTGTGGGGAGGTGTGGGGTGGCTCCGGTCCGAGTCTCACACTAACCGTTCAGAGAAGTTGATTCTATGTATTGGGGAGGGGGGGGGTGGAGATAATACTTAACTATAAATACGTATTCATCCGTCGAAAAACCCATTTAAAAAAAACAAATGCCCAAAGTTCCTTCTATTTCACTTCTGGGAACACGTAGCAGCTGTAGCCATTTACTTTTGACAAACGTTGCCGTACGCGATCAAGAAGCATGAGTTCAGTACATTTTCACCATGCGTCTGCTGTACTTCCATGTGCTGTACTTCCGCATATTTTACTTCCGTCTGATGTACTACCATATGATGTACTTTTGCATGTTGTACCACCGTATAATGGGGCCCACACATTTTTCCCCTCATTTCTTATGTATCTAATGCTTTGGCTTCATAAAACGCTATTGTATGTATTTAAAGCTAACTAAACGTTTGCTGTAATAACGTAGTTAGTCGAGAGTGATGTACCCGTTAAGAAAAGATATGTTTGTTCTATGCCATTATTAATACGATCCTGGATGTTTTTCTAAGTTACTTTGTATAGACAGTGTAAAGTCCAAGCCCAATACCATCCTTGTATTGATCCATTTGCAGGTCACCTAAACAAAAGATGAACAGCATCTTCCTAGACCGTTAGAAGTTGCTAGCAACACTGATGAACAGAATTTTTTTTTTTTTAATTTAAGTCGGGGAAAAATGATTGATTTTATTCATTTCACCCTTACTTATAATGACAGCCATGACGAGGACAGGTTCAAATTTTTGTCAAACGAAAATGTTAAACACGCCCACATGATTTTTGTAATCGTCAGCATTCTCTATATCCCAATTATCATCGCGTCGAACATCATTGTCTTCTGGGGGATCCTGCTGTACCCGGGCTTCTACACCAGCAACAACTTCCTGCTGATGAACCTGGCCGTCTACGACGGTATGGTGGGCCTCGTCTGCCTGCCCATGTACGTGCTCTGCTACTCCGATCTGACCAAAGAGTTCATCAGCGGCAACAAGTACTTATGCCTGATTCGGTTCTGCTCGGTCATCATGTTCGCCGGCGGCTCGATCCACGCTTTGCTCTTCTTGTCCATAGATCGCTACATCGCGGTCATGTGGCCGTTGCGTTACGGCTCTCTTGTGACCAACGAAAGAATAATCCAGATCTTGGTTGTCCTGGGAGTTTACATGTTCACGATCTCGATGCTTCCGATTCTGGGTTGGAACACCTACTACTACAAGGTCAAAGATCTCAACGAGCGCTGCCATGGTTACGCTGTTCTTCCACAAATTTACATAATTTTGTCCACTGTGATAGCGCTTCAGATGTGCATTTGGGTCTCGACCATACTCAACGGGCAAATCATCTACGTCGTTCTCCGGCAGATCAAGGCCTCGAAGAAAACGCTCCCGACCTGGTCAAAGGACAGCATAGTCCAGTTCGACAACCGCATCAACAGCGTTAAGGTTACGGTGGTGCTCATGCTCTTGTTTATAATGTTGTGGCTGCCGTTCATTCTGGTGGCTCCGTTGAAAATCAAGAAAGTGTTCTCCCCTGCAACGACCGAAGTCATCAAGACCTACGCTATGATCATGTGCTTCGCCAACTCCACCGTGAACGCGGCCATCTATGCCATTTTGAGAGAAGAGTACAAAGAAGTGTACGCGGTCATGATCACCAGCTGGCCTTGGAACTGGAAAAACAATCTTCGAAAACTGCATAGAGAAATAAATTACAAGTACTCAATTGTCAGATTCAGGAGAACATATGACGTTGAATCTAGCATATTGACTTCTGAAATGTGCTTATCTGACATAAGTAAAATGTTGACCAAACAAGGATCGCAGTATACAAACTCGGATGACGCAACGAAGGAAGCGAGGGTTTAGTTTTATACAGGATATCAGGTAATATATACAGTAGAAGTCCATTAGTCCGGCATCCAACAGTCCGGAATGCCCGATAGACCGGCATCGCTCCGGAAAATTGTAAAAATTTTGGTTTTCTCCAAAAGTGTGTCTTTAAAGCAAATAATCGACGAGAATGAGCCTGTTGAACAAGAACTAACCGATGAGTACATTATCAACAGTGTAGTAAACCCTCAGCCTACTCTAAATCTTGAAGAAAGTGACTCAGATGCCGAAACGGAAGAAAAGGAAAAAAATCAGCTGGGCAGAAGCTGTAGAATCACTAAATAAGTCTATCTCTTTTGCTGAGGCTAGTACTAGCCACAGTGCTTCAGAAATTATTGATTTCCATATCATTAGAAATAAATTTTATACTAAACGCCAAAAGTCAAGAAAACAAAAAGACATTCGTGACTTTTTTAAATATAAGTGAAATATGTTTTACAGTACGTGTACATACATTATATGAAATGTAAAATAAACTTTGTTGTATTTGCATACTGTATTTGTAGTTTAACTATTAACCTAATTGTTCTTATAATTACGATTTATGTATGTATGTAGTTAAAAAAACTAAGTACATTTGTTTTATGGCAAAGCCTACACTAAAAAGAAGGGGCACCGCCCGATAGACCGGAATTTTCGGTAGTCCAGCACCGAGCCGGTCCCGAACGTGCCGGATTATCGGACTTCTACTGTATATATATACTAGTGTGTTAGACCTTGTGTACATTCCACGATCCGGAATTATTCTTTTCCTTTAAGAATTAAAGCAATTGGACTCATCGAAACTACAAGAATAGACAGCTGAATAGCTCCGACAGAACGGTTGACTTCTGGGTACTCATGTGAGCCAGCAGATGTCCTGCTCTCAGCAATTACAAATTTATTACGAGGAGAGCTCGGGGAGCAGAGATACCAGAATCAATCTATCTGAAATGTCGTTCGAGAGTACAGCGCTAGCTAACTGATTTAATATTGGGATCTTAGACATCGTCAGATTCAGAAACATCGCCAGCGTTGTTGTTCATTCATTCATTTACAAATTTGAACCATAAGAAAGTTATTTCCCCATTGACGATTTATTATGGTTAATTAAAATTTGGGTCTGAAGAAAAGTTTTCGTTTTTTCAATTAAAAGGAGGAAGGGGTGGGGATGGGGGTTGTTCTCGTTGCCATCCTTTATATCAGTAATATCAAAAGTTGAATCTTGGCAGAAAGAAAGGGACAAAAAAGGGGGGGGGGGCGGCGCTGTAACTATTGCACAGTTTGTTGAGGGAATATTTCCTTAGCTGTTTCACGTGTTAATTTCAATAACAAAGATGTTTCATCACAGAACGTGGTTAAATGAAACAAGTCTATATGGTTTCTCATTTTGTTTCTGTGTAAGAGTTATTATTCTTCCCTTGGTGTTTAAAAAAAAAATCATATTTCAATTTATTATTTGGTAACAATATTTTAAGGTTACTAAGAGAGAATCATGATAACATTAAGTTTAAACATATGACTTTGTCTGTGGGTGGGGGGTGATGAGATTGGAGGGCGTAGTACATGCAGTAAAGAATTGGGGATTGAAGAAGAGAAAGTTATTTTGTAGCTCGAAAGAGTAGTACATTTTTTAAAAAGTTCAGAGACACAGTATGGATATCTATTGCTCTACTTACATACATAAATAACTATTTAACAACTTCTTTTGAACTTCAACCTATGAAATAATAATTTTAAAGCTATGTTTCTAAATAAGTAAATCGCAGATGCGTATAAATTAAATCCTAAAATTGCCCCAAAAAGTTGAAACTGTGTCCCAAATATGTAGGAAGCGATATTTTTTCACTATGTTCACCATCTTCCCCCCCCCCCCAAACCAATCCCCTCAAATTAGAGCATCTTTTCACATGGTAGTCTTCCAACATAACTTCATTTAGAGCATATTTTCATCAAGTTATCACTCCACCATACTTCCATTGGAACACACTTTTAAAAAATGGTGTGACTTTTTGGGGTACTACAACCTTAAAGCCAACAATTTCCATAAAATGCCTCGAATTTAACTTGATACGTTTTGCCTTTGGTTCCATAATACATTTCTTTACCCCCCAACGGTTTATGTATGGGAGGGGGTTCAAACGAACCTGTTTTCGCCTCCATTATGCTTTTTTTTTTTACTATGCTGAAATTATTTTAGTCTTTAATTCTAAATAATGCAGGAACTGCAGTGAATTAGTGCACATCATTTTTTAAAATTATTATAATTTTATTTTGTAAGCCGTTTCATTGTACTATTCTGAGTAGTTATGTACCGTCCTTGTCATTGTAAAGTGTATGAAATGAGATCTGTATTACTGTATAGGGCTGAGGGCGGATTCGTGTATATCTAATGCACCATTGTTTCTACTAGTGGACTATACCATTGATTTATATCGTGCAACTTCCACTCGATGCAATATTGTCTGATTAATTAATGTATTTTATGTTTCAATAATTTTTTGGGTTGAACCATCAATTTGTATTATTGTGTTTTACTAGTTGACATTTTTAACTATCACCTGGTAGCATTGGTTTAAGCTCTGGGGTTACGCAAATGGATTATGTTATTGATCATTGGTTAATACATTTTGAAGTATTAGTGCGGATAAAACACCGGTTGATATCATTGGCTTTTTTTTTTTTTTTTTTACAATTAGGAAGAATTGCTTAAATAATACTATCGCTTTGATTATAACTATTATTTCTTTTACTAATCTATTGAAAATAAAATAGGTTGACGCTAAAAGGTTTTTGTGCTTAGTTTATTGCTGCGAAATATCATTTTGCACTTTGTTTACTTTTTAATTAAAAGGTCAGCGGCTATTGAGTTATATATATTCAGCTGATCTACGTATTGTCCCAAAGATCAAGGTGTATGAAATGACTTCTCTAACAGGTCTCTATAAAGCTGCTTCGGTTTCCGGAAGTCTATTCAAGTCATGTCTTGTTGTTTTTTTTTATTCTTGTCGTTTCTGCTTTTTTTTCCCTTCCTTTTAAACTTTGTTACCGTGATTTAGTCTACCCACTCAGAGACTCTAAGAAAAAAAACCGAGCGCCATATTCTCGTGAAACAAAATATGTTTTTCTGGCAATTGTTTGAGAGTTAGACACTCCTCTGGTCGTTCTGTGACGTACTGAGAAATATGAAAGAGGTTGTTAGTCATTTTAACATGTTTAATTTTGGAAGTAGAGAGTTTTTTAAAATATTATTTTAATAATTGAGGAAAAATTAACGTATTTTATCTTTCTAGACATTAGTTTATGAAATTCTTTTTAGATCCTTTCAAACTTATTTCCACATAACCTTGACAGCAAAATTTAGTTAGACTTATTTATATACAAGCATTTTCAGCTTTCCATATTTGACGCATCCTTTACTTCCACAATTCAATACACGTTTAATTTAAATATTTTTAATCTTGAGGTCAGCTTTTAAAAGATTTTAATCCTTGCAGGCAAATTAATTTCACTAAATCCTAGTTGTTATTATTATTTCAATCCTTACCCTTGAAATGTAATAACAAGTAATATTTAAAAGAAGAAGGGAAAAAAACATACTTCTTCATACAAATTAATTGATCGGGGCTAATAATAAATAAAACGGGGTAGACGAGATTACGTACTTTTATATAAGCAAGTTGTTTTGTATAATTGGTAGACACAAGTTGAGAAAGATTTCTGAAGAAGAAAAAAAAAGTGTCATAAGTGATAGAATTATCAGCAGTTGCACACTCGTTACTTATAATTAGGACTTTAATGATTGAATTGAGCCCGATAAAATCTCCATGGAATCTTGTATTGATCCATCTACAGGTCGCCAGGTACAAAATTTAACGCTTGACCTTGATAGGACAACGATGACTATCATAAACCATTCCCACATACAGCCTTTCCGAATTTATGGAACTTTTGTCATTGGGAAAAAAATATGACTTTGAGGCAGCATGCTAATGGTGTTAATAATTGTTCAAAGTGACACTGGCAAAAAAAAGCAAGCATGCTCGATGGCTCTGTCGCTGAGGAATTCCATGACCTCAACGGTACCTCAAACGGGACGTCGCCACCGATCGACGCCAATGTCCGCTTCGCCTACACCGTGTTCATAGTCGTTGGGAGCCTCTACGTGCCGATGATCATCATCTCCAACACGTTTGTCTTCTGGGGGATCCTGCTGTACCCCGGATTTTACACCTGCAACAACTTCCTGCTGATGAACCTGGCCGTCTATGATTTTCTCATGGGAGCCTTCTGCATACCCATGTACATCCTCGGCTACACAGAGGCGACAAAACAGACCATCAACAACAATAAATACGTGTGTCTTCTCAAGTTCACGTCGGTGACGCTCGCCGCAGGCGGCTCGATTCAGGCTCTGCTCCTGATTTCAATCGACCGCTACATCGCCGTGCTGTGGCCTCTCAGGTATAATGCTTTGATTACCATCGAAAAAATCTTCAAACTTCTGACCGCCGATGCCGTTTTTGTCTGTGTTGTGTCTATGCTCCCGATTTTCGGTTGGAACAATTATGATTACAGTGTGCAAGATGTAAACCTACGTTGTAACTACTACGCGGTCTTGCCCATGCCGTATGTGGTGTTCTGCACAATCGTATGCACGTATACTTGCATCTTGGGCTCGACCTTTCTCAACATCCAAATCATAGGAGTCGTGATTCGACAAACCAAGAAGCGACGGCCGTATCACACGGGCGAGCACATCAAACAGTATCGGTCGCGGATGATGAGTGTGAAAATAACGTTTGCTTTAATGATTCTCTTCATACTCTTGTGGTGCCCGTACATAATCATCGTGCCGTTCAAACTGCGGCACGTCTCCGCACTGGACATCGTGGAGGCCAACAAAACGTTCGCGCTGCTGATTGCCTTCTCCAACTCGTCGATCAACGCGGCCATCTACGCCATCCTGAGAGAGGAGTACATGGAAGTGTACGGGCTCATGGTGACCACGCCGCCCTGGCGCTGGAAGGTCGAGCTCAGACAGCTGAGCCGGGAGAAAAAATACTGGGCCACATGCGAGAGCATACCGACGTCAATCACGTTATCCCCGACCGAGAGTCTGTCCCTAGACCTTCGCACTTCCGTAGAGAAAGACACCAGGCCCCCCGAGAAGGTCTCCAGCGATGTCTTTTCTTACATGGGAATAACCGTTCCTCAAAACACGGATATGAACTTTGTATTCACAAAAGAAAAGTTCAGAGCACTGTTTGGTGTGTCTGAAAATGATGTTGATACAGAAATATGATGACATTTTGGGGTTGATTTTTGAGCACTTTTATTTCCATGGTTGGGGAATGAGAGAAATCATTGGCAGATTTCAGAGAAATGTTGGATGAAAATGAGGTCTTGGGGTGTTGCACATGGAAGAGAAAAGGTTTATACACATTTGGACGAGAGAGATGGTTTGGGAGAATGAAAGAAATGGCCCAAACCTATGAGTGATGGTATGTAAGAATGATAGAGATGTCGGTTCACAATGGTAGGCACTATAGGTTTATAAGCGATGATTTATTTAAAGGGATAAAGATGGTTGGGCGGAGAATAAGAAGAGAGAGAGAATGTTAGCTACCAATGAAAGAGGGATTGTTGCTATAAAAGAGAGGGGGTAGTGTAAGAGAAAACGAAAGAGATGTGTACAATTCAGGTGACATTTATAAAAAAAATTAGAGTGGGTGAGATGGGGGTGGGTTGGTACAAGAAAGAGAAATGGTTGATTAAAATAAAAGACACATTTCGTACATATAAGAAAGGGATTGTTATAACAAACTAGGTAGATTATGTTACAGACGAGTAGATTATTGTTACAAATGAGCGATGGTTTGAACAAATGAGAGAGATGGCTGGTACAAATGTGCGCGATAATTGTACCTATTACTATTAGAAAGAGAGAGAGAGGGGGGTGGTTAGTAAAAAATTTCCTGATTGTATTGTTGAACACATAAGAGATATATTAGAAAAAAATGGAAATATATATTTAGTATAAATTAAGAGGGTCAGCATGCTGGCTTTTGGAGTTTTAAAGAGAATCTGATTCTTAGTAGACGGACCGTACGTTGTGTATCTATAACAAAAGAGTGCAACACAATGACCGGGAGGGGGGGGGGAGAGAAAGGAGGATGTGGGGAACCAGAACCACAAAAGTTTAACGCTTTAGCCAATAATAGGCGGTAGTCAATAAACGCATACATATTGATTGTTAGAATTTATGCTGTTATAGAAAGTTTCTTTAGAGAAGATTTGTTCTTTAATTTAAAAGATCTTCTTAATGTAAGAAATTACAAAGTGGTAGGCCAAAAATTATATATATAATTTTTGAATGTAAAAATAAGGACTAACCCAAAAACAAACAAAAAACTTAATAAAAATACTAATTTACGAGAAAAATCACTTACTACACAGATATTGAAATTGTATTGTATTACTTTGGATGTGCCTTAAGTAAATCTTAGTGAAATATGATCATAAATCATCAATTTAAACTATTATATTTTTTAATCGTTTGTTTCGTAACTCAGTACAATTATCGTATATCCTATGTTTTAAACTTGTTGTTTTCATTTACGCTTATTTATTAAAATGTATTGCTCAAAATCTATTTATTTAAAAAAAAATGATTTCAACCCTTTCAAGATGAAAAAAAATCAATAGATTATGTCTCAATATCTAGCATCACGTGACTAACATCACGTGATTACTTTCCCGGTTTCACCACCGTCTTAAAGGGTTATGACAACTGAAAGTTTCGTGTATTGGGTGGCTAATAGTTTTAGTTGAAAGAATTGGTGACGTATGGAGTGAAATGATTTGAGTGGACGGAATGTAACTGTTGGTTGAACTGAAGCGTGACTACTGTTTGAATTGGGGGGGGGGGTGCTTTTATTTTACACAGTGGAACTATTCGATGATAAAAGATGGAATAGAATTTAGAAAAGAGTAAAACGAAAAGTTTGTATAGAGGGGAACATTTTTTGCTTTTATGTGTGATTTTTTAAATAATGTGTATGTGTGTGTAATGATTTTTCGATACAATGTAAATTTTTGTTTTTAATTTTAAATTGGACAAGAAAACTAACCAGTGTGTACATTTTGTGAACGTGTAATTGGACGCGTTCGTTTATGTTTTTTTTTTCCTGAAAAGAAAAGTCACACATTTATGGATGGAGGACATCGATTTTAGCACACTTGAAAGACACAATTGTTATCTATGTCCTATCGGAGTGGTTGGAGATTGTCACCGCCCTGAGTCGAGAGAATGTCTGAGTTTCTTCTATATCCTCGCATGCGTCTTTCGTGGGATGTCCAGCAACTTACTCGTCTCGTCAAGCTTACATTGGCCTCTCCAACACTTTGAAACACTTGTGTGTGAACTTTTTATTTTAAAAAAAACGCATTAAAGATCCCAACGACCAAAATTAAACTACACTAATTTCATTCAAATTTATTAACGAGCATATATTCAACTTTCGGCGTTCAACGTTGTGTTAAGATCTGTTTTAAATAAAACTTTTGAATTCAGCGTTCAAGACATCCGTTTTTTAATTTAAACAAAGCATCAGCTAACCAAGCATCCAAACAGCAAGCTTCACACGTGTAAACTTGTCCCACGGTCGCACTCGCTATTTGGCCGTTTACTCCTATGCGTTAACCTCGCGAGGCCCTGATGCTACTAACCTCGTACACCCTTTAAACCAAATGCTCCCCCCTCATAAGTTCTTAACATGCTTTTGCTCATTTCGTCACTTGATGCCCCAAGAAATTTGTCTTGCTTCATCTGCAGGTTAAGGTCTCCCTTTGAGAGCATGCCACCCGGACGATGCCTCGAATCTCGCATGTAAGACATACGGATATCTACTTTGTTGCGAGCCCGAAAGTAGCGAGCCTGAGAAGGAGCACGAAAATGTCGAAGATGTTTGTGATGATTGACGACCCATCGTTCATGATAGTCGATGACATTTCCTTCACCAACGCAACTTCGAGCTTTTACGACGACTTAGATATCAAGCACGCCTACAATGTTAGCACGGGTGTTATCGTGTTTTACATTCCTCTGATCTGTATGTCGAACTTTCTTATTTTCTGGGGGATCATCCTGTACCCTGGGTTCTACAACAGCAACAACCTTTTACTCCTGAGCATGGCCATATCCGATTTCCTGTTGGGCGTTTTTTATCTACCGATGAACGTTTTATCCAGGTACAATCCTCAGATAATCAATAGTCACAAATACCTTTGTCTGCTCCGCATGGCGGCTGTAGTCACCTCACTGGGCGGCTCACTCCTTTCTCTACTCGCGATAACAATTGATCGCTACTTGGCCGTGATTTGGCCACTGAAGTATCGCATCTGGGTGACCACCGAACGTTCCATCTTGCTTCTTGTTTTCATATGGTTGTATGTCTTAATTTTGGGCTTTTTGCCCATCATAGGACTCAATAGATACGATTATAAAATACATGACCCAAGAATCCGTTGCAATTTCTACGAGATTTTGCCAAGACTATACGTGGCTTGGGCTACCATTGGAAACACTTACATCTGCGTCTTTGTCTCGGCCATCCTGGACATTCATGTCGTAATTGTCGTTAAAAAGCAAGTCAAAAGATTTCGAGCTGAGAGCAACGTTTGGTCTACAGACAACGTCCGCAGTTTTAATCACCGCATCAACTCCGTGAAAATCTCCGTCATGCTGATGCTGCTATTCGTCATCCTGTGGTTGCCCTACCTTCTTGTCGCTCCTATGAAATTTTTCAAACTTCTCTCTCACAAGAACCTCGAGATCGCCAAGGCCTACACGGTCCTTTTTGCGTACGCCAACTCCTTCGCGAATGCGCCCGTGTACGCGATGCTGAGATCTGAATACCTAAAAGTGTACGCTTGCATGCTGACCACCTGCCCCTGGCACTGGACGCAAAGCTTGAAGCTGCTGCACATCTCGACGAACGCCAGCTACACCATTTCCACCGAGCTGCAGAGAACACCGAGACTCTCGAGGCTCTCCGTGGACGAGGTCACCAGCTACAACGTCGATCCGCCCCGCGTCGTCACGAATCAGCGGCGCAACAGCAAGCCTCCATCACGCGACAGTACGACGCAGCATGAGGATGTTACGTCGTCGGAGGATAAAACGAATGACGACGAAACATCAAAAGGAGGACAGGATTCGGTTCGGAGCACGCTCAGTGATATTCCGTTAGATTTGTTGCGGATATAGTTCTGCAGAGAAGCGCGGAACACCAGAGGGTCGTTTGCCCATTTATGTCAAGGGATGTGGGCGAGAAATGTATTTGTTAAAATCACTGATAAGAATAATGATTATGTCTTTATAAAATTATGCGTACCTATTAAAGGCGAAACAATTTTACAACGTTGTCTCGAGGTGTAAGGATGTGAAACAAAACCCAAATTATGAATAGAGGAGAGCTATGAAAATGTCAATAAAACTTCTTCTTTTTTTTCCGTATATTATTTGTGTCTTATTTTCAGGCGGCACTTATTATATTTTGAGAGCCATTGCTCTCGCATTGGCTGATAGAGCCATTGCTCTGGCATTGGCTGGTAGAAACCTGTCACTTTAGTGTTCTTATCAAAACGATGCTAACAAAGTAAATGTTTGCTTATTTCGGAGTTTTGAAGAAACCCACATATTTTACAAGTTTATTGAATATTTTTTTGTTACATTTGTCGTTTTCTGTTATACATTTAATTTTTTTAACGTTCATAAGTGATCCGCAATCACAAATAAAAAACAGCAGCTGTTTTTCTGTATGGCAACTGATTAATTTTCTTTGTGGCGGCAAAAATCTTCGGAAGAGTAATTGACCCACTTCCTGTCATTCTATCTGAGCTGAAACTTAGCACATTGACTCGTTGCCGATTAAAACACATTCTATCAAATTTTCAGTCGTAGCCCCCACCCCCACCCCCCAACCCCCAAAAATGAGTTTTTTTCCTGTTTTTCAAAGGGTTGGGAAATGCTGACGATTTGTTCAATGGGTGCGTGTTCTCGTGTGGAGATTAAATGTGTAGCTGTTGCTATGTGCTTTGTGGCTGTGACGAATTTGGCTTTAAATATATATCTTCAGCCCATAAGGTTTTACATACATTAAGTTTGATAAAAACCATTCCCATACCCCAATAAATATCAGTGGCTACAATCGCTTAAATGATAAATCACGTACAATTACATGAAGGAGACATCCCGTACAATCACATAAATGATAAATCCCGTACAATCACATAAACGATAAATTCCGTACAATTACATAAATGATAAATCACGTACAATTACATAAATTCAAACAAATGGGCGTATGCAGGATTTACATGAACAATTTTTTAGGGCTTGTTTAATTTAAGGCCCAACCCTGGAATGGGGGGCCGCCTATGGTAGATTGTTGGATGCCGCCCAGCGTTATTTCAGTTCAAGGATTTCTACGAAAGTTCGTGAATTCCCGTTAGTTGTCGAACTTGTCTAATTTCTTGGATTGGTTGTCCTTGCCAGTTCTGCAAGGTTCATGCTAACTCTGCAATGTCCAAATTATATTTGTATTGTCCATTGTTTGTTGTGAAGAGTCTATCTTCGTTTTGATATTACTAGATGTATTTCTAACATTTTCAAGTCTTTTCAACAATATCAGTGTTAGTTCTCGAATGTCCCTGCTTGTTTTGGAATGTCCTAGCTAGTTTTAGAAAGTCCCTGCGTGTTCTGGAATGTTCCTACTTGTTTTGGATGCCCCTGCTTTTTTGGAATGCCCCTGGTTTTTTGGAATGCCCCTGGTTTTTTGGAATGCCCTTGCTTGTTTTGGTTCAAAGTTACTTTTACCTAGAGAAACGAACATAAACTTTATTTCATTAAAAATTTAATGTCAATATAAATTTATTTTTTGGACACTCGGATTTTATACCTGCAATAGTTGAACACAAAAATTGCATTAGTTATATTTATTACTTACAATGTCATCCGCGAATTTCTGTGTGGTTAAAATAAATATATATATATTTTTTTTTTATAACTGCATAAATTTAGCAATTATTCACTCAGCCTTTTCCTACAAAAGCAAAATGTCTTGTCTTACTTCCTTGCCAGGTATCGGAAGTTAAAAGTTTTACAACACGACAACGAGCTTTCCCACAATTAGCAAACACACTTCGAGCTTCCACTCGGAAGTTTATCAAATAACTGGACAGGCAAGCCACTACTGAAGTACTGGAGCCAATTATCAATTTTCAGCAGTAAAGCACTGGAGCAAGTTATCGATTTTCAACAGTGGAGCACTGGAGCTAGTTATCTATACTCAGCTGTGAAGCACTTGAGCAAGTTATCGGTTATCAACAGTCGATCCCTTCATCAAATTATCGATTTTTAACAGTGGAGCATCGGAGGTAGTTATTTATACTAAACAGATCAGCACACCTACTAATCTTTCGATACTTCTAGAACACTCAAGTTATTTCTCAGTTTTGCATTTTGAAACACTTAGCTTAATTGTGTTTCATACTCAACTGTGCAGAGCTGGAGCGTATAAATACTGATAAGCCTCAAAGACGGCCGACCTAGGCATGTATGATTGGCCAACAAATCAAATCGAGCTACGTATTTGCATATTCAAAGCAACTAGACACGATAGAGTCTCAAAAAGGATTAGCGCACTTGTTTTCTGTATGAAGCATATCTAAATATTACTGACTGGTATTTTCTTTTCTTTTTTTAATAAGAAAATACTTTAACTATCAAGTTGCGCGAATCAAGATGGCTCTTCGGATTGTCGATTTGACAACAAACGAGACCATAGCCGTACTGGCCGACCCCGTGGTGATTGAAAACCTCCACGTGTCCATCTACTTAACGTATGCCTACATGCCTTTGATCATAACGTCCAACATTCTCATCTTCTGGGGCATCATCCTCTACCCTGTCCCCTTAACCAGCAACAGCATTCTGCTGCTCAGCCTCTCCATGGCCGATTTCCTGATCGGCGCCTTTTACATGCCGATGTTCGTGCTCAGCGAGCTGAGCAGCACTAGGCGCTTCATCAACTGCGTCAAGTACACCTGCCTTGCCAAGGTGGCCGCGGCCGTCATCCCACTTTCCAGTTCTTTGACATTCCTGACCACAATATCGATAGAGCGCTACATCGCCGTCCTGCACCCCCTCAGGTACCAGAGTCTTGTGACTGTGGAGCGGACCGTTTTCCTGGTCACGGCCGTATGGGTCTACAATATCTTCGTGGGCTTCTTGCCAATGATGGGCTGGAACGATTTCGATCCTACAATTCAAGACGAAATAACGGTTTGCCACATCTACACGGTGGTGCCCAAGGCCTATCTAAAGCTGGCAATAATTCTCGTTTTGTTGATTTCCGTCCCGGTGGCGGGTTTCTGTAACATTCGAGTTGTCATCGCCGTCTGCAAGCAGCTCAAAGTATTCCGGGCGCAGAGCGTGAGCTGGTCACGCGATGAGATCGCCTTGTTCCAGGCCCGCGTTATGAGCGTGAAGCTCTCCGTGGCCTTGATGCTCGTGTTCTTCATCCTGTGGTTGCCGTTTTTCCTTATCGCCCCCTTCAAGCTCTACAATGTATTTAACCCGCGAGACGTTGAAATAGGCAAAAACTACGGTCTCATGTTGGGTTTCGCGAACTCGTTTCTTAACGCCCCGGTGTACGCCGTGCTGAGGCCGGAATGTCGCCAGGCTTACATCTGCATGCTGACCTCGGCTCCGTGGAATTGGAAAGAAAAGATCAGGGGCATCAACGAATCGAAATGCTCCACCATTTTCTCCTGCTCCGGCATGGCGGAGAGCGTGATCTCGGAAATGAAGAGGGACCTCAATGAGATGGACTTGATCAGCGTTAGGGGAGATTCAGATAAGTCGTCCACTCCGGGAAGCTGTGTAGATTTTGGCAGCAAGGTGGACGTTTCTGTACCCAGGCACGGCAAAGCCCCGACTCACAAATCCGCCCGTGAGTTATTTGGCCCAAGCAACGTGTTGGAAACGCTATCAAACTTAACAGGGTCGTAAAGTGTTGAAGAAACATACGTACTATTCTATTTTTAGCTTGTTGTTTTCTTCTTGTTGTTGTTTTTCTTGTTTGTTTTTTTAATTTAAAAAAAACAACAAACATTGCATGTAAATGAAAATTAAATTTATAAATTAGCCCGTGTTTTTATTGATATAATTATAATCTAATTAAAATTATTTATTTATTTTTAATATTGAAATGAGCTATTTAATAATGATAATAATATTCATTTCTCTGATCGGTGTCGTCTAGGCGTTAACACGTTATTATATTTAAGGCGTTAACACAGTGTTAGCTATCTAGGCGTTAACAGAGTGTTAGCCATATAGGCGTTAACATCGTGTCGATTACACGTTAACTCGGTGTTAATAGGGTGTTGACATAACGCTGTACAGGCATTTAGCGCAGTGGGATTTCTTGTGTGCACATAATGTTGATTAACTACTGACATGGCACTACTCGTTTGTTTACAAAGTATGTAAAAGACGTTTACAAATATAATTGTTGATCACCTGAGTTCATGATTTTGTTCATTCGTGTACATATATATATGTTGTATAAATCAGGTGTTTACACAATGTTGATTAAGTACCTTAACCCACCCCCAACCCCAACAAAAATTGAAGGAAAAAAAAAAGATACGCATTCTGTTCAGAAAGTGAACAAAATTTATTTATTAAGAAATACATTTAATTCGATTCAAGCTCTCTTTTAGATAGTTAATATTTTTATGTCTATAAATATTAAAAGAAATATGTCACTAGTCGACGTTTTATATTTCTAGTCTTCATGTACTCTCAGAAGTGTTAAAGGTGATAAGATGGGCAGTAGTGGTTAGAAATAGATCTCTTCAGAAAAAAGAGCATATTTGAGTACGAATTTTTGCTCATATGTAAGTGACTAGGTGATAGGAAAGCGTGAACGTGTTCGACAACAAAAAGTTGACAGATCAATTCCGAGAGAGATTTACTATGACGTAATCACGTTACACAATTGTACCATTTATTGTTACATTTCGCCGTTCTGGACGTACGCCGTGTCAGGGAAAATGGACGTCTAGTCGACCAGTAACCGTGTCAATGGAAGTGGACGTCTAGTCGACCAGTAACTGTGTCAATGGAAGTGGACGTCTAGTTGACCAGTAACTGTATCAATGGAAGTGGACGTCTAGTCGACCAGTAACTGTGTCAATGGAAGTGGGAGTCTAGTCGACCAGTAACTGTGTCAGTGGAAGGGAAAGTCTGGATGACCAGTAAGTGTAATGTGTCAATGGAAGGATAAGTATGGTCGACCTATTTGCAAATACAGTCGCCAGTTTGCGTTGGGCGCTGTGAGCGAGGCTAACACGCGACCGCAAAATTAGTTTGCGGGGGTGGGGTGGCTCTGGTCCGAGTCTCACACTAAAGGTTAAGCGTAGTTGATTCTCGATTGAAACTGAACATCAGAAATTCGTCCTTTCAATTATTTTTTAAGACATGGGTGCATTTTGGTATCAGATCAATGTTGCACAACGCTTGACGGAGCCAGATATGTGAGCCAGGATGATATATTGTGGAGATTTTGTGCATAGGCTGTTCCAGTGGTCGGCAAATCCACATGTGGCTTGCAACAATTGTTTTTATAACAATGTTAACTACTGCTGTGAGCTTTAGTGTAATGGATGGCTTGCCGCTACTAATTGAATACTGTCCACTCCTCAAAACTATCTCTCTCTCTCTCTCTCAAGAATTGACAATGTCCAATTGGATAATTTACACAGCACTTTATTATGTATATTGAATACGACAAATAATTCATTGATCCTTGTAATAAACATAGTTTCAGTGCAAAGAATATATTATATACACATAAGTTCAATAATACGCCATCCAATATTAATTCAATAATCCATTCAAGAAATCCAATATGCCTGCTCACACCCAAAATAAATCGTATACTCTCGCTCTAATGAAAAAACATGAGTTCTCCCTACGCTATAAAAACTAGTCCCCGCTTTTCTCGTGTTTTATTCATTTTCCTCAAATCCCTACGCTACTGTGCCGTGAGAATAAATATTAGTATTATTAGTGTCGTGTGAAAATGCATAGTTAACTATTTTTCTGTTACACGCCCGACCCATACAAAAAAATTTTGTCAAACAAATTTTTAGAAAATATTTACATAGAACAACTGTGGTATAGTTTGATAATCAACATATAAGTTATTATCTCCCTTGTATATTATTTATTGTAATCTATAAATGTAATGCTGAATGTACAAATGACAAAAAATTATCAATAATCTTATGATAAATTATTTGAATTACTCAATGTTCATCTTACACATCAGTGGTCAATCATAGTTATAATATTATCAAAAATCAAACTTATTGTCCAGTGAAAAATGTTTCCTAATTTATATAAATGATAC
This sequence comes from Omphiscola glabra, assembly GCA_964017045.1. Lineage (NCBI taxonomy): Eukaryota > Metazoa > Mollusca > Gastropoda > Lymnaeidae > Omphiscola > Omphiscola glabra. The sequence goes on along the minus strand of OZ024794.1, from coordinate 32,818,976 downwards.
AAGAAACAATATAATATATCATTCATTGATCAAATATCAAAATGGGCTATCAATGGTAAAATGATTAAATGTACACTAATTGTTAGTGCATTATGAAGTATAACATAAATTATAATATTTATGTATATATTATCTTACAGTTTTTGCAGCATTGAATGAATTACTTATGTATCGTAAAATCAAATATTTCATATAGTATTGTTCAGTTAATATGATCTTTAAGAAATCAAAATGTATGTCTGACGTGTCTCAGTTCAATGTCTCTGTCCTTGTCTTTATAATCAATGTGTCTGGACAAGAAATCAGCAACAATGTTGTCTATACCTTTTATTGTTTTTATCTCATATTGGTAATCTAGGAGAATTAAGGACAACCTGTTAATCTTGTAATTGGCTATTCTTTTTTTGTTTGTTTAGTGCCATTAATGGTTTGTGCTCTGTGAAAAGATTAAATTTTCTACCCAAAAGACACTTTTACAGTTTTTTTAGTGCCCACACTACAGCGAGGCATTATTTTTCAATGGTTGAAAAGTTGATTTCAGTTTTGCTCAATGATCTACTTAAATTGGTCTGAGCTTGTTGTTGACTTCTTGTGTGAGACAAGCTCCTAGTCGATAATTTGATGCATCGGTAACTAATGTGAACATTTGATTAAAGTCAGGTGATGTTAGTATGTTTTCACTCTGAAAGATCTCTTTTGGTTATTTTTAATACTGGCTCGCAATCCTTTGTCCACACTATTCTGTGTCTTTGTTGTTTTTGTTGATCAATTTTCTTAAAGGTAATGTTATGTCTGAAAACTTGGGTACAAATGTACTGTAGCGATTGTATAAACCTAAAATAGCTTTAACTTCCTTTTGGCTATTTGGAGTTTTTATTTCAGTAGTTAGAAAAAGTACTTAAGTTACAATTTTTAAAAACTGAGTTAAGACCGGCATTATATTGGATGACTTCCCCTGAATCATTCCTGTAAATATGATTCCTGAAAAAATGTCCACAAGTGTTTGATTCAGAGTTACCTCGAACAGCTTTTAATATATTTAAATAAGAATTTAAAAACTTTAAACTCATTTTTCTCAAAACATCAAAAATACACTTAAGTACTTTTTCTACTCGGCCCTTCTTTTCCTTTGTTTTGTTCTTTTGGTTGAATGGTGTTTTTCCAAAATTTTTTCCATCATGTCTTATTGTATCTTATGTTTTGGCTTCTTTAAACGGAAATTTATTTGTATAAAAAGCTAACTAAATGTTTGTTGTGGTAATGTATGTATTCGAGAGTGATGTGCCCTTTAAGAAAAGATCTTTTTTTTCATGCCACTACTATTAATACGATCCTTGATGTTTTTGTAAATTACTTTGTATAGAAAGTTTAAAAGTCCAAGCCCAATACCATCCTTGTATTGATCCATTTGCAGGTCACCTAAACAAATGATGAACAGCCTCGTCCTTGACCGTTAGAAGTTATCGGCATCACTGGTGAACAGAATTATTTTTAATTTTTTTTTAAGGCAGTGAAAAATGATTGATTTTATTCATTTCACCCTTACTTATAATGAGAGCTATGAGGAGGACAAGTTCAAATTTTTGTCAAATGAAAATGTTATACACGCCCACATGATTTTTGTCATCGTCAGCATTATCTACATCCCGATGATCATCGTGTCGAACATCATTGTCTTCTGGGGGATCCTGCTGTACCCGGGCTTCTACACCAGCAACAACTTCCTGCTGATGAACCTGGCCGTCTACGACGGTATGGTGGGCCTCGTCTGCCTGCCCATGTACGTGCTCTGCTACTCCGATCTGACCCAAGAGTTCATCAGCGACAATAAGTACTTATGCCTGATTCGGTTCTGCTCGGTCATTATGTTCGCCGGCGGCTCGATCCACGCTTTGCTCTTCTTGTCCATAGATCGCTACATCGCGGTCATGTGGCCGTTGCGGTACTGCTCTCTTGTGACCAACGAAAGAACAATTCGGCTCTTGATTGTCCTGGGAGTTTATATGTCCACGATCTCGATGCTCCCGATTCTGGGTTGGAACTCCTACGACTACAAGGTAAAAAATCTCAACGAGCGCTGCAATTTTTACGCTGTTCTTCCACTAATTTACATAATTTGGTCCACTGTGATAGCGCTTCAGATGTGCATTTGGGTCTCGGCCATCCTCAACGTGCAAATCATCTACGTCGTTCTCAGGCAGATCAAGGCCTCGAAGAAAACGCTCCCGACCTGGTCAAAGGACAGCATAGTCCAGTTCGACAACCGCATCAACAGCGTTAAGGTTACGGTGGTGCTCATGCTCTTGTTTATAATGTTGTGGCTGCCGTTCATTCTGGTGGCTCCGTTGAAAATCAAGAAAGTGTTCTCCCCTGCAACGACCGAAGTCATCAAGACCTACGCCATGATCACGTGCTTCGCCAACTCCACCGTGAACGCGGCCATCTACGCCATCTTGAGAGAGGAGTACAAAGAAGTGTACGCGGTCATGCTCACCAGCTGGCCTTGGAACTGGAAAGAAAATCTTCGAAAACTGCATAGGGAAAGAAATTACAAGTACTCAATTGTCAGATACAGGAAAACATATGACGTTGAATCTAGCATATTGACTTCTGAAATGTGCTTATCTAACATAAATAAAATTTTGACCAAACAAGGATCGCAGTATACAAACTCGGATGACGCAAAGAAATAAGCGGGGGTTTAGTTTTATACAGGATATTAGGTAATATATATATATATATATATATATTATTGTATATATATATAAGACACTAATATATATATATATATATATATATATATATATATATATTAGTGTCTTACACTTTGTGTACATCCCACAAAATCGGATTTTTTTTCCCTTTAAGAATTAAAGCAATTGGACTCATTGAAACTAAAAGAATGGACAGCTGAATGGCTCCGGCAGAACGGTTGACTTCTGGCGACACATGTCAGCCAGCAGATGTCCTGCTCTCAGCAATTACAAATTTATTACGAGGAGAGCTTGGGGAGCAGAGATAACAGAATCACTCTATCTGAAATGTCGTTCGAGAGTACAGCGCTACCTAACTGATTTAATATTGGGATCTCAGACATCGTCAGATTCAGAAACTTCGCCAGCGTTGTTGTTCATTCATTCATTTACAAATTTGAACCATAAGAAAGTTATTTCCCCATTGAAAATGTATTATAGTTAATTAAAATTTGGGTCTGAAGAAAAGTTTTCGTTTTTTAAATTAAAAGGAGGAAGGTTTGGGAGGGGGGGTGTTATCGATACGATCCATCATATCAAAAGTTGAATCTTGGCAGAAAGAAGGACAAAAAAGAAAGGGGGGGGGTGTCGCTGTATCTATTGCACGGTTTGTTGAGGGAATATTTCCTAAGCTGTTTCACGTGTTACTTTCAATAACAAAGATGTTTCATTACAGAACGTGGATAAATGAAACAAGTCTATATGTTTTCTCATTTAGTTTCTGTGTAAGAGTTGTTTTTCATCCTTTTTTTCTGTTTTTTTTTTAAAAAAATCATATTTCAATTTGTTATTTGGTAACAATATTTCAAGGCTACTAAGAGAGAATAATGATAACATTAAGTTTATATATCTAACTTTGTCTGTGAGTGGGGGGGTGATGAGATTGGAGGGCGTAATACATACAGTAAAGACTTGGGGATTTAAAAAGACAAAGTAGGTCGAAAGACTAGTCCTTTTTTAAAAAAGTTCAGAGACACAGTATTTAAATCTATTGCGCTACTTACATACATAAATAACTATTTATCAACTTCTTTTGAACTTCAACCTATGAAATAATAATCTTAACGCTATGTTTCTAAATAAGTAAATCGCAGATGTGTATAAGTTAAATCCTAAAATTGCCCCAAAAAAGTTGAAACTGTGTCCCGAATTTGTAGGAAGTGATATTTTTCACCATGTTCACCATCTCCCCTCCCCCAAATTAGAGCATCTTTTCACATGGTAGTATTCCAACATAACTTCATTTAGAGCATATTTTCACATGGTAGTATTCCAACATAACTTCATTTAGAGCATCTTTTCATCAAGTATTCACTCCACCATACTTCCATTGGAACACACTTTCAAAAGCTGGTGTGACGTTTTGGGGTACTACAACCTTAAAGCCAATAATTTACATAAAATACCTGGAATTTAACTTGATAAATTTTGCCTTTGGTTCCATATTACATTTTCTTTACCCCCCCCCCCCCCCCAAACGGTTTATGCCATATAGTGCGTTTAAACTAACCTGTTGTTACCGTTGTTACGTACTGCTATCAGTATGGAGAAATTGATCTCTTATTTAAGTTTATGGCTCGTTCTAAAATAGTTAACAGCAAAAGACTATACCATATGTCAAATACAATAACAAAGAATGTGATACTCAAAACTGGGCTAATTAAAATTAATAATTTTATTATGTTCCTTAAAAATTACAAAATTAAAAGAAATATAATTAAAGCTATTGACTTACAGTATAATGATTGGCTAGTACTGGTACAATGTTGAAGAAGATACAATGTTGTAAAAAGGTACAATGATTAAAAGGAATTCATAGTCTGTTTCATATACATTTCTAGAAAGGGCTTACACATTATATCAGCTTCTCGATTAACCTCGAGATTTCTACATAATTCTACTTTTACAGACTATAGACTGTATTTGTTTGTAAACCTGGTCAAGGTAGACTATTTTTAATTAGCCACACCCGAATCGCGGGGTCGAACTTGGGGGCAGCCAAAATTCTTTCACGAGAAAAGTTGAATGACAGTAAACAAGACGCCTATTACAGGGGGTAAAAATACCGCCATGTACTTCATAGATGTTCTCTCGTGAGATGATGAGGTTGCATCTGTATTATTTGCACCCTCTCGAGTGGCTCATAAGTATCGATCCTGACGTGGGAGAGTGCCGGATGCAACTTCTTTCAGGAGAATTCTGATTGCTAGTTTTCTTTTGGCCCCTGTATTGCTCTTTTTGCTTTAAGGGGGATGCGGTCACACCCAGGGACCCTTCCACCACCAGTAAACATTATATTATATAATTTATTTTGTTAGACCTAATGGTCCATAATGTATAAATATTTTTTTTTTATTTATGTATATATCAGAATAAACCCATAAATAAGTAATGTTCCAACGTTAAGGCAGCAGGTTCATCTTTTTTTTATGTGAACCATTATTCAATAAATGTGTTCTTAATAAATCATTGTTAAAAAATTATTAACATTTCATGTCTCTTTATTAAGCATGTTATGTCTCCACAGATATAGCTAACATGTCATAAAATCATAGACTCAAAAGCGTTTTTTTCCCCTTAATCCTAAATAGTAGTTCATGGCTCCGAAATATCCACTCGAATCTACAACAATGGTATTGAATGATATCATTTGACTGTGTAAATTTTTGTGTTCCCTATTCTCCGAAGGACCTGGGACTAAACGTAGTGAAGCTTGTGGCTTGGAGTTCAATCCCCTGAAAAAGAGATACAGTAAAGCAAGATAGTCATGTAAGGGAAGGAAACTCTGAAATAAAACCAGCAGATGGAGTCCCGTGGGTGGATACAATTGACACAATGAAAAATTCAGAAAAATCCTGCGATGCCACTGGCACCAAGCTGTATAATCCCTTGATTTATACAGTAGCGTCGAGAGAGGCAATTTGCTGCCTAGGGAACCAGCATTTTTCTCTAGAAAATTCCCAGGTGATTTCGTCATATTGAAATCGATGACTGACAAAATTTATATAGCATAACCCTTTTAATATCCCATTTCTTTATAGTTTCTTAACTATTGTCCTGTACGACTACATAAAAATAGAGATATATCTAAATTAAACATGACTGAACAGCAACAAATCAAAGAATGAGGTGCACCACCGTAGACAAGAATTTTGATTTTATTTTTATGAGTTATGGTGGAGTTTTCTGACAGAAAACAAAGTTAGGAAGCTCGTGGAAAATAGATTGGCCTAACACAGATGAGTGACAGCAGATGGGCCTAACATTACCTATAAATATAGAGTACGGTTAATCTAAAAATAAGCAGTGAGTGCAACAAATTACTTTGATCTGACAATATCTAACACATGTGAACTTAGCTAACAAGGTCAGCAACAAAATTGTTGAAAGCTGTTGTCATGGCGTCCGGAAAATAAATGTTCATATTATATATTCACCCATGGTGGGCTTAAAAAAAACAATTCAATAATATTTTGATACTATTAAACTTGGGTGAGGCTTTGACTGGAGTCCAGGCTGTGCCCGATCTACTTTTTCTTGTATAAACCCAAACATGTATTATTATTTGTTGTAAATAATAGTACTTGATACATTAATTCGTGCATAAATACGTTGATATTTTTAATAATTTATAGGACGTCACTTTAAAAGATTTCCTGTTCCGGTGTTAGGATGTTATCCCTGATGAATTTAACAAATATATTGCGCTCGAGTAGACTATGAACCATCATTTTTATTGAAAACCTCTCCTTTCCCTTATAGATTTCTTTAAAACTGAAACTCTTATAAACGGCTTCGTTTGCATCGTAATGATGAGATAAAAATGTTGTCACCATTTTGACATAGTATGACGGATTAATAAACCCGTTGTCCATTCCTCAAATAATCTCACTCTCTCTCCCCCTCTATAAATTCGTATACTCGTGCACTCACAAGTAGGTGCGATTATACTATTACTATTATACTCTCTGGATTGGGTCAAAAGGAACTGCATCAGCCCAAGTCTTTGGGCTTATCACAAGGGGCTGGGCACATTGATTGGATTCAGCTAGACTCCTATGAGCTTGGTCACGGTTGGTGTGTTGCTTTGTTTTAGTTGGGACTATGAAAAGAAGTAAATGGCTACTGATGGTTGTAATGTAACATGGTTCACCTCGTCTAAATTGTTTGGTAAGATTTCTATAGGAGCTTAAGAAGATTTTTTTTAAAATTTAATAAACATCGATAGATTAATTTGATTAGCTATTTTTGATTATTTTAAAATTTCGTCAGCCATGAATTTTGATGCGGTTGTCTATACTATAACTAAAGTATGGCGGTGTTATGACATCAGCGCGGCAACAAATGTTTTGACGAAATTAAGTTATTTGTTAAATATACAGAAGAGCAGAGGCGTAGCGTGGGGGGCAGGGAGGTACAGATGTACCCGGGCACCAGCTAGTTAGGGGCGCCAAAATGTGCTTTGGTATTATTTTATTGATGAAAATAATGGGTTTGAGAGTTGAAAAAAGGAAAAGATGGCGCTTTAAAATGAATCTTGTCCCCGGGCGCGAATTTTGTCCCCGGGCGCCAAACACTCTTAGCTACGCCTCTGCAGAAGAGAGTTATTTGCCTGGCCCCCCATTCGCTTGTAATTTGTTTGTATCATATGCGAGGTGTCGTGTTGACATCGTGATATCTTGATTTTACCACCAAGAGTCTGGATTTTACCATGTAAGGTGTCTATTTTCCAACCATATTGAGAACTAGAACCTTGTGTTGTGGGAAATTTATGGGTGGGGTGTGGGGGGTGATGAACTCCCCCCCCCCCTCTTTCTTGTCTAAAATTTGACCTTAACAAGAATATATAAAAATGTATCCGTTCAGGATTTCTTCTATCCACGCGGACTGGGAAGTCTGTTGGTGTTATCGTGCTCAGTGCCGCTTCTGACGATTGTTTGTCAGGTTGGTGTTATCACTACAACATTTCCCATGTCAGCAAGTTTTATGAGAGACAATGAGTCTTATAACATCTTAGGAATTATTACATTTTAATTGAAGGATTTAAACACAAACACACACACACACACAAAACCCACCTCATACTCAAAGATCGCAAATTGCAATGTCATTTTCGGAAACAACGCGGCGTTGAATTTGATCGATGTTCCGGCTGAAAAAAAGTAGGGGGTGATCCCTTCTTTCATTTTGATATCGAAAGATGTCTGCATACCTGTTTGACTCTGTCATAAAAATTTGAGTGATATTTAGTAAAAAAAAATAATAGCATTACTCAAATGGGCTGCCTATTTAATTATAGGACCTATGTTGTCTAAAAATTCAGAGGGGTCTTCTCCATCCAGTTGAGGACCCTTATACTAAACCAAGAGTTCGCAACATTACCATTACTCTCATTTTGATAGTCTTCATTACTTTCCTAGTTGTTTTCATCGGTTTCAGTGTCAGATTCAGTGGTAAAATATCAAAATCACTATGGATAGTTTGATCAGTATCACTGATTTTTACAATATTACTTGCCACACACACACAAAAATTCATGAACACAACAAAAGCTAGTTAACTGTCAACATAGGCCGCCAATTACAATGCGGGGATGTGCAGGAATATGTAAGGAGCAATCTGATTCGCTGGTAAGAAGACTAGCCAGCCAATCTCGAGGCTCTAATAAACGGGCCGATAGATAGGACATCCGTCTTGTTGGCCACTCCACCCTAGGCCGATAGATTGGTCCAACCGTACCAAGAAGGCTTAATTGTTTATTAAATGGAATTATTTAGTAAATGGTCACTGTGCTGCGTAAGCGGCAGCGTCTTCGAGGAAACTCGAGGGCGTCCACATGGGGTTTTGCCTCTTCGCGGCGTGGCAGACTAGTAGGGGGACTTGTCCACCCGAAGCTAAAAAAAACCCCGGCCAAACGCATGACTCCCAACGCAACGGGAGCTGCCACTAACATGATTACTAGTTGCTGTTAATGGATATGAAACTTGGGTGGTCACTAAAACCCATGTTGATGATTTTAGCTACGCGGCCGTGAGAAAGCCGCTCCTAGGCAACCGTTTCGTCCCGCCACTACCAACGTCCCGACCGAAAGACTCCCTGGGCGGTGGGGAGTGGTAACGCAACACCAACCCCCGGAGTGGAAGCAAAGCCGTCCTGACCCACAGAGAGTTAACTGCGGACGCTTTAAACGCAGCGTCCTCGGTCGACCGGGCCTCCCCTAGGTCAAGGGGGAGGTTCCCGGCGAACTCCCGCACGGGCTGGAGTCGGGTTAAGTCCTTCAGTGCTCTGGTTTGTGTGGGGGAGCGCCGGGGGGGGGCATTAAGAGCTCGCGCTCGACGGCCCACCGACTCCATCTCTTATGCGACATTTTCAGTAAATGGTCAAGGTTCTGTACCACGTGATTGTTAAGTTGGGGGAAATTATGTTTACATGTTTGGATGAATGAGCTTTTGGTCAGATACAAGTTACAATTAAGTTACAATTAATATAAAGACGTTTCCCTCTACTGTTTAATTCGAAAGTTGAGAACAACAAAAAAACTGTTCTAGATATCGGTAGGATGCCATTGTATAGAATAGGTTCGCGCGGAATACATAAATATGTTATATTTTTTGTGTTCCATACCAACGTGTGTTTTAGTTTTGTGTCGAACACCAAATTATGTTATACCTTTGGTGGGGTATACCAGCGTATTGTTATAGTTTTATGGGGGTATACAATGTATTTTTTATAGTTTTATGGGGGTATTCGTGTGTGCGGTGTTTTTTTTTATAGGTTTGAATACGCGTGTTTATTTGATATCTGTGTTAACCCCATGAGTGTGCGTTACTATCCATTTCTTTTCCAGGGCCCGGGAAACCCAGCGTGTAGAGAGACCCGCTTTTGCCGTGAAATGATATTTAACACATCCCACCAAGTGACTAGCGAGGACTTGAGCGACGAGAGCATTCTCCTCCATTCCGCCTATGTACTCGGCGGCGCCCTCATCGCTCCCGTCATTGTCTTCACCAACTTCATGCTCATCGCCGCCATTATCCTGTACCCCGGGGGGCTCATGAACACGACAGTCTACATCATGAGCCTCGCCATCGCCGGCCTCATCCTCGGTGGCATCAACCTGCCTGTAGCCGTGCTGATCCATGAGTTCATCATGGAGTACCGGTACCTCTGCGTAGTCTGGATCACAAGCATCAACGCCGTACTATGCGGCATTAACTATACCATCCTGATGCTGTCCGTCGACCGGTACATCGCCGTCATGTCGCCGCTGGTGTACCGCAACTTTATGACACTAGAGAACACGGGCGCCGCCGTGAACCTCATCTGGCTCGGGGTCATCATGCTGTCGACCCTGCCCATCATGCGCTGGAGCACGCTGCTGCTATACCAGCGGGACAAGCACTGCTACCACTACTTCATCCTGGCCCCGAATTTCGTGTACTGGACGACCGTCGTGACGATGCCCATGTGCTTGGGGCTGGCCCTCGTGCTCTACGTCCTCACTTTCGTCCGACTCGCCAGAGACGACAGGAGGCAGGCGCAATGCCGGAGGACTAGCATGTACAGTGCCGACGCGTCCGCGCTTTTCCTGCAGCGGGTCTCCAGCGTGAAGATGGCTTTCAGTTTCACAGTGGTGTACATCGTCTTCTGGCTGCCTTACTTCGTGGGCCACCGCCTGGTCTACGACGCCCTCGTCCCCTTAAGGACGGGTAAAATAATAGAGCACATCACTATGTTCCTCGGCTTCATCTCGTGTCTGGTCAACGCTCCGGTCTTTGTCTTCTGGGACAAGGTTTACTCCGAGGCGATCATGTGCATGGTGCGGTCATTTCCCTGGCAGTGGAAAGCGCGTCTGCTCGTGCTGCACCGCAAGGTCAATGCTCGACATTCAATCTTCATTCCCGATGAGTTTCAGGCGGCTCAGACGTCCATGGAGGAACTTGTCTACGCCAACAGATGCAGTCACAACTTCCCAAAGTACATCCATTTTCCTCAATGACGTTATGTTTTTGTCACACAAAGCAATTAATTTAGAACCTGACTGTCCAATTTTTTAGCTGTCCACATCTCTTCTGATCTAAAGTATCGACTATTTCTATTGGCATTCAATTCACGACGATTTTTATCTAAACGTGTGACGATTGCAAACGAGGAAGTTGTATTAATTCAGCATATTGAATAGAATTAACCTGTGTCTGAAGAAACTATCTTTTATTTTTCATTTTTGAATTAAAATTTAAAAGTATTCTTTCTAAAAAACTATATATTTTTCAAAAAACCACACACATATTCAGTATTTGAAGGCTGTGAAAAAAAAATGAATATTGAAATAAGGCGGAACTAATTTAAATTTAATGTAATGTTCTATCTTTTTCTCAAGTGAGAATATTTTTATTTTGAAATGTGTGAAAAGTTTCATTTAAAAAAAAAATTAATTACCTTCCTTTATTTACATTCGGACAAGTTTTGATAAACTTCAATGGGTCCATGTGTAATGTATAATGTATACATGTATATGAATGTGTGTATATATAGAGAAAATATAGATAGATATATATATAAATAAATAAACATATGTATGTATTTTGGCCATTCAGATTTGGCATGTCGCAGGATACTGCATGGCTGAAATTTAGTACACAGGCTTTGCCTCAAGGTGCTAATAATCTACTTTTAGGCTTCAGTTGGATTTAGCAGGTGAAACCATTTAAAAAAATTGTTGAAAAATTGAAGGGGTCAATTCAACATCATACCTAAGTCACATTTGAAACATTTTGAGAAAAACACCAAAAACTGTTTTTGCTTATTAGTAAAAGATTGGACTTAGGTTCGGGAGTGCACTGAAAAACTTACTTTTAAATTGGAATAACTCGCTTAATTCGTCACCAGCACACTATCTCTTGGGTTTAACATGATTGTCTCCCTCAGATTGTAATGAAACTGCCCCAAGCTCAATTTTTTTTTTAAATGTGACTTAAGTGCGATGTTGAAATGACCCCTTCAATTGATAGTGATGAATCATTTCAGGAGATAATAGTGACTTGCGAGTCAATCATTTCAACACCATTTTTAAAAGAAATAAATATAAACTGAACTGATATATTAAATACTTTCTAAATAACTTATTGAATCTCCACAGCGTATGCTCAATAATTATAAGATTTGTCACAGGTACAATCAGGTGTTGGTAGCCTTCTTTGAGCAAAGCGCCATTGTATTTGTATAAATTCTATCGGCTAACAAATCATTTTGGGAGCCGCTGGTTGGCTGTATTGCTTAAAGGCTGGCACATCTTGCATTGGTTAAGACCATAAATTGATACGAGTCAAATAACATATTTTAATATATTATACAATAATAAATGAGTATATTATTCAGTTTGACAACTTGGAGATAATACCATTGTAACAATTGGTGAATACAAAAATTATCTTATTCGTAAAATTTCTTTTAAAGGTGAAAAAGTGTTGTTTGTATTTTTAAAAAAAAAAAGATATAAGTAATTCCAGATTTATCTTAAGATAATGAAAGCAGATACATTTCAGTGGCTAGCAACTTCCCTACCACAAGGCCAGGAAACAGTGTAACTCTTTTGTTTTATGAATGTCTCATTGTCAGGTTATCTGTGATCTTGGCTGAAAACAAAATCCCACGCCCCCAGTCCACTTCCGGTCATATACATGTGAACGAGCAGATGTTACACAATAGATCTTGCTCTAAGGTCACTGCTACTGGTGAATTTTTTGAAAACTGAATAAAACTATTTTTATAAGAATAACAAAGAACAGTTGACTGTTAATTGTTCTAAATTTTTTTTAAACATAAGCATTAGTGGAATCAGGAATTATTATTTTTTTTTATCACTTAAAAACATTATTGAAAATGGTCAATGAAAAATATTTGATAAAATGTTAATCAAGGCGTTACAGACAAAACAAGCTGTGGTGAAAGTCTCAAAGGGTATGATCTGCTGAGGATATGGTGATACAGAGTGATGGTGAACACATGTAGGGACAAAACATATTTTGTAGACTTACAGCTGATAATGTTGTGATGTACCTAACAATTCAAAATTTGCCAGTGCTTGTAATGTAAGACAGAAAAATTCACCATTGTCAAACCAGCTTTGAAATTTGAAGGCTTAGACTGCATTTACTTGCAGTTCAAGAAATAGTAAATATGATGTGTGGATAATATTCACAGCTGGATCCAATTAACCCCCATTATTCCTCCACAAATGAAATCAGTAAAGTTTTTTTAATTTGTACTTTTGAAATTAGACGTCTGAATGACACAATGGTACCTGGTAATAAAACATTTTTTTAAATTATGTGATGTACGCTGCACATACTTTGTGCAGCTCACTGTAGGACGTAATATAATAGTAAAGATAAAGAATTTTTTAAATTAAAATTTTAGATGTGGGTGTAAAGTCACAACTTTTTTCATAACACAAAATAGAGAAGAAAATAATAAATGTACCGCATTGATAATTAAAATCAAATTAGTAATTGATAAATTTGTTAATGGAAAGATTATAATTTTGCTATCACTCTTTTTGCATATTCAAAAGCTGATGTAGGGAATGTGTCAGGTGTGTTTTCTGCCAGGTTTTGTGTAATGACATGGCAGGATGAGTATTAGAGTCAGTTAATAATCAGATTCTATGACAATAATAAAAAATATGTCAATTAGGTAAGTCAGTGTCACTTTGCTAACATATGTTGTGGTAGCATGTAATGGTGGTAACATGAAAGCTCATTAAATGTCAAAGTGGTAGCACGTCAAACCAATGTCAATGTTATAACATGTCAGTGTGGTAACATTTCTGCATGGGTGACATTTCTGCATGGGTGACATTTCTGCATGGGTGACATTTCTGTGTGGCAACATGTCAGTGTAGTAACATGACAGTGGTGCAACAGGTCAGTGTGGTAGCAGGTCAGAGTGGTAGCAGGTCCGTGTGCTAATATGCCATCATTTTAACATGTCAGCTGTAGTGTGTGTGTAAAAAGTCCTGATGGTAGCACGTCCTTGAGGTAGCAATATGGTTGCAGTAACAAAACATTAATTCTAGTTTTGTGAAGTCTGATAATCTAACATGTCGCTGTCTTCAGTTTTACTTCTGACTGGGCAGCCCTTATGAACAATTTATTGTTAACATAAACATAGTACGCCAAGCTCAAACACTTACACTTCCTCCTTTACATTTCAGGGGGTTTTTTTGTCATGAATTAGCCCAACTACCCCATGTGGCACCCAACCATGTCAACAGATTAACCAACACTAATTTTATCCCATGGCCCCTCTAGTTTATATGACAAGAATTTCTCATACTCACTTTGCCTATGATTAACACTAATTCCATCCCATGGCCCTTCTAGTTTATCTGACAAGAATAGCTCATACTCACTTTGCCTATTATGGCACCCATTAATGTAACATGTGGGTAAAAGGATAATTGGTTTCCACATGAGAACAGTTGATTTTAAGTTATAGATTCAACATGCTTTCACATATAATGGGCTCCATTTTCAAAGCATTAAACACCAGTAGAAAATTGCCATGTGTAAAAAAAATGGTTTCCATTGCCTGGTTACAGAATCCAACATGTTTAAATTTTTAGACTATCACTGTGTTGTTTCATCCTTGGCATTTCCATTTCTTGCAAGCTTGCAAAAAGCAATACCAACTGTTGTATTGGTGACTGTTGTTGGTAGATTCAAGGTCTCCTTATTTCTTCATCATTTCCCCAAGCATGGACCCATAGGGCAGTTGGTGCTGCTTTGTTCAAAGCAGACATATCTTTCCAACAATGGCTCCAGTGTAGTGCTTTTGCCCAGTGACTTTGATTGCTGACCTGATCATCTTTGTTCAAAGCTCTTTAACTGTGGTGTCTGTCAATCATGACTCTTTGCGGGCAAAACAGGTCAGGAACAAAAAAAACACAATGTCTATATTGCACACAAAAGTAATCTCCCATATCTGGTCACATTTGCGTTATCGCCATGAGGGGATTGTCACTTATTAAAGACTGCCACTTTTACTATGTTGCTGATATGTTGCCTGGCAAGCTAACCAAGGACTCGACCTCCTCCAGCAGAGCTGCTTTTTTCTCCTCAATCATGTTCTGAAAATAAATGGTTCATAAAAATAACCCAATTCAAAATGAGCCCAGAAAATGTTAATAATCAAAAACTTTATGGGAAAATAATATTTGAACAGAGCCCATATATCTGCATTTTGGCACTAATTTAATTTATAAAGACATTAAAGTGATATTTAGAAATGGCAAAGGCTTTTAGTTCAAATTTAAAAAAAAAAAAAATTAATTTATGTTTTATTTATTTGTTTTACTTTGCCTTGGTTTTTAAAGAGTGGTAAGTAAAAATGTAGTTCCTGATGCTACGTTCTCATCCCATCCTTTTAAACTGCACATAGTACGTCTCATTCCATCCTCTTAAACTGCATATAGTACGTCTCATCCCATCCACTTAAACTGCATATAGTACATCTTATCCCATCCTCTTAAACTGCATATAGTACGTCTCATCCCATCCTCTTAAACTGCATATAGTATGTCTCATCCCATCCTCTTAAACTGCATATAATGCGTCTCATCCCATCCACTTAAACTGCATATAGTACATCTCCTCCCATCCTCTTAAACTGCATATAGTACGTCTCATCCCATCCTCTTAAACTGCACATAGTACGTCTCATCCCATCCACTTAAACTGCATATAGTACGTCTCATCCCATCCACTTAAACTGCACATAGTACGTCTCATCCCATCCACTTAAACTGCATATAGTACGTCTCATCCCATCCTCTGCATATAGTATCTGTGCTAGGGTTTAACAATGAATCACCTTGGCTGCTGCAATGATTTGTTGAGCTGTACGCTTGGATAGGTGCTCCACGCTGTGGACCAGGCTGTTGATGTCAGCAGATGCAAGGACTGAGATACTCTTGTACCCAGCTGCATGCAACATTTTTGCTCTTGCCTGTTGAACAAAGATGTGTCAAATGAATACCATCAACAATGGGAAGATTTGCACAGATGCAGTAGGCAGCTGGCATCATTCTCAGCATATAATGATTCTATAACCAAAATGTTTACTTTTACCACACTAACTTTGATAATCTTATAACTGAAGGTACAAAAAAATTATTGTTAATTAAGTTAATTAAGCATATTTAGTTTTTAAAAACACAATAATGAAGATTATACCTAATTTTATTATTTTCCATAAAATCTTTAAATTTAGGTTCAATTAAACTTTAAACATAAAAAAAATAACTATTTGAATAATAAGAAGATGGCAATACGTTTCAATACCATGCTGAAAGATGTACTCTAAACAAATTCCTTTCATATAACACAAAAACAATTAGCAGCCTACCAGTTTAACGCCTGGGATTTCCATGAGTGGTAATAATTCTATGCTCACACAGTAAGTTAGTTTTTTTATGAAATGATCGAGCAGTTCTTGGTAGGCCCAGAACTCTTCCAACTCCTGGACAAGAGAAATTTAAAAAAATCATTTATTGTTTTGTATAAGTAGCATTTCTGGTAACCAAGACTAGCCTCATGGCTCAGTGACCAAACAATGGTCCAGTCCTCCTTACCCAACATGTGCTTTATTAGTTATTTTAATGAAGTTTCAAATATGTAAATAGCATCCAAAAATAAAAATAAATAAGTCACTTGACACTTATTTTGATAATTTTCCAGTATTTAGTAATAAATCTTTATTTTTATACCTTACAGAAGTGAAAAATGCATGAAGCAAAAGATGCAGCCTGGGTGAGAAGATTCTGAATAAAACCACGCGTCTGAGAAAACCTGTTTGCCACCTCCCATACAGATTTCTGATTCCAGAGGTCCCACAGCATCAATGACAGATAGAATCTCTGGATGGTCAGCTCACAGACTTTCTAGAGAAAAATAGAAAAAAATGCAGACAGCACTGTTACAGATTAGAAGTTTATGGTTTTAATAAAAAAAGATTTGTGTAACAAAACTTTATATAGGTAGTGCTAGCCTTATAAGGAGAAGATACCACCTCTCTAAACTTCTAGTTGATATTTGTCACATTGTTATATGAAAGAAACCACACATAATTATTTAACAATCTAAGTCTATTACAATAGTTTTGCACTTAATGTAAAAGAAAATTTTTATATATATTTACTTATAGTATACATGTAGAACATAAAATTAAAGACTTATTTACATTAAATTTCTACACCTTATTCAAGTGAAAGTATATACTGTTCAAGAATTTGCTTTCCATTAAAAGGTTAAAAAGACTCACTGTTCTAGGTTTGTGCCCAGCAGCTCTCAAACCGAGGTAGTTCTCATGCACCTCTATGGCCCCAGCAGTTTTCAGTTCAATTTCTGTCAGTTTACAATACTGGGTGCAAAAATTGATAATATATAGTTTCACATGTTATGCTCAACTGCAAATCCCAGAAGAAAAAAAATTGTTTTATTTGTAGAACAGTTAAAACAAATCATTTTATAATTTTCTTACATGAGATTTAACCAACAAACAAATATGAATAGTTATTGTCAGAAAGTCAAAATGGTTTATGTTTTTACTAGTTCATGTACCCAAAAGTTTTTATCCAAATAGTTTCTTTTTCAAACATTTTATGGTTTCTAGCATTTTTGTTTTGGAATTTATTTTTCTAATTTAAGTTCCTTGCGCATTATGCCTTATTTTTACAAGGGTTTTTATTCTAAACATGCACATCATTCTTTGAACATTTTGATAAAATTCATAACGAATTATGGAAGAACACACTTTTTATAATTTAGAAAACAACAAATTTAAGGTAGAATTTGTACTGGGGACTTCAGAGCATGAGGGAACCTTCAACAATTATTACAAATTGAACAAAAATTAATTTGGTTGATCTATCAATAAAAAATGCACATTCCATTACAGATGCAGGAGGAATCAAATCTTTGGAATTTGTGAACAAGAACTTCAGATTATGAGCATTACAGAATAACCAAAGTGTACCATGGGTGAAGTTGGGATAAAACAACTAATTGTTAGAATTCTTTTTTTAATAAAATAATAATAATTTATAACTCTATTTGTGGATAGATTTAAATATATTTATTCCCTGTCATCTCACTTTCTTATTACCTGATCAAAGTATACTTTCCAGTCTGGCACCACTGAGCCAGCCATGTCGTAGGGGGTGACAAGATATAACAAATGCAAGTAAGTTGACAGATTGAGTGACTCCTTGGCTTTGTTCAAGTCTCTGTAGAGCTGTCCACTATAGGTGTGGTCGATAGATCCTGAGGTTGAAAATAAATTCCATTTATGCAATGATTTATTTTACTAGGTAAAAAAATAATAATTAATTTTATAGCAATCAGTGTCTTAAAGTTTGAATAACATAATAATAATACTCCCATTTCCTTCCATACATATCTGGGAGAGTGGATTTACATCATTTGAAAAAATATGTGGAAAAATAATTAAATTTGGTGATGACATGAGGTAACATCAAAGAAAATATCAAAGAAAAATCAATCTGAATGTTGAAGCCTGTATTATATTGAAATATATTGTACTGAAGAATATTTTTTTCTTTGTGGTTTCCTTATTAAAAAATGCCAAATATAATGTATCAGGGTCATAGGTCACTTGACTCAAATAATTTTTGGAGACCCTTGTTATATAATACACAAAATTTGTAATAAATAAGGACATAGGCTATTTTTTCTCTGCTCTTAACCTTTGAAAGTGGCATTTCCTAAAGAAGTAACCTGCAGAAGACATTTCTGTTCAAGGGTTTCATCATCAGTTCCCCTGGTCTGCACAACTAACTCCTCATCTATCAGGTACTGCAGTGCGTCCCGGGTCAGAGTGGCAATGTCTGCTCCAAGACACCCTGCCTGGATGTGGAGCAAGGATTTCTGCATGAATTCAAAGGCGGTCTCTGTTGTTGACACCATCTGTGGAAGTAAAGTGGTTGGTTGAAAGAAACAGTTGTAGGACTTTTTTTTATTTCAATTTCAAACATCACAAGGGGAGATAACAAGGGAAATAAATGCAATCTCAAAGTAGGTACCACAAACTGGCGTAAAAACGCGTTTTTGTGTCACGGAAGCCTGTATTTAGTAACTTTTCACTTAATGTTTTCTATATTAAAAATTGGTCATAAACTAATAAAATTGGTACCATTTAAAAGTACATTTTAAGCACTCCAATTATATGTCATTTTAATTGTTGTTGAAATAACAAAGAGTATTGCATTTATCGCATGAAAACCATCACCAAAGTGATTTTTTATCGACAGTCAAGCGATCATTTTTACCCCCGCGCTATTCAATCGCCGTGCCGTTTTTGGTCATTCGTAGTATTTCGTCACAAATAAGTGTATCGTGTGCAGAAATGAATGCCCTTTAGTTTCGTACCAAATATTAATGTAACGTTACAGTTTAAATATTTAAAAATTTAAAAAATCAAAGAAATTGATAATTTACTATTTGATTTTGGCAAAATATGAAATGTTAACCAACATCATTGGAAAGCTCGTCCTTTTTTCTTTTAAAATACGAAAACAACACTTCATTTCTAAGCATCAACAAAAACGGCCGATTTAAACAAAGAACCATATAAAATTGATTCACCCCGCTTGTTCCCGATATGCGAAAATGGCTGATAACCACGTTGACAACGCTCCAGAAGTTTTTTCTAAATTGACGGTAGCCGATCTTAAATGTTTAGTAGGTAAGTAAAATCAGTAAAAATAAGTTGTTAAATGGTTTGAAACTGTGTCAGCTATGTTTTAGTTCTTTATTTCTTTAGAAAATTTGTATTTATGTAGATATAAATATGTTCGTTTGTCGCCGATTATTATCGTTTTTGAGTTTTGTCAGATGACTTAAACCCCCCTCTGTTTGTAGTGAAGTCTAATTTTTTCTAATTGCTCAATTTAAAATGTTATTGTTTTTTCTGAAAGAGGATACGTTGAAGAATAATAACTACTAATTTTTATAACTAGCAAATGATATTATCATATTTAATTTTAATAAATAAAAAAGGTCACGTGATCATAATATTTGTTGTCAATGTAAACAAACAATGAACGTTAAAAGTAGAACAACTCGTAAAGTTAAGAGATGGTCAAAGTAATGCATTATGAATAGCATAAAGTAATTTCTGTTATTATAGGTGGATTTATGTTAGACTGAACATTTATAATTTGTTCAATTTTGTTTTAGATGGTGAACAATTCGCCGCTCTAGAGAAGACTTTTCTGGCTATAACTATAAGGAAAGGAAGAAGGCCATCATTGCCTACTCTATTACTTCTTCAACTCTATGTTTTGAAGGAGGAAAATAACAAGTCATGGGAGCAGGTAATTATAATGATATGCCTAAGATAAGTTATTCAGTGTAATAAACATATTTTGTATTCTACTTCTACCAAGTTAAACATTTTATGAATTTACTAATAAAGCCTGAACATATCTTTTCAGCTCGAAACCTGGTTCTCTCAGATCAAAGTATGTACCAGTACCAGTCGCAAAGTTCAGAAGTGTGTGGAAAAATTTCTTTGCAGTTTGAACTCCCTTTCAACTTTGGATTATTTTCATTATTTGGGTAAAGTTCTGAATTTGGATTTCATAAGCCAAAAAAGAAGATAACCAATTTGGTGCAAAGTAAAAAAAAAATGAGGCATTTAAATGTTAAAAGAAGACAACCTGAACGTTTCAAAGCATTTATAAGTGTTATATTTATTGTTGATATTGTTCCTAACCCTGTCATTGTTAGTATCAACAAAGAACCATTGTCTTGTGAAGTTGATGAACTTAAATTAAAATTACAACAGGCTTTAGACAATGCACAGTTACTTAGTGTACGAGTTAATGATTTAGAAATTGAAAAATTGCAGCTACATGAAAATATTAGTAATTTTCAAGAAGAATTAAATATGTTAAAAGTACAATTGGTAAATGATGAAGAAAATAGAATATCATCTCTTAATAAAATTAAGCATCATAAATCAAAACGAAAGAGTGTTATTAGAAATCTTCAACAAGAAAATACAGATTTTTCTGTTCAGTTTCAGTTAGACTATCAGAGAGATAATGAAATTATTGAAATTAAAAGTAAAAGACAAAATAAAATCAATGAAAGTAAACACTGAGTCTATTTTAAATGCCAATATTAATTGTGAATGTGAAAAACCTGTTAATATAAAAGATCCAAACAGTTATTAGTTTGATGTCAGATTATGTAAATGTTTAAGGTATGCAGCGTGTTCTAGTACTTAAAATAAAAATGCAGGTCACTCTAAATCTGTAAACGTTACATTTTATTAAATGTTAAAATTTTGCTTGCACTTGCACTGTTCCAGCCATGTTTGTATTGTATATAAATAAATAATGGGCTCATTGACTGTTGAAATATGCATAGCTATAATTTTTCTGTAGTTTGATATAATTAGCTTATCTCTTGGTAAAACTATTGATTTTATGCAATTTTTTTTAAATGGCTGATTTCTCGCTTCATGTGAACCCGTGCACTTTTCTAACAGTTTTTGTATTTTCAATGCACTTATTATAGGTACACATGCTGTTTGAGTAGGGTACATAGACCTTTACTTCCCATACATTTTGATACAATTATGATGCGCTTTCAATACACCTTATAAAACAAAAAATTAAAAAAATTCTGTATGTGAATGCTTTCACTGTTCCAGCCATGTTTGTAATGTATATAAATAATTAATGGGCTCAGTGACTGTTGAAATATGTAGAGCTATAATTTTTCTGTATTTTGGTATAATTGGCTCAGCTCTTGGTTTAACGATTGATTTTTTGCAATTTTTTAAAAATGTCTGATTTTTTGCATCTTATGAAACATTGCCTTTTTCTAACAATTTTTGTATTTTAAGTGTAAATTTTATGTTTACACTTGCTGTTTAATTACATAGTCCTTTAGTTACCCTTCATTTTGATATAACTACCATGAATGCTTTCTTATCAGTTGATTTTTAGTGATTTTTTAAACATTACCAAATTTCGCGTTTTTACCTCCCTTTTTATTTTTTTCAAAATTTGATGAAATTCCATTTTCATAAAATAAAAATTTAATGAATTAATCATTTTTTACCATTGAAAAAAATTGAGTATGTTCTCTATATATGTGGGTATGTGTTGAGTGTAAGTAAGTGAGTTTAAGTGATTTAGTTTTACAGATATAGCCTTACAAAATATGGCACTTTTGATGGTGGCAAAAAATTTTCA
Organism: Omphiscola glabra; assembly: GCA_964017045.1. Lineage (NCBI taxonomy): Eukaryota > Metazoa > Mollusca > Gastropoda > Lymnaeidae > Omphiscola > Omphiscola glabra. The sequence continues at coordinate 32,796,935 of OZ024794.1, read as the reverse complement.
AAATAATAAATTTTCAAAATTCATAACTTTTTTACTAATTGAGCTAAATGAACAAGTTTGATATCCACGTTCTTAGAATCATGAGTTCTTGACATGACATTTTAAAATATAGCTATAGGACCGTTTTGAAAAATCAGTTTGTGGTACCTACTCAAAGGTTTCTTCTGATTAGTTTGTGGCACTACTTAAAACTTAGTGGTAGATCCAGAGATAATAAAATCCTGGTGGACTTAACATGCACTTAATTAAAGCTGATGCTGTTTGACCCTCCTACCTTCAAGCCTATTACAGAAAGCAGCAAGCATCGTATCCCTTTGCCTCCATCATAGCCGAGACTGCTGTGGCAGTAATCGTGAGGACCTCCTAGTAAGTCTTTCACCTAAAGTTACCAAATCAAGAGTACAACTTCTAGTTAGGTAATGGAGCTATAAATACAGCTGTTTTTTTAAACTTACAATGATGAATCCAGTATAAATATAAGTTAAATATGTTATAATTATAGATACAAAAAGGTATTTAAACCGTTCCGGATCAGGATGATGCTTTAAACATGTCATAAAAATATATATGTTAACCACTTAATTTTTTTAAAGCTTAGTAAAATATTTATATAGCAACTGAATGGAAAAATTTTTTAATCTGGCTACTTTACTTTGATCTTGTCTTTGCTGTTGACAATAACAATGCTCTCCCCTGATGTGTCGATGCCTGCACGGCCAGCTCTGCCAGTCATTTGTTTGTACTGGCTGAATTTAATGAAGCTATTACCAATGTAAGGACTCCTAAGGATAACCCTTGAGCAAAATAAAAGTAAAAGTTTTAGACTAATTACTATTATATTATATAAGGTGAAACAAATACCGACAAACATCCATTTAACAAAATGATGACTATGTTTAGAAAGAGGATTTTGACAACCAAGAACTAAAAACCATGACTTTGACAACTATGCATTAACACAGAATGGGTCTTTGCAGTTATGGATCAGGTCATCAAAAACTATGAAGTAATAATCGGGACTAAGACAGCCGTGAATTACCTATTCAGATGCTTGAATATTACAAACCTTTTGGCAGGAAGGTTAACTCCTGCAGCCAAAGTTGAAGTACATGTGAGAAGGCAGAGAACTCCATTCGAATAAGCCTCTTCAATTAAAAAACGTTCGTCCATAGTCAAACCACTGTGATGGTAAGCAATGCCAAAATGGACGGTGTATTCTAAAACCGGACAAATCTTCCCATCACCGTCTCTCAACAGCTCTTGCAAAAGTTGTTTGCGCTTGTCTTTGTTGACATTGACCAAGTCCCTGTAGCACATAAATAGATAAATTTTTAAAATTTTAAAATCCAAACCTAAACATAATACCCAGCTTAAATTCAAGTAAAAGAAATTTTTCTTAATTTAAAAATTAACTTTAATCATGCAAAAGTACTACAGAATTTGTATGTCAATAATTATAATTTAAACATCTTTACAGGGTAATACATGCATCCACAAATTGCTTCAAAGGTACAAATTAAAGATAATTTTAGCTTGATATAAATGAAACAAAAATAACTTGATTTTTAATTCAGACTGTAACTGCAATTTTGAGCCCCAAAGATTGTTCATCACAATAATTAACTAACCTGCGGTGTTTGCAGATAAGTTGGCTCAACAGTTGGGCAACATTCTCACAGTTTTTTTTTGTGGGACAAAATACTAAGCAAGATTTTTCTGGTATGACTTCAGTCACCAGACCCAGTAGGAGATCTGGGTCCTCTCTGTGGAGCTCCTTGTTGTACTGGAGGGAAAATACATTAAATAAATAAGATGTGTAGTTGAATAGTTTTGGTTTAAAAAATAGTAAATCCTCAATCAGATTTAGAAATTGGTTGAAACTGAAACAGCAGGCATAAGTGTTAGAAAGTGGGTTCTTTAAAGTTTTAGATAAATGGCAAACTACTATAACAAAAAAAAAAGTAGATAAAAGGTGAAATACTTTTAAAACAGCTGATAAAAAAATGTAGTACTGTTAAAATAGTGTCAAAAGGGTCAGCACTATAAAATACTTTTTAAAAAAAGAGGAAGAGAGTATCATTGCAGTTATAACTGTCAACTATGTCCACATGAAAAAGATGGATACCGGATAGGTTAGGAAGCGTTCATGCTCAAGCTTGCTGTCCTGATCCAAAGCCTTTTGATTCACTTTGAACAAGTTGTCCTCCACTTTGACATATTCCTCCAATGTAACCTGACAGAGTTTTTCAAACAATTGTCTTAGCTATCACATTATACTGGATAAACTGTATTGTCAACCTGATGCCCCCGCACAGTTCTTATAACATGACAATTTACACCACCCTCACAGACATTTTCCACCCTTCCAATCGTATTTCTTGCATCCATTTAGAATAATCTCCTCTGGCATTAAACATTTTTTTTACTGAGTCACTTTCACATTCAACTGTAAAACTCTGTTTTCTTCATGACAAATTAATCCAAAACTGATGTTTCTTATCCCTTATCAGATTTGTTGTATTTTTTAAAACTTAGCTTGGCTTTGAAATCTTAACATGGCCCAAAGAAACTTGTTAAATGAACAGAGTTTCACAAATAAAGCATCTGAAACTGAATATTATTTTCAAAAAGTTTAGGAGCTCCAAGCACTGTTAGATTTGGTTTTCAACGTAATCAACAAACAGCTTTCAAAATAATTTGCATTCTTGTGTTGCTGATTGAAAACAAACACATTCTGAATAAAACATAGTATTTAGTTGGTACACACCGGTCTGAAGTCATTGTAGTAAACCTCTGCAGCCAAGAAATCCTGTAGGTCCTTGATGTTGTTTAGTGTCGCACTCATGCCAATAATCTGTGTGGCACCTGAAAGTACATCATTGAACCAACAGTCACTATTTAATGTTAACAATTTTTTGTCACGGTGATAGATTTCAATAATACTAATAATAGGAAATATGCATGGACATGATTTTTTGATTGCGAGCTAGGAACGTACTAAGCCTATTTAGAGCGGGAGCCTTAGCCAACCAAATAAAAAAACGACTCAAAGGCAGACCCAGGCTTAGATGGTTAGATGATCTGGAAAAAGATCTACAGCAGCTTGGAATCCATGCATGGAAAAGAAAAGCATTAGTTAAGTCTGAGTGGAAGAAAGTGGTGAGGCAGGCCAAAGCCCTTAATGGGCTGTAGCACCACAACAATGGATGCTAATACTAGATTTTGTATAATAAAAGTATGCTTATAATAATAATAGGTCCTCTATCAAAGTCTTTCTTAAAATAATAACATGTTTAAACAAAGCATGGAGTTCTGAAGGACAGTTATTGATTCAATATAATTATATTCAACACTGTCAACAGGTTCTTTCATCATTATTTCGGAGGATACAAATACTCTGAAAATTAGAATAAAAACTTAATAGAGGAATACAAGCCCAGCTCAATTTTTGTTCCTTGCATTATTTAAATAATTAAGATTGATGCAAGTTAACAAATTTATGATTGAATCACTTGTTTATGTGATAGTGACAAAGTTTAAGATTTTGTAAATAAAAGAATAACGTTTGCATTAGTATTTATAATTTGTAGATTGAAAATAAACTTTACAACGCTTAAGAAATTTTACCCACTGTTTGCTGTTGCAATTTTCATGAGGGTGGCTTCTAACGTTGCTCCTCTAGAACCACCTTCTCCGATCATGTGGAGCTGGAAATCAATATAAAATTTAGAATTCCTTTTTTAAAAAGCCCACAAACATATTTATGTTTCGCTGCGTAAAAAAAATTATTTTATAGTCACAATCAAAAAAGGAAAAATTAAAATGTTCCATTTTTTAAATAGAATGTCCCATTAGACAGAGAGAATATCAATGGGTGCCTTGCACGTATCATTTTCTCTTAGATAGTAAGGCTCAAAATGTTGATATCAAATAAGAGAGGAAAAGGCAGCCTCAAGGCTTGCAATATTTTAATAATTTAAGATTTTTAAATAAAATTTTAGCAATAAAGTAATAGTCTTAGGAATGTACTATAATTTTTTTTTACATTAAAATCAACTAAAGTCGATCTGCTTCATCATATCAGCTGATTCTGTCTTAACGATTACATCTCATCCCTGAAAATAACACATGATATAACCATTAATCTCACCTCATCTACCACAACAAGGCCTAGTGAGGTCATCCTGCCAGTCTCTATCAAACTGTTCACCAGTGAATGGGCTTTCTCTATGGTTGCTATGTACAATGACTTCTTCCACTGTCTTTTGGTTGGTGGAAATCTACCTTTGCTGCCAGCATATTCTTCCACAATAAAACCTAACTCCACAGCAAATTCTGATATGTTTCGAACCTAATATGATGATAAGTAAACAATTTTGACGGATTTTTTTCCTCTTTATCGCCTGGATACATGAAATTGTTTTTTAAAGTCTGATTACAAGAGACTTTAAAAAATCTCCTGCTTATATCCTCTTCTGAAATTTTTTTTAAAAATGCTATGAAAAAAAGTTTTTTTTTAAAAATTAGCTTTTACTGGTGTCCTTTTATATTATGGTGAATTAAAACAAAATACACACACAAAAAACTAGTCTAACCTTTTCTTGAACAATGGAAACAAAAGGTAAAATCAGCAGTGTGTCTTTTTCATAACACAGCAGCTCCCTCATGATGAGCACTTCTGCTACTAGAGTCTTCCCGCCACTGGTGGGCAGACTGTAAATAAGGTTTCTGTGTTCCTTCACAGCCTTCAGTTGTAAACACTCATTCTGCCAGTCTGGGTTTTCAAATATTTAATTTAATATGTTAATTACTAGTGTCAACTATACTTGATATCAATCAGCATTGTCTTTGAATAAATAATTTGTCTTTGATAAAATGTCTGTTAATTTGATAAAATAATTCAAATTTATACACACAAAAAGTTTCTAATATAATGATTTACTCTTGACTTCTATTGAGATCTAACATCCCATTTGTTTTAGCACATCTAATTTAATGTTTTCAACATTTATACGTCACATATTTATACGTTCAACATTTAAAACATTCCAATAACACATTTAAAAATTACAATTAAGCTATATTTTTTAAAAGATTTCATTTGACAGCTGTTAAGACTAACAATTATATTAACTTTTATTTATTCTTGGATATCAGACTTCACAGACTTTTCACAAGTGCCAAATATTTTGCACAAGTTTAAGACACTCCTATATCATCACTTTAAGAAATTGTCTGTGACATAGGCACAAATTAAAGACATCAAAATTATGAACATAAAACTTACCATAAAGTTTTTTAATGCTCCTTTTATTTTCAAACAAAAGTTGCACTTTGGCAGGAAGTCCATAGAAAGGTCCAATGTCCACTTTGGTCCCTTCTTTTCTAATCTGTGAAGCATCAAGTTGAGCTTGCTGTATGGCTTCTTTCTTCATGTCTCCATCCAGGTCTTGTTTTGGTGAAACTTTCCCAGCATTTTCCTTGAGTCTTTGTTTTAATCTTTCTTTCAGTGAACTATTATCTTTAAGTCTTTTATCCCCATTATTACCTATGGGGGTCATGTTTGTCTTTTCACTCTTCAAAAAATAACAGTCCTCCTCATTGTTTGAGGATATATATTTAAAAATCTGTGTTTCAGATTTGATTTCAACTTTTGAAGTTATTGACCTCTGTAATGTATCAGCTGAATGAGAACAATAAGTCTGATTTTTAACTGGTGACTTCTCCCTAAGGTTAGTATTACTTCTTGTTGAGCTTGTGAAAAAGTACTCTGATAAATAATCACTATGGCTGGCTAACTCTGTTTTTGTTGCCATTGTGTTTTCTGTTGTGTTGTTTGTTGTTGTAAGTTCAAGATCAATCACAGAATTATATTTATTATCAGGTACAGAGGAATGATTTAATGTTAGAACTTTCTCTGTACCACAACATACTTTTTCATTGCTGTAACAATCATGAATGAGTCTTTCTGATGAATTTTCACTTTTGTCAATTTCAAAATCTTCAAAAAGGTCAACTTCAGCTGAGCACAGCTCCCTGTTTTCATTTATTTGTTGTGAAGTTGTCTGATCAGGGGTGTAGGTCCTTTGGGTTTCTATTTTGAAAATATTGTCTGATACATTTCTTAATGGAGAGGAAGAAGAAGGCATTTTTTTTATATTATTAGAAATATAAGATTCCCTTTGAGTGCAGTTGAGCAGCTCTGAGGATGCCTCGATATCTATTTCAGCTAGTGCTAAGTCACTCTCATTCAAAGTATGAAAGTCATCGTGATGCAGTCCCTGCAGGTAAAAGGTTAAGTGTGAACATGAACACAATTAAACACAAATTTTTATTTACCTATTATTTCTATTTGTAAAAAAAAAGTAATGAGTCACTAGAATTAATATTAAAATGTTTAAACAAATTAAAGACAAAAGTGGTAAAATAAAATACACTTTTAATTATTTAGTCTACAACTACATCTATTTTCTGTATAAAGTACATTGTGGTATGGTATAAAATTCATAATTAAGTAATGAGGCTGAGACGAGATAAGAATGATTTTTCTTTCACAGACAACCCTTGAATGTACAACAGTCAAAAGTGTATTCATAAAAGTTGTTATATCTTAACTACATAATATACCTTTAATTCCTCTATTACATCTGTTGCACATATCTTTTTATCATTTTTAGAAATACCAACATCAGTAGAGAACTGCTCATCTCTGCCAGAATGGGATCTCTTTCGATGTCGTGATGAAATCTTACGAATAGGACCCATCAAGTTCTCTTTCTCCATAATCTTCATTAATGTGAATGTTAAATTACATTATTATTTTCCTTATATATGTTAAAAGAAGACAAATAAATATTGTAATTAGACTTAAGTTACTTAGTTTAAAGGCAAAATACCATGAAAAATATGCAGAATATTCCTCAAGTCAATCCCTTGCCATCTTGCTACACTTCTACTACAATTAGGCTACTTATTACTTATTATTAAATTTATTATTAGTAAAAATTAGGCCTACTAATAATAACAAATAAAATATCAGTATAGGTATATGTGTGGCCATCCATAGATGACATCTTGCATCTAGGGGTCTAGGAGGAGTAGAGGGGGTCCACATTTTTGTGACAAAGTGTGCCAGGGGGTGGGTGTTAAACGATGTGAAGACACATTAAAAGAGGAACATTTTTAAATAAATTGCTCTTCATCACACTAAACTACAGACATTTTTAACATTCTTCTTTTATACAACAATTATTTTTATTTTATTTTTAAACTATGATCACTGAGAGGATCAGTACCATTATGCAAAGTCTGAAAAAGGACATCTGATCAAGTTACAGGCGTCCATTGGAGGAGAATCTGGTAGCAGTGACTTTGACAGCCATGAGAGTTCATGTCTAAATGTGGAGTTGTGCGTCATTTAATTAGTGGAGACGCGAGTCCCAGAATCAGGGACAACAAAATGGGTGTTTTCATCTAAATGTTCTATGGTCGGGATTCTTAACCTTTTTTGCATTGCTGCATCACCTCTCAATTTCAAAAAATTTCCTGCATATTTATAAATTATATTGTAATATAAATTAAAATAGTTAATTAATTTAGTTAATGTCCTTTTAATTTCCTTAATTAACTTACTAGAAAATTGAAGAAAAAAACTACCAATATACAAGTAATGCACAAACAAAATTCACCAGAGAAAAACATAACTGGTGCTTATCAAAATGCATAAAACTTTTTTTTAATGGAGGAACAACTAACAATGGCAGCACATACAAATTTCTGTATCACAGGGTGTGTTTTCACCCCTGGTTAAACATATTTACAGTAAGAAGGACAGAGGGATTTTAATGAGGGAAAGGGGGAGGGGGGGGGCTGGATGCAAAGGTTTGTGACAATAAATTTGAGGGAGGTATAACTTTTTGTGATTACTTTTTTTTTGGGGGGGGGGGGGGGGGGGGATCAGCAAAATTTGTGCCACGTCTTTTATGGATGGTTCCAAATAGGCACTTAGGTCTAATTTGGCATGATGCTAGATATAATACTAATGTAGCCTAATTTATAAATAATTTACTATTTAGTAGGCCGAGCTAAACTGTACTGATGTACTGTTACTAATAAATTAAATATACTAACCATAGCCATGATGATGACCATGGCCATGACTCAAATACAAAGTTTGATTTTGAAATTCATAAATAGTTTGGCTTAGCTTTAATTTAATCCTTTACCTAAATATTTAGCTTTAGGGGTAGGGCAGCTTAGAGGTTTTATCCCTCTTGGGACGGATGGGCTAGATCATCCCAGGGTGGAGTAGCGAAAAAGATGGATGTCCAATCTATCGGCCCGATAATTCAAGCCTTGAGATTAGCTGGGTAGTCTTCGTACCAGCAAATCAGATTACTTCTTACATATTCCTGCTCATCTTGGCATTGTAATGGTGGCCTGTGTTGATAGTTAACTAGCTTCTGTTGTGTTCAGGAGTTTTTAGCGTGCAGCAAGTAATATAGTAAAATTCCAAAAGGTCTGACAGTGACACTGATCAAAATATCCTTAGTGATTTTGATATTCTAGCAGTGAATCTGACACTGATGAAAACAACCAGGAAAGTATGAAGACTATCAAAATGATAATGTTCACGCTAATGTTCTGAACCCTTGGTTTAGCATTATGGGTCGTCAACTGGATAGAGATGACCCCATTTAATTTTTAGAGAACATAGGTCCTATAAATAAGGCATAAGCACCCCATTTGAGTACTTCATGCTATTTTTTACCCTAAAAATCACTTAAATGCTTATAAGAGAGACTGATAGGTATGCAGACAACTTTCTCATTAAAACCCAGCATAAGAGAAGGTCCCTAGGTCATAAATGGTGGCTTGTTACAGTGAATTTCTATAACTATAGTCTATAGCAACAGAAAAATAGCTGGGGGGGGGGGGGGGGGGGCAGCAAAAGGAGTAGAACTAAGTGCCCAAAACTCAAGTGTTAGGACTTATTCAGGCTTCATCCATCAAAAAATTCACACGTATGATACAAGGAAGTCATGTTTATTTTAAGTTTAGTTTAACAAAAAATTGCATGCATAAATTATGCAAATCAGGATAAATTATTTGCATAAAAGTTTAGATATTAGTTTGATTTATAAAGTAAAGTAAGATTGTATTACTTCTTTCAATTTCCTACAAGAATATATATGGTTTTATATATGTAAAGGAAATAGTTTATTTCTTTATAAATTATTTTGCAATGTGAGTGCCAAGCTCGTAAAACTTAGTTATAGTTACTTAATTTTTTTTTAAGGACTAAGTTATAAGTTAGTAATAAAGTAACTTAGTAAAAGGTGCTCCGTCTTTTTGCCAACGGCAAGCACGAGCGCGACATCATCGTCGCCGGTGACTTCAACTGCCCCGATATAGACTGGACCACGCATACTGCCCACTCCACCGGTAAAGACAATACCATTCAGCAATCACTGATCGACTTGACCTCATCCTCACTACTCACACAAGTGCAGAAGACACCAACACGTCAAAAAAGCATCCTAGATCTAATCTTCACGTCCAACCCCACCCTTGTTAAACAATCCACGTGTGTCCCAGGCATATCTGACCATGACGCAGTGGTGGTTGACTTCTACTCAAAAGCTCAAATAACGCGCCAGAAACCCAGGAAATCTTACAAGTTAGGTAAAGCAAACTGGGACAAGATCAAGCTTGATCTCGCCGCCACTGAACAGGCCATCCTGAAAAAATACAACGAGGAAGAGGATGTAGAAACACTATGGTCGACCTTCAAATATGCCTTATTCAAAAGCTTAGATCAAAATGTCCCATCAGCCACATTAAAAAATCCATGTAATCTACCATGGCTGAACACACGGCTCAAGAAGCTGCTGAAAAGAAAGAAAAGACTATTGAAGAAAGCCCAAACTACCAACAACTGGACCCTATACCGCCAGTTCCAGAAACACTGTCGTAGGGAACTAAGAAGAGGCGAGTGGCAGCACATAAATGGAGTCATTCAAGAAGGCCTTGAAAACAACATCACAAAACCATTCTGGCGCTACATATAATCCAAGAAGCAAGACAACATTGGCGTAGCCCCTCTACTAGAATACGGGCAACTTGTAAGCGATAGCCAATGCAAAGCTGAAATTCTCCTAAGGCAGTTTCAATCTGTCTTCACCAAAATTACCACAACAGTACTACCATCCCTAAAACCTTCACCTGGTACAATTGACCCCCTCAACATAACTGAACAAGGAGTAGCCAAACTTCTCAAAAACCTCAAGCCCAATAAAGCACCCGGACCTGACTGTATCCCAAACATTGTCCTAAAGACCCTGGCTGACAACATCGCCCCAACCATCACCCGCATTTTCCAAAAGTCGCTTGACTCCGACAAACTCCCACTAGACTGGCTTGATGCAAATATCACTAGTGCCTACAAGAAAGGTGACCGTCATAACCCAGCAAACTACCGCCCAATATCCCTGACCTCCGTTCCATGCAAAATTCTGGAACACATCATCTGTCGTCACATCATGAACCACCTTGAACACTACAACATTTTTACCACTCTAAACCACGGTTTCCGCTCTGGATACTCCACAGAAACTCAATTAATCATCACCACCAATGACCTCCTTGCCTCCTATGACAAAGGTAACCAGGTCGACATGGCAATTCTCGACTTCTCCAAGGCCTTCGACACTGTTCCACACAGCCTTCTTCTACACAAACTCCACCACTACGGCATTACCGGCAACCTTCACTCCTGGCTCTCAACATTTCTAACAAAACGGACCATGCAAGTAGTGGTAGATGGCGTCCGATCAGGCAAAGCCACCGTAGACTCAGGAGTTCCTCAAGGCACAGTACTGGGCCCCCTTCTCTTTCTCTGTCACATAAACGACCTCCCTGATACTGTAAAATCTCAAGTGAGGCTGTTTGCAGATGACTGTCTTGTCTACAGAGAGATAATCGACTACGATGACCACAACCAACTTCAAGCAGATTTGGAGTGCCTTATGAATTGGGCAGACAAATGGGGCATGAAATTTAATGAAACCAAATGCTACATAATGAGCATCTCAAAAAAAAACCCATCAAGCTATATGTACACCCTAAATAGGACAATCCTTCAACAAGTAACAAACAATCCATACCTTGGAATTCTCTTCTCAAATAACCTAAAATGGTCACCCCATATAAACAAAATTTCAAAAAAAGCCAACTCCACACTAGGTTTTATTAGAAGAAATCTGCGCCACTGCCCAACATCCTGCAAACGAAATGCCTATCTTGCACTCGTTCGTCCGATACTAGAATATGGTGCAATCATCTGGGACCCATACCTCAAGCAAGACGTGGACAAATTGGAGCGAATCCAACGTAACGCAATGCGCTTCATAGCACGTGACTATAAAACCACCACGCCTGGCTACGTCACTGGCCTTTTAAACAGATTTGACATCCCCACTCTCAAGGACAGACGAGAAAAGATCCGCCTAACATTCTTATATAAAATGGCCATGGGGCTAATTCCGGCCATCCCAGCAAACAATTATCTTACCCCATAGAAGCCAGGCCGATTAATTAGAGCCAAACAGTCACTTAACACTGACTTAACATCTGACAACCCCATGAGAAATTACACCCGAAACAATAACAAATGCTTCACTTAGGTACGTCGAAGGTCTCACGCGCATGCCGTCTGCGCATATGGAAAAATAACGCAAAACGTGTACGGCCATTTTAACATTCGTCTCAGTGGTTATCTCGTTTTTTTGTGTTTTACGTCACAGTTTTCTAATAATAAACTATTTAGTCATCAGTGACGTAGAGCACATATTTTTTCCAAACACGGAGGTATCATTTTTGCAGCATTGTGTATTTTGTAAGTGGCAACGGATTTATTTTTATGGATCGATATTTATTTATTATTATAACTTTTTAATGCAAGCTCGCGCCGCATAGCGCTTTACCCCGCCAGAGCTTGATTTTTTCACAAAGAGGAATAACTTTATTTCATTAATATTAGCAAATGCTGAAAAAAGTTATGCACCATCGAATTTTTGAAATTTGAGTATTTCATTAGTTATCCCCCCTCAATTAAAAAAAATTGGGTTGTCGGAAATGGCTTCGTCATTAATATATAAATATGAAGATATAAAAAAGATGACTGTTATTGTTAATCTTCAAAATTCCGTGGAACACTTATCAGTTAATTAGTTGGATACATTTTAACAATATTATTAGAAATGAATGCAACCCAGTAAATTAAAGAATTTTTAAAAATTTTGTTTTGTGTAGTCTGTTGAATTTCGGACCAGTTTTGTCCCTTGATTTACATTAATATTATACACTAATAATAACTAACTAATAATAATAATAATATGTATAATATCAAAGTTAAGAAATGTTATGAATGAATGGCGTAATGTTTTATCGGATCTTCTTTATTGAATCAATAATAGTTTAATAATTTTAATAATAATTGGTATTCTCTAGTTAGTGACATTTAACTAATAAGTCTAATCCTAATAATAAATAATACTAATTACTGTCACTGGACTGGTACAAATTAACAAATATTACTAATAAACTAATAATACTAAAACTATTTCATTATTACAACTGCATTTACATTTACAGGCATAATAGTATTGAAGTTAGTATTTTAAAAATATTAATAAGGCATTTAATTATAATTTAAAATAAATATCATCATAGTAATTATTTTTTTATTTAAGTGTAAAGCATGCAAAAGGCATAGGCTACTATTTATTATTTCTAATAATATAAAAGTAAAAGAAATTAATAGTTATTAAACAAAAAACTTGAATAATATTAAAAAGCAGTAAGAAATTGTGTCTGTTCAGGATATGAATATGATTAGATGTTATTTCTAGGTTTCATTCAGACACGAGAGAAAATGTTAATTTCCATCAACAAGGAGGCATGTTTGGAAAAATTATAGAGAGATTGTAGATTTATAAAAAAGATCAAGCAGTTTGAAGAGCAGTCTAAATAGAAAATGATAGACAGAACATCCCCATTACCTTTTAAAATTTAATCTCACATATCCCAGTACTGGTATTAGTCTTATTGGTGATATTAGTAGTTTTTATTTATAATCTTATACATTCAACAAAAAAGACTTCTACTAACCTTTCTTAAATATAAGAATTGATTTAAAATTTAACTTAAGCATATAATTCATTAAAATACAATTAACATTAATAATAATATGTTGTTTTTTTTCCTTTACAAATATTAATTTTTCCTTTTTACTGTTTATGTTTTTCTTAACATACCCTCATATAAATATTTTAAAAAAATAATAGTCGTGATGCTATATAAAAGTTTTGATGTTTATTGTGTTGTATATTGCATTGATAATGTGTCCTGAAAATCTGGTAGCATTATCTCTTAAAGAAAAAAGTTTTGGGCAAAATAAGACAGAAATTTGGAAAGTGGGTCACACGTTTTTTTAGTTAAATACAAAGATAAATAAGGAGAGTTTAAAAAATCACCAAAAAAATCATAACTCCACTTCTATAAAAGATAGAAAGATGAAATTGGTGTTTTTGTAAACCTTATAGCTAGCCCTTTAAAATGGTGCATCATTTATTTCAATATGACAATATTTAAAATTTCTGTCAAAGTACCTACTTCACTGTGCCTCGGAGTAACACAGTGCAACATAAGCAGTCATTCTTTCCACGCACCATAAATTGCTTGGAACAACCTGGACAATACCGCCGTGAACTCGACAACGATCGAAAGCTTCAAGGCCGCCCTGGCATCTGCTAGGGGCCGTTAGATTGGCAACATCGCTTCCCCAACCGTTGCACATATGCCAGTATATGAGTATATGGATGCAGCAACGTACCGAACCAGAACAGAACAGACACCCCGAAAAAAGGCTCCATCCCGAAAGGATTAACTTGGGCCTTATTCCTATTTTTATACTTAAGACTTAAGATTAACTAGTCTAATGGAATGGAAAAAATTCCTTACCACTGTATATTACGACCAGACATGAGCGTACCGAAGCATCGTAGACAGCGCCATTCAAATTAATTTCCAAGTGTCAAATTTAAGTTTAATTTTAATTTGTAAATTGTGTTGTGCCATAGCACAGCAGTTTACTATCCGTATCCAAACAGGATGTACAGCGTCGTGTATACAAAAGTCAAATATTTTATTCGCTACATTATAATTATTGTGACAGATCTCATACGCATATATTATATATATAAATACCAAGTTTCAAATTTGTTATTCTTTATTGTCTTTTTTTTAAAATCAAGCGCTACTTTGAATTAAATGAAATAAGAGGAAACTTTCGATAATGCGGTATCTACTACTTGTATACACAGCTTATGACTGAATTTTGTAATTGATTCCTACGCCGCCGCCTCAATCATTGGACTGAGTGAGTGCAGTATAGTAGTCACAGTAGTAATTTAAATTTAGTAGTGATTTTAATTTAGTAATTTTTAATGAATGCTCAAAAAATATCAACACTTCGACTTCATCAATAATATTTAATTCATTGACAAAAACAGTGAACGGTATTGGGGTCTTGGGGACAGACTGTGGCTGTGACACTGATTAAAGTGATTACTGAAAGTGTAACTGTTAAAGTTACTAAAACTAGTTTAATTATTAACTGGAGAGAGAGTTAGAGTTTAGTCCAGTAACGTCAGAATAATGCTGCACAAAGTATGCCTAATAATATTAGGATTAGTGCCTCATAACTAGTAAGATTTAGGAGTATTAATAGTATAGTGGTGAAAGTGTAGCTCTATATTTTGAACTATGACTATGAATCTATGAAAAAAATGATGATTTATGAAGACATCGGCTGCTGTCATCGCATCGAACAATATAATTTATAAAAGTCGATTTCGAATTAGAATCATTTGAATTAGTATTATTAGACTAAATTAGTATTGCCTGTTATTGTAAATGTAATTGTTAAGTTATACTTTATAGGCCCCTACCAGCCAAATATTATTTTAATAATTTAATTATAAATTAATTAATTTTTTCTATTAATTAAATCTCTAGGTCTAGGGCCTAGATGGCATCCTTCCGTCTTCGCGAGACGATGAAGTAGCTATATTGTAGTCTTACACTTCGACGAGTGGCTCACTAGGCCAATCCTGGAGTGACAATGTCGACTGCATTTCTCGCTGGAGAATATTGATTCCTGGTTAATTTTGGCCTTCCGTGCTGTTGCAAGGGCTTCGTTTTGCACATCTTCTGCCTTTTTGACTCCTTCGTTCACTGCTGTTTGCCAGCTGGAATGTTGTTCGGCAATGATCTCCCATTTGTTGATATCTATGTTGGTTTCCCTCATGCTCCTTTTACAAACGTCCATAAATCTCAGGCGTGGCCATCCAATAAGTCTTGTCCCTTCTACCAACTCTCCATACAACAGCATCTTTGGAATATGGCCTTCCTCCATTCTCCTTACATGGCCTAACCAGCGAAGGCGCCTCTTGCTAAGAGCGGAGAATATGCTACACATTTTGGCACGTTCCAAGATCTCTGTGTTAGGCACCTTGTCCTACCATCGTGTGCATAAAATGTGACGCAGACATCTTTGATGGAAGCTGTTGAGTTTCCACTAGTGACTGGTGTATTTGGTCCACTCGTCACTGCCATGTAGGAGCGTACTAAGCACGCATGCCTGATAGACACTTAGTTTTGTTTTTTCAGTTAGATTGAGATTATTCCACACCCGCTTATTCAGTTTAGCCATAGTTGCTGCTGCTTTTGCGATCCTGATGTTTATCAACGGAGAAAGAACTAGAAATATTGGATCCAAGATATGTGAAATGCTCAACAACCAACAGATTATGGCCCTCAATAGTTATTATTGGAGGGAACGTTACTTCTTGCATCATGACATAAATTTGAATAAATAATCTAGGGCCTATACTATACTATGCACTATAATAAAATATACTTATTTCTATAGGACAGGGCCTGCCTGAAAAAATGCTACATACATTAGACATAAGATTACAAGTACCCCCCAGGTATTACTATTAATTATTTTACTAAATTATTAATATTAATATTAGGGTATTAGGCCTAAATAGTCAGCATAATTATGTCAATGTCATAGTCTATAGTCACTATAGTTTTATTTTACTGAATTAATTCTAGAGTAATTCATGTTAACTAAATATTACTACTTTGAAACTTTTTTTCAGTTTTTGTAATCATTTATTGATATTTTAAATTTTTAGCTGGTTCTAGCCTTAACCTGTATATAATATGTATGAGTAGGTAGATAAATTTGGCTACAGGCCTTCCTCCTATATTCTATATTATTTTATTTATTTATTTATTTTCCCAGATGTGAGATTGACTAAACAATTTTGAGATAACTCATCCCATATCTTATTCCATCTATCCCTGTGGCGCTACAGCCCACGTAGGGCTTTGGCCTGCCTCACTACTTCCTTCCACTCAGACCTAACTAATGCTTTTCTTTTCCATGCTTGGATTCCCAGTGGTTGTAGATCTTTTTCCAAATCATCCATCCATCTAAGCCTAGGTCTGCCTTTGAACCGTTTTCCTCTGTGGTATTGGTGATGCACCCTCTTCACTCCTCTGTCATTTGGTATTCTCTCTAAGTGTCTTGACCAGCGTAGCCTGCCCTTTTTTAATTCTGCTACTATCGTGGGATCCTGATATAGACTGTACAATTCATGGTTGGTTTGTATTCTCCATCCATATTCATCCTTTGTTGGTCCATATATTTTCCTGAGAACTGTTCTCTCCCATGTGTTTAATAGGTTTTCTGCCGTTTTTGTTAGGGTCCAAGTTTCACTTGCATATGTTACAACTGGTCTGATTACAGTTTTGTTTTATAAATAGTTTTCTTTGTTTCTCTTGTAATGTTTTTACTTTTCAGTATTCTCTGACAACTGAAGTATGCCCTGTTTCCAGCATATACTTTCTTTTATTTCTGTTAGTAATTCATTTCTTCACTTTCATTTAATAAAGATCCTAGGTATTTGAATTGATTTACTTTTTCAAAGGTCTGGTTTCTAAATTTAATGGCCTCATCTGTCTGTTCTTCTCTTATCATAATCATGTATTTTGTTTTTTGGTTGTTAACTTCCAGCCCAGCTTGTAGTGATGCGTCTTCTAATTCAATAAAGGATTTTGATATTCTTTAATACTTTTCCCTAGCAGTGCTATGTCATCAGCATATGCAAGATACTGAAGGGGTTAATTGTAGAGAGTGCCCATTGGTTGTGGGTCTTGGGTTTCCCTCAGAAAGTATCCTGTTATTGTTCATCGCATGCCAATATGTATGTTTCTCATAACTCTCTCTAATGTTAGGTTAAAAAGTATACAAGATAGTGTGTCTCCCTGTCTTAGGCCTCGTCTAATCTGAAATTCTCTTGAATATTCTCCTTGAACCTTGATTTTGCTTTTTGAGTTGTTCAGTGTTACATGTATCAGTCTTGTCAGTTTGTTGGGTCAGTTCTGCTGATCTTTTTATAGCATTTTTATCCTATCCAACTGCTCATTTATGTTGTTTTCCCTGTTTACTTCCTCCTGTGATGCATCTAGCTGTGCTTCTACTTCATTCTGGTAAGCCTTTGCAGTTAGTGGGTCTTTGGTAAGCTTTTGGTAATCGTATCGTTTCTCTCTTTGATTATGACAATTGTGAGTTATGCTTATTCTCTGCTCATATTTAACTCGTACAAGTAGA
Organism: Omphiscola glabra; assembly: GCA_964017045.1. Taxonomy (NCBI): domain Eukaryota; kingdom Metazoa; phylum Mollusca; class Gastropoda; family Lymnaeidae; genus Omphiscola; species Omphiscola glabra. The sequence goes on along the minus strand of OZ024794.1, from coordinate 32,779,186 downwards.
TGGTCAGAGTCTGCGTCTGCTCTTCGATAGCTTCTTACATCTAGTATATCTGATCCATGCCTCCGATTGATTAGAACATGGTCAATTTGATTGTGGGTGATTCCATCTGTTGAGTTCCAAGTAGCTTTATGTATATTTTTGTGCGGAAACTTGGTGCTGCTAACTGACATCCCATTTCCAACAGCAAAGTCTATGAGTCGGATCCCATTGTCATTGGATTCTTCATGAAGACTTTCCTTGCCAATAGTTGTCATGAACACCTTTTCTTTTCCTATTTTGGCATTAAAGTCTCCAATCACTATTTTAATATCGTGTTGTGGTGCCTCTTTGTAGAACTTTTCCAGTGTCTCATAAAAGGATTCTTTATCCTGATCTTCTGTATCTTCGGTGGGAGCATGTACATTTATGAATGTTATATTGAACATTTCTCCTCGCACACACAAAGAGCAAAATCTTTCATTTTGGTTTGAAGCCTATGACTGCACTGACTGCTTCTTTTTCCTAGCATATTGGTGTTGTTACAACTATAAAATATGGTGTATTCTTTTGTTTTGAGGATGTATGAATTTTTCCATTGAATTTCTTGCAATGCAGCAATAGATATTTTATATTTAACCAGTTGATTTTACAAGGTTGGCTAAGGCTCCTGCTCTAAACGGGCTTAGTACATTCCAAGTCGCAATTCCAAAAATCATGTCAGTATCCAGGCATAGGTCGATTTCCATTTGTATCAGTCCGGGTTTTATTCTGTTGATTGGCTTTCGCAATGTCAATTTTTTAATTGGCCGGGTTGTTAAATAAATAAAGTGTATAAAACTGTAGCAATTTTTAATTATATAGATTGATTTGAATTATTCAGATTACACTGTACTGATCCATACTATTAAATGTCTGTTTTGCACCAATAAAAATAATGGGCAAAAAAAATTCGCCACAAATATTCTGCTGTGGGTTATCAAAATGTAAATAAACCTGACTTTTACGCTGAAATCTATGAACTCAAAGTCTAGTATTCTGCTCTCTGACTTCATGTTTAGAGCCTCAGGGCTAATCAATGTCCCTTTTGTCGACAGGGTTTTATCATATTTTTAAGTCATTTTGCGTGGCACAACTAGCATCATCTAGCTGCCCGTCGGTTGCAGAGCTCTGACCTATACAATACAAATAAATTAGACTGATTTCAAATGCTAAAATACAAAACTTAGAAACGATGTTAGTTTCTTAAAAAAGTATAACATATTCTTGAGATTATCTATCCACCTGTTTTCATCTGTATTTTTAATCAATTTTTTTTTTCAGAGTACTCGTTTAAAGATGCTGATCAATTTTGCACTGCATATTGTAGGAACAAGTGTCTCAAGTGACAAAGTAAACACAGATGGATATGAATGTACCAACTTGATCAGTGAAAACTGGCATCTCAGAAGGAAAGGATTTTTAGCAGAGCATTTCCTGAAGCCTCCTGTTAATATAACATTCCAATTTCCATGCAATGTTTACATTCATCAAATAGTTCTTACTCCATGTGTTGGCCAGCAACAGTCATCTCATCTAGAATTGCTTTCTGCCTCCAGACCTATGTCAAAAAATATTAATGCAAAGAAATTTCATAATGATGAAACTGCAGTGTCTACTCATCCAGGCACTTCCGCTGCTTCAACACACACTAATTCCTTGAGCACTACTGTCTCCACATTACCTATTTCCTATCCAGTTTCAAGACTAACAGTTTTCACGAGTGAGCCTGTTTGTTTTTTCAATCCAAAAGTTGGTACACATTTTTCAAACAATTATCCTGGTGATCATTGCCAAAATAAAGTAGTTATGCAGCATTTTAAAAAGGACCTTCTCACTGCATCAAGCCACATCACAATAAGGATTTTAAGAACCGTTAGTGGCTCAACGGCAGCTGTGAGCAATGTCGACATTTGGGGATGGCCTTCCATTTCAGTTCCTTCTGCCATCAAAGAAAATATTGTCAAGAGTTATAAGGAATACGTTCATCCTATCTGCATGAAAGCTGCCCTTAGCAGTACCCAAGATTTAACCAACAGTGAAAACAGTAACAAATCACTAGCAACAAACGGCACAGTAGAAGAGAAACAAAGTGTGTCTGACATTCCAGAAGACTTCTTGGACTCCATAACTTGTGAAGTCATGGCTATACCCATGCTGCTTCCTTGTGGAAAGAATGTTGACATGACAACATTAGATCGCTACTTTAACACAGAGGCTTCATATGGGAGAAAACCACGGGACCCATTCACAGGTGTGGAATTCTCCGGTGCCAACAAACCTGTTCCTAATGGAGTACTGAAAGCAAGGATTGATCACTTTCTTATGAAACACAGTAATGATAAAGAGATAGGGAGTATTCCTAGAACTGTTGCCGGTGCTGGTAATACTCTTCTGGGTAAACGAAAGGTAACAGGTCAGAAGGTAAATAAAGGTGTTTCATCTCTAATATCAGATCCTATAACTCAGAGCTTGCAAGCAAACAAAGGAGATGAACAAAAAAAAGAAATGCCAGCAATAAATATATCAAATACAGTTTTACACACTTCCACCCAACGTCATCATATTCAGGTCAACACGACTCAAACTCTCACAAAGTCTGAAAGTAGAAAAGCTTCACAAAATGACAGCGAAATTCATCGGGTAACATCGGTAGACTTTCCATCACATGAGACTCAACTTAAAGACAGTTTAAACCTGGCTCTCTCTGCAGTGCGGAGTAGCTTTTCATCTAGTTCAGCAACAGATGCTTGTAGTGATGTAAATGTTGAAAATGATGGATGTTCATTGTGTCAACAGATTTTGTCACATAACAAGATAAAATATCAAATCCCATGTGGTCACATAATTTGTCGAGAATGTCTGACAGCAAGGACCCTTGAAACTTCATTATATTGCGGATTGTGCAACCAAAGTTTTGAGAAAAGATTTGCTGTCAGAAAACATGACAAATAAAAATTAGTATCATTTTGAACTCAAATTTGAAATAAAATATATTGATTAATTTGGACAAGTTACCTAAAACATATTTTTATGTGTTAAATTTGAAATAAAATGAAATTTCTCAATTAACCACAGTTAGTTTTTGGACTTTTACATAATACTATTATTAAAATTGCCCTGTATATTAGAGTGAAGATTGTTTTGTGCCTTTTAATTCCATAGCCGAGTTTATAAATCTCTAAATTCATATTTATGAAAATAATGCTACCCAACATATAAAAGGATGTCTTATCTAATTTTGGATGCTTTAAGTCCAGTTTTGTTCTTGTTTGCAAAATTTTCACATTACATTAAATTAAGGGAGCACTTTCAACACGGGAGCCTTCATAGTTGATTGAGGCAGGATTTTTTTTAATAAGAGTGAGGTAGTTGTATTACGGTTGCTTATAAGAACACATATTTTAAGGACTATGTAGCTTTAATACATGTGAATTGGCCAATTTCTAATTGCTTAAAATAAACAAAATTAAAATGACTGTAATTGTCAGCAGTATTTTTTATTAATCAGTTTTTGTAAAATGAATTTTAAAAATCTAATGTAAAATTTGAGAACAATTAGGTAAAATTATTTTTAATGGACTACAAAGTGTTCAGCTGCACTCTTGAGACAGCTGTTCAGCTGCAGTCTTGAGACAGCTGTTCAGATGCAGTCTTGAGACAGCTGTTCAGATGCAGTCTTGAGACAGTTGAGTCAACCCACTTTGCTAAGATAGGGCTCTTAAAGGAGAGTCTGTACATACATTTTATTTACCAACCTTCTTACATTTTGCATCAAAATACTTTCACACAATGCTCATTCAGGTCATAAAAGTTTAAATACACAATTCTCGTTTATCTTGGTACTGTCATAAAAAAATGTGTACAATTTTAGTGAAACTTGCTAAAGAAAATTACTACTGTATCTAAATGAGCAGTGTTCATCCTGTTTTATGTTACAACAATCTAATTCTAAGCACTAAATTTCTGTAGCACATCGTATCAGCATAAAAAAAAGTTGGCTGTTTCAGTGAGAAGCTCTGTCAAAGCAAATTTAAAAAAAAAATTGTATTAGATGGATTTATATTACCGTTTTTATTACACATCCCATTTCACTTATGTGGAATCATTGTATATGTAACTATGTAAACTTTTTACCCCACATGATTTTTATTCTCTTATATAAAATATTGTGACACTCCTGTGAAATTTTCTGGTGTGTGATTCACACTTGTTGGGAAACATTCATCTTAAAAGACAACTCATTGAAAGAGTCAACAGGGAATAGCTGTGCGTACCCATCACCCATGTTCATTTCTAGTTCTCATTTCAGTCATCTTAAAAGACAACTCACTGAAAGAGTCAACAGGGAATAGCTGTGCTTACCCATCACCCATCTTCATTTCTAGTTCTCATGTCAGTCATCTTAAAAGACAACTCACTGAAGGAGTCAAGAGGGAATAGCTGTGCTTACCCATCACCCATGTTCATTTCTAGTTCCCATTTCAGTCATAAATTTTGTCCATTTAACTATAGGAAGTAAATGGGCAAATCACAGATCGTTAAGACTTTCCACCAAAAAAATATATTGTTATTAACTTCCAGTATCATACCAGATATAATTTCCCCTTGGTCATTAATACTCGTATACTGTCTGAGAGAGAAGGCAAGAAGGATTAAGATGGTTTAAATATCACAGATAATAACCAAGCCTATTATTACTTGGCTGGGAAAAAAAGGGGGGGGGGGGAGAAATCACAGATCTGAGCAGCACCTTGACTAGGATTCTTCTTTGCCCCTCTTACTAGTAATGCTGATCCACCTCATAGGTTTCTGAAACCAAAACTTGACTTACAGTTACAGTATATGGATATCAGCAGTAAATTAATATTTTTGCTCAAAGGCATTAATGATGGTAGCAATAACGTTGAGTGTGAATATTCAAAAAGCATTTGTAAAGGGTACCAATTGTATTTGTATCCTAAGCCAGTTTTTTAGCAATGTGAATTTCAAAATAATAGCGCTGAAGTCTTGAGACAGAGCTGCAGTCTTGGGGCAGCTGTTCAGGTGCAGTCTCGAGACAGCTGTTCAGCTGCAGTCTTGAGACAGATGTTCAGATGCAGTCTCAAGACAGCTGTTCAGCTGCAGTCTTGAGACAGCTGTTCAGATGCAGTCTCGAGACAGCTGTTCAGATGCAGTCTCGAGACAGTTAAGTCAACTCACTTTGCTAATAACAGGGCAGCTAAAGAAGAGTCTGTACATACGTGTTGATAGGAAGTAGGAGTATTTTATTTTAATTTTTTTTAAAGTTGCAATAAAATAATTTGATAACAAATTGCCCATAATCTTTGAAAAATTGACCTATTTTTTTTCTTAGAGGAGGAAGAGTTTAAGTTTAACTCAGTCCTAAGAAAAAATTAATAGTTTTCAAAAAATAGATAAATCTCCTTAAGAAAGTTTTAAATTAGAGCTTTCATGTCTCAATTGCAATAAAAAAATATTTAGTTTGTAAAAGAGGTCAAGAGATCCATCAAAAATAAGTGTGAATAGGCCAAGTTTTCTGGACCAGTTTCCTCAAAGTATTGGCTCATATCCATTCCAGTCTATCTCTGCATCAGCCCACCTAAAATAGAAGACAACATTTTCTCATTCAGTTGTATGGCATAGAGTGATAGAGATAATGCTACAATAATTAATTAACTCAAATGTGCAAATATCTTAACAGAATAAAAGAACACATTGGGTTTTAAACTAAGGACTACCAGATCAGTGAACTTACTTTGTCCTAATGCAGTGTTCAAGTGGTGGAACCAGATCATCCTCAGATGTGGGAGGTTTGTATGACTGGTTTATTGTGCCTAAAAAAAGTTGAAAAAATAAACAAATATTTATTTGATAAGAAATTAAGAAATGATATGATCATTGCTAAAACACACTAAACACAGTTAAGGAATTGTAACTGGTTAATTAAATTGCCACCAGTCTGCATTTAAATTTGTTGGATGCAATACATAAAAAAAAGTGCAGTCCTAACATTAACATTGATGACTCTTGAAAACAGGAGTGCAGGCAGATTTTGCAAACAAAGAATTTTTAAAACAGCATTTAAAAAAAAAAAAACACATCTTTTCATCTTCCAAAAAAAGGTGCCACAGTAACAGTTACAGGACCTCACAGAAGGAGTCTCAGCTGGGGCTTCAAATTAATATTACTTGGTTTAAATATTTGCATTTTTTACACAGCATCATTAACTGAAAGGAGTGGATGAATTTCAATTTTGTTTTTCTTTAACTATGGAAATATTATTGCTCATGTTAAATTCAGATAAATACTTTGTCCTCCCCAACATCAAATTCATGATGAAAGTAAAAATCTATTATAAATGAGAGACAGGGAAATTACAGACCATTCATCTTAAGACAATACATACTAATAGTAAGCTTGATTTCTTCTTGTTGATTACTGAGACCATCATAGTAAAATAAGTCAAATCGTCTCTCTGCCTTCCAGTCATTGACCAAGTCTCGTTTTATGGCAAAAAGTACACTAAAATGGCTCTCACTACACACCACCCAAATTGGATTTTTTGGAGTTTTGTAATAAGTTCCTACCTGAAAAGAAAAGATAAATATATTTATTGAGTAAAATAAATTCCTTTTAATATTTTTTATCGTGATATTTGACATCCAAACTGGAAGATGACAGTTACATATTGCCATCATGCTCAGATATTTGAAGAAGTATGACCTAGAAATTTCATTTACAGTAAACTAAGTTTAAATAAGCTCAATAAATATCCAAGTTCAAAATATGATTAAGAGCTACAGGTAATTTCTAAAATAAAAATATATTTACTTGGCAAGACTTGTAATGCTCAAACAAAGAGAGTAGTCCAATATCAGAACGAGCAGAAATACCCTTAAGAATCACAGTATCTCCAAGACCACTTCCTTCCAGTTGCTCAATATCATTGAAAACATTTGACACAGCTCGACCAGTCAGAAAGAGATTGACTAATTCCTTGATAGCAAAATATTTAAAATTTGGTAATAATGCCAATACCAACAATAACTTTGTATCATGTATCATGATCACATGCTATAACCATGCATCACATGCTATAACCATGCAATATGGTTACATATAACAGCTTATCCTGCTCAAGAAAAATCCCAAGCCTTGTGATTTTGTCATACAAAGTCTACACCATTGTCACATTGGGATGGACGGATGCCAAAAAAAAAAAAAAGACAATGTGTTTATACTAAGTTTTAACTATTTGTAAATATAAGAATCCTTATTAAAAGCCTGGCATATGACTATATTTTTTAATTGGCTTGATTTCAGGAAGATTGAAGCCACACATTCTAGGAGACTTATACAGGTGGCAAAAATGAAAAAAAAAGGGGGGGGGGGGGCACTATATTTTGATGGAATTTATCTAAATCTTAATGTTGCCTCATTGTGAACAAAATTTAGATTTAACTTCTTATCTGATGGAGGTAACAAGATTTCAGAATTATCTATTAAAATTAATTCATTTTGGGTAAGGAACCCCATCAAAATCAAATCCCGTCCTTGTGAGGACAACTCAATATAACTTTTATTAAAAGACATACAAATATTGAGAGAAAAACAACATATTTCCTAAACAACAAAAATTGGGTTTATTTTAAAAGGTCGTGTCTACTTTTGGGTATTTTAACACTTTATTTCTATTTTAACGATAACTATAACAGGTTAAATTGTGTGTAATATAAATTATATACATAATCTGATATGTCAGTGAAACTACTAAAATATTTTTTAAAGGGATAGAGAAGGAGGATAGAAAGAATGACTGTTTGTACAGATGGAGAGGAAAACTATAATTACATTTTTTTCTAGTTTTTACTTTTAAATATAACTAAGTTAGCCCAAACCTAATTAATTAATTAAAATTTTGTTTCATTAACTCTTGTATTTGTTCATCTCTATTAATTTCTAACATGTGTTAAATATTTGTATTTGATAATAAAATGGCAAGTTTTATGATTAGTGTACTTTTTTTAAAGTATCAGGAAGGTATTGTTGAAAGTTAGTAATAAAAAACATAAAATATAGATTAAATTTACCTGTGTACAATACCCATGTGATCCTATAATTGTACTTTGTTCTGGTTCATCAAAATCTGCTCTAACTCTTTGGAGAAAAATAAACAAAAATAATTGAAAGCTTTATTTTTATTATTAAAGTGGACTTACATAGCACGGTACCACAGGCTAGTGCTAGGCTCACCACGCTTCACATTAAAATTAGCAAAAAGAAAAAAAGAAACATGAAATTAAAAAACAGTTACCTAAAATTATTCATTCATCTACCCAAGTACTATTTACCCCTGTCTAGCTATAGATGGCACCCAGCAGCATGAGCATTGTTTATCGGTCAGAGGGTGGTGAAAATGAGTCGGAATTGTAGAGTTTGAAGAGATGTGTCTTGAGTGCAGTTTTGAAAGCTTCAATAGGTCGGTATATTGCAGATGTGTAATGGGAGAGAACCGTAAGTTTTAGTGTGTGTCTTGGGAACAGAAAGAATATGTGTGTCTACTGAGGAACGAAGGTGTCAAAGAAGTGAATAGACAGAAAGAAGTTCAGTAAGATAGGAAGGGCAGGAACCAGAGAAAAAGTTGTGACAGAGAACAAACAGCTTCAATGTAATCATTCCGTTTTTGGCTCTCAGAAAGACTTTTTCTTACTTTAATGCTAATTATAAGCAAGTTATTAAATCATGGCAAATTATTTTGATTTTATGTTGTTGATATTAAGATATTCTGCATATATATAAAATTCTTGAAAAATAAATTAACATTTCAATTCAGATAAAATCCTTACTGGTGAGTTTTTCTGGAAAGGATGGCAGAGTACATAGCAAGGATCACACCTGGACATCCCTCTGTTTCAAACTAAATAAAAAAATTAGGGTTATTTAAAATTCATACACATGATTCTTAAGGATAAACATAAACACTTTAAAAAATTTTATTGAGAATTAGTTTACTTGTTATGGGCATTTTTTAAATACCCATTCCTGAGCTGCAATAAATCAAATACAAATGTTTGTCCCACTAAGAGAAAAAACAACTTTCTTTTTAAAGCAGCTATCTATTTTTTTTTTACATCACAATAAAACTTTAACAGCTTTACAACTCCATTGAAGAATAATAATATTTAATCAATCTTGAACAAAGTCTATTTTTAATAAAGCTAAAAAATATACATTCCTACCTCTGAAACTGATTGTATCATAAAACTGCAGAGTTCCTCAAAATTTGTGAAGGTATATACAGATAACTGAAATTATTGGTTTAAAAAGATGACAATATATTTTGAAAAATCTTTTTTTTTAAATGGTACTTTTGTGATCATTTATGGACACAATCTTTTTCTTTTAGATAACAGGATAGCAGCCCGTCCTCCAAATACATTTCCAATAAAACTGAAAGTGGGGGGTAAGTGTGACAAGAAATAAATTCTCACACACACATACAGTTTACATCCTCCACTAGGAATCTTGGTTATATTCAGTCTAACAACATGTCTCTCGATAATCATATCTCTCACATTTGTCGCTCTGCATACGCCACTATCCGTCAGATCAGCTCCATCCACCACTACCTCACAATTAGTGCAACAAAAATCCTAGTCTATGCTCTTGTTGTCTCTTGTCGTTGGCTATTTGCAACTCTCTTCTGTCAGGTTCACCAAAACACTTCTTAGAAAAACTACAAAAGGTTCGAAACTCAGCTGCTAGGCTAGTTTTAAAGGCAAAAAAACATGATCACATCACACCACTATTTCATTCACTTCATTGGCTCCCTGTACAAGCACAGATTGATTACAAACTCTCTGTTCTCTGTCACAACTTTTTCTCAAATTCTAGCCCTTCCTATCTAACCAAACTTCTCTCTGTCTATTCACCCCTTAGACAGCTTCGATCCTCCGCAGATGCGCATATTCTTTCTGTCCCCAAGACTCGCACAAAAACATACAGGGAAAGATCTTTCAGTGCCCCCAAACAATGGAATTCTCTTCCACTACACATACGCAATATACCATCCATCACAGCCTTCAAAACTGCACTCAAAACACATTTTTTTAAACTCTACTATCCTGACTGATTCCCCCCTCTGACCGATAGACAATACTGCTGGGTGCCGTCCATGGCTTGACATTTAAAAAAGTTATGGAGTGGTTGGGCGAATACACATTTATTTTGTTTTATATAATTAATGTATAGTAATTTTTAAGTTCATGATTATGTTTTGTTAAACTGTATGTAGGTTGGGGTACTACGCTATAAAAAACTTCTTACAATAATAATAATATTACAATGGGAAAATGTAACAGTCATGGTACAGGTAGCAAATAAAATAATTAAATGTTTTAAAAAATATCTAAATTAATTTTTTTAAACAAATGTTTCTTTTAAATAAACAAAAATACCAGGATGAAGAGATGCATGCTTAGGTGTCCTTTCCCTAAATCTGTGAATGCACTCACTAAATAAGAGTTTACATGGCAGTAACTAAGGTTGTTTTTTGTTGTTTTTTTTTAGTGTAAAAAACACTAAAACCTGGAATGGTAAAGCCACGTGACAAGAAAACAAGGGCATGCCAAGGAAATCATGCAAAGCACAACGAGAGGAGGAGAAGAAAGGGAAGACAGAGAAAAAGATGGGAAGATAACATCAAAGAGTGGACGGGACTAAAACTAGGCGATGCTGTGCAAAGAGCAGAAAAAGAGAGAAATGGAGAAGGATAGTTTTCATGTCATCTGACTAAGGGATATGATGATGATGATGAACTAAGGTTTTCAGTAAAACTTCGGCTCACTTTTTCTGTGACGCCATCTTGTTTGAATTTTGTGCTACTGAGTATATGAGTGGTTGAAGAAGGCCTGTGAGAGAAACAGAAAATTAACATGTCTTTATGGGTTATGACTCCTAAGTGGGAGATAATATAACACAATTGACGTTAAAATACTTGTAAAGCTCTGTCGTATCTTTTTTTTAAAATTTTAAGATTGTGAGTGTAACTAATCAAATGTTTTTCATTTGGTATTAGCTCTTACTTGAAAATAAATTAATAAACTAATGGCTCGTATAGCTTTGTTGCTAATGCAACTTTTTAAAGATTATCTAAACTTTTTCCATTGATTCAATTTTAAATATACTTGAAAAATTGGATTTCTAAAGCAATATCATATACTCACACAGTGACAACTGCAGCAGTGAAATTTCCAGCCCTCCAAAATATAGTGCTAAGTCCCAATGCTAGTGCAGTAGATCTTTCTATTCTTGATGGATTTTTACTGAAAACAAAACAAATGCTTTAACCACAGCACCCCAGTTCACGATCATCTTTTAAATTATCTTTAGTTTCAACTTCCAATTATCTGCAATATAATTATTAGTGTTGTTGCATGGAAATGGTACATAGTGTGCAACGAGACTTTGATTAGCTTTCATACTGGTAGACTTCTGCAGTGATATTTTTCAAGGCTCTTGTAAAGGCAAGATCGGTTGAATCAAAGTTATGGTGTGATGTAAATTATCCCATTTTGTTAATACGGAATATTTTGAACCACGAACCATCTGATATATAGCCATATAATATATACCAGTTAACCACCCAAATGAGAGACTTGACCTTAAAGAAAAATTGTTATTTATATTTTGCATTGAAAATCATACATACTTCTACACTTACAATTTAGTGTTTGATAACTTGTTTTCACCAAACAGCATTTCTTGAAGTAGGCATGCTTGAACTGCAGCTAAGACACCACATGGGCCACCCTTTGGTAAGAGGATAAAAAAAAAAAATCATGTCATCCCAACAATAATTTTAATGAAATGAATTTTTTTAATGACGTAAATAAATAAAATTATATGTTCAATATATATGTTCAATGATCTGTATCATAAAAAAATTTTTTTTAATTCAATAAATTTGTTATCTCATACTGTGCTGTTTAACAAACCTACTTTTTTCTGCACTAAGCCATACTTGATATCTGGCAAGTCATTAAAAGTAAAACTCTGACAAAGCCATTCATCACTGTATTTTTGACTAGGAGAGCCAAGAACTATGTTTTTCAAGGCCTGCAAATAAACAAAGCAACATAATGAACAAGAGATACTTTAGTATCATTATACTATCTGAAATTTCATGTCTTTAAGCACATTATAACTAATATATCAGACATCCGTTTAGTTGTGGATTAAAATCCAACAAGCTTAAATAGTGGAATACAAGCTAATACCCCTGAACAAATTCTCATTACCCCCAAAACTGTTCTGATCACATTACAATTGTGAGATCTTCAAAAAGATGTACCAGCAACTCTAATCATGCTGCATCCCAGCCATGCAATCATTGATCAGATAATGGTAAACAGGTGTCATAAAGTCAATTTTATACCAAAATATAAAACTCAAAATTAATAAAGCACATCAAATATGTTTAATATATTCTAAAGTGCCTGTAATTTTCATTGCCAATCATAAACTTACTATTGCAGTTCTTAAGTCAAGTGGTGTGCTGGGTACTTTCAAAACCTTCAGAGGTTTGTATATTAAGGATGGTTTTGGATTGATATTCCCAACTTCAACTTCACAATCGTCAATGTCCCCAAACTCAATGTCCATTGCCTTTGATGAATTCGGTAAACTTGGGTTTCTTAAAGTAAAAGAATAAATTTTAAAAAAGACATGTTGGACCCTAATATTATGGTTATTAAACACCATTAAAACCAAATAAATTGAAAAAATAAATTTCCATATGCAAAGTTTCTTAATAAGTTTCCTTGACACTTTTAAATTAATTTTCTTACAGCTACAATTCAAATTATTCTGTAACAATATTTTTATGCTTGATCACTTACAAAGTCCTATTATTTTTTTGTGCTGGCTTTATTTTTTTTCCCTCAAATATGCTGGAGTTTTCAACTTTGTAAACCTGTTCTGCTGCTACATTGTCTTTAGTTCTATTGTCTAGCCCAATTCTCTGTAGCAAGTTGGCTCTCTCTTCTCCTTTCATCAGCAAGGCTTCAAATGACACTGGAGGATCATCTGGTTTTTTAGGCAGATTTCTCTGCTTTGACTTGTGAGAATCTAAAGGGAACTCTGGACTCGAGTTGTTTGAACTTCCACTGTTGGTCCCATCTGACATGCCAGGGCTATTTGCTAACTCTACAGCACTCAAATTGACAGCTTGCTGAGTTGAGACTCCTCGCTTCAGTTGCTCTTGTTGAGACACTGATAACTTGGGTGACAGTTTTGATGCAGTGTTTCTCAGCCTTTTTGTCAACAGCTAATAAAGAAAAAAAAATTCTTGCTAAATGAAATTATTAATTTGAATAAGAATTTAATGTTTTAGAGAATATTAAAGAGAATAAACATCAGCATAAATATAAAATTAACTGAAAATACTTACAAATTTGATAAAAATAAAAGACAAAAAATTTGAAGTTTAAAAGAATAATTAATAGCTATATCCTGAACAGGTCAACGCACATCATCATTGTTGCTAATGATAGCTCCCCTCTGTTTGGCAGACAATGGACGAGTTTTTGTGGCCATTGTTGAGAACTGCAGAGGTGGTGACTCATAAGGATCCACAGACATTAAACCAGACATGCCACTTCCAATTAAAGTCTCTCCTTCAACATCGTCATCCACAACTAAATCACTAAAGGACTTTTCTGTAACAAAACAATCTGAGTTAGTTTATATCATTGCAACATTAATTTCAAATGTTTGGGTTTATAACATTTCCATTTTTTATCAATATCTTTTTTTTTTTATGGCATTTTTATTTCTTAATTAAAAAAAAAGATTTTGAGTAAATTAAATGATTGTTAGAATAAATATTTATCAATGAACAACCTTTTTTAGCATTATTAGATGTTGAACAGGACTTTGCATTGTTTGTCAAAGAGGACCCATTCAACGGCTGATTAGCTTGGGGACTAAAGTTAATATCTGAATTCTGCCTTTTTAAAGAGCTGCCCTCTGAGGTTATTGACATCTGCCTGCCTGTTAGAGGTTGTCGATCCATAAAACCTTTGGTCATGATCTCAAGCATAGCTTGCAGGGGCTCCTTTTCTTCCTAAAAAAGATAACAGGGGGAAATCTTTTTTTTCTGAAATGACTTTTGTAAAATGCTTGTGACATAAAATGCTTTTAAGTAACTTGAAGAGATAATATTTAGGTTTTGACATTTTCTTAATATTAAAAAAATGTTCTTTATTGAATTTTCAATAGTATACAAGTAGGTCTATACATAATGGGTTTTTTTCTTTTTCAAACATGCAGTATTTCTTGGTTAAGTTCAGAATGTCATTTAAGAACTCTCCAACTGTTTGTCAATAGGGGTTAAAAAGTAACTTCATTCCTCTTTAGACAGGGAGATATAGTTGAACTAGGGAAAAATATATTTCTTCTTAATTTTTAACATAAAGCATTTTTTTAATTTTTCAAAGTCCTTTTAAAATTTCTCAATAAAAATCTTCGGCTTTTTCTTTCTTTATGGTGATTTTCAGTTTCTAGTGTTAATAGCTAAGTGATTCTGTGGCAGGTATAGTTTACATAACTGTATTTTACGGAATATAAGACGCACTTTTTTCTTCAAAAAATTGCCTCCAAAATTCAGGTGTGTCTTATACTTGAAATTAATATAAAAATGGTAAAAAAAAATTATTTTTAAATTGCTTAAAAATTAAGGTGCGTTTTATAGTCTGTCTTGTCCTATAGTCTGTAAAATATGGTAACTCTTTATGAAACCATTTCTGAATCATGACCCTATTTTATAGCAGCCAGGTGAGCCTCGGCCCCATTCCAAACAAGCAAAGTGACCATAGATCCTGATACATTTAAAGGGGTATTTTAAAAAAAGAAAATAGATTTTGCAGTATAAACAAATTCAATATCATTTTAACTTACCAAATTAAATGTAGCGATTGAAATTTTAAAACATAAACAAGCTTCAAAATTCATGGTTAAGTTTTCTTCAGTGCTAACTTTATGTTATTCTCAGCATTTAATCAAATTCTTTTAAAAAAAATTATTAAATTCAGAAGCATCAAAAATCCACTATCACAGAGAGATTTAGAAGAGTATTATTGTGATTTGCCATTAAAAATTGTTTTAAATAAATAATATTTCCATTAGTTTATTGTTTGAGCAAGTGATCCTGTGGAAAACCGTTAATGACCCCATTTAGAATCCCAAACCATGTTGAGTTTGCTCTTGAAACTCATGCCATAAAGGAGTGATGCCAACACAAAAATATAGCAATTGCAAGGAAACAATTTTCACAGATAATTTTATTGTTGTCTTACCTTATTTTTCTTCATGAGTTTCTCCAAGTGTACATGCTTCATTAATGTCTGTCTGTTGCTGATGCTAAACTCATTCCGAGGATACTCTATATCCATTTTTTCTAAAGTTTCTTTTAATCCCTTAAGATTTATTTTTTTGAAAATAAGAGGGAAAAAAATCAAACTTTAATGGTTTTAACTTAAACTTAAATAATCGTGTTTTGTGAATGGTATTTCAATTAGAATTTAAAGTAATAAATATTTGAAAATTAATTTATGTTAAAATGCTTTGTCTTAAAAGAAGTTATATTTATTGTGAGATTGATCAGTGCCTTTGAGAGGTTGAGAGATGCCCATATCCTTTTACTTTTATTAGGTCCTTGATAAAAATGCTAAACTATAGTTATAAAAATTATTAACTATTACAATCTACAACTATTAAAATGCTATAAAAAAATCAAACAGGTTGAAACTTAAAGATATATTATTCTTTAGAAATTTACAATTTTATTAGCAGATCTTTTAAAAGTAAGCCTTGTGTCACTGAGTAAATTTTAATCCCCTGTGCCATAAGGCTTTGGTGAGAGCCTGCTCCCTGTGACAGGTCCTCCTAGGCGGTCTTGATATCAATCTTTAAACCCACTTGTGCTTTATGCTATGTTCAGTACCCCACCAATCTTGATATACAGTCGAACCCGCTAATCTCGACCTCGGTTAATTCGCCAACCCTATTAAGTCGACGTTTTTGAAGTGGAACCGCCAAATTCTCTCTTTGTCTTAGCATTTTCTCATCGGTTATGTCGATTCTTTTATGTCGCCGAACCCTAATATCTCGAGCACAAAAGAGGGCCAAATTTGCCACTTAACGTTGGTTATCTCGATCCCCATGACTAATCGCCAGCTTTTGAAAATGTTACTTATCGATGCCACTTCACCATCCTACCACTGTATTTTCGCGTTTGTATCGACAACCCCATCTTAGCAGTGCATTGTTGGTTGTCAAGGAAATTTGTGGCATACGAGACACATGGGTAGGGGGATTGGTAGGTGTGTCAAAGGTTATAAAAATATCACTGCAACGTATCGTATTGATCATATTGTTGCTTTGTGTGTCACAGTTAACTAGCTATCTGCGGGTGGGGGAAGGTTGGTTCTGCCGAGCGAAATAATGACGTCACAGCACGGAAAGACGTGTTGGCGGACTACAGTGTGTTGTGACTATGTCATGTTACGAAGTGGCTATTGGTACCCGGGTACCAGAATTGAGAGGTTGGGATTAAAAAACAATTTAAAATATTATTGTTGGGTTTGTAAGATCAAATGAGGTATGAAATGAAAGATAATTGAATGTTATACGTTTGTAAACTTTATTCTTCATTTTAACTAAAAAAAACTACTACAAATGACATCCGAATAGCATTAGTCAAAATAGACCCAGACACGCAGCGCCGCCATTCCCACCCGGGTACCATTAGACTCAATGCTATTTGGATGTCATTTGTAGTAGTTTATTTTAGTTAAAATGAAGAATTAATTTTAAAAACGTATAGTACATTCAATTATCTTTCATTTCATACCTCATTTGATCTTACAAACCCAACAATAATATTTTAAATCGTTTTTTAATCCCAACCTCTCAATTCTGGTACCCGGGTACCAATAGGTGCAGCCGTCATGTTAAATATTACCACTACAGCGATCTCTTTATGAAAACACAAAGCAATAGTATACGGGCATACAATAACTGCGAAACATTGTGGTGATATTTTTATATTTTTTCCATTCTGTATGTACATTTTTATAGCATGCCGATCGCTTCATCAAACAAATAACGGCAACGCTGTTGTGTAAAAAAAAACTCAAAAAAAAACTCCAAAAACATGTGCATGTACATTCTCATTTATTAACGCACATCATGTACATAAAGAAATTTCAAGCACATGTTAATATTTTGCCGCCATATTGGTTTTCATTTATCTCGATCCTCAGTTATCTTGACGCTGTTTGGCCAACCCCGAGGCCGTCGAAATAACCGGGTTGCACTGTAAATCTTTTAACCTACTACCTTATACCATGTTTGGTGCCCTACCATTTTCCTATATGTGCCTGCCTTTTTTTTTAAATAAACAAAAGGGATATTGGCAGAAATCTCAAAATCCTTTCATTCACTTCCGCCATACGTAGCATTTGGACGTAGCATTTAATATTTACATTACTATTTCGGCAGAAGGCCTTTATGTTATTTAATCTTTTTTTATAAGTGAAAAGGGAATTGATTTTTTTGCAACAAAGATTTTGGTGATAAAACAGTGACAATGTTAGAACACACGGGCATAAGGTGTTTACATGCAAAAGTTGGAATGTGTGATACAACACACTCATTGAAATATGATAATGAATAGGATGATAAATGGCATGTCCATGTCTTCCTTCTTGACTTGTTGCTGTTTCCTCTATATGGCTACCTTACTTAATGTACATCATCTTTCCTGTGCTCTGCGAGCTCAGCTAGAATTTCTAGTAGAAAATATACTGATAATCTGGCAGAAACATAGCTCTTCTTTATCAAAATCAGTGTTTTTAAGTTTAGATATCATAATTTAAAGGTTATATTAAATATGATCTTCTTTCACTGAGAATATAATAATATATAATCTCATTAAATTTGTATACCCCATAAAAGTAAAACAAGCATTACTTTTCCTATTTAAAACATTTTGTTGGTTTCCAAATGGAGTTATTCCTGATTGCTTTAGGCATAAAATGAAGTGGTACCAAAATTATGTTAATTTACAGTTAATAAAAATTCAATGTAAATGACTTTTCTGTGGAAGTATGTAAGAACTTGATTATATTCATAAAAATTGAGAGACTATGCTGGAAGCTAGACAAAATAGGAAATCTCACTGTTTTTTTTCCTTCCTGTTTGCTTTACTACTTTACACTTGTATAATCATAAGCAGGAGAAATTAAACAATGATTAAAATTATATACAATAAATTAATCCAATAAAGTAGGCACCATGGTTATATGATAATAAAATGCATAATAATATTTTTAACGTCACAGTATCACCACTTAGATAAAAAATATCTTCTTTAACAAAATGTCCATAAGAAATGTGGAATGTAGATAGAAAACAAAGTCCTGTTTACAACAAAAGAAGGCAAGACAAGAGTGGGTTATTTTGGAGTTGGCTGGTTTTCAACTTGCAACTTAAATTATTGTAGGCTGGATATAAAAAAAGAAATTTACAAATAGATTATGATAAAGTGTCTAGTATAGGCCATAGCCACATGGCTATATAATACTATTTTTATCATTCTTTTTTTTAATTTGTTATTTAAATTACTGGGTAGTCAAATCATTTATGTTGTTTTCCTTGCTTGTTTCCTCCTGTGATGATGTTAGTTGTGCTTCTACTTCATTTTGGTAAGCTTTTGCATTTAGTGGGTCTTTGGTAATCATATTGTTTTTCTCTTTGATTTCTGCCATTGTGAATTATGCTTAGTCTCTGCTTGTATTTAACCATTACAAAAGATATTCAGAGTCTGCATCTGATCCTAAATAGCTTTTTACATCTAGTAATGTCTTTTCTGTGCCTCCCAAAAATAGAACATGGTCAATTTGGTTGTGAGTGATATCATCTGGTGAGGTCCAATTAACTTTATGTATATTTTTGTATATCCAGAAATTTGTTTGAAATAAATTTCGTTGGCATAAAATTGATAGACAGAAGTTTGATGGAACGGAAATTTGATCGAACAGAAATTTGGTCGAATTATTTTTCAGTTCACACGATCAAATTGTCATCAAATTTCTTTTTGAACGCACTGTACTATAAAGTAAAACAAAATGATGCGTTCTTTCATAGATCTTTTCCAGTGTCTCATAAAAGTATTCTTTTATCTGGCCTTTATCTTCAGTGGGAGCATGAATATTTATAAATGTTATATGAAACATTTTTCCTTGCAAACACAAAAAGCACAAACCTATGACTGGTTTAAAACCTATGATTGCACAGACAGCTCCTTTCTTCACAGCAAATCCTGTTCCAAGAATGTTAGTATTGTTGCCACTATAAAATATGGTGTATTCTTTTGTCTTGACGATGTCTGCATTTTTCCTTCTAATGTCTTGCAAAGCAGCAATAGAGATGTTATTTTTAATTAGGTTGGCTAAGGCTCCTTCTCTGACCAGGCTTAGTACATTCCAAGTCGCAATCCAAAAATCATGTCCATATACAGGCATAGGTTGATTTCCATTAGAATCAGTCCGGTTTTATTGTGTTGTTTGGGTTTCATGACATTTATTTTTTTACATGGCTGGGTTGTTTGCCCTGAGCACAACCATCTAGGGAGTCTGCCACTTACATCTTTCTAGGTAGCTGCCTTTATTTTTCGGCAAGGTTCCCTAACCTTTTAGGATTCCTCCACATCCTACAATAGCCAGTAGGTTCTGATTTTTGTCTGCCTCCGTTTTATTATTTAAACAGTAGGCCTACTCACCATATCTGGTGGACTCTCCCTATCTGCCACCAGGGAAGGTGCTTGATGGAAGATCAGTTTCTACTCACGAGTATAAGCTGTAGTGCAAAAACTATCATTTTTGTAGTGAAATCATTATGTTCCCTAATTAAGGCTACATTCATCCTGACTTAGACGTAGGGCTATTTGAGAAAGGAAGCATTGTGCTTTACCCATTGCTTATTATGGTTAGAATGCTTCTCTCCCTACAAAACACGAGCCTAAATTAATGACAATAACACCACCATAATTTATAATTATGAATAATGACATGATAATGATGTCTACAATACTAGAGTTAGAGACTACATTGAATTGAATTCAGTATTGTCATGAATTAAAACTTCAAAATGCACATTTACAACTTACTTTTCTGCTCAGGTATTCCCGAACCAAAGAAGCTGTTGCAGCTTCAACTGCTTCATTATTACTAGCCATTATAATTTTTTACAGGATGCAGTGATAATTAAGGTACAATGGAGTCAGTAACAGTTGCTCTTCCAGTTTTAATTTCACATGGCAGCCATGTCTAAACAAAATAGTTTCGAATGGATACAAAATTATGAATCGGGAAAAATAATCAGAAAGTATTTTTATGTATAAACTAATTAAAGGTGTTTTAATATTCAAATAATAAAGTAAAAATGAACTAGGAATTTTTAGTTTATTTCATAAATTTAAAACATTTTCAGTTTTTAATTTTTAAGTTTTATCTTTTCATAATTAAATATTTTAATAAGATTGGTTTCTTTCCACTTTAAAAAAAATAGAAGAAATGTTTCGTTTCGGTAACTATTTAACATTCACTCGATCAATTCAATTTCACTTTTCTTTAAATCATGCTCTAACTGAAGTACTAGGAACCGGTAAGATTCAATTATTTTAGACCTACGTCTACATAGTTATAATTCAGGATGACTTTATTTTTTAAGATAGGACAATATTCTTTTATTGATCCTAATATATGGATTTTAAAAAAAATAATAATATAACAATTTTGGTAATTAATATTTAATTAAAATTCAACACACTATTCACTATTTACTATTTAAAATTTACATTATAATTAGCCTATATTATAATTAAATATTATTGTCATCGACTCATTGAAGTCATTGTTAATTAAAATTTTAATTATTTTACACTATTTACTAATAAAACACAAACTAGACATCAAAACGTATTTCAAGCACTAAAATCAACCCTCTTGCCCTTGCCTCTTATTCTTAGACTTATGCCATGGTGGAACTTCACTCTCACTCAGTTTGTAAATTACTGTATAATAATCAGTGTATATGTATGATATGTTGTCTTTAAAATTAATAAGGATATTTAGATTTTTACCAGCTTTTCGGACCATAGTAACTTTATCTTCTTAGAAGTCAACCACCGAGCATCCAGATAAAAATGCTAGAAAAAACTTCAATTTCTGAAACCAATTTCTGCCCCCCCCCTCCAAAAATTTTTTTTAAAGCAGTTGGCTCCTGAGCAAACATTAACGTTTTTCAGAATGCAAGACCTTGTGGGGTATGAACATTTGGGTACATGTTGGTTTGGCGCCACTCATTACACTGTCTTTTTGCACTACTATTTTTACACTGTAATGTACTGATACATTTTTTAATTTGTTTTAAAGGATTAGACTTATTTATAAAATATTCAAAATAATGAAAACCCAACTTACAGTTTCATCAAATTTACTTACACTCCTTATTGCAGCTGCAGGCTCCACCAAAAATAAAAAATAAAATCCAAAAGTTGTAAGAAAAATCTATACCCATTCCAAGATCCTGGAAAATGTAGCCTTGCTTTAAACATTATAATTAAACACTCAATGAAATATTGGTTTGAAACATTCCACCCGGCGTAGTAGTATTTTTTTAAAAATGTAACTCTAGTGACAATCCAAAAATTAAAAAAAGGAGAGAATGCTACACAGAAACTAAAAGTGGAAACAGACAGCCAAAATTTTATCTTCTTTTTAAGGTTCAAATTTATGAATGGAGAAGTTCAATATGATACATCTAGCCACTGTAATTAAATACAATATTTGTATTTCAACATTGAAAAAAAGAACTTAGTTCCTTAAATTGATAATTTACCCCTAGGCCAACTAATGAATATCAATGAACAATAATGTGCTACAGCCCATGTAGGGCCCTGGCCTGCTCCACCAAATCCTTTCATTCGTAATAATCCATGGCTTTCCGCCTCCATGCGTGAACCCCCAACTGGTGTAAATCCTTCTCTACATCGTCGATCTATCTCAGTCTTGGACGACCGTGAGTCGCTTGCCCTTAGGCTTCCTTCCACTCACTGGTTTAAACCCAATGACTGCATTTACTGTCTCTACTGGAAACCCTGTTCCTAAGGTGTTTGTGTTGCTTCCACTGTAGAATAGTGTATACTCCTTAATACTTAGGATATCCAAGTCTTTCATCTGATCTCCTGCAGTGCCTCAACCACGATTCTATATCAAAGCAATTCGTCATGGAGGCAGGACAATGCTCCCGCTCTGTGTAGACTCAGCACATTCCAGGTCACTATCCGTATGTCATAATTTTTTTAAGACATAGCTCGAAATCCAAATTTATCAGTCCGTTTTTTTTCAAATGAGGTTTAGCTTTCGTAACGGTAGATTTTAAAAGTGACAGGGTCATCAGCCCTGCGCACAACCTTTTGGGGCGGATGCCTCTTGCAGCTCTCAGGGTAGCTGTCTTTATATTGGGTTGGGTTCCTAGCCTATGTGGATCCGTCCACTTCCAAATAGGCAGTAGGTGCTGATTTTGGTCCACGCCGGGTATTTTATTTCCCCAGTACCCACCATATCTGGTGGGCTTTCCTCTATCCACCACCTGGGGAGGCGTTCGTTGGAAGATCAGTATCTCTGCACAAGAATTGTCAATAGTATCCATATATTATTATTAAACCAAGGCTCTATCTGTAATGTGCTGTATGAACTAGACCAGAAGCTCTTAACCATGGAACCCCCCAACCCCACCGTGATGAGGGAATCAGTGTAAAGGGGTGCTGAAATATCCAGAAAATCTGGGTAATTTTTATTTGGGGGTGGGGGGTCTGCAAGAAATATGTTTGGAAATCAAGAGGGGCTGTGTCACTGCAAAAAGGGTAACCCCCTAAACCAATGTAGCGGAATGTAACTTCATTAGTACCCCAAAGTATGCTATCTTCCCATTATGGGCTGAAGATCTGTTCTGTACCCAAGACCTTCCCATATTTCCTGTTTTTTTCATCTTACTCACTCCTTTATTACCCTCACCTTCTCTATACTCGCCACTACCCATCTCTCCCGATCTTCTCTCCTGTCAATTAACCCTACCTTTTACCTTTTTAACATCTCACCCTAATATGCCTCCACCAACCCAAAAAGAACAAACTCTTCATGTTAACTCCATCATAAGAGTGTTGGATTGCAATAAAGCTTTTAACTAGATTAATGAGACCCAAACAATTTGTGTAAATAAAATAATATAGGTTAAGCATTAATTATGGTTACACATAATAAAAAAGAAAACATTTCAGCAAATACCTTCAACAGTACAAAGAATAAAAATGGGCACATGTCCCTAATGAGAACAAAGCTCAGAAGAGCTGAAAGAATGTGGGTTGGTAGTAAAATTTATAAATTAAACAGGAAAAAGATATTGTAGCTATGTAAAATTGTGAATTTGGTTTATACCATGTAGAGTCAGCATACCAGATCTATTTATTAATTTATTTTGCATGTAAATTCTATCAGGTGTATTACTTGATACAATATACCAGTAAATGCAATGTCTAATATTCCATTATGGTTAACACTATTGTTATCTCAACAATGACCCTCTCCACTTTAATCTCCCTTGCCATCTGATCTCCGTAAAATTGCTTGTAGTTGACCATAAAGCTTTAAAAATGCAATAACTCAAAGTGAATAGCACAAAAATAACTGGTGCAACATCTTGATTTGTAGGAATGTTTGATAACCCAAAAGATATAGATATGATGATGGATGGCTATGATTGGAAAATGTGTTAAGATAAGTTTGCTGTATAATTTTATTTTCAATTCAACAAATTAACCAACGAAATTTAATGTCATTAATTTTTTTTAACAGCTAACGCCCACCTCAGGCAATGCTATAAGATTAGTTTAATTTTTCATTTTTTAAAATTATTTATTTACTTCATTTTCTGTGGGAGTTTGGAAGGGAAAGGGGATTGGAAGTAGCAATGTAAATTATTATTAACAGTTTATTATCATGCACTTTGATTTATTACAAAAGGTAGATTGGTGTAAACCTTTGAATTGAGCAAACAGAAGTCTATACTTGTAATAGTAGAAATAATACTATCATGGAAGGTGAGTAAAACTTGATATGATGATTATAATTAATACAATTGAAAACTTGTAATATTTATTTATAGCATTTACTACTGTATTTAAGTGTAAATGTCATATTGTGTGACTCCTCAACCCTGTTGGGGCCATCCATAAAGTCACTATTTTGACTAATTTTGTACACGCACCAACACCCCTCCTCCACAAATCATCACAAAATTGTAATGCAAATTTGACGCTTAATCACACATCATTTCACATTGTCACAAATTCTCGATTTTGTCTCTGGGAGTCCCCTTAACTAAAAGAAGTAATAATTTATTACTAATGGAGATAATATGTGATACATGTTTTATTCTTTTTATTTTTATTCTATGTAGAGGAAATGATATATACTGGAGCCAACCTGTTATCTTATACCACAAAAGAATGCTTTATCCATACTTGTAAGTTTGATTTTCTTCTATGGGATCCTTTATGATTGAACAAAGAAAAGTTTGCCATATCTTCAAACATGTTAAATTTAAGCTTTATTTGAAATCGTAATAAACATGATGCTATTGTCATTTTTATATTCATTAAAATTAAATTAATGAGCTTTTGTGATATTTTTTTTTAAACAGACTTCGTAAAGAATACTGAAAACAACAGTAGTTTCCCATTTACTGAGGAACTGCTGAAAAATCACAGGTATGGTCTTCATTTTACTAACAAACTATTATTTTTTTTTAGCACTGATTATATAGGACACATAAAACTGTTGATTATTTGTATTTTATTGATTTCATATGCACACATTTTATTTATTAAAATATTCTCAAGGTTATTGTTATATGTTATTAAAATGCCTCGTTGTGATTCTAAAATTAGAAGAAAAAGACTTTAACTTGGAAAGTTTTAAGCAATAAATAACTTAATTATCATTATAGTATTAAAGGGTCATGATCTAAAAAATTACTACAGAGTATATTCTTAAAAGATATAAATTTCATTTTTTGTAAATCTTGTCAGGGCTAACCTTTCATGCTATAAAGCAGATCTGTAATCTATTTGTTTGTTTGTGGTTCTTTTTGAGTTTGTCCCAAATAAATGGTTGTATCATTTTCAGGATTTTGAAATGAAACAAAAAATACAGTTCTGAAATTTGGTTTGAAGATCTCATGAAATATTTCTTATTTTTCTTCTGTACAATTTTACTTTCTAATAAATCTATCTTGTCTGTTGCAGAAAGTGTCCTTATTGGACTCTACTCTACAGACTTTGCCCCAGTGTTTTTGACTCAAGCAGCAGAACTATTGGCAACAGCAGCATGACAATTAGCAAAGTGTCTAGTAAAAATCTAATTGCAAATTTTTCTAAGACTAACAATGTGTTTCTGTTTATCCGCCGGGTTCTTATAAAACTTTTACCATCTCAGTTGCTGCATACTCAAAGAAATCTCAATAGTTTCTTGAAGCAAGTGAAGCTGCTGGTCTCATTGCCAAAGTACAGTAAGATTTCTATAGAGCTCATTATTGAAGGAATACAGACAAAGTCAATTCCTTGGTTGCAAGAGTATGATGAGACAGAACAGAGAGAAAAGCTGAGGCAAGTTGTTCACTATTTGACCTCAAAAATTGTCTTTCCTTTGGTTCAGTCCTTCTTTTATGTTGTAGAGTCAACCAGTTTCAAGAACAGACTTTTTTTCTTTCGAAAGAAAACTTGGTTTAGACTTGTTGACTCTGCTAAAAATAAATTTATAACACTTTGTGGCCTTAGAAAAGTTGAGGAGCTTTGGGTTGCAGAGAAAATGAAAATGCAGAAATGCTTAGGAGTCGCTAATGTTCGTTTCCTTCTCAAGAAATCTGGCTTGAGACCTGTTGTGAATATGTCTAGTCACAGAAAAGGAGCAAACGTCAGCATAAACATGCACCTTAAAGCTCTTTTGCTTATTTTAAAATTTGAAAAAGAGAGCAATCCTGATCAACAACTATTTGGGGCTACCATCATGGGGGTGAATGATATATATTTTAAATATAAGATGTTTGTCAACAACCTTAAATTTCAAACTCTATACTTTGTTAAAGTAGACATTGAGAATTGTTTTAATACCATTAATATATGTTTATTATATGGTATTGTAGAAAGAATCCTGAAAAGAAAATATTATAATGTACACAAATGTAAAATGACGTGTCGAGAAGATGGCAATATTAAAACCAGATACTTTGACAGTTTAAAACACCCTAATCAACTTAGTCTAGAGGAAAGAACATCAGTCGAGACTTTGGGGTCATATGTGCTTACTAAGGAAGTTCTACTGGACAAGCTATCTGCACATTTGTTCTGCAATGTTGTCAAGTTGGGAAAACAGCATTATGTTCAAACCCTAGGAATATCTCAGGGATCTTCTCTTTCTAGCATTTTATGTGCTGCCTATTATGGTTATTTAGAATGGACATTTCTTCACTATGCCAAAGGAAAGCATGACTTATTCATTAGAATGGCTGATGATATCCTCTTTGTTACTGGGAACAAAACAAGTGCAGAATCGTTTTTAAAAATATTCTTGGATGGAATACCTGAGTTCAACTTCAGGGTTAACATGAAAAAGAGTTGTGTTAACTTTGACTTTACTCACCCAGTATTTGGAAAAGTACCGAATGTTTCAGACTCTGAAGATGGTTTTATGAAGTTTTGTGGATTGGCATTTAATACAACAACCCATGAAGTTTGTTTGGATTTCTCAAACTATTTTGGGAGCCGCACAAAAGATACCATATCATGGGACTTTACTCAGTGTGCTGAAATAAGGTTCAAAAAGAAAATTCTTATGTCTGTATGTCCCAAATGCATGCCTATATTGTTTGATCCAAAGATAAACCCTGAGAGGACCATATATTACAACTTAATGTGCATATTTGCTCTCTCTGCCATAAAATTTCACTGCCTGACTAAATACCTTCCTACCAAAAACAAAGTATTCAGTAATCCAATGTTTTTTGCAAGTGTAATACAAAGTCTTCCAAAGAAACTATTAAATAATGTTTCAAGAAAAATGCATAGCATAGATATTCCTGAGTGTCACTATGAGTTTCCTGCTTCAGTAAAGATTGTTAGCACCATATGTTTTCATGTTTTTTTATACAAATTGAAGCAGCACCACCAGATGTACCAACCTGTTATTGAAATTCTGGCATGTCATATCAGAAAAACGTCGACAAAGTTGGATAAGGAAATATTTGCTATGTTGCCTGAAGTGTTTGCAAACATGTATATAAAATAAATCTTCAACCAATTCCCAGAATTGGGTATTTGAATTTGTTCTTAAAGATTCTGTTAACATGTGCAATACAAATTTGTCATTTTTAAATCTCAAAATTGCAATCCACTTGCCTCCAGCCTTTCTTCTCCCCCCCCCCCCCCGTCTGCACATTATTATAACCGTCCTTGAAGCTTCTTATTGTTTGTATCTTTACCCACCACTACTACTACACTTCATTATGTTTTTAAAAGGTTAATATAACTCACTGTTTATATTTGCAATAAATTATATTTGCTGCAATAAAAATATTCAAAAAGAAATTATCGTTTTATTTTGCTATATATTAAATCTAGTTTAAGCCTTTGATTTAGCTTGACTCTTTTGTAGCCTGCCTGCGTGCCAAAATAAACAAATCATTTACGCACAATTTTCTCATTTGTTATCCCAATTAAATAATAAAAGTATAAGGTATTGGGTGAGTTATCAGAATCACCCTTGAAAGGTAAAATTAAAGAAAATTGTAAGAGATTAATGTAAAATTTAGTTATTAAATGTTTAGTTGTTTTTTTACCTGTTGATAATGTGGATATTTAGAAAATAAAAGAGTATCGAATTTTTGCTGCCATTTATATCAACCCAATTTTAGAAAGCAATTATCAAAATCAGCAAAGAGAATAAATAATGATGCTGATTTGTTTTTTAATAATTAAATTCCAATCCAAGTTTGTTTGCTGTACGTGGTGAGTAGTGGGTGAACTTTGTGACCTGATTGGCCAGTGTTGTTGTCATGTGGTATGACTGGACGTGGTGAGTAGTGGGTGAACTTTGTGACCTGATTGGCCAGTGTTGTCATATGGTATGACAGGACGTGGCGAGTAATGAGTGAACTTTGTGACCTGATTCGCCTGTGTTGTTATGTGGTGTGACTGGACGTGGTGAGTAGTGAGTGAATGTTGTGGCCTGTGTTGTTGTTATGTGGTGTGACTGCACGCGGTGAGCAGTGACTGAACGTTGTGACCTGATTCGCCTGTGTTGTTGTTATGTGGTGTGACTGCACGTGGTGAGCAGTGAGTGAACGTTGTGACCTGATTCGCCTGTGTTGTAATGTGGTGTGCCTGGACGTGGTGAGTAGTGAGTAAACTTTGTGACCTGATTCGCCTGTGTTGTTGTGTGGTGTGACTGGACGTGGTGAGTAAACATTGTGATTCGCCTGTGTTGTTGTGTGGTGTGACTGGACGTGGTGAGTAGTGAGTAAACGTTGTGATTCGCCTGGTTTGTTGTTGTGTGGTGTGACTGGACGTGGTGAGTAGTGAGTAAACGTTGTGATTCGCCTGTGTTGTGTGGTGTGACTGGACGTGGTGAGTAGTGAGTAAATGTTGGGATTCGCCTTTGTTGTTGTTATGTGGTGTGACTGGACGTGGTGAGTTGTTTTTATTCATGAATGTTGAAACTTAAAGGCTTGGAAAAGTGGAATGTGTGATCATGAATGTGAAGTATAACAAGAGCGTAGATGTGGAATAAAGATCAGTTGTTACACCGAACACAGACGAGTTGGCGTCATTCATTACTACCGGTATTACATGGTGTCAGGATGGAGCGACTCCACTCGCCACAACAGCTGGATTTAAACGTAAATGTTGCTGTCCACGGGAAAAGATTCAAGCAGTCGTTTGGCATTTACAAGACAGCCAGTGGACTGGATACTAAGAGTAAAGAGATGCATATCATGACTTTACTGCATGTGATAGGCCAGGATGCAGTTGACATATTTAATACGTTCCCGTGTGCTCGTGAAGATTGTGACATAAATACTTGAAAACGTTTGGGAATAGCTGTTTACCAAGGAAGAATGTAACAATTGAAAGACATCTCAGGACATCTGTTGTTTTTTTTCAAGTAGTCAAAGTGACGGAGAAACGTTTGATAGTTTTTAACCGACCACATACTCGAGGCAAAGTTATATGAATTCGAAAGTCTTAAAGACTCGTTGATAAAGGACATAATTGTAGGAGGTATAAAGAGTGACAACGTCAGAGCTAGACTACTTAGAGAGTCTGACCTAACCCTCATTAAGGCAGAAAACATGTAGGGTTAGCGGAGACAATGGAGTGGCAGCTCAAACTAACGAATGAAGAAGGTGGTTATTGAGGTAAGCGGCATCTATCGAGAAAATGACCAGCTTTCGGTAAATTATGTCACAACTGTGGCAAACAGAATCATTTTTCCTCTGTATACAGGTCAAATCCTATTAGAGTTGTCACTTCTCAATCAGAAGATTATCTCAAACGTAGAAACGTTCTTCATTGGTAAAGTTTCCTTGAAAAACGCATTTTGCATTAGCAATGAGTGGAAATCGGTGGCGACTCTTGGGGGCAGGCAAATAACCTTCACACTGGATACTAGAGCGCAGGAGAACATTCTCCCATACAGACTGTTCAGTCAGGTTCGAAAAAAAGACTTCAGAAGTCAACTGCAAGGTTTACGACATACAGTGGTGAACGAGTGTCTTTTGTAGGCAAGGCATTGGTCAAATGCACAGTAAAGGAAAAAAACAGATGTTGGAATTTCAAATTGTAAAAACACAATCCAGGCCAATCATGGGACTGCCAGGTTGCCAGCAACGCAATCTTATCAAAAGAGTGGATGTTATTGGAGATGAAACATTGACTTCCTATACAGATGTTTTCAGTGGTCTTTTCATGGAAGAAGAGTACACAATGAAAATTATGCCAGTGGTATGTGCTGCTAGAAAAGTTCCAGCGGCATTGCTAGATGACCTCAAGAAAGAACTTGAGCACATGGAAAATGAAGGTGTCGTTGAGAAAGTGGATCATCCCACTGCATTGGTCAACTCGCTGGTTATTGTTGAAAAAAAAAAGTGGTGGTTTAAGGACCTGTCTTGATCTTAGAGACCCTGACACTGCCATTCAACGGGAACATTACCATTGAAGAAATAGCCAGCAGACTTAGTGGCAGCAAGTTTTTCACTGTACTGGACGCAAGCTCAGCTTTTTGGGTAATTAGACTTTTAAAAAATTTGTACAGATCTTACGAATTTCAACACACCTTTTGGAAGGTACAAGTTTATGAGACTACCGTTCGGACTCAATTATTCTGCAAAAATATTTGCTAAAAGGTTCCACCAGTTTTTTTAAAACATTCCATGTGTTGAATTTTACACGGACGAAATAAGGATATCTGGAAGAACAACAAAAGAAGAGGATGGAAGATTGAAGAAAGCTCTTTATACAGCCAGAGAAAACGGGATAAAACTGAAACCATCCAAATGCTGTTTGAGAGTCAATGAAGTAAAATTTTTAGGACACATAATGTTCTCTCTCATGTTAACTAAAGTAACTCTCTTCTGTCAGGTTCACCAAAACATTTCATACCAAAACTGCAGAAAGTTCAAAACGCAGCTGCTATGTTAGTTATAAAGGCAAAGAAACATGATCCCGTCACTCCTATTAGTCCTATTCACTTCATTGGCTCTTCATACAGGCACGCACTGATTACACGCTGTCTGTTCTCTGTCACAACTTTTTCTCTGGTTCCTGCCCTTCCTATCTTACTGAACTCTCACTGTCTATTCACCCCTTCGTTCCTCCGCAGGCACGCATATTTTTTCTGTTCCCAGAACACGCACTAAAACATGTGGTGAACGATCTTTCTCTTTCTACGTCCCCAAACAATGGAATTCTCTCCATCTACACATCCGCAATATACCGACCATACAGGTCTTCAAACTACACTCAAAACACATCTCTTTAAACTCTACTATCCCGACTGATACACCCCCCCCCCAAATTGCCGATAAACGATGCTGCTGTTTGCTGTCCATGGCATGACATGTAAAATTTATGGGGTTGGTGGTGTGAATATGCATAATTTGTTTTGTTGTTATATAGATGTTTCTAAATTAAATAAATGTATGTTATTTTTTAATGTCATGATTATGTTTTATGTTTGCTAATATTTTTATGTAGAGCGCGGTGGGCCCAGCACTAGGATGGTGTACCGCGCTATGTAAGACCTATAATAATAAAAGAATAATTACGGATAGTTGAATTAGACCCGATCACTCTAAGATTGAGGCGATACAGTCTATGCAATGTCCATCAAATCGCAAAGATTTAGAAAGATTTTTAGGAATGATTAATTATCTTGGAAAATGTATCCCAAATCTAGTAGACATAACTGCACCCCAGCGAGAGCTGATCAAACAAGATAACGAGTGGGTGTGTCTGGAACAACACCAAACTGCAGTGGATCAATTGAAGAATTTAATCACATCAGCTCCAGTGCTAGCTTTCTATGATGTCCCAAAGCCAGTCATGGTGTTAGCGGATGCTTCGCAAGAAGGCCCTGGGGCAGTATTAATTCAAAGTGAAAGACATGGGCTGATGCATCCACGTCTTTAACAGAATGTGAAAAAGAAATGCTCAAATTTCAAATAGAAAAAGAAATGCTTGCCGTAGTATTCGAAGTTGAAAATTTTCATTACTATATATATGGGCGCCAGGTCACAGTAGAGACAGATCACGAGCTATTGGAAGTGATCATAAAAACACCTTTGTCATCTGCTTCAGAGGATGCTCCTGCGACTCATGAAATATGAAATCGTTCTTAAATACAAGCCTGGTAAAGAAATGATTATCCCAAACACCCTCTCACGAGCATCCTTACCAAGGCATTATCCATCAAGTGATGACTGGGACACACAGGTTCATCTAATAGTCAACAGTCTACCTATTTCAGCTGAAAAAGTGAAAGTATTTTTAAAAAAACAACAGTGAACGATGTCACTCTGAGACTTTTATGGCAACATATTTTAGCAGGTTGGCCAGATAGAAGATCTGAGATTCCATAAGAAATAAGAATGTATGCTGGATTCAAAGAAGAACTAACTTAAAGCCAAGGTTTACTTTTCAAGGGAGAGCGAATTATAATTCCAAAAATACTGCAGAAAGAAATGCTAAGGAGACTTCACCAGGGACATTTAGGGCGTGATAAATGCTTGGCTACAGCAAGAGAAGTACTTTTCTGGCCGGGAATGACATCACAGATCATAGACATTGTATCGAGCTGCTCAGTGTGCAGTGAGTATCAAATTTCCAAGCAAAAAGATTATATGATAGCCTATATAATCCCCTCGCTTCCTTGGGGAAAAAAATCGGAGCTGATATTTTCCATTATACTGGAAATAATTATTTACTTCTTTTTGATTACTACAGCAGATTCTTTGAATTTAGTCTCATTCCGTCTCAAAGAGTCTAATGTGATTATTCATATGAAGTCTCAATTTGCGCGCCATGGCATTCCAAGAAAATTAATTAGTGACAATGGGCCCCAATTTTCCAGTGAAGAGTTTCTCAACTTCTGAAAACAGTGGGGACTTAGTCACATCAAGTCCCAGATACCCACAGCCCAATTGCATGGCTGAAATAGCAATACAGACAGATATCAAATTACTGCACCTGTGTCAGAAACACTTCACTAGAACAGTGGTTCTTATCCAGTGGTAAAAGTACCTCCCCAGCCCTGAGGTGTGGTAGACCAGAAAAGTGCATTTAGTGGCGTAGCTAGAGGGGTGCAGACCGCACGGGGGTGAAACATCTCAGGGAATGACATCAAATTGAAAAATTGCGTATTTACAAAGCACACACTGCTCGGTCTAACCGAAATCCACAAAAGGATTACAGATGACGCGTACTATTTTCCACCCATGTAACCAATCAAAATGCGTTTTTAATTAAAAGTTCAAAGTTGATGCGTCAGCAATTAGGTTACCTTATTATTAAGTCAGAAACACGTCGTTTTGACCATGTTTCAACGCCGAATGGAGTGTTCGTTAACTTTTGTAAGTGACATTAAGCTATATTCATCTAAATTCTGAGAAATAAAACTATTCTTGATAACAATGAGTGATTCTAAGTACATGTCACAGTTCTTAAATACATTTACCTCATCGCCTTCAAATAATTTTTTTTTGTTCTTGTATTTGTTATACTGTGGACTAAGTTTAACAAGAAGAATTACATCGTGGAAAGGGTGTGGGGGGGGGGGGGGTGGTGTGACACTATGAGCTTACCGGACCGAGTGACACCAACCCTAGCTACGCCACTGATTGTAATTGCTGCAATTGCTAACTGTTGCTGCTTTTTTTAAAATTAGTTTGTGTGCATTTTGATTACAGCAGTAAATGTTTTTCTTTTGAATTTTATCGGCTCATTGCTTTTAATGGTAATTTTTTCCATTGTCTATAAAGTTAATTAAAGAAATAAAACTAAGATAACTAAATTGTTGAATTATTTTTAATTTTATTATAATATAACTTATACGTTGGGGTGTGTGTTTAAAACGGAGTGGGCCTGCAGCCCTGTAAAAAATGTTAAGAATCCCTGCCCTAGAGCATTTACTAAGATACCACCACCTCTCCCCCCCCCCGGTCACGGTCAACCATTTGTTATCCTTCCACCCCACTTCCTGTGGTTGCCAATTCTATGACTCCAGTGTCCGTCTTTAGCCATAAATTCTCACAGATGTCATTGCAACTACACCCCCAGTTCCCTCCTATTTGGCGTCTCTTGTAATTTGATATGATGCCATTTTTCGGACTTCGCATACCTGCACTGATTCTCTCAGTGGTAGCAGTTTAAAAAATAAAATGATGGTTGTTGTATAAATGAATATGTTAAAAATGTCTGTAATTTAGCGTTATTAAGTGCATTTCTTTACTACAATATTCTACTTTTCATGTGACGTCACATTGCTTGAGGGTCCCCCCCTCCCCCTCGTCACAAATCGTCACAAAAATCTGACCCCCCTCCCCCCCTAGACGCGTGTCGTCATTTATGGATGGCCCTTAAAGTTGCTCTTTCAGGCTAGCCTGCGTGTCTCATAGCTGTGGCTATCCTACTTGTTTTATGAGACTTAGCCACCTTCTTGACAGTTAATCTCCACCTGGCTCTGTCCTGGGCTGTCTGCCCCAATTCAATAAGGTTGGTGCCTAGGCCATTAGTGCCGCTTTCAGTGAGTCTTTGTACCGCTTTTTTTGACCTACTTGGTAGCGCTTGCCTTTCGTAAGTTCTCCGACGAATATCTGTATAGGGAGCCGGTTGTCTTCCATACGGGCTATGTATCCCCATCCAATAGAGTTGAGACTGCATAAGGGTGGTGAGGATGCTAAGTAGGTTCGCTCCAGCGAGGACGTCTGTGTCAGGCACTTTGTTTTGCCACCCGATGCCGAGGAGTTTCCTGAGACAGGTTGTGTGAAAGTGGTTTAGTTTCTTGGCTTGACGCTGGTAGACTGTCCACGTTTCACGTCCGTAGAGCAATGTAGAGAACTGCTGCGCTATAGACCTTGATCATCGTTTCTCGTCTGATAGGCTACCTCTCCTGTCCCAAACAGTGCTGCAGAGTCTGCCAAATATTGCACTAGCTTTTGCGAGCCTGGCATTCATTTCGTCATCCACGATGACATATAATGGAGAGGGTGCTGCCCAAGTAAGTAAATTTATCCACCGTGTTTAGACGCTGTACGCTGATGATGTTATTGGGTTCAAAGTAGGGCATACAGGGGGCTGGCTGATACATCACTTCAGTCTTCTTTGTGTTGATTGTGAGGCCAAAGTTGTTGCAGGCCTCAGAGAAGATATCAACGTTGTGTTACATGGCGGCTTCCGAGGCAGCGTTGAGGGCACATTACACGGTAACTGTGCTAACAATACATAGATTTATTGGGGTAAAGCACAATGCAGAAATTTGAAAATTTTATTGAATTTTATTTAAGTTAATTATTAGAGCTTAATTTAAGTAAGCGTAGTATGCGGTAAAAAATAGCCGTTAGTCTGCAACATTTTGTGTGTCACACTTTTTCACACTTAGATTAACAGTTATTAAAAATAATCTTTCATCTATAAAATGCTGCATATTTAATTTAGGGAGGTTAACCATAGAGCCTATGCTTTAGACTGAAGTTAACCTGCAAAGAACTTCTAATGTTTAAGAAATTAACATAAGATAATGGTGTGGTGAAAAAGGACTTACAAGCAGAAACAACAAACTAAAACTAGTCATGCATTATTGCATGGAGGAAAATGGTATATTTAATACCAACTTTCCATTCTATAGTTCATTCCTAATTTTTTTTTCCTTCAAAATATTTCCTTTCCAGAATTTAAGCAACCTTCTAAATAACTTGCAACTGAAAGAAAATGCCCTATTTCGGTTTTTAGTCACATGTTGGTAAATAGATAATACATGTGCCGATTTACTTAAAAAAGTAAACCAAAGTTTAGTTTATCCAAAGACTTAGTAAGGGCGTCCCAGGTTAAAACAATAAAAATAATGTACGTTATATTGTAAGTAGTTGTACAATTTGGGCTTACATTAAGCAAATCTTGAACAAAGATTAAAAATAAATAATATGTATAGTATTACTTTTGCTTCCAGGTGTATCCCATACTATACAGTATACATTCATACTCTTACATTAACATTCATACTTTGTCAATAATTGTGATTGTGTATCTGCCTCTAGACTCTAGCTTACGTCTCGATGTATTCTTAGGCCGTCCTCTCTTTTTCCCTGTGGATTCCATGTTAGGGATTGTCTGGTGATGTTATATGGGGGTTTGCAGAGAGTGGGCTCTATCCACCTCCATCTTTTCCTTGTAATGTATTCAGCAATAGGTTCCTGGTATGTCCTTTCCATTAAATCTTTTTTGGTGATGGTGTTTGGCAAAGTGATGTTCATGATCTTTCTAAGGCAAGTATTTAAGAAGGTCTGTACTTTCTGCATAATGCTGGCTGTTGTTCTCCAAGTTTTGGATCAATGGAGTAAGACTGTTTTGACATTTGTGTTGAAAATTCTGAATTTACTCTTGGTTTGCAGAGTAAGCTCCTTAGACTCCCATATTTTCTTTAATGGCACAAATTTCATTCCTCTCATTTATTTTTTGCAACATGTTCACCAGTCCTAATACCTCATTGCTCCTGGATGTTATAGACATCTTTATATTTTGCCATTTGTGTTTTATCTTGTCATAATCTGTTTGGTCTTCGAGTCTTGAAGTGCCTGGAACTTATTTCTTATTAAAGTAGCCCTGAATTCCTGTAATTTCTGCTCGTTTGCCCGAAGTGCTATGTTGTATTTTAGTCTTTTTGCAGCTGGCTCTTCCCAGTTTTTCTTCTGTTTTAGTTTGAGGCTTGCCCAAACTAGATTGTGATCAGATGCAACATGTCATCAGATCCTCCCCTTTGCTTGTACATCTTGTAGAGACCCTCTAAATTTTTTGCAAATAAAATAAATGATAGAATTGGTTTTGTATTTTGTTGTCAGGGGACACCCAAGTTATCTTGTGGATATTCTTATGCTGGAATTTGCTGCCCCCAATAAAGAGCTCATTTGCTGTTTTCATTTCTCTCTCATGTACCATGGCGCCCCATAATTTCTTCAAATCCTCTGTTTTCTTTTACATGCTTAGCATTTAGATCTCCCATTAAGATATTTAGATCTCCCCAGACCCCCCATTTTTTAAAGAAATACTGTCCATATGGTGGAATCAATGTTGTCATTACTACTGTTGTGATTAATATGATATCTAGCCAGTTACATTTGTATACTGTAACCTTTAAAAATAATTACAATTCATGGATTTCACAGATGTTGTATATATTAGAGGTACAAATTTATATTTTTAAAAATGTGTGCTTCTTATTATAGACTATAGATCAAAGTATGACACTAAAGGTACCGGTCGTAAAAGTTAGAAAAATATATTGGAAAAACTCTTCAGAACAAACAAAAGAAATAACCATATTTATCTCTAAAACCTTTATAACAACAGGCATGGAACTAACACTTGAACATGCAAACCTTGTTCAATCTATAAAAATTTTTTTATTTTTATCATGCTACTACGACTTAAATTAATAAGATAATAATTGCCTTCTCTGTTGATTATTTTTAATTTCATAGATTTTTTTATTTACCTCTATCTGCAGGCGAACTCAAGGACAATGCTGATACAGACAATTATCAACATTGAGTAATTCATAGTTTGACAAAATCTTACACTTATTCAATACATGTTTATTACAACAACTGTGAAAGTTGCTGGCCTCTCTTTCTTTCTTAGACGGGAAGCTCCTAAAGTTTGTTTATTTTTAAATCATACACATCATTTTAGTCTGGCCATAAGTAGTTCACAACAAAGGAAGCATACGAGTAGGAAGCAAATTATGGCAACTGATTTTTCCAAAGTAACAGAAATCACGGAAGGTCGAGCTAAGGTAATTTTACCGGAGTCTGTATTTTACAATCCTGTGCAAGGGTACAACAGAGATTTGACCATTGCAGTCATCTCTGAGTTTGCCAGCCAGCACATTGAAGGGAAACAAAAACAATTTAACAAAAGCATTAGCAACCCTACCCAAGCTGCAGACCATGATGTGAAAGAAGGTTCACAGAATGATGAAATAGATCTAAAGAATTTAGAGGCAGGAAAGAAATATGAAAATGGGATCACCATTTTTGAAGGACTTGCTGCATCTGGACTTAGGTCTATTAGATTCGGACTTGAAATCCCTGGTGTTAAGCATATCATTGCTAATGATTTTGATCAGAATGCTGTTCAATTCATAGAGAAAAACATAGAAAGCAACCAGCTTGGACATTTGGTGAAAGCAAAACATGGTGATGCAGCAATGGGCATGTATGAACACCGGTCCATAGAAGATCGATTTGATGTGATAGACTTAGATCCTTATGGGAGTCCAACGATGTTTCTTGATGCATCTGTTCAGGCAGTATCCGAAGGGGGCTTGCTGTGTGTTACTTGTACAGATGCTCCTGTGTTATGTGGCAATGCACCTGAAAAATGCAATGCAAACTATGGTTCCATCTCACTACGTTCAAAGTTTTGCCATGAGATGGCTTTGCGAATCATTCTTCACAGTCTAGACACACATGCTAATCGTTATGGGAGATATATAGTTCCCCTTGTTTCTTTAAGTATAGACTTTTATTTTAGAGTGTTTGTCAGGGTGTACACGGGACAGAAGCAGGTAAAACATTCAGCTGTCAAAAAAGCGATGGTGTTTGAATGTGTGGGGTGTGGATCTCACACATTACAACCCATGGCAGTTGCATTGCCAGCGAAAGGTGAAGGGAACTTCAAATTTATACCTGGAAATGGCCCGGTAGTGCCTCAGCTTTGTCATCACTGCGGGCATCAACACAGGATGGGTGGTCCCCTGTGGTCTGCACCACTGCATGACACAGAATTTTTGAAGAAGGTTATTGAAAGGGTTGTGTGTGGCTCACACAACTTTGCCACATCTGATAGGATTTGTGGGATGTTAAATGTAGCTTTGGAGGAACTGCCAGATGTACCATTGTTCTATGTGCTGGATGCTGTCTGTGGCGTGCTGCACTGCCGTGCTCCAACCATGAAAACTTTTAGGTAGGTTAATATAATAATGGCAAAATCAAAGAAAAAGTTGATTTGAGGTCAGTTAATGTAATCTTATTATTTGATGGTGTATTTTTATGGAAGAGTTAAAACATTTTTGTAAAATCAGGATAAGAATATGTTCAATATACCATTTATCATTCCAACCCTTCTGTTTCAGGTCAGCCATACTAAATGCTGGATATAATGTATCGCTGTCTCATGCAGCTAAAAACTCCTATAAAACTGATGCTCCAGCAAAGCTAGTTTGGGTAATAGCTATTAAGAATTGTTTGCTGTTTTTTATTATAAATATCAATCCAAGCATTTATTTATTTATTCTGTTTATATACTTTTTTTATTTTAAAAAACAATTGATGTCACCCAAATGTTTAAGATTGAGAGAAGCATACCAATTTAAACAAGTAGTGTGAAGCTTTATTTAAACTAAACACATTAAAGAATGTTTGGGCTAAAACTTACAGCTGACAAACACTTCATCTTTTTTTATCATCTTATCTACTTGAGTAAAAACTCTACAACATTCTAACCATCTTCTGATTACTTAGTCTTAACCTACCTTTATTGTACCAGGATGTGATGCGATCATGGGTAAAAAATAACCCAGTGAATGAAAAGAGGTTGACTCCTGGCTCAGTGGCTAAAGCGATTCTGGATCAGCAGCCAGAAGCTGAAATATCGTTCACAGAGCATCCATTAGCTAACCCAGAGTCACGAGAGAAAGGGCTTCTTCGCTGGCAGACCAACCCTGAGCCTTACTGGGGCCCAAAAGCAAGAGCAAAGAGAACGATAAATCCTGACCTAACTGAGAAGCGCGCTGCTAACCAAGGCAAATCTAAGAAACATCGGGTAAAAAAATGTGTTGTCGATAACATCATTTCAGTGGTTTTATGTGTAAATACAATAAATATAACGTTTGTCAATCATATGCCATGCTTTAAAGTGAGATATCCCACTTTTCAATTGTCAAGGAATTAAATCATTTTAAAATTCATTGTATTTAACAATTAAGTTGTTAGCGATAAAAATGTCCTGATGAAAATAGTCAGGACAGGCTATCATCATACTTTATCAGTTGATCTGCATATTAAATTTTTTTTTTTTTCTATTTTAGGTTGAGGCCACAATAGAAATGGATACTGGTACATAATGTTATTTTTTGCTAGATAAGTTCACATCCCACTGGGAAATACATTAATTAAATGTACTGCACCAACGCTTATCTTGAGTTTAAAGTTTTAATTTTGTTATGTACTTTGTATGTAACTATAAGTATAAGGCCATTTTTCTGGCAGGTAAATAAAGGTCAAAGAGTAACTAGATATTTAATTATTTTTATTTGATAATTTCCTTACATATTTTTAATTTTTTGAAGATAGTGAGGTGCATAAAATATGAAGACATCACTTTGTTATCTACCAGGTACATGGATAACGGAATCCCATAAAATTCAGTATTATAAATTTAAGATATCATACAAATGAAAGACATTCATGCTAAATATATTATGCAACCATATGCATCGAATGGGTGCGACAAGCTATGTGCACCACTGAAAAGTGCACCCAGCCTTGCTACGTAATTTCCAAAAAATCATACATCCCATTTCATTGCTTAACTAGGTGACATTTGAAGTATATATCCCAATGTCTGAATGAGCATTGCTCAGATTGCTTCCCATTTCATTGCTTAACTAGGTGACATTTGAAGTATATATCCCAATGTCTAAATGAGCATTGCTCAGATTGCTTCCCATTTCATTGCTTAACTAGGTGACATTTGAAGTATATATCCCAATGTCTAAATGAGCATTGCGCAGATTGCTTCCCATTTCATTGCTTAACTAGGTGACATTTGAAGTATATATCCCAATGTCTGAATGAGCATTGCTCAGATTGCTTTAAAGGCAGAATTTTTTTTATTTCATAACATACTGGTAATAACAAAAACAAGACAAATGATAATGTATGACAATTTAACATGGATAAATAAAAGAAATTGTTAACAGTATCACAGAAATTGTTAGCAGTATCAGTTTTTTATATAATTAAAAAACATCTTTGCTGTTCATAATAATCTATTTGTAACTTTTCCATAAAAATTTTGTTTAAATACAGTAGCTTATATTTTTGTTTTAGTGTGGTAGTTTTTGCATAAACCCCACCATGGGTTGCTGAGAAAATTGATGGTGGTGGCTAAAAATGACTAAACATCTCACATCTAATAAGTAAAAATACTAAATAGTGCAATAAAAGTTAAATAGTATTTAAATAAAGAGCAATGGTTACTCTTCTGGCAAATACAAAAGACTATGGATTTAAACATAAGTTAGACTCTAATTCCAATGATCAGATTTTTAGGCTGAATCTGTAGATACCAATTTATGGTAAAAACTATTCAAATTTGATAAAACTTGTGTTTGGGATGCTTCTTCTAATTTCTGTCTAATACATGTACAGACATTATAAACTAAAATCAAATGAAGTATAATGTTAGTCACTAGACTGAAGTAAATATTTTTTGTAGCTTAAAAAATTTGGCACCCACAGGTTAATGTAAACAACTTGCTGTTATCATTTGAAGACTTTTCCTTGACTTGTATACAGTTGGAGTTATAACTTTTATTAATTTTTACAGAACTTA
Source organism: Omphiscola glabra (assembly GCA_964017045.1). Lineage (NCBI taxonomy): Eukaryota > Metazoa > Mollusca > Gastropoda > Lymnaeidae > Omphiscola > Omphiscola glabra. The sequence goes on along the minus strand of OZ024794.1, from coordinate 32,737,602 downwards.
TTTGAGAGCAGGATGTCTACTGTCACTTGTTATTTTTAAATCAGGAAAAGACAAAGTTACAACCATGCACCAATCATTAACACAGGCATATTAATATTATTGAAATTGTAGACGTACATAAATCGGAGTATTAAATTATCTTTCTAGTAACAGAAATTTACTCTTGGAAAAAAATGGCGATACTGTATAATTTACAGACAAAAATTTACATCAAATATCACGACACATTATTTCATGAATGATCACATACATTATCAAATATTACATGAATATAAATTATCACATACTGGGTATATCATAAATTGTCACATACCAGGACATACCTTATTTTATGGACTATAAGATACACTTTTATCTTCAAAAAATTCAGGTGCGTCTTATTCTTATACTCAAAATTAATATAAAAATGGTAAAGTGTTTTTTTTACAAATATTGCTTAAAAATTAAGGTGCGTCTTATCGTCCGTAAAATACGGTATGTGCTATAACAACTGCCTGTGTATTATTCACTAATAATAATATATTTAGAAAAATAATACTGCTATACCTTGCCTTGTAAGTATTATTTTTTTATGTCAAATATAAATAACTTTTTTGAGAAAGGGATAAATAAATTTACAAAAACCTCTTCTTACCAATATCACAATACTGGACATTGGGTGTTAAAATTTGTCAAGTTAAAAATTCTTCAAATAAAAAGTAGAATATCACAGCTGTCAAAAAAAAACAGAGTGTAAATTAAGTGTAATGTAAATTTACTCCAACTTAAAGATTCCGGTGGAATGACATATGGCTAGAGTAGACTATGACCACACTAGTTTGGACACCAGGACACGAGATACATAAACATGAGCTGCAGTTCAAACCCCACCCGAAATATCCTTGGTGCCAAGCTGTATGACCATTTGACATTTCCTTGGATAACAGCTGACTTGGAAATGGTTGATTCTCTATTAAAAAAATATCCTTATCCAGGCTTTGTTGTAGTTGCCAGTAGACATTGCCAGCAACAAAATAGAGACCAGACGGATAGGAAAAAAAAAAGATATTTCTAAAACAAGGAGCCCTTGTGAGTTTTATATAATTGTTCGACTGCAGATCTTCATTCAGCAATAAATATTGGTCACATATAAGAAGGGTTTGAGTTTGATTGGGTTATCAAATCCTTTCACAATCTGTAAGAAATTTTGTCAGTGATTTTTTTTTATATATATAGCAAATTTTGAATTTTTCAATTCAAGCATATCCTGCTTCATTTTCAAAAAAATGTGGGCATTGAAGTTGGAAAAAAAAGTTAATTAATTGTTTTAATTATAACTGGGTCATCATATAATACTGTCAATGTCAAGTATCATTTAAATAAATTAAAAAGTAACAACATTAATTAAGGACTATTTCTTGTAAAACATTATTAAATAGGAGCCCAATAACTTGCTTGAATAATTGCTGAATAATGAAATAAACATGATGAATCAAAACACTCATGGTGAGTCATAGTTAAATAAAATTATTATTAAATTTAAATATATGTCTGTATATATTTATTAGATTATGTATTCAATTTCAATTAGACATCATAACTATTTTTCAATATATATGAAATGAATAGCCGTCACAGCCATTAATCATTACTAACAGACTCTAACAAATTGATGATGTATAACACTAATATAGAGGTCAGGTACAAAAAAATACAAGTCTCTTTGTACTTACAAATAAAATGTAAAGATTTTTTATTTTTTTTTTTAATATTCAGCAGTTTTTACAATATATATATTTTTAATAACATCAAGTATTAATTATTTAGCTAAGAGGATACATTTGTCAATGTTTTGTTGTTATAGTTCTGCATGATGCAAGAAGCATAGAACATCCAGTTTATATTGAAGAAAATCAAAACAGTGCTTAATTGTTTTTAATAAATGGTATTTTTACATACAGTACGGTACCGCTAACAATTTATAGCACATATTACTAGTTACAATTATTTCCCTTGATTTTCCTCTGCATTCTGTACTGTTGTTCCCAAAATACCTTCAATATCAGTGATAGCACTCTACAAAGAACATGTTTTACAAAATTAAAGTATGCATATTTATTTGAACTTTTTTTAAAATCTAAATTTAAGGTCAATCATAAAACTATGTAGTGGGATAGGTTAGTTTATATTATTATTTATCAGTGGTAATAATACAAATCGAAGCTGCAGTTAATTAAAATTGTCAAACAAATCAAAAGAAAAAGAAACCATGAGAAAATATTGAGACCTACCTTAAAGTTGGTGACACCTTGCATGTTAGGGGCTGATATCTCCTGATGTATCACAGACAAATTCCTGGCAAATGTTGCCAGGGCACCTTGTAGGTTGTCTCCCACAGTCCTGACAGATTAATTTCCATTAGAATACAGCAAAATAAACCAAACACTTTTAACATCAACTTCACTTCAAAATAGATAAGAAATTTGTATTTTCTAGACACAGACAAATGATTCCATGTAAAAAATCAATGTAATGTAAAGAAATCTTTAAGAATGCAAAAAGAGATAACCTTTTTCATAAAGTCTTAAAGTTAAAGTAAATGTTTTTAAAGTTAATGAGCTCTACAACTCTAATTTATCCATCGCGTATTTTGCTTAGGGCTAGGTCACATCTCACCTGCACCCTATCCATTATCAGCCATCGATGTAATGTCTCATTTACTTGATATTTTCACAAATATTTAGGTAATATTTTTAAGTTAGTCAAAAAAAAAATTAATTGGCAACATTAAATCATATTATAATATACAAAGAAATCTTGAGTGATACTGGGATACTATGTCAGAAATATTTTCAAGAAAATAATATACCAGTACTTACAGCATGCCCATGCATTCACGATTAAAACTGTCAATCAGAGTAAAGACTGTGCCAGTTTTATCCTAGCAAATGAAGACAATAAGAAATAGGATGAAAATTTACTTTAAAAATAAATGAAACTGTGAGAAAATCTTCCTTGTAAAATTAAAACAAGTTCAGGCCTACTAGCTATGAGATTCCTGTAATAAGAAAAAGAAAGAATGTCAGAGATGAAACATTGAAAATTTGAAAAGTGATTCATGCCATCCATATGACATTCTCTGCTCTTATAAAGTACTTACCTTTATGTCATAGCCTATACCATGGGCTCGACACATCTGGAAAAAGACACTGTAATGTACCACTGATAGGTTTGTATGAAGAAGTCGTGCGCTCATTACAGCATAACGTGAGTTGTTTGGTACTTGCTGAAAATATACAATATTCATATCTCTTTAACAGCATGCTACAAAAAAAAAGGGGGGGGGGGGGGGGGGGGGTAAATTGGGTGCATTTTCAATTTATCAATTGGGTAATATACATATTGGACATGGCTAATAAAATTAGGTCAAGATACCATCAGACGGCTTACTTGAAAAAACATACCTCATCATCTTGTCCTGCTAGCCTCCTTCTGCGTGGCTTGCTCTCCTGACTGGCCAACTGCACTTCAAATGTGTGGGTTTTAGGCAAGAAAACTCCATGGGTGACATATTCCATGAGTTTAAACATGGCCAAGTTGTCACTATAGTGGAGACACAAATCTATAGCCCAAATTTTCTGGTCCATCTTGTAGTTTAAAAAAAAAAAAGAATACAAAACTTGTGTTTTCTATTTTACTTGATTAAAGTTAAAGAAATTAAGCATAACTGAAGAGATTATGTAATTAAATGTGTGCTTAAGTGGTAGAAGATGTTTACTCTTTATTCAGATGCAGGAATCTGTAATATTATTCTAGAAACTGTTTACCAAAATTTAATGTTATGAATTGATGACCTTTAAGTGATAAATCCTGAAACTCTTATTAACAACCTGCAAACATAGAATGAGTTTATAGTCTTCAAATGTTGATGCTATTTGGTTATCTAAGGAGGATCTTAAGACAAAGCACAACTGTAAGAAAAATCTTCAGCATTATCTTACATCTTTTGGATCAATGAAAGTCACAAAATCTATTCTCAAATAGCCCATAATCCCTCTGGACTTGCATGCGTCTGCTATCCTGTGGCACATTGCATTGACATAGGAAGGCTCTGTGGATGACTGAGGAACTGAGACCCCCCAGCTAGAGAATGGACCCTCTGCATGGATCTGATCTCCACAGGTTAAAACATTAACAACACCTGATGGCTCAATCAGCAGATCAGCAGTGAGTGTTGTGATGTTTTCAGAAGGTGGGCAGGCTTCTATGATGCCACCTTAATATAGAAATAAAAGAGCCTTTTATTGGTAACTTTAGAACTAAATAATATCAAATAATAACTTATGAGGTTTTTTTATCATTAATAATTATTGTTTGGTTAGTTACAGGTGAAGGCTTACAGTTTTACTGTTGTTTGGTGATCACAATTTATATAGAAATATATTTTAATTTTATTCAGTTTTAAACTATGACAACATTCTGCTTGAAATGAAAGGGTCAAATGCTGTGCAAGAAAGTAAAATTTAAACAAATATCGATAGAATATCTTAGAACATAACTATATCTGATGCTGTTAATATTTTGTAATTGTTCATATATACGTTAATTTAGTTTCAGTCTTTAATTATAAAACAACCAATCTGTAAGTTTTTACAGGTTAATGAAATCTACTGGCTAAGGTCAGAGGCACCTCAAAGCCATGGCCTCAAAAGACATCAGATGTCCTTCCATTTAGTGTACTATTTCTTATAGAGACATCAGATGTCCTTCCATTTAGCACTATTACTTAGTGAGACATCAGATGTCCTTACATTTAGTACTATTTCTTAGTGAGACATCAGATGTCCTTCCATTTAGCACTATTTCTTAGTGAGACATCAGATGTCCTTCCATTTAGCACTATTTCTTAGTGAGACATCAGATGTCCTTCCATTTAGTGTACTATTTCTTAGTGAGACATCAGATGTCCTTCCATTTAGTGTACTATTTCTTAGTGAGACATCAGATGTCCTTCCATTTAGCACTATTTCTTAGTGAGACATCAGATGTCCTTCCATTTAGCACTATTTCTTAGTGAGACATCAGATGTCCTTCCATTTAGTGTACTATTTCTTAGTGAGACATCAGATGTCCTTCCATTTAGTGTACTATTTCTTAGTGAGACATCAGATGTCCTTCCATTTAGCACTATTTCTTAGTGAGACATCAGATGTCCTTCCATTTAGCACTATTTCTTAGTGAGACACCAGATGTTCTTCCATTTAGTGCTATTTCTTAGTGAGACAGAATTTTCTGTTATAATTCATTTGTTAATATTTTTCGTAACAAATATAAAGAATTTACCCTGGGACAAAAATGCTCTCAAAAACTGCTCCCATGTAGAAAAAGCCTTGGTGTTAAAAGGCTGTGCATAGCTTGACAAGATGTCAGGGATTTCAGCATGTATTTTGATGTAGGCAGCTTCCTGTGCATACAAATTGAAGTGATTCGATACATAATTAAAAGAGACGTTTTTCTGTATTTATTTGAAAGGCAATTTTAAATACTGCTTCGTAACAATAAATTAAATTTTTTTTTTTCAAATTCAACAAAACACCAGGTACCCGGTACTACTCTTTCTTATCTATCCTTCACTATTGACTATAAAAATATTAACAAAAAGTACATGATAACATGTTTCCCAAAAACTGAAATTATTCAATTCCAACATGATAAATTCTGAGCATTACCCAATTTATTACATTTGAATCTCATTGTCTTTTCTTTTGCTTTAAAGGCAAAGGTTAATAATGCAAGTTAGGGTATTAAAAGAATAAAGCTGACTTGACCTGTGCCCACTTCTTGCTCCACTTCTCCCCGTATCTCTGTTCTTCTTTCAGTGCCCATTTATAACACCTGAGATGTTGAACAACATCACAGTAGGCTATGCCCCTTCCATCGAATTCGTCATCCAGTTTAAAGAGCCACTTCTGTACGCCAAGATTTTCTGTCACCAGCTGAGCCAGACATTCATGGAGCTAAGCAGCAGAGAAAATATTTTTTATACACACTAATTAGCAGGTTGAAAAAATTGGTAAGATATTAAAAAAAAAAAAGCTTAACAGGCTGCAACAATTTGTAAATTTGAAACAAAAGCTAAGTCAAATAAACATTTTTTTTTAAATCTTACCCGTATTTTTGTGGCTTACCTGACCTAAACTATAGACATCATACTCAGAGGGTGGGAAATCAATGTTAGCACTGGCAAATATCCTCTTACAGCCTGACTTGGTGGAGTAGAGGTGGGCAACATCAGGTTCAGGGCAGAGGATTGGCACATCAAGGTAATCTGACACTGCCAGATCATCACGATGAGGAACGCCGGTTACAATGAAAGCATCTCTACCCTTGATTAGGTTTTTTATTCTCTTTAAAGTGCGAGAGCTGTATTTTAAAATAGTTGACAGGCACATCTGGTGTGTCTAAAAAATGTCAAGAATAAAATTCAAATTTGTTAAGGATTGGTTTGAGCTCATCTCATGAAAAAATATATAGGAAAAACTATGGTTTTGATTAACACCACTTTCACTTTTGTGGTACGGTATTAAAAAACTAGAAAATAAGAATACATAATATTTATACCCTAAAAAGTTAAAGTTTATTGAGATTAACAATGAATGACAGACATATCTATCCTAGAGAACTACTTTAGATGTCTTGTATTCAAATTGTTATAATTGCAAAATGTTACCTCTGTTAAAATATGTATTTATTTCTGTGCTGAAAAGAAACATGTACAATTCCATTTATTTGGATTAATAAAGAATCTTATCTTATCTTAAGGAAACCAGTGCCAAGGAAGAATTGTGTTTACATTGCATAGACTGCTTTCTCATAACTTAATTAAAATAAAAATTATGAGGACACTCACTGGGAAACTTTTGATTGCTTCTGGAACAAAGATTTTATATCTTTCTGACATGTCACACTGATCTCCAGGGTTACTACTTGCAACAGCTGAGCTGAGGCCCAACAGCTTGGAGTAATACTGCATGGTCTCATCACTTAGAGGGACTGCTGAGATAAATATCACATCCACATTGGGATCTGAGGAAAAACAATAAAATTGCTTTTTTGCAGTGAATAGGACTTATTTAAAATTGTAATTGTTGATAAATATTAGTAACATGGGGGTGCTCTTACTAGGTTGTATATCAGATTGTATTTTGTGAGAGAAGAATGACTGAAATTAAAGCAAGTGTTGTCAGAATGTATGGTGTGTTGTAAAAATGATATCTTAAAGCACCTCTGATATCACAAAGCCTTGCCATCTGTGTGTTTTGCTTCATGCCTAAGTCCTGTATGCTGTCTCTGATAGTTTGGCTGTATCCAAGCGAGGGAATATGTATAATAACACGCCGAGAATTCTTTATTCTGTCCCAAGATGATGCAAATTTCTATCAGAAAACATGAAAATAATTATGTTGTAAACCTTATAAAATCTGATGTTTAAAACATTATTATCAAATTCTTGCTTAACACAAAATGGATACAAACTGAATAAATAGCCAATAAATTTTTTACTTTTTTTTTTTACTGTCAAAAATACAATATTTAGTTCAGCTTTTCCAATTATGTGATAATAACAAAACTGCAGCAATGTCCACTAATTTTACAATCATTCTGGTCATGCTCAAGAAAAATCATGATTAGAGACAATTTTCAAAGAACTCACAAGTTTTCTTTGTGGCCATTAAATGATTTCCCATACCCTTAAACACTATTTTAGTTGAGGTCATTGGTTTTATTCTGACTTCAAAAAGATATTGAGGTACATCAAAAATGGATGAAGCTTTTTCAGAAAGTTTTTTTTTCTCCATTAGCAGTCCAAGATTTTTGGGAAATGTTAACTTTTGAGCACTTCTAATATATTTGATGCAAATTTTGCTTTCAGTGATGCCAAAGCTTAAGTCAGCAGTCTAATGTTACTATACTTAAAGTAGCTTGTGGTGTTGCAGCAATTTAAGTTTTGTTTTAGTGGGGGGAAAGATCAAATTACACAGACCAGGGCCAGCCTTAGGCCACTGCAACCTATGCGGCCGCAGTGGACCCCGCACTTTATTTTCTAATACAAAATCTTAATTTTCACTTATTATCCTTATCCCTACCCAGACTGGGCCCCACGCAATCCGTTTTGCATAGGGCCCCGCAATTGTTAAAGCCGACCCTGACACAGACAACTTTATCCAGGAGAGTGATGACCTGAGAAATTGGCAATTAATGAATTACCTTTGCCCTTTGTTTGAATGCCTCCAGTTGATCAAGTCGAGTCTGCCGGAGCTGGTATTTCCTTTTAGCCATCTTGATACGCATAATCCAAGATATGGCGATTACACCTGCTGCCCACTTTAGTCTACGATATTCTAGGTAATGCGAACGTTCTCTATACCTGCGCCAGGATGACTGTATCTTTGTTGCTGCCATTTCTTTACCATTAATACCTAAGTATTTGCGCCCCTTTATTGAATAAAAATATTTTTAAATGGATAATAACAAACATCTTTCAGAGAAATATTTCCATGGATCAATAAGTTTAAATTTCAAGTTTTTAGAAAATTAGGAAAAACAATTTATTGCTCTTATGGTTTATTTCTAAATGTACATAGTTCAAATATAAAATAAACATGATTAATCCCTTTCTACTTTCATTGGCACAGTTGGACATCTGTAATGGATCTTAAGGAAACCAAAAGTAACCATAACTCAATTTTTGAGAGAAATGTTACTTGGTCCTTTTCTTGATATGAGTAAATAAGAAATCTTCTATTAATTTACCGGCTTATTAATTATTGTTTCAACATCTTCTCTGTTGATGATGCAGTTCAAAAGTTCATCATTGCCGGGTGCTTTCTCTAATTCAAACTCCATGGACAAGTCTGCAAGTCTAGATTAGAGTGTCATAAAGGGCTTGTTTAATATGGAAAAACAAATGAAATAACCCATCTTTGCAGATACCTTTTAGGCTAGAGGGAGAATTATATTGAGATTAAGTGTAATCCTTTGCTTCAGAATTAATTCAATATAATTGATGTATTTACAGAGATTAAAGTAATATTTTTCAAATAACAATTTTATTTAAATGTAATTCTTTGCTTCAAAATCAATACCATTCAAATATTTTTGAAAACAATTACTTAAATATTTGTAATTAAAACATCAAGTTTGATTAACAATGAGTGAAACAAGTAGGTATTTTACCTGTTGGCATTCAACTTTCTGACACTTACGTACAGATATTTAACATATAACAACAAAAGTGACAGTTCAAAATTATAATATTTGGGACAAGAAATGATATTAAATCCAGTTTACCACGTATGCATAGAAACCCATGTCTTTTAACTCTTGTTGGTGACTGGTTTTCAGATTTTCTTTTCATACTGAGCTTATTGAGTGATAAAATTTTGTTTGACATCTACAGATAGATGGTACAGCTGATAAAATGTATCCCTTATCTTAAATTATTTGTATACTAAGTTTTGAAGTTAATTTTAAAACTAATTTCTACTCCCGTAGAAACAACAAACTCGTCAGTGTTAAAAAATGTATTAAATTTCAGGAACATTCTTTGTCATTTCATTTTCACATCATTATTGTATATTCTACAGTTACAGCATCATGGCTCCAACGGCTTGCAACATCACCTAAAACAACCTTTGGGCTGCTATTCCCATTCGCATAGGTCATTAATCTCATAACATAACAGTCCATTCTTAGTCAATCTCTTTTTTTTTAATGCATAATTTACTATTGATGCTGCGCTCATTATGAATAATGCATTTTAAAAGCACTTTTTCGTTCTTATTTGAATATTCAAAACATCCCTTTATACTTATAGTTTAATTACTTTTTTGCTCATAAAATACTTACTTATCTCCATTAATAAAAGCAATAGGCACAGCATACATCATCAGCATCTTTTCCAAAGCTTTAATCATGGAAACTATGCTGTAAAATATTTAGTACTGAGATTCACTATTATTACTTTGCCTATAATCATAAACTTTAAACAACAAAACTATTACTAATTAACAAAAGAGCTATTTTAGAATCATTTAAATTTTCCTCAAATTCTAATTAAAGTAATGTGTTCACTTGCCTGCCCCAAGAGAGACAATAATGATCCTTGAAGACCAAATATTCCCCTTGATTATCTCTGGTTTTACCATTCTGGATAGCAAATCTGTGGCTTGCCTGTTTGTAATCACCACTGGCTGGTGTAGTAGGAGGTGGCTAAACATTGTCAAAGAAATATGTGACTTTTTACTACACGGAACACCATTTGACTTCAATATTATTTAGTATAATTATATGTGCCCCTTAAGATTTAATGATGAGAGTTACATTTTTGTTATTCCATTCTGTCTAGGCCTACCTAAAAGTAATAATTGTTTGATACAAGCATTGTGTAGAAATGAAGTAATATGAGCTTTAGATGAGCAGCTGCAATAATACGAACGGTTAGTTATTTTTTCAAGTTTTTATGTAATTCTTTTATTAAAAGTATGATAATATGATCATTTGAAAATAGAAAATTTTTATTCTAAGTTTATGATTGTGGGGGAATGATACAATTTAAAATTAGTAACTTTTTCAGGGGAAAAAACAACTAAAAACAAAAAATATACATAGAAAAATAAATATGAACATGATCTATTTTAGTAATTGTGACCAGCCAGGTGATAATTAGGAGCTGCCCACAAAATATGGATGACTTAAAGAGCCAAATAAAGTTACTTTGATTTTATGTATATTATTATATTATATCATATATTTTAGGAGGCATACAAACTAAATTTTAGGCAGTCCTGTACTGACTTTATTTAAAGTATTACATAGTGAACAAGATAGTGAAATATAATAAGTAAAATATGTATAATAATATCATAAATAAGAGTGACATAGACAGCTTTTGAAACTTTAAAAAAACAACCTCAAGAAGATTATTGAGTAAACAGCCCATAGGTAAATGACCAATACAATTTAATAGAGTACCACAACCATTGTATAGAGGACCACAACAATTTAATAGAAGGCCAAAACAATTGAATAGAAGTTCACAAACATTTGATAAGGAACCTCCTCCATTTGGTAGAGACCTAACTATTTATAACATATGAGCTATATATTTTTTTAAAAGTAAAGGTAGGTTAAATTTCATAAATATAAAATTTTATCTTTTTACAAAACTATTAGCCAAAAATGACAATCTTAATACTTCTTTATTTTTGCTTTTAATACCCATACTAAAAGCACTTTTAAATTAAGTTTTTATTTTTTCTTATTGGTCATTATTGAATTTAAATAGTTCATTATTGAATTTAAATCAAACAATCAATAATAAAGAATAACAAGAAATTTTAATTTAAAATCCCTTTCTATTAAATAAACTTTGTTCAAACAGAAGTTGTGTCCCAACCTTTATGGTTTTTTTTTATTCTTCCAATCCAAAAATCACTGTACATATTTACACAATTAATGAAGCCAAGATCCATCAAAATTTGACAAATTTAAAGACCCTTTTAGTGTTTGCAGAGTATATTACATTTAAATAAATAAATAAATAAATATAGATATATATATAATATAGCTTACATATTGCCCTTATGAAGGTAATAGAAAGTCGTTAAAAATACCATGCATATTTAACAAAATCCAAAGCCAGAGGAAGATAAAATTTACATTATGAAAATGAAAATCACTTAGAGTTAGAGAACACAATGTATTGGACTTGACAGGTTGAATGTTCTTTAAACATGTAAATGAAGCTACAAATAGATTCATCATTCATGCAATATTTTATATTGATAAAAAAGAAAGAAAGAAAAGCTGTCCCCAAAAAAATGACCAGAAATTCTGTGATAACCTGTGAAAGCAGTGGAAGCTGAAAATTTAAAATGGAAATTCTAAGTAAAAAAATGTTTAAGAGGACTAACAAGTCTTTAATCTAGATATTTTTATAAGGTGATCATTACTCTGTGATTTAAAAATCTAACAGATACTGACAAAAAGTCCTAAATACAAATCGCATTTTTCATGACCTACCATATATCCACTAGAATTGAAAAGATAAAGAAGTATAACTGTAATTTTTAAAAAATAATTTCTGTTCAATTCATCTAAAAAAGAGGCCATTTTGAAGGATTTATTTTTATTTATGTCAAATAATTATCATAAGAGATTTCTACAAGTAAAACTGATCACTCCCAACTTATAGAATTTTTTTTTTAAACTATGAATAATTCAAAATGTCTTATACTGACAAATAAATGCCACCCACCCAGTCATTTGTTGGGTGCCTACCTGTCATTTTTTAATATAACATATTGTCATTTGTGCCCTTTTGTTGTTGCATGCCAACATATTACCTGATTTTCATTTGGAATATTCCCACTCATAATTTGTTATATAGCATATTGCCATTTTCCCCTATTGTTGTTATATGCCAACAAATCATTTGTAATGTGCCAACATGTCATATTAGGATGACCCCATTTCATTTGTATACCAAATAAAATTTTACACACCCTGTAAGCATAATGATAATGTATGCATTTTCATGATAAAAAAAACAAAAATTGATTTTCAGTAATGTTAGTTCCTATTTTAACTAATCCAATGATTTTTTTAAGAGGATAAAATAAAAATGCCTACAAAAGGTTGGAGAGGCATCTCAAATGTCTTCACTGAAGCCGATGTTTTTAAAAGACGATTATTAGAAGCAGAGGAAGAGCGCCAAGTTTTGGCGGATGGTGTCCTCGCATCAGGATTGTTCACTTGAGGTGGTGCAGGTATTTGAGGAAGTGATGATTGCATTTCTCCAGGATTTGAGTTATACTTCATTAGAGCCCAGTTTGAACTCAACTCTGATTAAAAAGAACAACAAAACCATCTATTTAGATACACACAAAATTATATCATTTTCAGTTTGCTTGTTTTTTAATTTGATAATTAACACTGAAAAATCAATTAATCCAATGCCTTTTTTAACTTCCCAAATTTAATATTACATTGTATAAGCAATAGTGTTTCAAATATCAAAATGGTTTTCACTTGAGGTAAATACTATAAAGCCATCACAGTGATGGATTTAAATGCTTAGAATAAATGAGTTAGGATTCCATAATCAAAGACAAATTAAGGAACTGTAAAAAAGGTGAAGAAAAAAGTGCAGAGATAGCTCTTATATAACAAATTATTGGCTTTGTTGCATAATTAGAATACTTTAAATTAGTTTTTTAATTGACTTACAAATTTAATGACCTAAACTATTTGCTCTGACATATGCTATGTCAGAGCAAATAGTTTTGGTCATTAAATAAGGGTTTGGGAAGGGGTGGTTTTCAAACAAAATTTACTCTAAATATTTATAACATTCATTTCTCAGCCTGCAGAATAATATATTCTAACACAAGCTGTAAAGTTTGATTTAGTAAATTAGTATGTAGTGAGGTAAATAAATATTTACATAACTTTAAATTGATTACCCTAAGTAAGTTTTGAACTGGATTCCACAATAACTTTCCCTGCATTCAACCCTCTGACATTTAAAAATGAAGTTATGGCTCATTTTTTTTAGTTGAATGTACTTTTTGTTATTTAAAAAGATGCTAAGGAAATTAACCTCCATGCAAATGCAACAGGGGGCTGTTATTTTAGGGTGTTTTCAAATAGTTTATATCATAATTAGTTGATGGATGATTGCCTTGGTGTAAAATAAGGCTATTTTAAGCATGATTGCTGTTAAATAAAATCATGAAAAACCACCCAAGGAAGCAATAATGCTCTTCATTCTCCAGATCAAGCAGTGTCCTCTTCCATTCAAGACTCAGAATGCAATCTACATACCAGGCTGGTTTTGGATCTTATTTTTTTCATCAATGTTGTGCAATGTAAGTGTTCTGTTTTTGATGGGTGAAGGGTCTAAGGTCAAAAGTGCTGCTGCGGGGATAAGGCCTCTCTCCAGTAGACTAAGGATTCCCTTCCTAGCATCATCTTCTTCGATTGGAGGAGGTGCAAGCTTTACAATGGAAAAATAAAAAGAACTTTCACTTTTAATTAAAATTTTTACATTTCTGTTTTCAAAATCTTGACATACTGGGCTCTTAAATTTGTTGTTGTAGAATTTTAAATTTAAAAAAAATTCAAAGAAAACTTACTGATGCATCAACTCTATTGGCTTTTGGTAAAACTGTTAGGTGTTGAATGGTGGGGCCTGTGACTGGTTTTCCTTCAATCTGTTTATTTCCAATAAAATAAAAGCGTTTGCTATAACACACTTATTCAGTCTTTTTTGGAATTACTTTGAGGAAAATAAATATAATTAGTATACAGCTAGGACGAACATTTACTTTTTAAAAACTTATTTTATAATAACGTTGGCATACATTACTGCATTTCAATAATGAGCCACCGACCAACAAAGCAAAAATTTACACATCAATTAATAAAATAATTAAAAAATTGCGTTAATAACCGAATAGAAATCAAGAGCCTAAAAATTAATATGTACTTATAAAAAAAATCACATTCTGCTATTTGGATAAGCCTTTAAGTGTGGAAGAACGTTTTACACAATACAGCATACCTTTTGAGCTTTCCGGTCATTTATTAGTGGAAGCTGTATTCCAAAGCTTTCCTTCATAACATTTCTATTCATCTGATTCTGAGGGTTAATGATTGTTCTAAGTGTCCATTGCTGATGATGCTGAAAAGAATTAAGAATTTAAAATAGAGTTGATAAAGCCCATGAATCATGAAAATTTCTTTTCCTTTCAGACAGTTGAATTCTTTTTTAAAAATAACATTTAACTCATTAAAAAAAACTTATCATAACTAATATTCCAGTTTATTTCCTTAAATGTTAGCATTAAATCTATTTATATTGATTTTGATAACCCAATGCAATATATACATTTTTTACAGGTGTAAATTACTTTATTACTTTTTGCCCTGGAGTTAATCCTTGCAACTGCAACAATCTCCTTGCTGGTAGCTTCACACCAGATGGCAAAGGCTGTCGGCTTAATAGTGTTCTGTTGGGGAAATAAGAAGAGTCATAAAAACGCAAATTATATTTTATGAACTTTTGGTGAAAATAAGAAAAACTGACTCTAAAATTTAGTATTGACAACCACAAACACACACATACACACACACACACACACATATATATATATATACACACAAATGTAAATATAAAAATAAATATAAATGTAAATACTTAAATATATATAAATATATAAAAACAGGCAATTACTTATTATGATTAGGAAAATTGTTTTACCTATTTTGTACATATGATGGTCTCCCATTAACTCCACTCTGCAATTCTATTAAAGTCTCAGAAAAAGCTTCTTCTTGTGAAGTTCTATTTATAGGAAGCATCTGTGCCTGATTGTTAAGGTGGTAAACTATGTCTTCTGTGTGGCGCTAGTAATATTTATTTGATATATAATTAGACAGAATCTAAAAGAAAGGCTGATCATGAAATAATTGAAAATCAGCATACATACTTAATGTAAATTAATTTACCTGTTTGTCCATTTTGTTAATTAAGAAAAACAATTTGTGTAAGTAACAAGCATTAAAGTATTTAAGCTTTAATAAAATATAAAAATATACTTAAGAACTTAAAATGTTTTCCACTTAAACCTTCATCAGTTAAACACAAGGTACATGAATTTAAATGATTTATAGCCTACCAACTGAATAAAAAGAAAAAAAGGGACATCAGGGAAATCTCAAGTGGAATAATCTGTTACCTCTCTTCATTTAAAATTGAACTGAAGGATTTCCTTTTTAATTTTTAAATTTGCTATTACATAATTTTATAGTTTGCATAGTTGAACATAAGTGACAAAATGTGTTTAATTTAATGTTTGACATTAACTTTAAGTGTAAAAATTAAATGCTTCAATCATACAAACCTGCAAGCCTTCTTCAGTCCTGGCCAGAGCTTTTTCAATATCTGCTGCAGTGATACTGCCTCCACTTGCTGCCATCTTTTCTCGAAGCTGTCGCAAGTCATCTTGAACCTTTATTGTTGTAATAATGATAATAATTAATATGTTGATAAATAGATAATAATAATACACCCTAAAAAATGTAATAAAGGGCCATCCTAGGGGGGGGGGGATTAGATTTTTGTGATGATGTGTGACGAAGGGGGGGGGGCCCTAAAGCAATGTGACGTCACATGAAAAGTGGAATATTGTAGTAAAGAATTGCAATTAATAACCCTAAATTACAGACATTTTTAACATATTCTTTTATACAACAATTATAATTTATTTTATTTTTATTCTATTATCACTGAGAGAATCAGTACAGGTATGCGAGGTCCGAAAAATGGCCTCTGATCAAGTTAAAGAATGCCAGCAGGGAGGAGAATCGGAATGTAGTTACATGAGAATTTATGGCTAAATGTGGACACGGGAGTCATAGAATTAGGACTACCATGTGAAGTGGAATGGAACGAAAAGAAAAAGTTGACCAGGGGGAGGGGGTATCTTAGTAAATGCTCTAAGACAGGGATTCTTAACCTTTTTTGCAGTGCTACAGGCCCACTCCATTTTACAAAACCCCCGTCCCCAACGTATAAATTATATTGTAATAAAATTTAAAATAATTTAAATATTTAGCTATAGTAGTTTTAATTCATTTTTTATAAACAAGGGAAAAAATTACCAATACAAGCAACAAAATTCACCAAAAAACATTAATTGCTAATCAAAATGCATGAAAACTAATTTTTAAGAAGCAGCAACTAGAAATGGCAGCAAACAAATACAATCAGTGGCATAGTTTGGGTTAGTGTCACCCAGTCTGTTAAGCTCGTGGTGTCCACCCCCCCCCCCCCCCCCCGACTTCCACAATGTAATTCTTCTTGTTAAACTTAGTCCACAGAGATAGAAATACAGGAACAAAAACAAATTAATTGAAGGTCAGGCGGTCTATGTATTTAAGAACTGTGACATGTACTTAGAATTGCCCATTGTTATCAAAGGTTAGCTTTATTATTTTATTTCTCAGAATTTAGATAAATATAGCTTCCTGTCACTTAACACTTCATTCGGCGTTGAAACATGGTCAAAACGATGTGTTTCTGGCCTAATAATAAGGTAACCTAATTGCTGACGCATCAACTTTGAAATTTTAATAAAAAAATCATTTTTATTGGTTACATGGGTGGGAAATGTACGTGTCCACAGTTATCCTTTTATGAATTTCGGTTAGACCAAGCAGTGTGTGTTCTGTAAATACGCAATTTTTCAATTTGATGTCACCCCCCTGAGATGGTGTCACCCCTGTGCGGTCCGCACCCCTCTAGCTACGCCACTGATTACACTTTTCTGGTCTTCCACACCTCAGGGCTTGTGAGGTACTTTTACCGCTGGATATGAACCAATGTTCTAGTGAAATGTTTCTAACACAGGTGCAGTAATTTGATATCAACGGGAGGTGAATTTCTTAAGGGTTTGTAATGGACAATAGTGGACACATGGACGTTTTATAGAGGGGGGGGGTGTGTAGAGATTTGTGACTTATATTTTAGGGGGGTGGTCTAACTTTTTGTGACGATTTGTGACGATGGGGGACGGGGGCGTTAATATCTGCAAAATTTGCGTGACGTCATTTATGGATGGCCCCCTAAACCAAAAATAATATTTTTTAATTTAAAAAATCAATCAGAAATATTGGATTATTTGGATTGATATTTTTAGTCCATAACACAGTAAGTCATAAGCTTTTAGTTTTACTCCATATTATTAATTTCAAGTGTGACCTCCTACTCTACTCATTAATGATTAAAAATTAATGATTCACAATGATGCTGTCTACAGTCTACATGTTACATATTATTAACATATGATTATGATATAAATAAATATAAAATAAACTTAATATTGTTCAACTATTGTCTATTTACTCTATTGTAAGTTACAGTTACAGTAAGTATTTTTATAAATTTATAATTTAAGAATTAATGCTAAGACTAAGAAGGCATTAAGGCAAACATTTTACTTTAACAAGGATGTTTCCAACATCTTCAACTCTAGTTTCAACCTCTGTCATCTTTAAAATATTTCTTTTGGCATCTAAATAAAATTATGAATGGTATTTCGGAGAGCTTATGCTAAAACTTTTGATTATATACAACAGTCAATTTTTTAAATTTAACATCTATTATGATCTATTATAGCCGCCATAGCGTTTCTGGGCAACGTTTTTAACATCAAGAATTGATGACGTACAACACATTTATGAGTCTAGCTACCCAATTATTTTAAGATGAAAAATATTTAATTAATTGAACCCTTTTAACTGTTATCTCATCTGAACTTGTTTTACGATTTAAGTGTCAAAATTCTATCATAATATAATGATACAGATAAATGGATGAGGAAGCAGATTAAAATTTAACACGTTTGTGAAAGTCTGAATTATTACATTTCTCAGACGCAGCTTTATTTATTCGAAAAAAACCCTATGGATAAATATAATAATTTTATTAAGCTTGTGGCTGTATATTTATCATTTTAAATTTACTATTTCCAATGATTAACTTATATTTGAAATTTATTTTATGTATTTGTGTAAATTCCTTCCCTATTTTTGTTTGTTTATACACTGTTTCGACATCTAGACCGTATTCAGTGTACACACTTTTCTATGACGTAGTTCGGTATCTGATTAAAAACATGGCACTGCCCATCGCATTATTTTCATCGTCTTCTGATGATTTCAGGCCACAAGATTTTATAAAAAGTACATTTCAAGATGCTTATTGCATATATTTGCAACTATTTTGTTTATCTATTTGCTTTAAAAATTCTATATGTTTAACATAGTTTTGCCAAGAAAGGGTAGAAAGGTAAAACAACAACTGGATTTTGCCAATTTTGGCTTTCTGATTCTGCTTCCAACTGGGTAACTTGGTCACTTGTGTCAAAGAATTCTATTCACTCATGCTTCTTTGAATTATCACTTGTGTAGCAGTTGAATTTCATATAAACTCATGATTAATTAACAAAATAATTCACTTATGCCCAATGCATTGCTTTACTAAAGGTAAAGGCAGAGTATTTTATTCTAGTGAAAGTATTTATTTATTATTATTAATGTAATTTTGACTTACTTATTAATTTAACTTTCCCTATGTAAAATTTTAATAATGGACCTTCTTCATACAATGGAATACTTGTATAATGCGCTCCACTATTATGTGATTTAGATAGAATGCAGTTGTGGAATGGCTCCGAATTTCTGTGTATTCTTTCCCATTTCACATTAGTCTTGGGTAAAGCAAGGGAAACTACTAAAAATGTGTATGGGAAATGGGCGTCGACGCAGGAGTTTTTAATTTGGACGTAGGTGATTTGCATTAATGAAAGGACTATTTTCATGTTCAAAAAAAGGGACATCTTGACCTACATTCCAACATACTGTTTTGCCTTCTTTGATCGACTTAATTTACGAAATTCATAGGTATATATTAGGCATCTTTCCCTTGAAAATGTTTGAAGAAATAAAATCATTACATTCGTCATATTTGTCCCAGTAACCTGCATTATCATAAGGTCACTCAGCTCAATATCGATTTCGACCCCTTTTTAATGGCTGAAGATTTCCAATACTTAGGAAATATTTAATTATGACCACCATTTACATAAAAATATTTGATAACTTGTGTTTTAGAATGAACTTAGAAGTAATTTAAACAAGAATAATTTAATTTGAGGTTTAAATAGAGTCCATATAATAAATTATCATAATTTTTTCTGTGGAAAATATGTAATACGCAACCATTCACAGCCACTTGCATAATGGCTATACCATAGTATTATCTCAGAGTTTCATTTATAAGAGTTTGCCAAAAACTATCAAACCATTGGTCAGGGAAAGCTTTAATTAATTAGCCATGTGCCAAAGTTAAAAATTCAAGATAAGTAGTCTTTAAGCAGTATTTTAGTAATATGGCGATGCATTGCCTTATATAGACTATGCAGGGATACCTTGGGTTACGAACTTTATTCATTCCAGAAACATTGAAATCAATGAAATAAAGACAATCCATTTTAAGATTTAAGAATCATACTTTTATTAAAATCCAGTCGTTTACCTGACAAAACGCAAAGATTACATTTATTTTACAGATTCAATAAAGAGAAAGATAACAATTTATTGCTATTATGAATCATTAGTTTCTTGGCAGCCAACTGGGAATCTTTCTGCACCAAGAAACTATCAATGGAAATTTGTCGCTTCCTTTGCTGAAGAATGTTTCTCAAGTGGGCCATTATGTTATCATCTAACAGGCTTAGCAACATGATTTTTTGGATGATGGTTCACAATGAAGTCTTTGACATCTGCCCACTTGCTGCAAACTGTCTTAATCCTGGCAGTTGAAACTGTCACTGGCTCCTCATCATCAGGCAACTGCTCCTCCTTTAATATCTTTAGCTGTTCATTCTGAAGATCCACAAGAGCATCTGTAGTGAGCTCTCCACTGTGGTCCTCAATCAGCTCCTCCTAGTTTATACTGTACGTGATCGTTTGTCTTCAACGTTAAACCTTTTCTCTCTCTCGTCTTCATTCGTAACCCGAGGCACTGTTATGTTACCAGAGACAATTTGTTTTCGAAGTTGTTGTTCTTAACCCAAATTTTTCGTAACCTGAGGCATTCATAACCCAAAATACCACTGTATTGTATATACCGGTATAATGGACGCCGTGTGTTTGGTAAAGAGAAAAGCCAAATATTAATATATTACATTAAATTTACTGATACCGGTATACAAAGTGCAAAGTTAGATAAGTTACAATTTATTTATAATTGCATATTATTAATATTACTTTTTAAATAGCATTAATTCTGAAAATAAAATTTGTATAAAATTATAATTAAAACAAGAGTTATTGTGCACAACGTGATCAGCGGAGTGGGGTCACATAATGTGGAGTATCGTCCATACTCAAAGTAAAAAATACCAAACGAACTCACACTTCAAAAATTCATAGCTCAATAAGTACTAAATCTAGAAAGTTGATTCTGGTTTCATTTTTTAACTTGAAATTTACTCTATGTAACTAATATTTTAATAATTTTTTTTTACCGCAGTACCTACATTGTCCTACATTAAATAGTATTAGTGTACAAAATATATATTCTAGTATAACACAATCACAAATCCACTAAAAATAGTCCATCAAAACCACACAGCTCACTAATCACAAGAAAGCCTATCTATTATATTACATCCATTTGTTTTAATGAAATAACCTTTCTTCCTACATTAAGAAAAATTATGAACATTATATACACAAAACATTGTCAAACCCTGTTATTGACAAACTAATTTAGACCCAAAATATCACATTATAGCCTGTTCCACTGAACAAGTAACTAGGTTAAGTAGATCTAAAAGTAAAAAAAATTATAATACACATGTGGTAACAAATTTGGTTGTTTTTTTCATTGTTGTAACTACTATTATTTTATAATTTTTATTATAATAAGCCTAGTCATTATGCCTATAGTTATAGGGCCTAGCTTAGCCTAATTAGCTTATGCTTTTCTATGAATTTTAAAATATAAGCTAGGCCTCGTTCTACAAATACTTAGTGATTTTCTATTTCAGTTTGCATTAATATTATGTTTCATTGTAAGCTGTTACCAGAAATATAGTCCCTCTGAAGTCATTCCTTACTAAATAAATAAATTATATGTTTTTGTATTTTTTAAAACATTTAAAAATTGTGATAATTCTCTTAAAATAAATTTTAATGAAACTTAACCATTCCATATGCACAATCATGTTTTTCATCATTTGAGGGAAGCAATCACATATTCATTGGCATGATACTTACTAATTTTGATTAATTACAGCTATATTGCAGGTTTCTGAACTACCAAAGCCTAAAACTGTTAGTGAAGACATAAAAAGCTATGACTGGTATTTTGAAACAAAATATTACAGTACAACAGTTGAGCTCTGCACCACTGAGAATAGAACTATTGGCAACCAGGAATTTGCAGAATCTGTTGAAGCCTTCATTCATTACTTTGATCCCAATTTGGTGTGTGAATTATTCCATAATTGAATTAAGAAATCACATGAACACTTATGTATTTCTATTTAAGAGGCACATTAGGCATATGGTTTTTACCCTTCACAACACTAAATCTAAAAATGTTTTTGCTTATTTACTAATTTTTAAGTTAATATTTTGATGTCAACAAATTATATTCCATTATCATTTCATTTTCAGCCATCATCATTTGAGCAAACTCAAGCTTGGTTGCCCTACCTGAAACACATTGAACCTGATGTTTTATTACTTGTGTGTAGGACAAGCAAACATTCTGATGGTAACTTGGTTCATTAATTTATATTCTAATCAGAAATCACATCTATGAAATTAAAGCACTGGATTGATGCTATCGTACAGTTTAAAACTGTTTTTTAAATCTCATTTCTTGAAATACTATTCTGTAACTTGGTGGGTGTTATGTGTTCTAAATTTACAGAAAAATATCATCTTTGTACAACAAACTAATTGCTTGTGAGTTTAGTCACAAAGTTTAACAGAAACTTTTGTCTGCAGCAATATGTCGAAGAGTTACTCAAGAATGGTGTATACAAAATGGCTTTGAACTAGTTGAGCTGCAGCCAGAAATCAATCCAGAAGATGAAGGTATTTGGTTGATTTTTTTAAATTCTTAACATTTGTATAATTTGCAATTTTTTAAATACATTTTTCAATTATACTTAAAAGCAGGGTTTCCAACCCTGGGTTGCACAAGGTGTCATTTCATGGGTTGCAAGCATGTTTTTGCTAGGGTAAGTGCTGTCCTGGGCAGATAGCCCCCTCCACACCCTTCCTACACCACTGGGTGCAACGATAGTAATTAAAAGAACAGAGGAGCCATTAACTTTTAATTTACGAATGATATATATGTTTATATACCGGTATTTTATTAATTTTTTCAGTAACATTTTCCTTTAGTTTATTTTTTTCATTTCTACAATCTTCTTTTCAATTCAATAAATGAATTATTTATTTTTTATTTCCTCATTTTAAAACGCATTATTACTTTTGTAGGGTCTGTGATACTATTACTAGTCAAATAATTCATGGGGGTTGGGGAGTGTAGAATAGGTTGGGAAACACTGATATCTTAAAGGAATGTTATTTCATGTTTGATGTCTTGTTTTTAAACAGAAGATGACTTTCCTGAAACAACTGGAATGGCCAGAGTAATTCAAGCACTCCATGCTCATACATGGCCAAACTTATCTATGAAAAGTAGGCTAATTTCTTGAAAACAGTTTGTGCACATTGTACAGTACTGGAATAATTTATGAAATTATATTAATAACTAATATGAAAAAGAGGCAGATATATAACAGTGGTTGTCACATTATTATTATTATTGGTAGTTTTCTATAGCGTGGTACCCCAGCCTAGGGCTGGGTTCACAACACTGTACATACAATGTTACAAACATAATCATGAACTGAAAAATTGACTTACATTAATTAAATCAAACATTAAGTGTTTGAACATTGAAAGTAAATATTTATTATTTTTTTAAATTGTTTTTCAACATTTTCTTCCTTAATTTTTAAAAATTTCATTGAACAAAAAATACATTATTTCACATAAATCGTTTTCGAAGTGTGCTTGTGTTAAATTTTAATAATAAATTTTTTTTTAAAATTCTTCTCTATTAAGGTAGCCCAACTATTCAAAGTCCTTATGTACGTCAGATGATGAAAGAGCAACATTTGGCCAACCAACAGTTAACTGCAGCTACTTTTGACAGTTCGTCCATTGACACAACATGCCAGTTATCCCCTACAATTATCAGCAAAGAGACCCCACATGAGGACACTAATTATTTCGAGACGTCTTGTCATGCTATAAATAAAGTAAATAATTCATTTAATGACTGTGATGTAGATTCAAATGATAGCGGTGCTACATCATGTAAACCAGAAGAGGACGTTTTAAAAATCGATGAGATTGACTGGAAAACTCTACTTGGAAAAGATGCTAAAATTGATGAAGGTTCGTTCCCTTAGCAATAGTATAAATGTTATATTTTGTTTTACCAAACGGGGATGCGGGGGGTGCAGACCGCACTGGGTGATACCATCTCAGGGGGTGACACTTAATAGAAAAATTGCATATTTACAGATATCATGCTGCTGGGTACAACGGAATTTTATAAAATGTACATGTGTGTACATTTTCACACATGTAACCAATCCAAATGCGTGCTTTATTAAAAGTTCAAGGTTGATGCGTCAGAAATGAGGTGACCCTATAATAAGGTCAGAAAAACACTGTTGTGATCATGATTTGACACCAATTGAAAAGTTCGGTAACTTTTGTAAGTGACAGGAAGTTGGGGGGGAGGAGACAATATGAGTTTACGGCACCGGGTGATACCAACCCTAGCTACGCCACTGATACCAAATAGACTATTTGTATTAAGCCTTAAAATATAGTGTACAGCTGAAAATGGATACAAACTGTTAGTATTGGTATTAGGTCAATATGCAAACACAGTGATGAATGTTTGCAAACAGAAATAAAACTAACATGGTAAAGAAAATTAAAAGTCAGCACTGACACTTTGTTCACTTGATGTTTTTAATGTAAATTTTAAGCTTTAAGTATGGAAAGAAAACTAGGCTAAATAGTAGTGTTTTTTTTTATGAGAATATTTATATATTTAAATGTGCAAGTTTGCTATCAATTTCACCATGCAAAAAATTGGGAAGCTTTTAACCTTTTTTTTTTCTCTTTGCAAATTACATTTGCATATAATGCAGTGTTGCATATAATGCAGTGTTCATGAAGTAAAAACAAACATCATGACCATGGTGTCAGTTTACATAATCAGTGCCTGAACAATAAATCTCTATTTCTGTATTTTCACTTTCAGATATGCCATTAACAGACAATGATGTAGGGGTGGAAGAATTTGAACAACTATTTATGAAATTAAAAGTCATGAAAGGTATTGATTCTCTTTAACTTTTAGAAGCAAGATTGCATGAAAATCCATAAGACCCTGGTTCCCAGCCCATGGATTGCAAGGTTTTTATGTGGGGGTTGCTAGCTGAAATAGTAATATTAGATAAGATTATTTTATTGATTCAAACAAATGGAAATGTTTTTTGATTGCATTGTACATTTTCAGCACATTAATAAAACATCAAGAAAGAGATATAATTTATTTGTATCTGTCTTTGATAAATGTGAATCAGAATCATTTCACACCCCAATGATTTTTCATGGGTTTCCTTTGACTGTATTTAATTTATTGTACTTCTTTAAAATGGCATCAGGAGTCAAGAAAGAAAAACAAAATGAATGTTTTACTTAAAATTTCATCATTGCTTGTTTGAATAAAATCCATAGAATTTAGAATCACTGATAAAAAATTCAAATTTTTTTTAAAAATGTAATGTAAATTTTTTTTTTTTTGCTTAATAATCATTTTTAATATTTACAAATTTTTACAGACAGAGCTGAAAATTTACCAGCAGAAGAAAGAAAAAAATATGCAGAGAAGGTACCATGTTCTTTTTATTTGAAATTTATTGAATTAACCTACTATAATTTTAGGACTATAATTGGAATGTTAAAAATTTACATTTAAGTAAATGTTTAATGAAGCTTTTCTCATGTTTCACATAACACTTTTTAATTAAACATTTACTTATTGAAGGTGGCAATTTCTTTTTGGAAAGCCATTGGAGGAGATGAAGACGAGATCGAAGGACTTGGTGATTCAGATTAAACGAAAGCTAATTTTGTAACCAGAAAAATGGCCACAGCCCACTCGTGTAAAAATGTGGACAAGAAGGAAGACTAAATAAAACTTCAGTTTCCAAGTCTTTAAAATTTGTCTGTTCTGTATAAAATGTCAATTATTCATGGACAAATTTTATATTAAAAAATGAACAACAGTTTATTAGTTTTACAATAACTTATTTTGAGCCACACAGAATTTATGTTCTAAATGTAATAAGTTTACTTTTGTCTATAAAGAATCTTTGGTACACCAGAATGTTCATTACATTGCCATTTAACTTGTGATATAATTCATTCAATGTACATATAAAAATTTACCATTAAAAGCTCCTTGTTAAAATTAAGGTCCTTTTTTTTTTAGTTGCATTTGTAGACTGGCTTGATAAATTTTTAGTCAACAGTCCTTGGTATACAGGTTATGACTTTTGTAAACAAGTTTTTATTTCGCAATTATTTATCTTTAAAAAATGATTGAGCACGAGTAGCATATGAAATATAAGATATAAATATTCAAATTAAAAATAATCTTTAACTTTAATTATTTTCTGACTGCTAGAGTTGTATTTTACTATAAGACGCTACCAGACCTGTTTACCCTCAAACTCATAAATCGTACAATATCATCACAAAATCGTTCAATACATTATCTTAATAGTAAAAAAAATGAACATACAATATTTATAATTTATGCACATCAAAATTGTACATTGTACACCAAAATTATAAGAGCAAACAGGTCTGCGCTATTGACTCTAAGATGCACATTAATTTTTAAGCAATTTAAAAAAAAATAACATTCTTATATTAATTTTGAGTATAAGACGCACCTGAATTTTGGAGGCAAATTTTTCGAAGAAAAAAGTGTGTCTTATTGTCATAAATAGTATTTAAAACAATAGGTAAGCTTATAACTATAAGTTATTTCCAAGACAAACTTAACAGTTACAAATAAGCTGAAAAAATGTGTTCAAATGGATCATTATTATTACATTAATTAGAAAATTACAAAAGCATTAAATCTCATGGGTTTTTATTTTCACTCATACTCATCCACTGCAATATGCAACTTTTCTGAATCACTGTCCTCTGTGAAAAACATTTTACTTTCATTATCAATATGGCTTGCCTCTTTTAAAGATATTTTATCAACGTTTACATTTCCATCGGCTTTTTCTGCTTGATCTATTTGAGTATTGGCATGTGCTGTTTTTTCTAATGATTCCTGAAACATACTTTGTGAATCTAGTTCAGATTCACAGGATGAATTAATTTTATTACTGCGATTACTATCTGGTGCACTCGTGGGGTTTTCTATATCAATGCTTTGTTGACAACTTCTCAGTTCTTTAGCTGCATAATCTAAGTTTCCATCTGAATTCACTAGCCTTTTTCTTCCAGTTTCCTCTAGAGTCTCTGGTACAGGCCCACCTTGACTGACTGATTCATCTAATGCACTCCCACAGACCTGCCTAGTTCCGATTTCTGGAAATAATAAATAAATAAGAGTTAGTGAAGGAAGTTACTTAATTCCAGCAATTTAGTTCGAAATTTTCTTGAAATTAAATGAAATAAGTCAAAAGCAAATTTTAAGTAACCGGACAACCCCACTTATTCTGAAATATTTTTTTAAAAAGTAGACTTATTCACTAAACTTACCTGAAGTTTTAGCAGCTCGTGCAGCCCTTCTCTCTAAAGCTAGCTTTCTATTTCTCTCTATTCTTGCTTTTATGTCATCATTCACAGACTGAAAAAAAATCTAATTATTCATATAAAAGTAAAAACATATGTTAAATCTATTAACCCAACTCCTTCCTAGCCAACCAATAATGCAAATCCTCTCATCTGACAAGATAAGGGGAATAACTCCATTCTGGAAAACTTCATATTTAGTTTCATAATTAATAACAGTACCAAAATAAAAATGTAGCACTTTTAAAAAAAATTAAATTAAGTGTTAAAATTATATAATAATAAAAAAATATAATATATAAAATGAATAAACTTTTACATTATCTATATTGGTCAGAGATGTGGTCACAGGATGAATGGGAGAAGTTGAAACTGGAGGTTCTGGCATTGAGTCCTTATTACTTTCACTGATTGCAGTATTGATGGGCCTTTCCTGATCTCGCAGAAGGTCTTCAAGTTCTTCTTCATCAATCTGTTCAAGATTTTTACATACATTAAAAATATTTAAATTCAAATGCACAAAATAATAGATTGGACTGAAGTTCAAAAGTACATTATTTTAGCAATTTAGTTTTCACTCACACTATCTTCTAGTGAAGTATTTGGTCTGCGAATGCAGACATTCTCATTTTCTTCAGTTCCACTTTGCCTTCCCCTCTGCACCTGATCCTCTTCCTCTTCTTCCTCTGCTACTTCAGAGGCCAACACTGGCATGTCTAGACGGATTCTCTTCACACAATTCTGAATTTAAACAACAACAAAAAAAAAAATTTTCTAGATATGTTTTAGTCAAGTAAAGCAAATGTCATAAGAGTTCCCAACTCTCGGAGAAGAGCCAACTTTCAGATGGTATTTAGTTAAATATTTTCATTATTACTGGTTCACCTGAACATCTTTCTTAGAGCCAAGTCTTTCCACTCTTTCAAGAATTTCAGCAAAAGGCATTTTAGGAAACAGACGGTGCCCCCAATGTTCCAGGTGGCGCATAATCACTTTGAGATCTTCTGCCTTGCAATCATAAAAAGTGTAATGTCACAAATTACATTACCAATGAATCAATGCAATGTTTTTCTTACATAATACAATAATACTAAAGTACAAATTAATAGCATCAAGATTTGATACAATGTTATATAGTGAATATTTAAGACAATGGGATGCTCATTCCCATTATGAAAGAAAAAAGCTTTCAAGAAATTAAATTTAAAAATAGCATTAGCAAAGGAGAACTATAAATATATATATATACTGGTATATATGTTTAAACATTCTTATTAAAAAAAAGAAAAGCTTATTTTTACCTCATGATTTTTGCCTTTCAGTGAAACATTTTGAAAAACTTTAGGCAATATGGGAATGCCACGTTCACCAGTTAATCTAAAATAAATACACATATATATTATAATTTATTTTATATTTTAATATTGAAAAAAAATATTGTAACCAGCCAAATAAATATGAAAGCATAATACTTTTTTTGTTATACGGTACAGTAGTGTGTTTACAAAGTACCGGTAATGAAGTTTTTGAAGGCTTGATGTGTAAACAAATCTCAACAGAAGGATGAACAAAAGAGTAAAAGTGATGAAGTACTGATACAATTACCAAGTTGTTTTGTTGTTGGATTACAGCGTTAACTTATGAAGGAAGGCTTATTACAATGAATGTAGGGTGCAAAGCTGATCCAAAGATAAATTTAGCGAAGCATACTTTCTATTTCATTCAGTCTATGTAAAGTGTTCTATGTTTTTTTTTTGCTTAATTATTTGTTCTTTTATTATAGCGAGTTAGAGCTACCTATGTTAGATTTATTTATTTTATTAGGAAATTAATGCTTTATTAATAAATGCGGTTGGCATTTCTGTCTTTTATAACCTTTTCATGTACAAAGTTTAAGTAGCTTTTCCCATCATAACTACTTATTATTATTATTATTATGGGTAGTTTTCTATAGCGTGGTACCCCAGCCTAGGGCTGGGCTCACCACGCTGTACATGCAAATTAAAATGAACTTAAAAAAATATAAATTAAAAACCAACCATTCCATAACAATTTACATGTGAAGCCATGGACGGCACTCAGCAGCATCGTTTAACTTTCAGAGGGGGAATCAGTCAGGATAGTAAAGTTTAAAAAGGTGTGTTTTGAGTGCAGTTTTGAAGGCTGTGATGGTTGATATATTTCTGATGTGTAGTGGAAGAGAATTCCATTGTTTGGGGGCACAGTAAGAGAAAGATCTTTCACCGTATGTTTTTGTGCGAGTCTTAGGGACAGAAAGAATACGATCGTCTGCGGAGGAGCGAAGCTGTCGAAGGGGTGAATAGACAGAGAGAATTTCGGTTAGATATGAAGGGCAGGAATTCGAGAAAAAGTGGTGGCACAGAACAGAGAGTTTATAATCAATCCGTGCTTGTACAGGGAGCCAATGAAGTAGTGGTGTGACGTGATCACGTTTTTTTGCCTTTAAAACTAGCCTAGCAGCTGAGTTTTGAACCTTTTGTAATCTTTCTAAGAAGTGTTTTGGTGAGCCTGACAGAAGAGAGTTGCAGTAGTCAAGACGAGAGAGAACAAGAGCACAGACTAAGGTTTTTGTTGCACTAACTGTGAGGTAGTGGCGGATGGAGCTGATCTGACGGATAGCAGTGTATGCAGAGCGACAAATGTGAGATATATGTTTATTAGAGACATGTTGATAGACAGAATATAACCAAGATTCCTAGTTGAGTATGTAAACTGTATGTCTGAGTTACCTACTTGAAATGAGGTGGAGAGAGCTGAGTTAGAGGATGATTTGTGATCATGAATAAGAAGTGCTTCCGTTTTGTCATCGTTAAGTTTCAACTTGCTGAGTGTCATCCATGACTTGACATCACCAATACACTCCTGCAAAGTCCGGACAGCTGAATCTACAAGAGAGGGATGGGTATGCTTGTATAGTTGCGTATCATCCGCGAAAGACTGGCTCCCCACAGCATGCCTCTCGAGCAAGAGGAGCAGTGGCCTGGTATACATTGTAAATAGAACCGGGCCCAAAACGGACCCCTGTGGCACTCCATACACCAAGTCAGCACTGCTGGAGATACAGCCATCGACAGCGACTGCCTGCGTTCTATCGGAGAGGAACGACCTAAACCAAGACAAAACAGAACCAGAAATGCCAAAGTAATTTTCAAGCGTTTTGTAAAGGGTTTCATGGTCGACAGTGTCAAAGTCCGCACTGAGGTCCAAGAGGATCAGGAGGGAGACATCACCACTGTCCAATGCAAGCAAGAGGTCATTGGTGACTTTCAAGAGAGCCGTCTCAGTGCTATGGAAAGGTCTATAGGCTGATTGATTAGGACTGAGAAGAGAGTTGTCATTTAGGTAAGCAAAAAGTTGTTTTAGAACTAGTTTTTCAATGACTTTAGACAAAAATGATAAGTTAGATACAGGTCTATAGTTTTTAAAATTATTTTCATCCAGACCAGGCCTCTTAAGCAATGGTTTGATGACAGCTGACTTACAAATAGATGGAACAGTGCCCGATGAAAAGCTTTCATTGACTATGTTGGTTATCGTTGGGAGCAAATGATCTAACGACTCAACCAACAGGGGGGTGGGGATGGGGTCCAAAGAACATGACGTAGGCTTAGACTCCAGAATAGTAATTTTGACCTCCTGTTCTGAAACCGGCTTAAAAATTTCGAAATGTGAACTAACACAAGAAAAGGGTGGCAATTCTAAGGGGGGTATGTCAAGACAATCAAGCTCAGCGCGGATGTCAGCAACTTTGCTTGTAAAGAAATTGCAGAACATATCTGGTTGCTGGGGCAACGGATACACTGAAGGAAGAGCAATTCCTTTGTTACTCCCTCTGAGATTGCTACAAACATCGAACAACTGCTTGCCGGTTTTACCCATAATTATCTTTTGGCTAAAATACAAAGTTTTTGCTCGACAAACAATTTTGGTCACACGTTTCTTGGCAGCATAATACATCTGCCTAAAAACAACAAGACCTGACCTAAGCCACTTCTTTTCCGCGCTACGCCGCTCTTTCTTGGCACTGCGTAGTTCCTCCCTTATGGTTGCATACCAGGGAGCTGACCGTGCTGACCTAACAATACGGCGGGTTAGGGGGGCATGCCGTTCAAGCACAGTGCGCAATGCACTGTGTAGTGTTTCCAAAGTAGGGCAGAGGGCAGGGGACACTTCCAAACTCAGATCACGCTTAAAGGCATCCCTATTTATAGTACACAAACTGCGGACCTCCCTGGATTGAAGGAGAGGAGAGGATGCATTAACGTTAAGCTCACAAACAACACAGAAGTGGTCTGAGGAAAGCTCTTAAGGAGAGCTAAGTGTCATGATTACCTATTAGCGTCAAGTTTGGGGTAAGATCTCTTCACTGAGTTTTTTGCAGCACCTTTCATACTTTTTAATTTTGCCAATAATTCTGGATCATCTGAAAGAAAGCAAAGTAGGCAATACTAAAGTTACTTATGGATATGAATGATACTTTAATATGGCCACTCATTAGATGGTATATGGTTAATTTTTCAATGGTATATGTTTACCAGTACTTACCAATGCTGCAAGTTTAAAAAAATAATCATTCTGTTGCACAACCAAAGATATCAGCATAGAAATTTATGAAAAGAAAATTAAAACATAAATTAGGGCTGAGACATTTATTCACCTTGTTGATCATTGTCACCATTATCTTCATTTTGAAAATTCCTCATTGGTTCCAGTTCGTCTTCCAAGTCCGGAAGTCTTGCAGGATTAAAATCATCTGCATCTTCGTGTTCATCAAATATGTCATCCATTTCTAAGGGAATGCTATCCATTTCTGAGGAATACATTTTTTTTTTATGGACAATAGATGCAGAATTAAAAAAGAAAATATATTTAAAGCTGGCAAGCATTATTCACAGCTTAACTGATTTTAACATGCAATTTATATGTACCGGTATATCAGTTATATGTTGAAAAGGTTTACAAATTGTGTGACAGTATCTAAAGATATCTGATATCAGTCTTTATACCAACTCCATTTTTTTTTCTTCTAAATATAAAATTACTGATATGACCCCAAACCTTTAATAATCTAGTACATGTACCATGTTTAACTGGCAGCCATATTGAAAGTTATCCAAGAGTTAAGTTAAGTACTCCAAAAAAAGTATACTGTAACGTTATAAGACTTTGAAATAACATCATGTTATTTGTATAAAATAAAAAGTATCACATTTCAACCTCAAGTAAATTTGGGGTGGGGGCATTATGAAAAGAACATAAATGAAGATGCATTTAAAAACGCCAGACTAATAGGCAAAACAATGGAAAAAAAATTCTTCATTGTCATGCTACCCTGATTCAAGTACCGGTAATGAAATACACTGTCTCTGTGTATTTATATTTGACAAGAGATACTGAGAGTGACAAGCACAATTTAACAAACATAGTACTTTGCACTGTACGAAAAAAAGCATTGTTTGTAGGCAGGACTAATATACCGGTAATTAATGTTTTTGTGCAGTAGGCTTATACTTATATATATATAATACCAGAAATGCTAGTGTCAACTAATGACTTAACACTGTAGTAGCTTTGAGTAGCACTTAAGTTAGTAACAATGTCAGTCAGTAGTAATTTGTAAAACTAGACTAACTACCTTTAAAATGAGGCTGTACCAATTCAATCCAGTACCACCCATTTCCCAGTGTTGTATACTACTTCCCCCCCCCCACCCAAGGCCACCATCTTTGTTGCCATGACAACAGACATGTAAAGAAAAGTAGTACCAACATTGGGAGGGTGAAAGCAGACAGTGTGTTTAAGCTACTAATACAACCAATCTACAGTAAAATAAAAAAAATATATAAGAGTGGTTGGTTTTTTAAATAATACAAAATTAACATTATATTATGTTCATAGCAAGGGTGCTGGGTGGCCTAGTGGTCTAAAACTGAGCAAATCTCAAGTTGATGGTCTGGAGTTCAATCCAATAACACCACTGAGCACCCCTGGTGGATGGGACTCGATAACCTTGGACGGCAACTGAATTCAAACCCGGAGATGTTAACATTGATAAAATGAAACATTCCGACAACTCCTGCGACGCCACTGGTGCCAAGCTTTATCATCCACATGATGTTCCCTTGGGGTTATCCAGCGGCGTGGAGAGAGGCGATTTGCTGTTGAGAACCAGCTTATAATCCTAGAAGAATAATCCTTGTGGATTCGTCCTGCGAATACCATACCATCGTCACCTATTGACGGACGGATGCAAGCAAAAAAAATAATAAAAACATTTTCTTAGCAAATGACGCCCCCTTTCCTGACATAATATCAGCTGCTAAAATAATATATTGCCAACCTTATTGTATCCCTTAAGTTTTGTGACAAGAAGTGTCAACAACCTACAGTCGCTCCCTTCCCTTAAGTATCACTAAAAAACACATGACACACACTTACACTGTGTAGGTGAGAAAAGCATAAAATTTAAGAAAAAAGATATTCTAAAACTAAAATAATAAAATATTAACTTACAGTAGTTACAGTATAATCAAACACACTTTTACATATTTTAATACAGTAATTACAGGTTCCACCAAAAATAAAATCCAAAAGATGTCAGAAGTCAAGAGCCTTTTCCCAAATGATCACACTTGCAAAATTGCCTTGCTTTGAAATATTATAATTAACCTCACTTAAAATATTTTTTTTTTAAGTCATCAATTAAAATATTTCATCGGCTTATAAATTTTTTCAAAACGAAAAGTTTAGGATGATTTCGACTAAACAAGTCAACAAGTGGCGTTAACTCATACACAGAAACTCCTTAAATTAGCCATAATTAAGACATTTGTCATAATATGTTAATGTATCATATAAATTTGGGTAAATTTACGCAATCCACGTCACTTATTTCCCACATCTGCCATTTTGGTTTCCATGACAGCACCTGTCGAGGCAACCAAGATGGGGGCCATGTAAGAAAAAAAACAGTAGTGCAAACACCCGTCAGCTTAAATGGGGAGGGGAAAGAGAGAATGTGTTATTTTAATTAATTACCCAAATAAAATGGGAACAAAACTTTAAAAAATTGAATAAAATAATTTCAGCTGGTACATTAATTTTGTCGTGAACGGAGCAACTTTTTTGTATCCCTCTAGATATGCTGCAAGAAGTGTCAATGACCTGCAGTCGACCTCTTTCCTGTCATAATTTTGGATGGTACATTAATTTCATGGCCAACGTAGCAACTTTATTGTATCCCTCTAGATATGCTGCAAGAAGTGTCAACAACCTGAGGTCGCTCACTTCCCTCAATTAAAACATGTGCTACTGGCTACAGTTTTACAAGAGGGTAAGAAAAGTGTAAAAATTAATAAAAATAATACAACATAATTTTAAAATAATGAATGAAAACCCAACTTCCGTTTCATAAAATACTATTTTACACACTTTATTGCAGTTTCCACCAAAAAGAAAATCCAGAAGTTGTCAGAAACTCAAGACAATACCATTAGAATATACCCATTTTCCAAAATGACGGAGAATTTAAATATTATAATTAACCCCATAATGCCTAATGAAATGCAATTATAATTTAAAACATTCCATGATGCATTAATATTTTTAAAAAGGAAAGTTAACTCTAGTACCAATCCAAGAATAAACAAAAGGGAGAGTATCCCTAAACCTAACCTGAACCAATCTGTCCCTAAACCACTAAACCTAACCTGAACCCTAAATCAACTAATGTATTCAGAACAAAGTCACAGAGCTATCTCTTCGCATTAGCCAAAATTAAAAATACCATTCAAGTATGAACTTCAAATTATGAAGTATGACAATCAATAACATTTTTTTTTGTCAGTACAGTAGATGTAGCCTTTAGTTTAAATACTAAATTTGTTAAATACTCTTCTTATTCTTTATATTTTTAATAAATGGTGATTCCCTTTTCTACTCTATCTACTATTGAATAACCTCAGTCTC
Source organism: Omphiscola glabra (assembly GCA_964017045.1). Classification (NCBI taxonomy): domain Eukaryota; kingdom Metazoa; phylum Mollusca; class Gastropoda; family Lymnaeidae; genus Omphiscola; species Omphiscola glabra. Next base: position 32,702,070 of record OZ024794.1, on the reverse strand, counting down.
AGCATAGTCGTATATAAGTTTTTAAGTTATAATTATAAGTTTCTAAGTTAATAAAAAGTCAACTAATGATATTAATAATTATTAATAATGAATGAATTGAATTTATTGAAAATCATGAAAATGAATAATAATGAATACGTAAATTTTAAAACAAAGTGTAAGCTTGCATTTCAAGTATATTTGCAATCAACAAAGGTAAACGTGTCTAAATGCTTACGGCTACTCTTTAATTGCTACAACCTACATTAAAAGTGAGTAAAGCTGGACTAGAATGATAAAATATATTTATTGTTTCTTATATTCTTATAAGAATTCGTCATGAAAACACCAGAGATCAGCTGATTCTGAAAGTAGATTTCGCGGGTAATCCACGAATTGTTGTTCCTGTCTTTATAAAAATAGGAACGGGTAGCAGCTACGATTTTAACTAAACAAATAGTATGCTAAGCATCAAGAAACGTATTTTTAAATAATTAAGAATATTCCACCAACTTCTACATTCTACAAGTTACTTGCGAGTAAATTTCAAGCTAGGTTTACAAAAAAATATATATAATTTTCGTGTGTCTCGTAATGTTGCATTTGCGGAGGAAAGCATTCGGCTGAAATGTTCGTTTTATTATTAATATATTTTTTTTTTGTGCGCCTTTTTATTAAACTTGCTTTGTATGTACGTTGTTATTCAATCTGCATCCAAAATTGTTTGGAATATAGCTTGCAAAAATAATTTTAAACATAAAGTATAACAATAGTAGTAATTGTTTAAAAAGTACTTCATGAATTTTTTAGCGTGCCAAATGCGTAGCTAAGGGGGTTTGAAAGTTGAAAAAAGAAAGGGAATCTCTTTAAAATGAATCTTTCCCCGCCTATGTAGAGTGTCTGGTTTAAGATTTAAACTTCATTATTAGATAAGGCTTAGAGCTCAGGGGGCTCCTCATTTTTTATTTTAAAAAAAAAACCAATTGAAACCGTTGTCGCAAAACTTAGAAAATTTTAATAATGTAATGCCTTATGATTTTTTAATAGTAAAACGTGTAGACATTAGATTTAAAAATAAATGAATAAAGGCAATTTATGATGATATACAAAATAATTATTTTGGTTGGTTTTTATCCAGAGGCGCCCACGATGGTGCCCTTCTGTGGATGTGAAAAGAAACGGCTTCAAACGGTAAGTGCGAATGAAGCAATTTGGACTGCTAGGATAACTAGAAAACTCGACAGGACTTAATTCACCACAGTTCTCAAAAAGAGCGATTAACAGCGAAACAAAAAAATACTCAATCAGTGATCACTGCTGTGCAAAGGGGAAATCCGCACTGGGCGCAATCTTCAGGGGGGTGCCAAAATCGTCATTTTCAAAGCAAAATTTGTTTAGGCCTAAATATATAATTGTATGAGTCAGAGAAAAGGCCCAAAATGCAGGCTTCTGCCCGGGTCGCAAGTTTTGCTTGCCCCCCGTCCTGTCTGTGAGCCAGCAAGCTTCTCCAGTTTGTGGAATAATAAAAAAAATATTCCACAAACGACGTCATTCGTTTTCTTTTTAAAATATTTTTTTAATGGTGAAAATCTTAAATCTTTTCAGAATTTTATTCCAAATTAAACAACTTACCACCGTAACTTCAACCAGTAGATTAACCGTATCCGGAAATTTGATCTAAATACATTTCGTCGATGGAAATTTGATCGACGGAAATTTGATCGAACGGAAATTTGGTCGAATCTTTTTTTAGTTTACACGTTAAAATTTTGCGTCAAATTTCTTTTTGAACGCTTTATTTTGTTTTACAGTATAGTATAGTACGTTCAAGAAGAAATTTGACGAAAATTTTAACGTGTGAACTAAAAAAAAAGATTCGACCAAATTTCCGTTCGATCAAATTTCCGTCGATCAATTTTCCAACGACAAAATTTCTTTCGATCAAATTTCCGGTAACCGTAAATTAACTATGTGACCATAATTAACAAAATACTTTTAAGGCGCTCCAGCCGTGGACGACGATTATGACATTCATAACTTTGATGACGATTGGCATGACACAATCATGAAACGTTTTGCACAGAGATTTCCTTGATTCGGTGACACTTTGCAAACGTCGCTGAGGCTTTACTGCTGTTACTGATAGTTCTTATACGTATTTACATGTCATTCTCTCTTCCAAGCAATCGCAGGGGTTCCATCAGTGTCTGTAACAGATATACAGCATGTCATCTTGAGCAGATGTACCGGATATGTAGACAAAATACCCTCTGTAGCTGTAGGAGGGAACGGGGGGGGGGGGGGGGGGGCTGGGCGAGTCAACCCCATACCAAACCCCGGTTTAACATACACACACAGAAAGGAAAGGTAGCAAGGAAAATAAGGAAAATAGCATGGATTCTGTTAACATTTTTATTCGTCAAAACCTTTTGGCAAAATTGTAACAAAACCAAGAAACTATTCATATACAATGTCTTGTAGGCCCTATATAAGCCCTATGATTTGATACAACTATTGCGAAGCTAAGAACAGTTACATTTTTCTACTGGCTATTGCAGCAAGCCAGGAAATTCTGTAATTCCTGTATTAATGAAGCAAGCGTGTGCAAGTATCTTCTGTCAGGTCTATAATTTTGTTGACTTTTCAAAATCAAGTATAATTTTATGATATCTAAAAACAAAATTAAAGCAAAATGTAATTTCATTGTCTGTTACTTTTCTTATATCTCAGATTGTAACATAAATATTAATACGAAAGAATCGTAGAATGATTCAAAATGGAATCAATCATGATAAGGCATAATGATAATTAGTACGTCCTAATTCCTTCATATACCACACGAAAATGCAGCTATTATATTATTTTGAAAGGCATAGTATGTCAAAATAAACCAGTTCTTAATATTTGTACACCGAATACATCGCATGTGACTAGAAATAATAGTGCAAAATCATCCTTAAATGACACCAAGTCATTTTCGTTATTCAAAATTTTCTCGACCCACGATCCCCTCACTCGTTGCCTTGGAATTGGAAACGCAATCGCAATTTTATTTTTTAAATTTTATTTTCATCTTTGCCACACTGTTCCGTTCGTCGTACGAGCCAGATCTTCATAATTACATTTTTATTGCACGAACAACATAAAGAATTTAGCATTCAGTTTTACATGTATTACCCACGCACTTCTCATAATTGCTGATAATTGATAAAACTGGTGGCTAATCAGCTGGTTTTCCTCGTGCCAGTAAATGTTTGAAGACTACATTAAATGAGTGAACAAGTGCTTCAGTGAATGTTCAGTAAGTGAGCAAGGAGTCCATGAGCAAGTAAGTGTTCAGAAATTAACTGAATTTTTAGTTATTGTTTTGAGTGATTAGAGGTTAATTTATTGTTCAGAGTGTTTTTTTTAAAATAGTGTTTAGTGAGAGTTTAGTGATCGTCCTTGTGGCAGTGACTGTTCATGGAGACACCGCAAGTTGTTCAACTGAAGAGTTTGATGAACTATGAATCAGACGTGAAGACCTATACCCCTGTCAAAGAACATGTCCTTTTCACACACGAACCTGCTTTGCTTAGAGCAGCTGTCGTCATTCAGAAGACCCACTGTGGAGTTGTAGAGGACGCAGTCTTCTTTGTTATTTTCGTCGTTTGGCTGTCCTTAAAAAGGGTTTTAAAATATATTGATTTAAATTAAGACATTACTCCACGAACACGAGAAGCTTTCGGAATATGTTTACGGATCCTTATTTAGGACTACTCGCCTAATTTAGTAAGTTATGCAACACACGCATACAGTGGCGTAGCTATGGTTAGTGCCGCCCGGGGCGGGCCAATATTTTTGCTGCCCCTTCAAGAAGAAAGTTTTAAAGTTGGCATAAAATGTCTCCCTTAAATTTTAAAAGAAAAAAGTGTTGCCCGAGGACAACTCCTCCACATTCCCTTCCTACGCCGCTGCATACCTACCACTCATGCGCACGCACCCACAAACCAAAAAAACATGCGTGCGTTTAAATAAATACTAAATGAAGAATGAAGAGAACAAATATTATAACGTCTTTTTTTTTTTTTACACTGGTTTCTTTTAATGAAATTTTTGGCAATTATTTACAAGGTCTACTGTTTATTTCTGTAATTGTATATATAAGTGAAAATAATCCCATATTTGTTGTTTAGATTAATGGCAACGACTCAGAAAAAATGGTTGCCGGAAATTTTGCAAGAATGAAGTTTGTCAGAAGATAAATTTCTCGACTGAATTCTGTTGCAACGGATATTTAGTTCAAATGAAAGGAATATTGTTTGAAAAGCAATAGGGGAGGGGGGAGGGGAAACAACACAAATAATTATTATTTTTTAAAGTCAACTATTTCTCACTCGCTCCTTCCCTTAATTTTTTTTTTTTTAAAATAAATCAATCAATATCTGATAAACACATATTCATTCGAACAAACTTCTTTCGTGCAAATTTCCGGGTAAGGAGTAAAATAAATTGGATTAGGATATGCAGTATACATATCTATTGTTAAATTTAATTTTAAAATGGTGTCTGTTATGACCAAAACAAATGGTACATTACATCCTTGTCTGACTGATGGTTGTAGTAAGTGTCTAACTATTTTGCTCATTAAATAAATCAAGCCGTAGCAATCCCCATTACCAAATCCCCGTGCGCTAGTACGGGGAAACACGCACACACACACAGTTGTTTTTTTTTTTAGCACGCATACCTTTTCTAAATATCGCCTTCCTAAAATCTGGGGTCAGCTCACTCTGATCGTCCACCCACTTGAACGTGTCTTCAATTTCAATATCATCGAGTCCAATCCAAAATCTGTCCCTCTGGTTGTACGTGGCTGAGTTCAGAGCATCTAGTTTCTGCATGCTTTTGATAGTGTAGAGGTGAGCGCCTCTCCCTGTTGACGTACATGAGTAATGGCATGAGATTATACATAAATATGGACACAGTTTGGGATTTAAATATCACCGATTGCTAGTCAGGAAAAACTGGTGGGAGGGAGAGATGCCAGAAAGCACATACATTTTGGACAATGTGACTGAATCCACGTTAGGGCTCCTTTAATATCCCCCAAATATTGTGCAAGTTTGATGCACCTTCACCCTTAATGATTAATGTATCACGCAAAGTTTCATATAAGGTGGCACATTCAATTGCTAAAGCTAAGAAAAGCAAACACAGTCGGTGAGACGCTCATTGCCGGTTGTGGTAAAGAGGACTGTCTGCTCAGAAATGTAGAGTGTGCCGGCGGCAAAATAAAGAGGCCTATGAAAGTACCTAAATCGATAAACACTTTAGCTCGACGTATTGACGCCCTGGCTCGTGGTTGATGGAAGATCGGCTCATAGAACAGATCAAAATAGCAAATAGTTTTTCTTTAAAGCTGGACGAAAGTACAGATGTCACCAACATGGCAATTCTGAATTTCAATACAGAGACGACATGAAAAAAGAGTATTTCTTTTTGTTCTGCACCAGGGTCGTGCCGAGGAAAAGCGGTGCCCACGGCGAAGCCGGAGAACCATCTCTCAAAAAACGGAAAAAAGTTCCGCCCGGGGTGGAACCAGTAGAAAGTTGATTTTGGCGCCCTTTTTTAAAGTACATGCGATTTTATCGATTAATTCAATATTATCTTCATAACTTTTTGACCATGATGTTTGGAGCCCGTGGCGAGAGTCCCCTTGTATGATCGTATGGCATTCCGTGGTAGTTTCACAAATTAAAACGATAGCAACTGAATGCAAGTCAAGGTAGTGTTTTTATCACCGTGAGAGTCTTGCCACCAAGAGAAATAGGTAATAAATCCGGCACTGGCGCAATGACAAACATGTCCACCGGTCCCTGGTGCAACGACAAACATGTCCACACTGGTCCCTGGTGCAATGACAAACATGTCCACCGGTCCGTCAAACTTTAAAATTTTGCCCGGAAACTCGCCTTGCAAGCTAACAGAAAATGTTTGATTAGAAAACAAACGGTTCTTCAATAAATATAGATTTAATCCTACAAAACTTTTTTAAAATAAAATTTCCTTAATCACATGATGTATTAACCAGGGAGGCAGTGTCAAGTGATGCGGTAATACATAAAAAAATCAGGCTTATTTGCATTCTTATTAGCATTTTAATCCTGGGAAATTTGTTTTGAAATCGACAAAGGGTATGGCACCGGAGTAAGGTTAAGAACCCCTGCCTTATACAGTGCTTTTAAAAATTAAAAAACTCGTCCCTTATCATTGATCGTCTGATAAAAATATATACAATCACTTGTTCAACCCATTTCGATTTTAAATATTTTATTTTTAAAAATTATTTGAACGTATCACTTGGCCAAAGTGTCACGATGAATGCGTTGATAAGTGCGATTGTATTGAGGCGTCTCATGTGTAGGCCCATCAAAACTTGGATGTTGGTTGTATGGAGGCGTCTCTGTAGGCCCATCAAAACTGGGATGTTGGTTGTATGGAGGCGTCTCCTGTGTAGGCCCATCAAAACTGGGATGTTTGTTGTATGGAGGCGTCTCTGTAGGCCCATCAAAATTGGGATGTTGGTTGTATTGAGGTGTCTCCTGTGTAGGCCCATCAAAACTGGGATGTTGGTTGAATTGAGGCGTCTCCTGTGTAGGCTCATCCAAACTGGGATGTTGATATCGGATTTTGTTTTAAAAAATCCGGTCACGAGTTTAAAAGCTATTATCTGATTTTTACAACTCTTTCCCAAATTTGCTCCGTACTACACAAGGGTCAGCTTGACATAATATTTTTTAAAGATTGAAAGCGGCAGTTATAATTGTACCCATATCTATTTTTACTTAGCGACTCCCTATATTATTATGTTAATTTTTTTTTTAAAAGTACAGTATGCGCCAAAAGTAGCAGTACTGAAACTCCCGCATCTTGAACGCAGACGCGCGTTTCCTCAACGGTGATTAACGCCAGCCGCCAAGTGTTTCCTAAAGTGTCAAGGACGTTGTCTTGGGTAATTAGTTGTTGGAAACGGGTCTCTCTCCCGAGGAAAACAATTCCATTGTTGAGAACTCTTTGCGCGCTCAAATAGTACTCAGTAGTAAAAGTATTACAGTAATATTTAGTCCACCGGTATGTTCAACATGCGCGTGACGTACACTTTCTTCGACTAGGACAGTAGTTCCTAGAATAGTTAGATTCCTGACACCCTAGGCTTTTACAAGGTACCCTGTGTTTAATTCTAAAAAGTGCAATGCGAAATGGTGAATACAGTCGTCCCACGCCACTTCGCGCTTCGACTTTCGCTGCTTCACTCTATCGCGTTTTTTTTTCCTTCTCCAAATATAACATGTATTCATTAAAAAGTTGATGGAGATGGTGAAATTGATACAGCGCGCGCTCGGTTGTCAGAGTCAATTATACGCCCCTGTATCACTGTATCCAAGTTAAAATTAAATTTACATTTACAGTACGCATGGACTGTAGACCTATGCATTCGAGCACCCTCAGGGGGCCTTACAATGTTAAAAACCATATTTAGAGCCCCATGAACAGGTTTTCGGTGCGTTAACTATACGAAAATATTCCATTTATAAATAAAAGAATCCTACTTCGCGGAAATTCACTTATCACGGCTTGAGTCTGGAAATAATTAACCGCGATAGCTGAGGGACGACTGTATATAATAAAATAAAGGGTTGTGTCAAAGATAAATAAAACACTTAAGTTGGTCACTAAGCGGCGTCAACTGCTAACAGTAGTTACTCGAGTGTGGTTACTGTTTTGCTCCACGGCCGCTAGAGGATTAAGAGTGGAAATAACATTATGAAAATTGTGTAATAATTCTCATCACCCCCCCCCCCATTTGAATAAGCCAAAGCAACCAAGTACAGGGCCATGCTGTGCAAATGGGGCGAGATGTGGGAAACAAAAACGTTTTCCCGGAGCGAACCAGTAACAAGACGATTTTTAGCCCATTCTCTATTTATAAATAAATGGGATATTATAGTTTAATTCACTAAGGTCATATCTAAAGACTGCTTTGCATCCCCCCCCCCCCAATCTCACCCAAATCTCATGACCTTGCCCAAGGGCAAATTGACACCCAGGGAGACGCGGCGTATATTCAGGGAACCACTGGGCTTCTCAAACATTCAGCGGTGAAAATCCGCGACACATTTTTTACTGGGATGTTATAATTGTCTACAAACGATTATATTTTGTAGGTGTTATTTTAACGGAAAAGGGGGGGGGGGCTCATTGTATGTACCGGGAGGAGTCGGAAAATTTTTTGCGCACGTAATACATGGAAACAAAATGACTTGGAGAAGGGAGCTAGAGGCCGACACCAGAAAGAGTGGGCACAACTGGGGATAGCTGCGCAGAGACTTGCCCAAGACCGGGATGCCGGAGAGCCTTTGTTTGTGGCCTATGCCCCAGACGGGACGACAGGTGAGGATGATGATGATGCATACATGGATGGTTCTTATGAGAATCACGCCCATATCTCCAGAAGGTGCTGCGTTCGCCGCCTAACTAAGAAATCTACGAGGATCTTCTCTCACACGTAAGTTCGCCGATTGTTTAAGACCATAAGGTTCATTTTCATACAGCATACAGTTTAGAAAACGCTTTACGGATACAGGCATCATGTGAGCCACGATGATGTATCTGAAAATGTCTGGCTATTGTGTAAGAGGATCTGTAGAAAATCACATTTACTTACTAGTCGATTAGGTTTACGCTTCTGTTGACAATTTTTTTTTCCGCAACCGTATTAATTGGTGACGTTTTTTTGGGGGGTATAATCTCTTTCGGGTTGTTTTTATACATTTTAAACGCGGTCACCATTTACAGACCTACATTTACCTCTACGCTTTCCTCGTAGCAACTACATTTTTAAGCCTTAGACTATAATACGGCACTACCCCGACCTTTAAAAAAAACTACAGTTTTGGGGAGTTTTTTTTGTATGTTTGTTTGTTTAATTGTTTAATTTTTAATAAATAATTGGGGTGTTTTCAGTAAATCTTTAGAGCATTTTTTATGATTACGCCGTAAATAATCGAATACGAGTGACAGTGATTGGCCTTTGCGGACTCAATCTCAATGAACCAACAAGAATGTTAATTTTTCTTTTGGAGGATTGCGTTGTTAATACTTAACTGCCAGTGTGCTTGCCTAAGACCTTTTCTCGTTCTTAAGAAACGAATCGGATATTCTGTATATTTATGTGTGTTAACTTGCATAAGCAGTTGAGTGGATTTCCTTACATAATTTGTATTTTGATTGCAAACCAGCTCCCCCCCCCCCCTTTTTTTTTCCAAATCCCTATTGACCAAACTACTCTTTGAAGCTCGAAACTACATTTTTTGTGAGCTGAACACTACTCTGGCACCAACCCAGGGGTAAACAGGTCTGCCATTTCAACAACGTTTGAGTCATACTAAAGGTCAACTATGAATAATTTTTTCTCTGCGGACAGACCTTTTCCCAACAACTTCCCAACATAAATCGTTTTCACTTCTCTGGCCATGTGGAAGCTGGATGAAGCTATGCAGAATAGTAAATGATTAAAACAAATTATGGGAAAACCTGACAACATCAATATAAACAACCACAAATTTGAGAGATTGGCTACATTCATATATCTAGGGCAACTATAAACGAGCACAGTGAAATAATGTCAGAGGTGAAAGAAAGGCTAACAGCAAGCAACCGTTCATATTTCAACCTACAAAAGCTACTGGGAAGCAAAAACCCCTAAAGCCTAAAGGGAACACAAAAGACAATATACACTACTATCACAAGACCAGTAGTAACTTACACCAGTGAGACTAGGCCTTTACCAAAAAATCAGAGAACCTTCAAAATACATAGGAGAGGAAAGTCCTAAGAAAAATATACAGCCCAATGATGGAAAATGATATCTGGAGAATCCGTACAAACCAGGAACTATACAAATTGTACAAAAATCCACCCATAGTCGCAACAATAAAAAAAAGGCAGACTGCAATGTGCAGGACATATTGAAAGGATGCCGGAATGTAGAGCAGCAAAGGTGATCAACATCATCATGTCCCTTAGTCCTTGGACCGTTGGGGTGCCACAGATGACATGAAAACTATCCTTTTCCATTCCTCTCTGTCTTCTGCACTACGCGCAGCATCGCCTAGTTTTAATCCCGTCCACTCTTTGATGTTATCTTCCCAGCTTTTTCTCTGTCTTCCGCTTCTTCTTCCTCCTCTAGTTGTGCCCTGCATGATTTCTTTGGCGAGCCCTTGTTTTCTGGTCACGTGGCCATACCACTCAAGTTTGCGGTTGTTTTTTTACAGACACCAGGAGGTGATATACATGCAGAAACCTAGGGGCAGATGACTCACTGGTCGCCCAAGTTTGAGATGGATCGACGATGTGGAGACGGATTTACACCAGTTGGGGGTTCGCGCGTGGAGGCGGAAGACCATAAATTGAACCGTATGGAAGGATGTGGTGGAGCAGGCCAGGTACCTACACGGGCTGTAGAGCCACTGATGCTGAGGATGATGGGTAAACCTGAAAAAAGGGAACGCAACAAAACAACAAACGTGTTGGAAGGAAACTTTCGTCGGCGAACAAACAACATAAAATACAGAATTCAATTAACCAAAATAGCACTTAGCTGAGAAGTAGTATCCGAGAGGGCAGCAAAAGAATTGTGAATTAGGAAGCACAGATGGAAAACGCAAGTAGGTGGTCAAGTTCAAGATGGCGAGATTTTCAGTGCTGCTTAAATAATGATTTTAAAAATATGAATTACATTTTTTTTTTTTAAATGATGAACAAAATCTGTTATCGTTGAATAGAAGTCAACCACCAGTAATCAATTTCAAAATCGATAATAGGAAAAATGATTATCGTTTAACATCCTTCATTAAAACAATAACTCTGATTAAACTTTAATTTTTCTAGTGCACACCATACTTAAACCTTTATTGTTTTAAACATTGATCCAAAATCTTACATTAATCGTTATTTTCAGGAAAATAAATCGAATATAAACATAAATATATATATATATATATTATACAATTAAATGGAAATAACCTATGCAGTCATCTCTGGCGTTAGTGTAGTTCTGTGTATCTTGAGATAGCCACACACAAGCCGCAGCATCCTGAGACCGGAAGAACTTGAAATTTTGTTGGTAGTCACAGCTGCCACCAATGAGGTAAATCTCCCCCCGTGGTCGGTCTGTGATGGTCTCGTTCACGAACTCCCACGTCCCTGGTGCCGAATAGGTTAAAACAGTTAAAATAATTATTTGGACAGTCGGGAAATCTAAAAAACTGTCTATGGTAAATATGGAATTAGCACCCTGTACAAAAATCAGTGACCAAGACGCCTGACTGTCGGAGAACAAAAAGTCTGACTGTGTCGGTGACCAAGAACTCTGACTGTGTCGGTGACCAAGAATATGTTCATTAGAATCGAGCCACCTACCTGGTATGCACAGTTTGGTCTCGGCGTTGTATGTTATACTGGAGCATGAGTTAAATAGACGTATGCAGTCGATGGCACAGGACAGCTTGCTGGGTCTGGTCAACTCTTTGCTCAAGTCTACCACCTTGATATTAACGCTGGTATCCAACTTAAAATGAAATTCTTGTACAGCAAGGACTGTAATAGATACAACTTACAGTTTGCACAAGGAAATTTAGACAATACGAATGCTTTTTTTAAATTTTTTTTTCTAAAGTGTATGTGTCCTATGAAATTTCTACAGCATACAGTGTGGTAACCTCGGATAACGAACTTGATCCGTTCCGTGTCTCTGTTCTCAAACCGAAACGTCGCTAACCGAAATAATTATTACCATTGAAATCAGTTTGAATTCAAAGAATCTGTGCCAGTTTTAGAAAAATATGGTACTTGGTATTTTTACATTTAAGTGTTGTTTTATTAAAATTTTAAAAATTCATTGTAGCAAGCAGTCTTTCCAGGGCCGGATTAAGCCATTTTAGTGCCCAAGGCACAAACCTACATGGGGGCCCCCTTCTGCCCGGGGCCCCTGATCTTTCACTGACCGTGACCTCTGGTATGTTCAATATTATGCAAAGAAAACATTTGTTATCAAATATGTTTGTAGTTTGTACTACTATCACTTTTATAAAACCTACAATAAAGTATTAATGTATTAAAATTAATAGTTAATAAATTTTGAAATAATAATAGATAAAAATACTTTATTTTTTATTAGATGAAAAAATCAAAAAGATATTGTCATTTACATTTTAAAGTGTTTTTTTCTAGATTTACATCTAGCAAAGTTTATGAGTATATCGTCAAATTTAATTTTGCGCAACACATCTGCCTCGTTCATAAGCAGAAATAAGGAATCGAGCCTTTCTTGTTTCATTGTTGATCTATTTGGATTTTTTGTACGTTTCAACTGAGAAAAAGAGCGCTCAGTTGAACAGTTAGTAACCATTAATGGTAAATTTTTTATGCGCTTAATTTTTAAGCATTCAAGATTGTACCAAACTTGAATGTGAATTTTTATTATAATGTATTTCTTCAGTTTCATAGCACTTGTTAAATTTGCAGTTGTTTCTGGACTTAAATTTGTTCAAAAAAAAAATTTATTGAAGACTTGTGGTGCCCCCAAACGCTTGGTGCCCAAGGCACGTGCTTTATTTGCCTAATGGTTAATCCGGCCCTGAGTCTTTCAATGTCCTACAAAACTATAAATTCCAATTCTGTGGTGAAATTAATCAAACCACCCTTTAAATGGTTTAAAAATCTTTAACTTGTACTCAAAGTGCTGGTTAAAAAAAATCGATGTGCAACTGCCTGCCGCTTGTCACAAATTATTGTCTCGTTAATATTATGTACAGAATACAGACAGCTGCTTTCATTTATCCAAACTAAAAAAAGTTGTTCTACTTTCTTTAGCACATTGACATTGTACCTTTGTTTCGTTAATACATTCACTCCTTTCGTCACATCACACTCCTTTATTAACGAGTTTATAACCGATTTGTTCGTTATCTGAGGTTTAGCTGTACACATAAAACCTTATGCCTTATGATACGTTGACATGCATGGAAATACATAGTAATTAAAGATAAGATTAAACATATTTGCGAAAGTTACATATATAAAAATGTATATATATATATTTATAGCACAGTCACAATTTCAGTTGCCTCTTAGTTTGTAGGGAAATATGAGTTTTGATTGGCTGAAATTTAAATAATTAATACGAGTAATATATTTCATATATCGTTAGTATAGATTATAAAAAATAAAAGAAGGTGGTTGTTTCAAGATAAATGTATTATTGATTTATTATTTCTTAAATTCGTGTTAATTATTTTGAGGGTTATGTTTCCCATCACTGATGACATAATTGGCCTGTAGCCTGTAAGCTTTTAAAAAATTGATTCTTATAACCAGCCATTTTCCGTGTTATTGATAGTTTTAATAAATTTATTTTTAATTATATATATTTTTTGAATTAATTTTATTGTACGAGCCTGAAAATAGTAATAGGGAAAATAATCATTTGAAAATTTTACTTGAATATATAATAACATATATTACAAAAATAACTTACTGATGTCAAAAGTCATTAGAAAAAATCCTCTACCAAGAAATAACATTTTTTTATAAAATAATCGTCTTTTGCGATCAAAACTTCAAAAAATTTCTCAAATACTGCAATTAACTACGTGGGCTATTTCAGATAAAATTATATTTAAAGAATTCATCAATTTTATGTCTACAAAAGACTTCTGGAACTTTAATATGGCTACTATTTATAACAACGTTTTCTGTTCACAGCTCTGCTAAATGGTTTGACATGAGATTGATGTATCCAGGCAATTCCAGAGATTTCATAATAGGTCAAGGATTATTTTTTTTTCATCAAATTCATGTTTCCGATAAGAGAAGTTATTTTATTTTTTTTTGATAAGGTGGCAGTTAAATAAACACACGTTTATTCAAGTAATCGATTTGATTTGACGCGATCAACCTTCAAGGTCGGCTTCTCAAGCACGCAAAAGTAGGTTATAACTGGAACAAAATAGATTTGATGGAATAATAATAGAGTTTGAGGGGAAAATAGGCTTTTACGGGAACAAAATTGCATTTAATCGGGACATAATGTGTGGTTAAGACATATATCTCAATAACAAATCAGCAGAATGGTTTTCATTAGCTTTACAGAAACAGTTTGGGGTGATACAGAATTAAAAACAATAATTGTTACCCTGTTAAGTAGTGCTTTTACAGTTTGAAACTCAAATAAAACTTTTTAGAAAAAATTAATTAAGATAAAAATTTGAAGTGTTTCAGCCACACTTATTTTATTATATTTAAAAAAAAGATTTATTGGTTTAAATTTTTTAATTTGTTTGTTTGTTGTTGTTGTTTTTAAAACTCAATGACAACTCCTAAGACATATGCTACGCCTAAGGGGGTTCTCCCATAGCAATTTATTCTAAAATTCCACTGCTACAGGAGTCTATGCATAAACAGATCGCAAGATATTTAACTATATTTTTTTATACTACACGTTATAATACCTAATAATCTAGAAACTGAAATGATTAAAGGCGACTAATCGCTACACAATGTTTACTGCATTGTATCATGGTCATTAATTAAACGAGAACCGGCATTTTTCTTTCTTAACTCTCTAATTCTTCTCAAAATATATGTGTCGCTGCACAGTTTTGGGAACCACTGAGTTGGCTAGTGTGATACGCCTTGATATAAACAAGGGGATTGGTTGATCTGTGCGAAGGGCATATGGACTTTGTACAAATAGAAACGTTTGCTGCATCTGCATGTCATTTATCAATAAATCAATTGACATTAATATTAATGATCAGTTAATGGAATAGTGAAAGACAGGGCATATTATTTTCAACAAAAAAAAAAGATTTTGAAGTTGAAAAGAAAAAATTACATATCATGAAGTGTGATCATTTGCAGTAGCATTTTGGGTTGGGTTGGGAAAGGGGTTTCGGGCTGCACCAAGTGACACAAACACGGGGGTTGCGGGCCGCAGCAAGTGACACAAACACAGGGGTTGCGGGCCGCAGCAAGTGACACAAACACAGGGTTGCGGGCCGCAGCAAGTGACACAAACACAGGGGTTGCAGGCCGCAGCAAGTGACACAAACACAGGGGTTGCGGGCCGCAGCAAGTGACACAAACACGGGGGTTGCGGGCCGCAGCAAGTGACACAAACACGGGGGTTGCGGGCCGCAGCAAGTGACACAAACACAGGGGTTGCGGGCCGCAGCAAGTGACACAAACACAGGGGTTGCGGGCCGCAGCAAGTGACACAAACACGGGGGTTGCGGGCCGCAGCAAGTGACACAAACACAGGGGTTGCGGGCCGCAGCAAGTGACAAAAACACAGGGGTTGCGGGCCGCAGCAAGTGACATAAACACGGGGGTTGCGGGCCGCAGCAAGTGACACAAACACAGGGGTTGCGGGCCGCAGCAAATGACACAAACACAGGGGTTGCGGGCCGCAGCAAGTGACACAAACACAGGGGTTGCGGGCCGCAGCAAGTGACACAAACACGGGGGTTGCGGGCCGCAGCAAGTGACACAAACACGGGGGTTGCGGGCCGCAGCAAGTGACACAAACACGGGGGTTGCGGGCCGCAATGAAAGTAATAGAAATTTGACAGGTCTTGTGGAGCCCGCATGTTTCATTATACCGATCTCAATTGTTGTTTATTTTTAATAATAAAATAATAGATAGATTTTAAAAAAAAAAACAGGGTGCAACCACAACAGGGCTCTACTTGAACAGGCTGCCACCAGAACCACACAGTGAGCCCCCGAAGCAGGTTGGCACCAGACCACGGATGTCAAAAGAGCAGCTTGGCACCACGGCAGGGTCCCACCAAAAAGCATCGTCCCAGCATGCAGCCTGCCGCCAAAGCAGCCTGCCACCTGAGCAGCCTGCCACCAGAGCTACGCATGCTTATTTGAATTAGATCCGGATTTAGGGCCACTTTGATTGTAAAAGCCCTAAATTAATGGAACCAGTGGTTCCAGGAAAATTAAATGCCGTGTTCACCTTGTTACTCATTGGTGTGCTAACTGGGGTTGATATTGGAAGATACAATTATTGCTGTGAACGTCTTATCAAAGTGGAGGGACATCTTGTACTTGTTGCTTGATACCACATTGTTCTTTACCAAGCAGATTTCGGCATAATGCGCGCATAGCCACAAGAAACTGGGGAATATTTTTAGGATGGTTAAAGTATATATACTTTATATTTAACAATGTTAAGTAAGATCAAGTGCTGAATAACCGCGTAATGATATTAAAGATGATGATGATGATCATCATCATCATCATTTACCTTAGTCCTTGGACCGTTGGGGCGCCACAGATGACATGAAAATTATCCTTCTCCAGTCGTCTCTGTCTACTGCACTACGCATAGCATCGCCTAGTTTTAATCCCGTCCACTCTTTGATGTTATCTTCCCATCTTTTTCCAGGTCTTCCTCTTCTTCTTCCTCCTCTAGTTGAGCCCTGCATGATTTATTTAGCGAGCCCTTGTTTTCTGGTCACGTGGCCATACCACTCAAGTTTGCGTTTTTTACAAACACCAGGAGGTCATCGTACTGCCCAATTGCGTGAAGAATCCTTTCTTTCACTTGTTCATTGGTGATATGGTCTCTATAGCAGATGCCAAGAATACCTATGAAACATCTCATCCCCATTGCCTTTATTTTCCTTTCAAGTTCTGCTGTTAATGTCCAGGACTCACAGACATATAAAAAAATGGAGAGGATTAATGAGCGCATTAGCCTGATTTTGGTGCTGGGGGCTATAATTTTGTCGTTACATATATTTTCTTGAGCCTCTTTAGTGCTGTTGTGGTCTTCGCAATCCTGGCCATCAATTCGGGCTGGAGCCTCCTTCCGAGACTATTGCTCCGAGGTACTTGAAGCTGCCAACTGTCTCTAATCTTTCCTCCCCGACCTTAATTTCAGTGACGATGCCACTGGTGCTATTCGTCATCATATTTGTCTTTTCTGCACTGATTTGCATGCCAAAGGACGATGAAGTCTTGTCGAGACGCTTTACTAGGTTGGCTAGCTCTTCTTCGCTTCCAGCCAGTCCGTCTATGTCATCCGTAAAGCGTAGGTTGGTGATTGTTCTGTCACCAATGCTGACTGTCCCTACATGCGTTTCCAGTGCATCTGACCTAATTCTCTCTAAGAAGATGTTAAACAGGGTGGAGGAGGGTAAGCATAAAGATGATAAATGCACATAAAAGCATCTTATGTTATTGTGCACCAGAAACCAAGGATTGTTCTTGTAATTTTTTTATGAAGGGCAAAAACTGTATATACATATTTTAATTATAGAAATTTAAAAAAATTAACGAATTGCAAAACAATTTTTTTCTTGGTCGTAAACCTCGTGACACAAGGATTGTTCTTGTAATTTTTTTTCAAACTTCTTTCACCTTTACGGCTGTAGTTTTAAACATGAATAATTTTAGTTAATAAGAAATATCTAATTAGGAAATGGCTTGGAGGTGCGGACTAATCATGAGCATTCTTATCATATATATGATATTTTTTTATAATTCAGTGGCGTGGTAAAAGTTGGGTACATGATAGATGTGGTCCTCTTTTATCCCGGGTACCATTAGGCTCAAATGATTACAAACATATATTATATTCAATTATCTTTCATTTGATACCTCATTTGGTATTACAAACCCAACAATAATATTTTTAATCGTTTTTTAATCCCAACCTCTCAATTCTGGTACCCGGTTACCATTAGGTGCAGCCTTCTTTTAAAATGATTAGTATCAACAAAGGGAGGACTTCGCAACAGCAAGTAGGCCTATATAAGTTAGTATAGCACAACATTATTTCCATTAATTAATACTGGGGTAACACCGGGTCATATCTTCTAGAGCGGGTCATAATCTTCTAGTGCCAGTCTTATCTTCCAGTGCGGGTCATAATCTTCTAGTGCCAGTCATATCTTCCAGTAAGGGTCATAATCTTCAAGTGCGGGTCATAATCTTCTAGTGCGTTTATAAAATTATGTTCTGACAAATCATGTAAAGGAGATGCTAGTCGTGAATTTTATGTCTGAGATTTATTTTGGAATCGTGGTCGACAGCACACTTGACATGTCGCACACTGACTATCGGCATATGACTACGTGGATAAGTCAGATACAAATCCATAATCGGTTTTTAAGGGTGTGACACCATGATTTAACAAAACTAGGTGACGACATAAAAATGACCACTTGGGGGCCTCTTGGGTTGATTTTAGTTGCTGTCAATAAAGACGAATGTTAATGTCTCTGAGGAAAATTTTAAAATGCATTAAAAATGTATTAGCTTCAAAAGAGGTTCGTTTTATTCATTTAATGTTATACAAATTTACATTATAAAAATATATTTATAAAACTACAAGGGAAAAAAGAAAAAAAAAAAGATCCATCTTATATAAATAAAAGAATGCAATCTTCATGGAAAAAAACACATTTTGCAGTTTACTGAACTGTTGACAATGTGCTGTTCCTATTGATGATATGCCAATAAATAGGCCACGGTCTGCAGTTTATGGACAGTGTTTGTTGTAGCTATGTTCACAGCCTTAATCAATCTAGTGCTCTGCATCAATAGCCTTGAAGACCTCTCGGTGCATCCACACTCTAAAAGCCGGTGGCATTACCGGTATTCTGCCCACATGAATGAACTTGATGTGAAAAGTAATTGAATCTCCTGATGTAAATGTAAAGAAAAACTCAATAGGTTGAAGTTTAAGTTGAACAGCTAAGGATGAACATTTTTTATCCATTTTAGCACAGGAAATTTATCAACATTTTGATTCATTGTTTGTTTTTGTCTCTTTTTTTTTGCGTGTGAAGATTTTTATAAATATTGCCATCTATTTCAAAATAGTTTTACCATCTTGTCCCCTGTCAAAGTTTCAAAGATTTATTCCATCTTGTCCACTGTCAACATTTCAAAGCGTTTTACCATCTTGTCCCCTGTCAAAGTTTCAAAGATTTATTCCATCTTGTCCACTGTCAACTTTTTCATCCATCTTCTTTGAATAAATTTCTTCAGTAACATTTTTTTAGTCTCATTCATTGTCCATCCGTGTCTCTTCTTAATTGTATGAATGTCTATCTTTCATTGCATCAATGTTTATCCTTCATTGTATGAATGTCTATCATTTATTGCATCAATGTCTATCCTTTACTGTATCAATACCGATCCTTCATTGTATCAATGTCATGGGTGCATTTAGTTGCCACAGCTTTCTTTTTCTTTCCCTCGACATCTTCAATAGTATGGGGCAACGGATGATTGTGTACTTCGGGCAACAACAGGACCAGGCCACAGCCGAGGATGGTCATCCCACCAAAGATGCCCAGGGGTAGGTTGTGTAAGCTGTTATTCTGAAAGTAAAATATGAAAGGGCCTTCAAGATTTTATACAACCAACTGCATATGTAGTGTCCGGCCCCTTGGATAGACATTCAAAGTATATGTGTGGCTAAAAAAAGACAGTGAAGTAGACAACGCTAAACGGTATTGAAAGTGGGATGTAATAATGTGCATCACATTATTCAAAATAGTTTTTGCCGTTATTAAGTTTTTAGCTAATGATGTTTTACAGCTGTGAGTATTGGACACTAGTGGATTGAGTGTATTTCTATACAGATTGTTTAAGGTGGGGGAAAGAGATTTATAACATAATATTTTAGATATATGCTAAACTTTAGAGACCATTTGTGACAATGGGGGGGGGGGGGAGGGGGTTAAAATGGGACAAAATAGTGTGACGTCATTTACTACAATATTAAGGGCTGCTATACTGCTGCATAAACCATATTAAGGGCAGCTATACTGCCCAATTACTTACTGCATAAACCATATTAGGGGCAGCTATACTTCCAATGTTCTCAAAGAAAGAGGACGCTCCGACAGCTTGATTTCTAGAGAATGAAACATTTAGACTTATTAAGCTGACTGTACTTGTAATTACTGCAATTTCAACTAATGATTTAACTGCACTAATATTAATCTAGCTTTAACTCCAATTATTCTTTTTTTTTTAATTTTTAATTTCTGCTTTACTTAGCTTTTAGTGTTCAAATGAAATCTTAGTCTAAAATGTGAAACATCTGTAGTTATAAATCTATTTTTAAAAATGGCTATATTGACACCATCATATTATTCCTTGGCAGATCATCGACTGTGGCTTTTAAGTGATGCATGCTTCTGATGACTCTCCAATAACGAATTCTACTGAAGCTAAAGGTTTTGCTTACCTTAGCACTGTGGGGAAGATCTCAGAGGCGAATAAATAGATGGCCGAATAGGAGCCAGTGATTCCGAATTTCCCAATGATAACCAGGGCAGTTTTCAGCTTGGTCAAGTCAACACCATCTTCTGTTGTAAATGACGATGTACAATGTTAAAATTGTTATCAATGACTTTTTTTTTTAAAAAGGGGTGGGGAGGGCCCTTCAGCCATCTTGTGTTTGTATACTGAACGAGAAATTAAACATGGTTTTGATTGGGGGACAACACTAAGGTAAGTGTGAATTATGCCTAAAAGTAATAACTGGAAATTCTTTTTTGTGCTTCGTGATCCATCTAAAAATCCCAGTGCTGCCTACAACTGTATTGTACTATTTTCTATGCTGTCAAAGTCTTTGTGTAATAATTTTTTTTTTTAAATCTCTGGTTGCCTATTAAGACAGTGCATTTTTTAAAATTTAAATCTACTAAACTGTATTGCAAAATTGTATTTACTGAATATACTAATTAAATGTTATGCTAAATTTGAATAATAATATGAAATAAAAATGGGGCCCACCTGTTTGGTCGGGAATAAAAATAACAGACAAATTAGACGCTGCACAAATGAAAAGGAAGATGCTTATGGATCGTCGCCGTCCAATTCTGTAAAGATAAAATATATTTAGGAGGATTGTGATTAAATATTGGTGAGGGAACATTCATTAAAACTGGTTCCTTGCCAGGTTAACTATGACAGTAGCTTCAGCATGTACAAAAAGGAGGACTTCTACTTAGATCAATTTTAGATTTATTTAAAGCTGTTCAACTTTGCAACTGAATTTAAATCAACACCAGAATTCAAGTATAGCTTGCTTGAAAACTGATTAACTGACAAAATATAAGGCAAAAAAAAAACATTTTGAATTGTAACATTAACATTACCAAGCAAATAACCCTGTAACATCACCAAACAAATAACTCTGTAACATCACCAAACAGTGACTCTGTAACATCGCCAAACAAATAACCCTGTAACATCACCAACCAATGAACTCTGTACAATCTCAAAACAATAAACTAACAAAATCAATCACTCAGTAGTACCATTGAGTTGTCATTTCCAATCACTATTCATAACCAATCGGTTCACATTACCAGCCCATTCTCTTTACCAATCACTTTGCATAACTAATCAATTAACTGTATCAATCACTAGTTGCTATCCACCATATCTCACATACGACCATTAAATCCACCAAAATCTACCATTTACATAGAAACCTTCTACCAAACCACCATTTACATAGAATAATTCTACCAATCCACCATTTACATAGATCACATATATCAATCCATCATTTACATTGAATACTTCTATCAAACAACATTTTACATTTGACACTTCTATCAAATCACCATTTACATAGAGCTCTTCTACCAATCCAATTATAAAAGTGTTGGACTGCGATAAAGCTTTAAAAAAGATTAATTAGACACGAACAATGTGTCAATGTAACAATATATGTTAAGCTTTAATAATAATTTTACATAATACATAAGTAGACGTTTCAGCACATGCCTTCATCAGTACAACAACAGAACACTGCTACCAATCCACCATTTACAAATAACACTTTTACCAATCCATAATTTACATTAACTCTTCTACTAATCCACCCTTTACATAGAAAACGTATACCAGTCCACCATTTACACAGAGCACTTCTACCAATCCACCATTTACATTAAGCACTTCTACCAATCCACCATTTACAAAGAACACTTCTACCAATCAACAATTTACATTAAGCACTTCTACCAATCCACCATTTACACAGAGCACTTCTACCAATCAACCATTTACATTATGCACTTCTACCAATCCACCATTTACCCAGAGCACTTCTACCAATCCACCATTTACAAAGAACACTTCTACCAAATCAAACTCACATTTTGTTGGCAAACATACAGATGACATTAGCAGGGATCTCCACTAATCCAAGGAGGAAGAGATTGAGGAATCTGTCACCATTGAGTGATGGAGTGTTGTACATGATCCCAAAATATGCCAGTGAGTTGACAAGACTAAGGGAAAAAAACTATTTTCTAATATAAAAGCCACCAAAAAAAATAAATAAATTATAATAATCTGAGCTTAGCCTATGAAACTGAACTAAACATAAGTGGGCTGACTTAAAAAATTAAGAAGAAGTTACAGAAGCATTGAATGCAATCGTTTACCCATTTAAATAAAAATAAATATTTTTTTTGTTAAAGAATCAAATGTTGACAAATAATAACTTACTATAGATAAAACATGATTATAGATTGTATCCTGAGCTTTGGTGTTTTAAACAAAGTTAAAACTGTGTAAGTCGTGCTTCCTGTGTCTGTAGCAGTGACTTCTTCCTTGACCTCTTTCACGTGGTCCAACTGACGATCTACACTGCGTTTGTAATAAAGTGAAAACATTTGATATTAATTTTTTAAATTTTTATCAAGTAGAATTTCAGTCCAATAGCTGCCTGTCAAAAAATAATAATAATTAAAAAAAATTAAAAATGTTATTTATATTTCTTTTGCATGTTTCTCAAACATCAATACCAACAATTGAATAAATTGTTTCACGCTTTGCCTATTAAAATAATCATTTGATTTATTTAGGGCAATACTGTTCTTATTTGTCATGTTATAAAAATGTATGGTGATTGTGCTACTTAATGATTTTTTTCAAGACAATTAATTCCCTTTAAGTTACATAAGTAACTTACTACAAACTTCTTTTTTTTCAATAAATCCAATAACATTTCAGACATAAATTTTTTTTAAACTTCCATGTTATAAAAATTTCAATTCCAAGCCACAAATTATGCTATTTCAGTCAATACAAAAATCATCATTTTAAAAATTACCAGAAATATGACAAATATTCCCTCCAACCACCTAAAAATTAAATAGATTTGAATTTAGATATTCTCACATAACAATTACTCTAACCTTTCTTTCTCAGTCTGAAATTCACTCAACCTTCTGTCGAGATCTGCAATGGGAGGTAACTGATTGACTCTCAAAAATCTGTTGATGACAACCCTTGCTTCTTTGATTTTCTCTTTGGACAGTAACCATGGCAGTGAACTTGGAATGATACTGGAGATATAAAAGAGAGAAAGAATACATTTTTGAACAAGGATTGCTACTGCATGTTAGTGGATAAAAGTTAATGTTGGACTGATTATGAAACATTTCAAAGAAAGAGCAAATTATGGACATTGAATGATTAAGCCCGTGTGCTATACACCAGTGTTCCCAAAAGGGTGGTGTGCAGACCAGTCCGAACATGAAGATAAAATTGTCAAATATCGGCCCTTGGAGAAATTTCAAAATTTTTCCACCAGTCTGGTACGCCAAAGCAAAAAGTTTGGGAAATGCTGCTATACACCAATACCAATCAAAATTATCTATGCTAAAATACAAAACTTAGTGACAGGATGTTGGTAGGGAGTGATGTAACAAAAAATGAATGGGAGCAATCAACATTA
The DNA here is from genome assembly GCA_964017045.1 of Omphiscola glabra. NCBI lineage: Eukaryota > Metazoa > Mollusca > Gastropoda > Lymnaeidae > Omphiscola > Omphiscola glabra. Next base: position 32,678,252 of record OZ024794.1, on the reverse strand, counting down.
TCAGCACTTACAATACAAAACTTAGTGACAGGATGTTGACAGGGAGTGAGATGGCCAACTGAAGATCCTCCCACTTGGGGATGAGGTAGCCCAGCAATGCCAGGCTCATGATGCTGAATGCCCAGAAGAACTCCATGGCTATAGTGGGCATCTCACGGTGTGTGGCATCAAATGTTTCAGACATAAGGACGAATGAGCAGAGGGCAATGGTCTAATCAAATGTGGGGAAATAAAGTTAATCAACTGTAATGCTGTTAAATTAGTTTTCAATCTAAAAGGTAAAATTATTCATTGTAATGAACAAGTTTTTTGAAAAATCAGGATTTTTATTTTAAATTTATGCAAAGCAGGTTATGTCATTAAAACTGTTTTTGTTCCTTGGTTTATTTACCAAACAACATAGAAAATAGTAAATTTAAGTGCATAACACTAGCATGACTCTGTTTTGTAAACAGAAAAAATAAAGGAATAGAGGTCTGAAATGTATAACATGACAATCAATATAATGTCCTTTTCATGATTTCGATCCCAAACAATAACTAAAACAATGAGACTGTTACTTTTTATTTGAGTAGGCCTGTTGAATGTACCCTGTTACCACTCGTAACTGCGGTGGTTCGATACCACTCGTAACTGCGGTGGTCCGATACCACTTGTAACTGCGGTGGTTCGATACTACTTGTAACTGCGGTGGTTCGATACCACTCGTAACTGCGGTGGTTCGATTGCCCAAGTTTAAATCTTACCATGTTAAATAATCCAATGAAGAACTTCAGGACGCAGAAGCTGACGATATCTCCGGCCCAGATGAGGCACGTGGCGAACACGGCTTGCACCCAGAGACTCACCAGCATCACGGACTTGGTACCGAACTTGTCGGCCAGCGGCATCAGAAACACTACACCGCACGTGGAGCCCACCATGTAGATTGTGGTGGTCAGTTCGTTTAGGTAGGCGTCGTCACAGACGAGGTCGTACTGCAACAGGGCGGAGATAAAGCTACTGAACCAGTGTTTTTTTTTTTTATTTGTGTTTTTTTTTTTTTTTTTTTTACAGGAGATTTTCATTTGACAAGACTCATTTAAACTGGCGTGAGTTGGAAGTTATGATAAGGCACGTCTGTTTCTAAAAAAAATGTTGAACTATGTTGTGCGGGGTGTCCTTATGAAGCTATGGAAGAGATCAAGCCGGGTCACATTCAATGGGGTCGTCCTGGAAAATTGTGAATATGGTGTAGAAAACTAAACCACCGAACCTGCAAAAAATAGGAGCAGTGGAGTGGCTATAGTTTGTGGCGGTCGGGACGGTCTCTGATTCTGCCACCCCAGTGTAACGAGTTAGGCAATGCGTACAGAATCACGCATTTGAAGTGGCCCGAAAAGGCCGACCCAATAATAAGTGCCACCTAGAGTAGACCGCCCTCTCTATGCACCCGGGAGATAGTAGCCAATATGTTTTAAGGCTTAAGTTTTGTGTTTATGCTTTTATGAACAGTCATAATAATTAGATGGTTGTCAAAGAATTACCCCCCCCCCCCAAAAAAAAACAACAAAAAAAAAACGCTCAAATTTACCTTATATTGAGAATATGAGCCTGGCTCATGGATTTGAATTTTTCTACCCCTTTTTTAATTTGTTTCAGCTCTCGTTTTCCCGTTTCAAACAACACATTTTTAAATTGTAAAAAAAAACATGTTTTTAAACTGTACAAAAAAAGAAGAGTCGTTTTTTCAATTAAAGAAGTAATTTGGCCTTGATAAATTTAGATACCCGGATACTCCAGTCAGATTTACAAAATGATCTATGCCGCTATGCCTCATCTTTTTTAAAAATAAAATTTCGATAACAATGTTATGCCATTTTGTAAAGATATCTGTGCACACGGTGCTTAGATACCCGTTACCTTGGAGACAATGGATGTGTAGGAAGAATCCGAGAGATAAGTCCATCCGTTCGTGCACGGCTGAGTTAGGTTGCTGGCGGATGAGTTGACAAACTGATCGCACTGACTGAACACGGCTGCCCCATCCTCTGTTTGCCATGGAACGGATTCATTCAAGCTCTTGCCCGGAGTCGGACTGCAGTGGTAGCTGGGCGCCAAACCCTGTCGGATGTTGAGTGAGAGGGAAACAATGGAAATTTGTATCAGTATTACTATGAATAATTGTATTAGTGTAATAAAAAGACTACAGTATTATATATATAGTTGGTGACAAGCTTTCTTGTCAAATTATTATTATATTGACATTGTAAAAGGCCGCGTGCAAAAGGCGGATTTTTTTTCTCCATTAGTTTCCAAACGTACTAGTATATCGTTACTCACTAGAGAAGTGGTCGGCAAATCGCGGCTCGCGAGCCGCATGCGGCCCTTTAGCGACCTGAGTGTGGCTCGGCCATTCGGCCACAAATCGGGTTTGACTCCTAAAAACATGGCTCTTGGCAAGTTCTTGAAAATAAATTTGGCTCTAAAAAATGTTTTTCATCGTCCTGCTGCTGATTTTTTTGCTTTCTCGACTAATGAGTTTGCCGACCACTACATAAGAGGAACGCCATAACACGATGACAAAGTATTTGATGGTGTAGTGATGACAAAGGATATATTATTATATTGCTAATCATTTAAATCAGGATGTGGGGCGACTGTTGGTGTTTCACAGCCCATTTATCCCCACCTCAGCTCATATCAAGGTTCAATGCTACTCCCACTCATTAACTTTAAGAAGGCTGGACTGGAAATAGTTTGCGTCTACTTAATTTTAATGTTGTCGGGACGAATGAATTTCAATTTCCACAGCCTGTTTACATCATTATTTTAATTTTTTTAAAATCTTTTATATTTATGAAAGTGAAATAAATTTGTATAAATAATAACAGTGCTTAACTTTTTAAAAAAAGGCTGTCACTATTCGTACCCGGGTACCAGAAGTGAGAGTTTGGGATTAAAAAAACGATTTAAAATGTTATTGTTCGGTTTGTAAGACAAAATGAGGTATCAAATGAAAGATAATTGAATGGACTATAAGTTTTAAAACGTAATTCTTCAGTTTAACTAAAATAAACTACCACAAATGACATCTGAATAGCATTGAGTCTAATTGGACCCGGGTGCGAATGGCGACGCTGCGTGTCCGGATCCATTTTGATATTTTAAATAGTTTTTTTTAATCCTAACTTCTCACTTCTGGTACCCTAGTACGAATAGCCACTTCGAAAAAAAACCTGCCTAAAATCATGACCCTTATGAGTTCTGGTAGGTCGTGCTAAAATCTTCCATCCTTTCTTCATTTCCTGGTTGCCGGAAATTTGTATGAAAGCAATTTCGTCGACAGAAAATTGGTCGTCGGAAGTTTGATCTATACTATATTGTGAAACAAAATAATGCGTTCAAAAAGAAATTTGACGCAAAATGTGATCGTGTGATTGAAAAGAATTCGACCAAACTTACCTCAATCAATTTTCCGTCGACGAAAATTTCTTTCAAACAAATTTCCTGATACGTCATTTCCTATCTCAGAGTTAAATAACCCCCCCCCCCCCAATCCAACCTATTAGTCTTCAAACTGCCCCCGTGTGGGAAAAATAATGATGTTAAGGTGAATGAACTATCAAATGTATCTACATCACTTTAGATCCCAGTCACCATGTCATAATTTGTAATTTTAAAAAAAGGTCAAGAAAAAACATCAACTTTCCCTTAGCCTGCCTTTGTAGGCCTATCCCAGAAATTTAAGACAAAATCTAATTCTTTCTTTCCATCCTTACAGCAGATAATGGTTTTTTGGTGTCTCTGTCGAAATATCTTTTTAATAAAGAAAAAAATGGTATGAAATAGTAGGCTAATTTTACCGATTGAGCAAATCTCTCTCCTCTCCCCCCCCCCCCCCCTTCCCAATGTTTTTTTAGAGTTTAAAATAATAATATCCATGCCAATTATTTTTTTTAAAAAAAAAGTTTGATTAGATGTTGAGTGGTTTCAAAGTTTGATCAGATGTTGAGTGGTTTCAAAGTTTGATCAGATGTTGAGTGGTTTCAAAGTTTGATCAGATGTTGAGTGGTTTCAAAGTTTGATCAGATGTTGAGTGGTTTCAAAGTTTGATCAGATGTTGAGTGGTTTCAAAGTTTGATCAGATGTTGAGTGGTTTCAAAGTTTGATCAGATGTTGAGTGGTTTCAAAGTTTGATCAGATGTTGAGTGGTTTCAAAGTTTGATCAGATGTTGAGTGGTTTCAAAGTTTGATCAGATGTTGAGTGGTTTCAAAGTTTGATCAGATGTTGAGTGGTTTCAAAGTTTGATCAGATGTTGAGTGGTTTCGATTGTCAAACATTGACGTACATGTTTCATATATTCCCGAGCGACTTCACATTTTAGTTTGAACGGCAACGCTTTTATTGTAAAATATTTAAAATGTAAATATTAATACATCGTAAAATTTAAAACGGCGAAAAACAAAATGAAATGTCCGTTCCCAACCGATTACCTAGTTATTTTCCCTCAATCTACGTTCCCAACCGATTACCTAGTTATTTTCCCTCAATCTACGTTCCCAACCGATTACCTAGTTATTTTCCCTCAATCTACGTTCCCAACCGATTACCTAGTTATTTTCCCTCAATCTACGTTCCCAACCGATTACCTAGTTATTTTCCCTCAATCTACGTTCCCAACCGATTACCTAGTTATTTTCCCTCAATCTACGTTCCCAACCGATTACCTAGTTATTTTCCCTCAATCTACGTTCCCAACCGATTACCTAGTTATTTTTCCTCAATCTACGTTCCCAACCGATTACCTAGTTATTTTTCCCCTCAATCTACGTTCCCAACCGATTACCTAGTTATTTTCCCTCAATCTACGTTCCCAACCGATTACCTAGTTATTTTTCCTCAATCTACGTTCCCAACCGATTACCTAGTTATTTTTCCTCAATCTAGGTTCCCAACCGATTACCTAGTTATTTTCCCCCTCAATCTACGTTCCCAACCGATTACCTAGTTATTTTTCCTCAATCTCCGTTCCCAACCTATTACCTAGTTATTTTTCCTCAATCTCCGTTCCCAACCGATTACCTAGTTATTTCCCCTCAATCTACGTTAATTTCCTCCATAGCTGATCATCCCCCATTCCCGGCTATGATTCGGGGGCTGTACGGCACGAACTCGTTAAAACAGGTATGGGGATACCTACGTCCCGCGGGCCACATGCGGCCCGCTGAAACGTTTAATGTGGCCCGCAAAACCTTCGGGTGACTGGATTACCGGATTAACTTTTTCGTAAATACGAATTCTGGATTATTATTTGTGAAAGCATTTGACTTTGAAAATAAATATTACAATGTAGAATAATAATAATAATAATCATAATAGATCCCACTGCTATTTTCAAAAAGAACTGGGAGTGAATTTTCGAAGCTTACCTTGAATCACGTATTAAGAATTTTTGCCGCCCGCAAAAAAAAAAAAAAAAAAAAAAACAATTTCGATGCGGCCCTCAAGACGTAAAAGTTGTCTACCCCTGCCCCTACGTTAGAGATTATGTTTCCCCACACATTATCAAATCAAGATTAAATGGGAGATTTGTTGTTGTTTTTTCGGATAATTTACAATGATAATTGTACTTTCAATAACTGGGCGTTGCTAAATTGCGATTGTTTCAAATATGTTATGCCTATATTTATTTTTTAAATATACACAGAAAAAACAACAACATGCTGTTACTTGGATTTTGAGTTTTTCATTGTTGTTGGATTGTTGGTCTAATTGTTTCCCCCCCCCTCCCCTCCCCCCCCCCCCCTTGACTACTCTTATTGATTTTACTCTCAACTGAGGAAAAGTGACTGATGATAAATGAGAGAAAAGAATCTTTAAAAACCCTAACGCTCAACTGCGTGACGTCATATGTGAACCACATGAGTTTATTTTTATTATAATTTTTTTTTTTTAATGTTGAATTCGAGATCAGAGATAATAGAAAATTAGACATTTGTTTCTCCCCGTGTTAAACGTTAAAATGGGTCAAGGTCGAACCATCATTGACTATGACAAGAGATAATAATATAATATAGTTAACATTTCCTTCCTGAACTTCCTGCTCCTGGGCCAAGCAACATTACGTCGATAGCACTTCCCATCGGTGTGGTCAAGATATTGGCGTAAGAATTTCGCGGCCCATATCAAAGCGGGGGCGACTCGCGGAGCCGTCTCCACAACTGTCGGCGATAAGAAAGTGGACAGTTAGCATGGCGCGTATAAATGACCGTTGCGGAGATCAAAGAACTCGAGGCTGCGTAGACCGGGGGGGGGGGGGTGTGCGGGAGGTTGTGGAAGTTAACTTCACCATCTTGTCCATCCCCACACCCGGTTATAAAATAACAGGATTATAATTAAGCTACTGATCAATATAATATCCCACATTATTTGCTTCAACCAGTGTTTCCCAGCCTCTTCATGCCTCGCGCTTCAACGTTGTAGCATAAAACGTAATAAACCATATTTCTGCTGCGATAAATGACAAACGAGAATCGTTGTTCAATTCTTATGACGTGTTGTTCTAGTTGACGTTGCCTAACAATTCATTTTCTTAAACATAAAAATAGTTATTTTCTCCGAAATGATAAGGGAAGAGATACTGCAACTATGTCAGTTAGAAGAAAATATGAAAATATGTGAATGTGAAACAACGAATGAGGGAAAACCTGGGGGAAAAAAACGAAGTAAAAAAAACCCTGTTTTTTTCAGGTCTCCCGTAATTTTTCACACATCTTTCCTTATCTCAAAGGCTAAACAACAAACGTTCACACACGCTGGGAAACAAACGTCCACACAAGATGGGAAACAAACGTTCACACACGCTGGGAAACAAACGTTCACACACGATGGGAAACAAACGTTCACACACGATGGGAAACAAACGTTCACACACGATGGGAAACAAACGTTCACACACGATGGGAAACAAACGTCCACACACGATGGGACACAAACGTTCACACACGCTGGGAAACAAACGTTCACACGCGATGGGAAACAAACGTTCACACACGATGGGAAACAAACGTTCACACACGATGGGAAACAAACGTTCACACACGATGGGAAACAAACGTTCACACACGTTGGGAAACAAACGTCCACACACGATGGGAAACAAACGTCCACACACGATGGGAAACACTGGTATCAACTGTTCTCCATTGAAAAGAATGCGTCAAAACAGATTCAAGGAACAACGAATTCTATAATTTGATGGTGGAAAGTGACGTAACGGGTTTCGAGCTTGTTCCCACCTAACGAACAAAACTATGGCTGAACGATTACCACATTCAATTATATTACAACACACACTCACACATGCTCATTCTCTTGATGGTCCTGGTCTCTCGTGGGAATCAATGCATCATTGTGAAATACCTTTTCAAAGTTATCAAGACAGCCATCATCTAACAAATGGGGTAACACTCTTTTGTAACACACAACTACCATGGCTGTCATTAAGATAACTGTAAGAAATCATAGACCTATGGGATGAGAAATATTTAAAAGACCTGATGAACCCATTACCTGTAAGTGGCTGGGATAAGAAATTGTACCTGTACCTGACCTGTTAGATTCATAGATGTCTAGGATAAGACATCATAAACTGACCAGATATGCCCATTCACGACTGAGATAAGAGAAAAGATACTACCGTACTCACCTGATAGACCCAGACACGACAGGGATGAGACAAAAGATACTACCGCACTTACCTGATAGACCCAGACACGGCTGGGATGAGACAAAAGATACTACCGCACTCACCTGATAGACCCAGACACAGCTGGGATGAGACAAAAGATACCACCGCACTCACCTGATAGATGGAGATCCAGACATGCCAGCCTCCTCTCATGTAGATGATGCTGAGCAAAAAGAAGACCATCATCTGGTACCGCCCGTAGCCCCCCAAATGTTGTTGGAGTTCATCCACTGCATTCGCTGACATCGCGACAGGGCGCGGTTCTCCCGTTGGTTTATTTTCGCCCCCATTCGCGTCCCGGATTTCCGAAGCGTCATCGGCTGTATTGGATACGGATGTCTCGTCCGACTTCTTCGTAGTAGAGGCATCGGCTTCCTTGTGTTTCGAATTGAGATATAAAAAAAAAAAAGACAAATACCTAAATATAAACACTTCATGGGATAATGCGTCAATTTTTTTTTTAAAAAAGAGGTTAATAATTAACCTATGTCTAGATATTACAAAAACAAACTTTCGAAATGACTAAAGTGCAAGACAATAATAACTGGTAAATGTGTCGGCCATACGCTCAGGAAACCTGCCTCCAGCATAACTAGACAAGCCTTGAACTGGAACCCTCAAGGAAAACGGAAAAGAGGCAGGCCGAGGAACACTCGGCGCCGTGAAGTGGAAGCGGATACCAAGAAACTTGGCCACACTTGGGGGAGGCTGGAGAGTTTGGCTCAGGATCGTGATGCCTGGAGGGCTCTTGTAGGCGGCCTATTTCCTAGAAATGACCACAGACACCGATGAAGATCGGCTGCTGTTCCTCGAGGACGAAAAGGTGAAAGAAGAAGAAATGTGAAGAGATATCAACGCGTTTTTTACCATTGTTGCCGCGACCCGTGAACTTATGTCCTAAATGTATCCCTAAACCTAACCTGAACCCTAAATTTATGCCTAAACCTAACCTGAACCCTAAACTTATTCCTAACCTGGGTTCTGACCCTATCGGAACCAGGGTTTCGACCCTATCGGAACCAGGGACAAAACACGCAAAGGACGTCATGGTGATATCTCTTGGCATTAAATCATTAGCCGAATTACATTACATAGCTCAAGAGTGGGTGACAATCAATAACAGGCGACTCAAAGTCAAGGCCTGCAAATTAACTGTCTTAAATAATGCAGTATGTAGGGCTGAGCCGTAAGTACCAAGTATCAGCACACATGACATACACGGACCAAGCGACAAACAAACAAAAAACAGGAAACTGGGTCCGATTGGTTATTTTTTTTCAAAAAAAAGAGTTATTTTCAATAACTATAAGTGTTTTCCGCCCTATTTGGGGATGGGGGGTGGGGTGAAAAGTCCATGTATAGAAAAAGTTGGCCCACATTTTTTTGTGTACATTTTACCTGAATCGAAAAAATGTCAAGGTACAATTCCGGTTGTGGGTCGCCACAACTTGCCTATTTTATAAAGAGTTTTCGGCACTAAACGTTTGAGAACCGCTGGGTTAAAATGATCTTATTAAGATATTAGTGCTTTGAATCCTTCAACTTTGACGCCTTCGCGGTCGCTCCTGGTTCTACAGATGCACTTTTCACTTCTCCACAATGGGTGGAACACATTATAGAGAATGACAAGATAACTCTTTTTTGTTAACACCTGGATGCGGACTCGGACCCACCCGGCATTGTCTTAAAATACCCGGAAACATACCGGGTGTAAAAAAAAGTGCACCCGGCTCAGCCCCAGTAGTAAGAGATGACGCTTAATGATAACCGTGGAGATTGGTGTGTTGTAGCCCTTATTGAATAATCCTCACGCGGTCATAGTTCGATTAGTTCAGTGGTTCTCAACCTTTCTAATGCCGCGACCCTTTAATACAGTTCCTTATGTTGCGGCGACCCCCCCCCCCAACACAAAATTATTTTCGTTGCTATTCCATAACTGTAGAATATATGTGTTTTCCGATGGTCTTAGGCGACCCCTGTGAAAGGGTCGTTCGACCTCCAAAGGGGTCGCGACCCACAGGTTGAGAACCGCTGGATCATTAGTTGAAGATGCCTGATCAAAGACAATATCATCCTTAGATGAATCGAAAAATATGGTTCAACCGGCGGAGATAAGCTTTTGGGGGGGGGGGGGGGGGGAATTCACTCATAGTGGAACTATCTTTTCGCATTGAATGTACTATTGATCAGTGCTTCTAAAACTTTTCAGTTGGATGGTTAGATTTCACACATTATTGCAAAAGTCACCGGAGCCTGCTGGTTGCTGTTCCTTTTCCATCTTATTAAATGGTTCACCTTTTACGACAATGCAACTGCGGGTCCATGGGCATATGCTAGTCCAAGAATAACCCCGTCACTTTGGGGGGGGGGGGGGGTATCAACTTCTTGGCAGTCCGAAGACCACAACGTCGAGAGTAACTGTGGTCGATAATTGATGAAGGCTCTGCGTCCATTTTTCATCCCAGAAAAATTTAATCTAACGCTTTTTAACCTTACCACCGTGAGATTAACGTCTGCTGTTTCCAATTGTAAGTTATGAGTTCACGTGCAGGGCCGGCCAGAGGTTGGTGCGCATACACATGAACCCACTTACATGGAGATTCTGCACATGTTATGCATTAAAAAAAAATTAAGGCGTGTAAATTAATGCTGAGCTGTAATTTAAATTATGAATTACAATTTTCTAAGTTATTGCATGCAGTGGTAAAGAAAATTAACCTGACCTTTAATAAATGTCCGCGGCCTCGTCCGAGCATTTTGAATAAGGCACTACTTTTTCTTGGACTTGGTATGGGGTTTGTGAAATCAATGATTTTTTTTATGTACTTCATAATTATGCCTTTCGAATATCACGGGGATTTCGCTTTTTTTTTTTTTTTTTTTGCATTCGCATGGAGGCCTACGTGTACATTCCTTGCTCAGAACATGTACACATTAACCAAATCACCCAGAACTTGCGCATATTAGTGAACTTTGTCGTAATGCATTTTAAGAAATTAAAAAAAAAAAAATTCGTTTAAACTCCTCTTTGATTACGACGTCTTTTTTTAAAAATTAAGTTATATATATATATATATATTATTTTCTACTTTGTAGTATTAAAATTTTAATCTTTAAATTATCGACAAAAAACTAGAATTATTTACTTTTTTAAGAACAACGAATGCTTACAAAATCCATGTTAGTGACGTAACTCTTTACCTCGGCATACAACTCAAGAAGGAGATCTGAGCTCCCCTACCCACCCGTTCACTCATCGTAGCAGACGCGATCAACCTCGATAATTTTAAACAGAGTGTCAACCCGCCTCCGCCAACCACCTATACCGGAGCTCACTCGCTCCCCCTGCCCAACCTTGTCCAGCCGTTCACTGAACCAAGCAGACGCGACGGACCAGGGTCAACTGAGGGATACATTCGCGTGTGTCTTCAAAAAATGAAATTAAAAAATTAATTGCGACAAACAAGCAAACAATATGGAAACACGTGTAGAAGGAAAGACTTTAACTAATTGAATTCTCTTCCACTACACATCCACAATATATCAACCATCCCAGCCTTCAGAACTGCACGCAAAACACGTCTCTTTAAAATCTACTATCCTGACTGGTCCCCCCCCCTCTGACCGTTAAAGATGCTGCTGAGTGCCGTCCATGGCGTCACATGTAAATTGTTATGGAATGGTTGGGCGAATACACGTTTGTTTTTTTGTTTTTTTAAATTAATGTAATTTAATTTTTAAGTTCATGTTTATTGTTGTTAAATTGTATGTACAGCGTGGGTACCACGCTATAGAAAACTACCAATAATAATAATAATAATAATAGGGTCAAAAACCCGAAAAGTGACGATGGCCTCAAAAATTCAAGTGACGGCCCGGCTAACGTTTGCCCGGACCTGAGTGATAATTTCGACTTTTCAGCCCAGGTTTTAAATTAAATGTAACAGACACAGCAGTGAAACCCGCACAGTTTACCCACAACACATGAAGCATGATAGGAAGCAGTATTTGTTTCACTATCCAAAACACCACGTCTCACTATATTCAGTCAGCCCTGTCCACGTTAACATTTTACAAGGACCCATTCACTTATTTTGGTAGACCTATCGCGGGTAAACTATGTCGATGCTTATATCTTTTTGATACCATTTCGTTTATTCTATTTAGAAAAGTGGCTATAACAATAAAAAAAATAATTAAATAACGCAAGCCATATGAAATGAATACAGACCATAAGAAATATATCTTAACCACATTGAACTGTCAATGTGGGACACAATTCCAGAAATATATTCTACAGTACGTCACAAACAACATTACATCCATGTAATCCGGCGGTATTAAGGAGAGCATTTCATCTGAATGTACATTATATGTAGGATAGCTGTTTTAGTCTACTGCAGCTGGGTGCTCGAAGCTGGAAGCTTGCAGTTGGTTGGTGGCAGCCGGACGCTTGCAGCTGGTCGGTGGTAGCCGGACGCTTGCAGCTGGTTGATGGTAGCCGCCAGTTCGAATGTTATCACTCGACTTAGCTACTCTATGGTGCACGTGTGCGTCCCATGAATTTGGCGGCTGCGTGTACTGTGCACGTCTAGAGTGTGTTTTGAAAGGCGAGGCCGCCGTTTTGATTGTTTGATTACACATGTCAAGATAGTTAAACAATATCAACACACGATACTTGCTCAGGGGACGGATTTTTAACAGACATAATTCGCAATCACAATAAAAGCTCTATAAATAACTTTAAAAAAAAAATCAAAATTATAGGACATACATAATTACAAATAGACATAGTTATTTAAAAAAAAAAAATATACAAGGCGTAAGGAAAGGGGGAAGGCAATTCGGTCTACTACAGCTTCGTTCGTAAATGAATAATTGATTCCATATTCTTCTACAGTTTTTAAAGGGTCTTACCGTATTCAGTATCGCTCATACAGTAAACATGACCTTGTTCGTAAACAAGCCCTTGTTTAGGGATATATATATACACTATGTTTTCCAGTCAGCAAAGTTGTTGCTCAGCCTTAGTTTCTGGGAAACTCGTCGAATAATCTACACACTGGTCCTAGTCTCTACTATGCAACACGTGGAAAGCTAATAGCAGTTAAACATCACCCAGATCCAGTAGCTATTTCAGTGGTTCTCAACCTTCCTAATGCCGCGACCCTTTAATACAGTTCCTCAAGTTGTGGCGACCCCCAACCACAAAACTATTTTCATTGCTACTTCATAACTGTAGAGTATATATGTTTTCCGACGGTCTTAGGTGACCCCTGTGAAAGGGTCGTTCGACCCCCAAAGGGGTCGCGACCCACAGGTTGAGAACCGCTAGAGGGATGGGGCCGTCTACTGCAGCAAAAAGAACAGTTTTTCATTAGGAATTGTACTTGATGGGGGATCAAAGTTCAATGCCCTACCTGGTTCTTTTTTTTTTTTATTGAAGACTAACCTGGAATCACACTAATCACAGTGTCTAGCAAACGAGTGTTTGAGAACCGCTGAGCTATTCAGATACGTGCCCTTTGCCCCATGCCCTTGGTGAAGATTTCAATGAAACAAACAAAACGATTTAATTAATACTAGATATTATATTGGGTTTCTATTTTTAGATAAAGCATCATTGAGGGGTTTCGGGTGAGGAAAAAAATATGGTGGTAGCCGGAATATATGAAGAGCTGATTTTCAAAATGCTGTATATCCATTTTGGGGGTTTTGAGATTATTCAACTGTTTCTTCTTCTTTCGCCTTTTCGTCCTCGAGGAACAGCAGCCGATCTTCATCGACGTCTGTGATTAGGACATAGGCCGCCTACAAGAGCCCTCCAGGCATCACGATCCTGAGCCAATCTCTCCAGCCTGCCCGTGTGGCCAAGTTTCTTGGTATCCGCCTCCACTTCACGGCGCCAAGTGTTCTTAGGCCTGCCTCTTTTCCGTTTTCCTTGAGGGTTCCAATTCAAGACTTGTCTAGTTATGCTGGAGGCAGGTTTCCTGAGCGTATGGCCAATCCATCTCCATCTTCTCTGGAGGATCTCTTGTTCTACAGGTTCTTGCTTTGTCCGCTGCCACAGTTTCTGGTTGCTGATTCTGTCGGGCCAATGAATCCCGAGAATCCTTCTTAAGCAGTTATTGACGAAGGACTGGATTCTCTTCATATTCCCAGCAGTGATTCTCCATGTTTCTGCACCATACAGTAGAACCGGTTTCACCATTGTGTTGAAGGTTCTGATCTTCAGTTTGGTATTTAGGTGTTTGGAGGCCCAGACATTTTTTAGTTGTTGGAAGGCTGCCCGTGCCTTTCCTACCCTTATTTTGATGATTTCAACTGTTTACCAACAATTAATAACGCGTTTAGAGAATGAAATCATTTTCAAACAAGAATTGAATAGGAATATAATGTGTTTAGTACATAAAATTTATCATGTCCTGAAGGAACCTGGTCTGCTCTACAAAAAGGTAAGGCTTTTTCATTTTTTAAAAAATGGTGGATACTGCGTTTTGAAAATAAGCTCTTCATATATAAATAAGTATGGAGACAATTTTTAAAGGCTGTTGGTTGTGGGAAGGTAGATCCGAAATGACCAGTGATGTATTGAAATCTTCAGTAGCACTAAATGAAGGGCAGACAAATTCGTTCTTCGACTTATTCAGGGGAAAATAGTCAGGCATATATTGACATAATCTTTCCATTGATGTTTCAAATAGGTCATGATTAAAATAAAATTCTGCCCACTATTTCAATTCGTGCTATGAGGACCAGGGCCGGCCTTAGGCCACTGCAACCTATGCGGCCACAGTGGGCCCCGCACTTTCATAGGCCCCGCGCTAATTCCATTTTCTAATACAAAATCTTAATTTTCACTTATTATCCTTATCCCTACCCAGACTGGGCCCCGCGCAATCCGATTCGCATAGGGCCCCGCAATTGTTAGGGTCGGTCCTGATCAGGACCTTGCCGTGGAAGAGCTGCGCCTTGGGCAACTCCTGAACATGGCAGCCCTCCCCCACTTCATCTATAAATTATAGATATGATAAAACCGTATGCTATATATATATATATATATACATATATAAGGATAATGTACGAATTTATAATAGCGAATGCTATATATATATATATATATATATATATATAATGATATATATATGAAGACCACAGGGGAAAAAACGGCAGGGTCACATATTTGTTGTTTTGAGATATTCCATTTTTAAAGTTCAAAACTATGTACATTAAAAACTTGTTAACATAATGTAATTTTTTCAATGCATTTCACAAGTGTGTCCACTTTCCTGAGTTATTAAATAGATAAAGTAATTCAATCTTGAATGTAACATGCTTAATTTCATTATAGTAGAGAGTAGGGTCAAAATGGACTCTGCCGTTTTTTCCCTTTTAGTAGTTTATAAAGGTTTTATCATTGCTACCTATCTATATAAAACTATTTTATAAGTCAATATTCACGTTTAGGCAAGTCCCTTTTGTTTACTATAAGTATAAGAATGTGGATCATGCCAATAATTATCATTTTAAAAAAAAAATTATTAATACTTTAACCTGACAATCGGGTTTAAAACCATTCTTTCTAAGTTTCTGGTGTGCTTCTTACAATTTTGACCCAATATTAGTTGTTTTTTCTCTAGCAGTAGCTATAGGAACTAAAGAGTAAAGTAAAGAGAGTAACAGACAGAGATAGCAAGACAGAAACTCGAAGATAGAGAGTTCAGGCGAGTCAGAGCGACAGAGAGAGAGACAGACCTATAAAAAAATGGAGAGAGACAGACCTATAAAAAAAACAGGGAGAGAGACAGACCTATAAAAAACAGAGATAGATCGACTGGGAGAGACAGACCTATAGCAACAGAGATAGAGAGACAGACATAGAACAAAAACAGAGATAAAGTGACGGGGTAGAAGTAGAAGTAAAGAAATAGACGCAAACATTAATGAACTGAATATAACAAAACAAGGGTATAATCTGATAAAAAATACAAATTTTATTTTTTAAATCCAATTTATTGAGATTATAATAATTTGCTTTGTTTTTTAAGGTAGGAAATTAAAAAATTCAGCTCCGTTTGTTAACTTTTTCTTCCGTTTGTCAGTTAAGCGAATATCATCAGTCGCCATCTTGAAAATTTGTTTACCCTAACGCTGCCTCTCATTGGACCTTTAAGTCACGTGACTATAAATGTCACATGATATTAGTGACTTTACCTTCTTTTCCATTGTAAACATTGGACTATGCTCCTTTTTCCATTGTAAACGGATTTTTCGTTTCCCTTTTTCTTATGGACTTAGCCATATTTTCTACTTTAAACTTAATTCAGCACCTTCTATTTTCAATTGTCTATTAGCCAGGGGCGATAACTAAAAAAAATTAAAAATGTGACTCTGCCGTTTTTTCCCTTGAGGTCTTCATATATATTAACGATTTTGGCATCCCCTTGAGGCTGGCGCCCATCACGGTCGTCCCCGCCATTCCCGCCCCCTCGCACAGTCCTGTGTTTTATAATGAATGCGCAACTTAAAAATAATGTCAGATTCTATGAGTTCCTCTGAGTTGACACACATTTGTCTACAGTTCTTGAGTATAATGCGGTCTCACCTATTATTAAAATACAAATCATGCGTTATCTGCCAGTGACATGTGTATCGTCTGGTGGCTGTCGGTATGTTTGCACTTGTAAGTGATCTATCGTTAAGTGCAGGGGTTCCCGACCTGGGGTGCCCACATAGAGTGTGAGGTGGCATTTCAGGGGGGGTGCAAGTAAATCGAAATAAAGGGAAAGGTGGTGTTATAGCCTGTGTTTTAGCCTAATTTTGTTTCAATATAGAGCTGCTGCGTCCACCACTCATCCCCCACCCTTTTTGGTTTGTTATTAACGCCACCGATTAAATGTATAGCGCTCTACCACTACCCACCCTCTCTTGATTGGGAAAAGGTTATTTACGTTCGAATTAGCTCTACTCTAAATGGAAGGTAGATAATGCGCTCGAGTAATGCGATTTCTAGAATTTCTTTTCTGGAGGGTTCCAACTCCCTCCTTATAAATAAGCCGGCAGCTTTCCCATCCGTAAGAGATTTGCTAGATTTACTAGACACGAGACATATTACGAGACTTACCAGACTTACACGAGCACTACAAAACTTACTACATTTTTCGGCTAATTTGGAGAGATAGGCCCTGGCGTCATTTGCGTGTTTTGTCCCTGGTTCCGATAGGGTCAAAATCCTGGTTCAGATAGGGTCAAATTCCGATAGGGTCAAAACCCTGGTTCCGATAGGGTCAAAACCCAGGTTAAGGATAAGTTTAGGGTTCAGGTTAGGTTTAGGGATACGTTTAGGACATAAGTTCGCGGGTCGCGGAAACCAAGATGGCGGCCAGTGTAACATCTCTCCAAATTTACCGATTATTCAATGTATGTGCAGATACAAATTCAAGAATTATAATTTTTCACTTGCTGTGCTGTAAGTTAATGTAAGTTTTTTTTTATTAATGTATTTTTTGAATTTGTATTTTTATATAAACTTAATAGTATAATTAAATTGAATATTTTTTAATATCACAAGCTTTTTGGTATCGTTTTCTTTGTATGATATTTTTCGGTCGATTGTGAGGGCTTGCTCCTCTGAAGAGCCGAATCTTAAAACAGATTAAATTAGCAAAAACCCCGTCTAAACCGGTGCGTAACAAGGAGAGACATTCACTTTAGAGTTATGATATTTAAAAAAAAATGTATTTTTAAAATGTCTCCACCAACTTGTTCCTCTGTGCTCTATGCAATATGTCACAAGTTAATTACCTTAGCGCTGCACTCATCTTTGTAATCCAATACATAAACTAGACGTGCATTATTTTCAAATTCTAAAATGCATGTGTTACTTTTTTTTTGGAGACGCAACACTAGTCAAATAATACGTAGAGGTGGGTGTGGTTGGGGGAGGGGTGGGATATAGAAAAGTTTGAGAAACACTGTTTTAAGTGCATTGACCTGACGTTGCGCAACCATAGCCCTATATTATGTTATATGTCCCGTGACAACAGTAAGTCGGACTCGCTATCGACCACCGAGTGCACCGAGAGTCCCGGCTTGATAAGCTAGTCATAACATGAGCTGGTTAACGAGGAATTTGGTTTGTTTGAAATGGCCAGAACGCGTACAAGCCTAGGCACAAGCCTTTTGTGCAAGCCTAGGTACACGCCTTTTGTGCAAGCCTATTATAGTTACACACGCCTTAGGTACAAGCCTAGGTACTCGCCTTAGGTACAAGCATAGGTACGTGCCTTAAGTACAAGCCTATGTACACGTCTTAGGTACAAACCTAGGTACACGTCTTAGGCACAAGCCTAGATACACGCCTTAGGTACAAGCCTAGGTAAACACGCCTTAGGTACAAGCATAGGTACGCGCTTTAGGTACAAGCCTTTAGGTTTCACAGAGAAAAATAATAAATGGTCACAATGAACCGAATGAAGCACCGGTATTTGGGTTCTAGAACAGGTTTGGCCCAGCTTCATGCTCACTAAATGGGCCACGTGAAGTACGGCGGTAAGTTCGCTGTGCCGAAGTGTACAGATTACAGGGCTGTATAAAGTACACCATTAATTTCACAGGGCCAAACTGTATTGCACACAGGGCGGTATGGAGTACAACGTTAAGTTCGCTGTGCCAAACTGTACAGCGCACCGGGCCCTATGGGGTACAACGTTAAGTTCACTTTGATAAATTTTAAAGTGTACAATGTTCTGGTGGCCGACTTCACTAACGGGTGAGCAAAAAAAGTGTGTGGGGGGGGGGGAGGGGGGAGACAGCACCAGATAAATTCTGTCGCTTTTCAGCGGGCTGACCTGGCTAAAATAATGCCTCGGTCCACTTCATCAAACACCATTGGTGATTAAACCAATAGGCCACACTTGGTATTTCGATTTTTAAAATACATTTTTTTTCCATTTAGTGCTCATTTATATGTCAAAAATTAATTTTTATATATTTTTTCAATTTTGCATGGAACTTATGACCTATTGTGGCGGTTCGTCTTTAGTGAGTTGACGGGCCAATAACAGGTCCCAACCCCGCGCGTCGGTGGGTTGTACGGCCACGGGCTCAAAATCTCGGGAAAATATCTATAGTACAAAAAACCGTAAGGTAAATTGTGCTCCAGATAAATGTATGCATCACAGGCGTATCTAATGGGGGGCAGGGGGGACAGGTGTGCCTGGGCGCAACACTAGTTAAGGGCGCCAAAATGTGCTTTGCTATTATTTTGATGAAAATAACGGATTTGATAGTTGAAACAAGAAAGGGAGGAATCTTGTCCCCGGTCGTCAAACACTCTAGCTCCGCCTCTAGTATGCATTGATAAAACCTGTGGGCCTGTGGCTCCAGGTTTCCAACCCCCCTCCCCCCCCTCCCACACAAATGAAGTGTAGTGTTGTATAAAACTATTTTAAGATAAGCAAATACTGCAAGGCGCATTGTGCATACAGTGGCGTAGTGAGGGGGGCAAGGGGGGCATCATGCCCCGGGCGCCACTCACAAAGGGGCGCCAAGTCGTATATTTTTATTATAATATTGTATGGTTTTCGAATAGGGGGGGGGGCGCTAAAAAGGTATTGGGGGGGCGCTAAAAAGGTATTGTGCCCCGGGCGCGAGTTAAGCTCGCTACGCCACTGTGTGCATAACCATTACCTACTGTCTGTTTAAAACATGCAGAGCCAAACTAATAACACCCTTATAGTGTTGAAGGTTCAGATCCCAATAAACCGCACCGACCATATCGAATCATTGCTATCCCACGGTCTTTATTTTACCCTATGCTAATCATCCAATGTGACGCAGGACACGATGTCGTTGCTAGAGTTTGCGATCCCCCCCCCCCCCCAACAACCTTTTCCGTCCTTGACTTTTTCGCACGTCACTCACAAAAACCATAAATCATGTAGAATCAACATTAAGCATAAGCCAAAGACCATATGAACCAAAATTAACAGTACTGAAACTCCCGCATCTGGAATGCGTACGTGGGTTTGGTACCGGTGCAGAGCTTAAGTCGCCAAGCGTTCCCAGAAGTCAAAAGGCATATTATATGCTGGGTAGTTGAAATTGGTCTTTTGGCGGGGCAGAGGAATTTTTTCCATATTTGATGATTATTTTCGCTCATACGTGAATCAAGACCGAGTTTGAAAAAGTTGGCAGAACAAATTCCGAAAGAGAATTAATTAGACGACACCAATGAACACTGTTATGGTGTCTGTTGTTTACGAAATTTCGCCTTTCTTGACTTGAACCGTGTCAGCCGGAAGGGGGAAGTTTGATTGACCAGAAACTGTTTCAATAGAGAATCCCTCATATGCTCTACAGAAGGTGCTGCAATTTCCCTCCCACCCCAACCCCCACACCCACCAAAAAAAACAAAAAAACAACAACAAAAAAACAAATGCTGAAGATGACTATCCTTGAAATTAAACTAAAGCGATACCCCCAAATATTTAAGGACATGGGTGCATTTTTGTACTGGATACAAATTTCACAACGCCTGACGGAGCCAGATATATGTCAGCCGGCATGATGCATTGTACAGCATTTTTTACCCGCGTGATGTACGAGGATTCAGTTTAGTTTAGTACACGCACTTGCAGGGGAAAGAAAACAGCAAAGTGCCGCCCTAGACAAATAGACCACTCCGTCCCCACCTTTCCCTACGCTAGTTACAGGACCTGATAAAGGCGTGTATTTATGTTATCTAAAACAAGGGGGTGTTCTTAACCAGGGGTGCCTGTACCACTTGGGGTGCGGGAGGTGGTGTCTCGGGGTGCGAAAAGACCCCAAAAAAATCTGGTTAATTTGCATTTTTTTTTTCATTTTTTTTTAAATCTAGAAAAAAAATTATAAGAACCTCTGATTTAAAAAAAAAATGTTTACCTGACATTCCGCGTGATAGGCGAGATTCACTATTCCTGTGTTGGTTCTTGTCGCCATGTTCTCCACCGCTGTGTCCAGCGCTAGACGTTCGAGGGTGGCGTTTATTAATCAGTCTTCATCCCCTTTGGGTGGGTCTCGGTAATGAGGTTATGTCCTTCTGCCATTCAGGGAAAGCGTTCGTAATTTGGTCGTGAAAATATTCAGTAAAATCTGCACTTCTAAATTCACTTACATTTATGAAACTAACAATTTGAATGGCATCTACATTTTGTGAACTATAAACGTAATGAAATGAACACTCGATGAATTGTGCACTTGATCACACTGGATATGAAGTGGAGAAAAAAATTGAGAAGAATCGTTAAAGTTATATTGCTAAATAAATTTTTTTTAGTCAAAGATAATGATTAGTTGTTTTTTTAAAAAGGATTTTAAGAGAACACCATTAAATATACCGACTATTACTACTATAAAAATTAAATTTTTTCACAAATAAGAAGATACCTCGAAAAGACACTAAAATCATTAGCCATTGGCAGTACTATAGAGCTCTTATTTGTTCAAATCCCATACAAATATTGTGACGCGATACAAAACCTAGAGAAGTCATGTACCGGTACAGTTGAAATCATATTATCCATAGATCTTACTACAGGTTGATGAAATTAGACCACGAACTCGGCTGGCTACATGGCTAGCGATACGACTTTGTTTTGTACGGTCTTCTAGGATATAGGATCAGATCTTGTTATGCTGTCTTTCAAATAACAGGTAAAAAAAATAACACCGATTCTCAAATTACGGGGGTCTAACTGCATATAAATGGCTTTAAAATAAAAAGGAACTTTTTTAATATGTTTTTAACAAGGATTTTAAACAAGCTAAGTTGTTGCTTTGTTCCTCTTAAATTTCAATGGGATATTGAATAACAGTTGGTTTTATTGTTTAGAATGTTTATCTGGGATTTTAAATGGTTTAATAAGTTGTAAATTGTTTATGAGGTTTGGGGGGAGGGGGGGTTGGTGGGGAGGTGCGTTGGGGTAAACGAATAGGATTTTTAAAACGTCAATGAGCCATAAATGTTTGCTGTATTGGTTATTTTGGGGAAAAAAATGATTTCGGGATATTTGACTCTAGTGTTTCACACTTAGAACACGAATGTAATATCAACAATAAAACTGTGTTCATAGTTTTTCCGCTGAGCTGTTTGAGAAGCGTTAGACTGCAGTTGACATACTAGGCAAATATTTGCATGTTTTCAGTTGGCCTTGACATACGTAGGCCATGGTGACCCAAATATAATTTATCTTTCTGGACAACACATTTAATACCAATCTCGAGTATCTCAATTGAGTTTTCTATTGAAATAAATTGTCAACAAGTTTATTCACTTTTCGAATGAATCTCTCTCTCTCTCTCTCTCTCTCTCTCTCTCTCTCTCTATCTGTGTGTGACTGTTATAAAGATAAGGGGACTTAAAACGACTTTAAAGTCAGGTCTAACTAGGCTACCGAACAGACGACCCTATTATGTAGGTCAAAGTAAAATGTCTAATTTATAGCCTATTTATTGCCGCCAGTTATAATAAAACTAATAACACATGGTTTAAAAAAAATATATTGGGCCTATATTAAACATTTGTAATGTTCCATTATTTCACAGTAAATAATCCATTTCTGCAGTGTGTTTCAATTGTTACATAAATGTACAGGGTGATCCGAGGGAGGGTCGATTTGGGGGTGGGGGGTATCAACCTTCTCCCTCCGCCCCTCGCATGTCCTCACTTCCTTTTACGTTTAAATTCCATTTTAAATTCCATAATGGGAATCACATAAGATTCATTATCTGATTTATAAAATTGTATGAAGGTAATCCTTACAATTTAGGATAGTTTATTAACAAATTATTTAACTAAAATCGCCCACCGTGTTTTTATTTTCATTTTTGATTTCACGAAAAGACTGAAGTTCACAGTACCGGTACAATTGTTCATTGTCTGGTATGTCCTCGGCTCCCATACGCTAAATGTCTGTTCATTGTCTGGTATGTCCTGGGCTCCCATACGCTCAATGTCTGTTCATTGTCTGGTATCTCCTGGGCTCCCACACGCTCAATGTCTGTTCATTGTCTGGTATCTCCTGGGCTCCCATAAGCTAAATGTCTGTTCATTTTCTGGTATGTCCTGGGCTCCCATATTCTAAATGTCTTGTTCATTGTCTGGTATCTCCTGGGCTCCCATATGCTAAATGTCTGTTCATTGTCTGGTATCTCCTGGGCTCCCATACGCTAAATGTCTTGTTCATTGTCTGGTATCTCCTGGGCTCCCATACGCTAAATGTCTGTTCATTGTCTGGTATCTCCTGGGCTCCCATATGCTAAATGTCTGTTCATTGTCTGGTATGTCCTGGGCTCCCATATGCTAAATGTCTGTTCATTGTCTGGTATCTCCTGGGCTCCCATACGCTAAATGTCTGTTCATTGTCTGGTATCTCCTGGGCTCCCATACGCTAAATGTCTGTTCATTGTCTGGTATCTCCTGGGCTCCCATACGCTAAATGTCTGTTCATTGTCTGGTATCTCCTGGGCTCCCATACGCTAAATGTCTGTTCATTGTCTGGTATGTCCTGGGCTCCCATACGCTAAATGTCTGTTCATTTTCTGGTATGTCCTGGGCTCCCATATGCTAAATGTCTTGTTCATTGTCTGGTATCTCCTGGGCTCCAATACGCTAAATGTCTGTTCATTGTCTGGTATGTCCTGGGCTCCCACACGCTCAATGTCTGTTCATTGTCTGGTATCTCCTGGGCTCCCATACGCTAAATGTCTGTTCATTGTCTGGTATGTCCTGGGCTCCCATACGCTAAATGTCTGTTCATTGTCTGGTATGTCCTGGGCTACCATACTCTAAATGTCTGTTCATTGTCTGGTATGTCCTGGGCTACCATACTCTAAATGTCTGTTCATTGTCTGGTATGTCCTGGGCTCCCATACGCTAAATGTCTGTTCATTGTCTGGTATCTCCTGGGCTCCCATACGCTCAATGTCTGTTCATTGTCTGGTATCTCCTGGGCTCCCATACGCTAAATGTCTGTTCATTGTCTGGTATCTCCTGGGCTCCCATACTCTAAATGTCTGTTCATTGTCTGGTATGTCCTGGGCTACCATACTCTAAATGTCTGTTCATTGTCTGGTATGTCCTGGGCTCCCATACGCTAAATGTCTGTTCATTGTCTGGTATCTCCTGGACTCCCATACGCTAAATGTCTGTTCATTGTCTGGTATGTCCTGGGCTACCATACTCTAAATGTCTGTTCATTGTCTGGTATGTCCTGGGCTACCATATGCTAAATGTCTGTTCATTGTCTGGTATGTCCTGGGCTACCATACTCTAAATGTCTGTTCATTGTCTGGTATGTCCTGGGCTACCATACTCTAAATGTCTGTTCATTGTCTGGTATCTCCTGGGCTCCCATACGCTAAATGTCTGTTCATTGTCTGGTATGTCCTGGGCTGCCATACGCTAAATGTCTGTTCATTGTCTGGTATCTCCTGGGCTCCCATACGCTAAATGTCTGTTCATTGTCTGGTATGTCCTGGGCTGCCATACGCTAAATGTCTGTTCATTGTCTGGTATCTCCTGGGCTACCATATGCTAAATGTCTGTTCATTGTCTGGTATGTCCTGGGCTACCATACTCTAAATGTCTGTTCATTGTCTGGTATGTCCTGGGCTCCCATATGCTAAATGTCTGTTCATTGTCTGGTATCTCCTGGGCTCCCATACGCTAAATGTCTGTTCATTGTCTGGTATCTCCTGGGCTCCCATACGCTAAATGTCTGTTCATTGTCTGGTATCTCCTGGGCTCCCATACGCCAAATGTCTGTTCATTGTCTGGTATCTCCTGGGCTCTCATACGCTCAATGTCTGTTCATTGTCTGATATCTCCTGGGCTCCCATACGCTAAATGTCTAATTGGTAATTTTCTGGTATGTCCTCGGCTCCCATACGCTAAACATATAACCATACAAATGTACTTAAACGATCCACCACATATTATTTGTGTAGTTTTCAAGCGTTAATTGAAACTAAGAATGCATAATCTGGATAATTTGACAGTGCTTAAAAAAAACAGAATTGTAGCAGTAATGGATTGTTTTGTAAATGCCTTTAAATTCAAATGCCTATATAAAGATTTACAATGCTTAGTTTACAGAATCAAATATATTTTTCCGTTCATTTTACCTAGCATACTTACTGGACGCATGTCGTTTTCAGTCTAACCGTCGCTATGTCGCTTTAGCCACTCGCAGTACTCTCTGTGTGGGGTCTATTTGCTGTATTCATTTGTTGGGATGGTCCAATAGCGGAAAAGCCACATAATCCTGATTTCAATATTACTTTATTACACAAGGCTTGCTTTGTTTCACAAAAAATGAACCACTCGGCTAAAAAACGTCTAAGGGGGTTATAATAAAAAACAACAACAACCTTTTAAGTGGTAACACATTCCGCTATCTTAGTGCATCATGTCGAGACAGTTGATTAGAAATTCTTTTCACATTGATCGTGTCTTTCAATGCTACTTGTCCGATAATCGTGTGATACCGGGTAATGTAACAATGCAGAAGCTCCTGGAAGTCTGGGGGTGGGCCGAGCAACGATGAGGCTAAGAGTTTTAATACATTTAAGTTTAGGTGCGGTGAAATGCGAGGTTTTATACAAGATTCTGTCCTTTTTTAACGTTATAGCATTATAAATAAGGCTGCACCTATTGGTACCCGGTACCAGAAGTGAGAGGTTGGGATTAAAAAAACGATTAAAAATATTATTGTTGGGTTTGTAAGACAAAAAGAGGTATCAAATGAAAGATAATTGAATGTACTATACCTTTGTAAATTTAATTCTTAATTTTAACTAAAATAAACTACTACAAATGACATCGGAATGGCATTAGTCAAAATGGACCGGACACGCAGCGCCGCCATTCGCACCCGGGTACCATTAGACTCAATGCTATTTGTCAACAATGACCTGTCTACGATAAGATGTCTCTTTGATGGCCCTGACTCAAACGATGGTCTGTCTACGATGAGATGTCTCAACGATGGCTTGCCTATGAATATGTCTCTTTTATGGCATGTCTCAACGATGGTCTGTCTACGATAAGCTGTCTCTTTCATGGCATGTCTCAAGAATGGCATGTTGACGATAAGATGTCTCGTTTATGTCTCAACGAAGGCCTGTCTACTATTAGTCTCTTTCATGTCATGTCTCAACAATGTAATGTTTGGATCTGTGGACATAGTCCTATTCCTTGTCCCAATAACTTCCCAAAGTTAATTCAGTGACTTGAAAAAGAAATTAATTACTTAACTCAATCTACTAACGTATAACTTATAACATGATTGATTTCCCTTGGGAGTTGACATTGACCCCCCCCCCCCCTTTCCTTTCATGGTAATGATTTTGGTAAATGCATTATTACGACACTGAATTAATCTCATCAGTTAACACTAATGCTCAGGATCATCTCAGTAAAAAACAAAAACATCACAAGAAATGAAGGTCAATGCCATCTGACACTATGTATTACAATCTACATAGATTACAAAAGTGAACTCATCCAGCCATTATGTAATTTTTTTTTATTGTTAAATATAAAAATACATTTTAGAATCGTATTCATTATTATCATCATAAAATATACTCTACAATAAAGTATCACTAAAGTGCCCTGCAATTTATACCTACACATTTATGTGGCGTGTCTCAATTTAACAATATGGAAATACATTGTTTGCAGCTTTATCAGAAAGTGCTGAGATATGCTATGCTATATTTTTATAGCAATATTGTTATCATTTAACATGACAAGGTTGTATAGAAATAGTAAATGTATGTCTTTATAAGGAATATTGATCTCTGTGCTAAAAAGGAATATATATATATTATCATTTTAAAAAAATATTTTCTTTTATTGATTAATAAATGCCAGCCTCAAGCGAAAGCTACACTGGAGCTAAAACCTAAATTTAGAGGCCCTCTTAGAACAAAAAAAAATATTAATTCACTTGTTTTTGGCACCCTTAGAAGATAGCCCCCAGGCTGGGTGACCCCTTCAGCCCCCCCCCCCCCCCCCAAAACACACTTTTCGCAAAGGCCCTGGTAAATGTACTCATCAACATATATAAGTATTGTAGATAATTAGAGACAAAATGTATTCCTGTACAATATACACCTATGTTACTGCGTTTGACCAACAGGCCATTCACATAGATTATATATATTACAATTATATATTAAACCTCTTTTTTTTTTTACTAAATAAAAATCACAATAGGAGGAGTATCACAACTAGAGCACAAATGGCAGCAATTGACATTTTAAAAAACAAAACAAGATTTATATAATTCTGGGCCATCTTGGGTGCAATACCGTATATAGGCATAATAATAATAATAGTGAGTTGCTTACTATTGTTATAGTTGTTTTAATGTTTGCTTCTTTAAAATATGCAAGACTGCAAGCTTATTGTTTTAAATGCAGGTGTAAAAAAAAATATATGGAATTACAGCTGCACAGAATGTGTTAAACAAAGAAACATAAAAGGATTATATGTTAAATTTAAAATAAAAACAACAGAATTTCATCTGTCTGTAACCAAAAGGGTTTGACTGACTAAAAGAAATAGGTCACCAGACCCACAATAGATAGTACAGTACAAATGAAAAAGTGGCTTATCATGGATACAAAATAAATAAAATACAGATATTGTCATAAAGTCAGTCCCACTACAACAAATAAGATGTAGCAAGCACATGAAGATACAAGAAATCTTCACAAAGCTGAAAGTGTGAAACCAAACCTAAACCTAAGTTTTTATCAACAAGATATCTTGGTTGTTTTACCAGCCAACCTTTTGGATTACAGTTTGACATACTTCCACTACCTCAAGTGATCAAATTATAAAACAAATGAAGCCAGTGCCAGAATTTTGTACTTGCCATGCTTATTTACAGAGATAAAGACATTTGTAGAAGGATTTAAACAATAATTATTATTGATCATGCAAACTGTGTGGCAATATGTCTGCTTTTAAAACTGGCTCTGGCAGACCAAGTCTACTAAGAGCAAATAAATGACATTTTTTTATAAGTAGTTATTTTTAATTTTTGCGTTTGATGATTTTTAAAAAGTATTGCACATTTACATTAAAATAGAACTTCTACTTTAGATAAAATGAAATTATGAGATATGAAAGTGTGTTTGAATAATTTAATCAATGAATAATATCTATAAAATGAAGAGCTTATTTTCAAAATGCGGTGTCCACCATTTTTTACAAAATGAAAAAAAAACCTCACCTTTTTTTTTAGAGCAAACCAGGTTTCTTTAGGACACGGTAAATCTTATATACTAAACACATTATATTCCCATTTTATTCTTGTCTAAAAAGGATTTAATTCTCTAAACACGTTATTAATTTTTTGTAAAAATTTGAATAAGCTCAAAACCCTTAAAAATGGATATACAGCATTTTAAAAATCAGCTCTTCAAATGTCTTTCAAGTCTACTATATAATCATTCACTTGAATTTATATTTCCATTCCAATTATTTTTTTTGTCATTACTATCAAAACCAAGGCTATCAGACTATTAAGTTGGAAGTTATTGGCTGTGTTCATATGACACAAAAAAACAGGAATTTTTAAACAGTTTAAAATAAAGGAGAACAGAAGATAACACCAAGAGAGCTGTGATCTGTTGGGGTTGTGCTGAGCTACCAAATAATATCCTTAGCTATGGGTGTCTGAGAGATATCTCTTTCAAAGGAATACACTTTTAAATGTTTTTACTTACATTAAAATACCATGGACTCAAATAATTAAAACTATTGCTGGCTGATGTGATGTCACTGGTGACAGACAAGTATCCAAAGTTATTGCAGAGGTATGGTAAAAATGGTTTGTACTTTCTCAGCAAGATATAAATCAAGTTGAAAAAGCAAAAAATTGTGTCACTTCAATAAAAGCATTCTAGGTCTTTTGAGCTCTCAGGCTGAGATTCAAATCTAAAAAAAAGGTGTTTTATGTGCAAGTGTCATTTACTTCGTAATTGTGTTATAAAGGTGACTAAAAATGAATACTAGAAATTTGTTTTTTTTAAATGCCTATTTTTTGGGTGCTGCCCAAAGGAGAATTTATAATTTCCCCTCATTTATTTTCTTCAACCTTGTCTTTAATCAGTAACAGTTTAGAAGTGATTAAGCTTTTAAAAAGACTTTCCAGCACCAAATTGTCAACAACAATAGTAAAAACAGAAGAAAAAACACATACTAATTTTTCAAGCCCAAACAATACTCTGGTGACTTGAGAGTTAAAAAAATAATAGTTTTATTTTATTAATGGTTTGTTATTTATTTCTTCTTATCTCTACGATTTGAGAAACACAGGCATCAAACTTTTAAATTGGAAATATACTTATATTTTCCATTGCTTATTTTCATGGAGTTATCATTTATCACTGCTTCATGTAGAACAGAAATTAACTTTCTCGTGCTAACTTGAAATAGCCATGCTACAAAAGTCATTAGAGATTAGGTAAAAACATACAAATGCTCAATACTTTAAACAACATCCCCATATTTTCAATCACAGGATCAAAAATAGTGTTGTGTTCTTTCGGTGAGAATTATATTATTTTTTACTAGGATGACAAAACCATGAAAACACAATCACCTTGAGTACTTTCATTTACACTCATTGTCCATTAGGATATAAAAAAAGAAAGAAAAAAAAGTATATTACAACTATATTATATATTTGCAACTTCTTAGAAGAAAACTTAAATCAGCACAAACTTTTTCATTTCATTATCATTACGAAATAAACCTAAGACACAATGCTAACAGCACATGTCCCATGAAACTTACTTAGACAATAATTTTCCTATTGAGGATAATCCTGAATTTGTACTAATTCACATAATAGGAGTGTTTCTCAAGCTGAACACAGACAGGAATTATTTCACAGAAAACTATGGAAACATTAGTTCTTCATTATTTACTAAAAGAATTGGAACAGCTTAGAAATTGCTGTGAATCACTGGTGTAATATCTAAAATAAAAATTTAGCACAGTCATGTTATTGAGGTATGTCGCATGACCTGCTCATATGATCTGTGCAATGTCAAAAGTTTGTGTATAAGGCTTTATTATATAAGGTGCACTTTGTTGGGAGAGGTTCATTTAAGAAATAGAAAAAAAGTCTTACATTTATGTGCTTAAAATGATTCCCTGAGATACAAACTTAGACTATAGACTCTATAACAATTAAAGTACCAATGCATATATAAAGTAGATATCTGCCCGTTATCATTGTTTCATTCTGGAAACAAACAAATGAATATTTCAGTACAATGCATTTCAGGTTAGAACTAATTTAATCAATGTAATTAATTATAAATGAAATTTTGGCATTTCAGGACAGAAACGAATTGTTTATTGAAGCAGACCAGATAAAATAATGCCATGCGAGAAAATAAATGTCATCCAATAACTTTTTAGATGAAAGTTTTTTAAAGATCAAAAGATAAATTAATATATCCCTGTAAATGCAAAAAAAACTGCTTAAATACTGAGGAGAAATTGCACTGGAAAAACCTTGGCGAAGTAAGTGTTAGAGAAATTGTTTCATAGTCTTGACATGAGTTAATTCCTAGAAAAAAAATCCAACTCTACTTAACATTTTTTAAAGCAACATAATCTTGAAATTATTTAAATTAGCAATACAAAAATCCTCAAAATAATATATTGTATTCCTACACTTTTACTTTGTTGCATTGGTTTATTTTAAAAGGAGTTATGAAGTAAAATAATTGTATTTTTCTTCATTGATTAGTTATTTAAGGAATTTCAACTCCTAAATGATGTGACTGAAAGTAAAATAAGTTTATTATTAGTACTACACAAATAATTATAAGTTGTATTTATAGAGAAATAAAGCACACATTTTACTGAATCTCATAACTGGTCATATTTTTAAAGACTTTTATACCAGTCCACTGCCAGAAGATTTTCACTGAGAAAAAACTGGCAAGAAACATGACACACAAAAATCCAATTAGAAATACTTTTCAATAACCTTATCACATAGTGCATTAAATATATTTTTCTCATATTTCATCTTACTATGGATAAATAGGATATAGAGAATCAAAGGATCTAAGAATAAAATCTACAGCAAATAAGAAATTTCCAGGTCAATTTTTTTCCCCTGACTCAATGTGATCAGTCAATTGCAAATGAACATACAGTAACAATTTTATCTTTCGATTTAAATTAAAAAATACACTGTTGTCTAAAATGCAACTGTGTTGCATTGATAATAGACCAACAAATTATTTTTTAATATTGCAGGATTGTGAAAAAAAAAAAAGGACTTAATTCTTTATGTGTTTGATCATTTACATGGGTTTTTTATGCTCTCTAAAATTAAAAAGTTGTTAAACTTGTCTTCGGTTTGTAATTTGTAGGGTCCTTAATTAGATGCAGTTTTAAGAGCAAAATGGAAGTCCCAGCAAACAGGACAAAAAAAGTCTAAATAGAAATAGGAAGCACAAGGCTAGTATGTGTATTATCCAGGGCTATGAATTCACATGTAAAAACAACCATTAAAGAATACATCAGTAGAGTCTCTTTGTCTATGGTTAATATTTGTCATCCTTCCAAAGCAAATTTTAAATCAATTTTCAAGGTAAAATACTGAAAATGTCTATTCAGCAGTGGAAGAAGAGTTAAGTATACCATAATATAAGTTCAACACAACAATAGCTTACAGGCAAGACAGTCAGTTTAAACAAATGTTTACTCTCACTATAAGACATCTTGCACACAATGGTGAAGGTAGGAAAGATGTCTTACATTGCACACAGTGGGGAAAGTAGGAAAGATGTCTTACATTGAACATAGTGGTGAAAGTAGGAAAGATGTCTTGCAGCTAATGGAAAAAGGGTTGTTGGTTTTTTGTAAAAAAAAAGGAAAGCCTTGAATGTATAAAACAAAAGGTATGCACAAATCATAACTGTATTGTACATAAATTATTTAGACAGATTAAAATTCAAACAGTATTCTACATCCTAATGTCGTTATGGAAGATTCTCAACTGACTTTCACCCCATTTACACATGACTAATTTTACATACACATTTTAATATTATATGAAACTCAAATATTTACATCAAAAGGTCTATCGAAAAAAAGCAAATAGTGAATTAGAGGCTTTAAAAAAAAATTAATGCAACATTTTCATTTTTTAAAAAAGCATCTTTAAATTTTTTTAAGGCAAATTTCAGTCAATTGAAAAAACCTTAAAATCTTATTTTTAATTCAAAATAAAAAAGGGTTAAACCTTTAGAATGCCTGATTAAGATCACACACCAAAGCCTGGGCTGGAGTAGCAAAAACTAAATTGAAAAAAATAATCAATGTTCAGAATTCTGCATTGGAACACCTGTAGTACCACACAAACTAACCAGAACTCAAGAAAACCTGATGGAAAACTCAGAAGAACTCTACTTTTCAACATTAATGCTGGCTGAAGTAGTGAAACAACTAACATCATTAAAATAATCGTGAAGATTTACACAAAAAGAAATCAAGGAACGGCAATGACACGAGGGATAGTCCAGATAATTGGTAATAAGACAGTCTCAACAAGATAGACCGGCACAAGAAAATGATGCAGAGTAACATTAACAAATACAGATTGTAAAGAATGCCATAATGTATTCAGTTGTCATCAAATTTTAAAAAAGGACAAACCGAGGCATCCAAAGATAGTTACAAACAAAAGTATGACATTTTACAGCTGTCTTATGTTGAGGTGAAAAATCATTTCTATAGTAACCAATCGGAACACATAACTGTAAAATTTTAAATCCTAAGGTCAAACTATTAAATTTGTGGGGCTTAAAATTCATCCATAGACAGTAGATCGAATTATAGTTTTAAAACAGCTCAATACACAAAAAGTCACCTCTTGTGAAAATAAAAACTTTTTGGGAGTAAACAAAGTTGACTACTTACTTTAATGTTTAAGATTAGCTAGGAATAAAGAAATAAAACAGTTCCATTTCATCTTTCCTGTGGTCTGTGATCAACCAGATCAAATGACAAACCCCCAAATCCTTGAACAGTTGATGCCACACAAAATGCCAAACACAAGAGATAAGGCCATTATCATGCCAGCAATTGGGGCATCATTGGATTCAACACACCTAAGGGGAAAAAACAACCATTTCAGGTAAATTTAGAAGGGAATTTTTTTTTTTTTTTTTATTATGAGTAATCAAAATATGATTAAATATATTTTAAGATTCAAAATTATGTATAGTCTAACAAAATAAAATTTACTTTAAAAAATATATAAATAAATAAACTTTAAAAATTCCACTTACTTGGGAGCATACATCATTGTTAAACTGCTACAATATCCACTTGAGAAGGAAAAAAGTACAGCTGTGGCAATGAAGACACCGTCATATGGGATTAACACTGCCCAGGATCTTGTCTCAGGACGAAAGTTGCCCAGAACCATTAAAGGAATAAAGAAAACCCGCAAGAGGACCAGCACAATAATCCATCTGTGACTGGGCTATAAAAAATTATAATAAAATAAAAAAATTAGGCCAATATGTCCATTTTAATTATCCCAAGCACAGTTAAATGTAATGAAAATAATAAACCCCAGTTAAATTTGGATTACAACCATTTTTTTTTGTGTACCCACACACAATATTTCTTGTAAGTAGTACCCTCTACAAAATTGCTGGTGTTAAAGTTGAAGGGAAGTGCAGTGGGCTCAGCATTATTGTGAGCCCCAAGGGACAATTCTACTTCTTACCCATTCTAGTTCTTACCCATCTGATAAACTCGGTCGTCAAATTTCCAAATGTAGCAAACAGATTGAAGAACAAGAAGCAGAAGATGGCAGTCCAATAGTCACCTGATGAAAAACAAAAATCAAATTATTGATTTTAGTGTTATGGCAGTGTCTATTGCAGTGGTTCTCAAACGTTTTACAGACCATTGGTGCCATAAAATATCTCAATTATTCTGGCAACGAAGAGCTAATCTAGCAGGCTCTAAATCTAATCTATCACACCAAAAAATAGTCTCTTTTAAAAATCAATAATAATTTTATCAATTTTAAAATTACTGCATTTGTAAAAAAAAAAAAAAAAAACTATCAATAGAGTCCATTTTCTTGGGTTAAGAACCATTTGCCTAAATGGATCATTTTAAAGATAGTTTTCTAAAACCCCCAACATTAGATGAAAATTAGTGAACTGATACCTACCATCTATGCCTATCTCCAATGGTTTTACGTCACTCATTACCGTAGGAAATAGTAACAATGTGATAAAAAATGTAAACCAAACTCCAAACATAAGGTGATAGATCTAAATTGAATAAATTTAAAAAATAAGTTTTACTTGCAATTAGAGTGTTGAAATAGTACATAAATATAATAGTCTTTATGGTATGGTGTAGAGTGTAAGTCTAGATTTGAATTCTACCATCACAGTGTGTTGTATTAAAATTTACTTCATATAGTGTGCTTTGATATTACATAAACATTGTTAGTAGTACTCTCTCTGCCACAGAGTAAATTTTAATTCTACTGTTACAGTGAGTTGTATTACAAAAAATATTAGTTGATATATGTTCTGATATTACATAAACATAGTAGTGGTAGTAGTAGGCTCTTTGCTAGAGTGTAAAGTGTAAGTGAAGATTTAAACTCTACCATCACAGTGTGTTGTATAGCCATTTTAGTTTATATATGCTCTGATGTTACCAATTATATTTACTTTTGGGAACAAAAGACCATTTCTAAAAGATGTTCCTCATTAAATACAATTTGATGTACTAAACTGTACTGGTATTCAACATTTCAACAAACAACTTTTAGAGGTTGACTAACAGCACTAACCACCTACCTTTGTAAAAACTCTGCCAAAGCTTCTAAAGAGCATTTTATAAAATGGATCACGACTGTTGGCATTTTTCTCATCATATTCCTGCTTCTTCAGTTCGGTGAGCTTACAATAATGGCGATAGAATTTCTGAAATTGAATTATTTTATTCAATGTTACAGCCTCATAAATTTCTATCCTTGTAGCTATTTTCTTCCTAAACTATCAACTAAATAATGTTTCATTTAAGCAGCTCATACAGCTGTCTACATTCATCACTAACTTATATCAATTTTCTCATCAATACGGTCAACTTTTTTTCAAGCTATCACTTGTACTTACTGTGTGTCCAGTGATAAAATAGGCATCAAAAGCTAGCATTAGAATAATAATTGCCACCACAAAATAGTAAATGGCTGATGTTTTTTTTCCTGGAGACACTGAAAAAGAAAGGATAGAAAAAAGTAGTCACATGGTTATGATAAGACAAAGAATCAATATTTATATTTAAAAAACAAAATATTGAAGCAGAATTCAGTTTTCATTATGTAAAAACATTATTTTAAAAACTAACTTCAAAACTTATCTTATTACAAACTGGAATAATTTACTTAGCTCCTGTACTAACTTTTCGTACTTAATAAATTGGGGAAAAAAAAAAGGGGGGGGGGTGGGGGGTGGTGGGGGTGTGTGCACACAACACCCATTAAAAAATTGAAAAAAAAAACCTGTACAAAACAGAAGTAAATTTTTAATGGTTATTTCGATAAATTCCCAAGACAACATATTTGAAAAATATATCATATTGGTTCTTCAATGCTTTATTACTTGTCCATACTCACATGCAAGTACAATAATATTAGTGAGAGCCACCAGTGTGCCAGATATATTCTGAAATAATATTACAATTAACTTAGCTAAGGCAATTCTAAAGATCTAAAAAATTAGAGTTTCCTTCAATATAAAATCTGATTATCACCTTGCAAAGCTCAACCCATGACAAACTTAAGTCCACATTCTGTAAACTTGCCTATATTAACAAAACAGTTATGTCTTATATTATTTCATTTATTTTAAATTTATATAGAAGGGTTTTAATCAGTGCCTAACAGTATAACAATAGAATTATTTTTTTTTCTATTCTAAAATTAATCTTAAACCAAAGTTTAAATAAGGTTTAACTTGATTGAACTTGGAGAGATGGCTAAAGTGAAAAATCATGAGTCATTAATGATTGTTTAACAATATGATGGTTTTTAAGGCACATATGAGTTACCATATGGGGAATGGTAAACACAAAAAAGATGAACATAACTGATTCCATGATTAGCATACTCACATTCCCAAAAATAATGGCATTAGTGTATTTCATAGGCAGACTAGCTGCTAAGCCATACATGCTGTTCTGATAAATTCCAACAGCAGCTGTCGAAACATGAACATGATGATGACCCAGCATATGTTAATCTAATTACTGACACTGATACATTTTTAATCCCTATATATTTTAAAATAAACTTGGCGGAAAATCTTAAACTACGTGATTGTTTTTATTTAGATTTCAAAATACTTGTTTTGTCCATGGCATGCCAGTATATCTATGAACTCAAATTTACTTCAGTTTTATAAAATAATCTTTCAATAATTGTTATTATGTAATATTAAAATTTTAATGCTTCTGAGACAGAATTATTGCAAAAATAAATGTTGAGAAGATTACCATTCATGTATTTGCATGACACTTGGGTTGAATAAAGTACTCACCGTTTATTACTATGGCTGTTCCCATAGTGATCCAGAAAAACATTTCAGGCCCTGGAAGATAGTAAAGAAAAAGTAGGTCGAATTCACTTTCCATAGAATTATGGTAAATTTAACCCTTTCACTAAAGGTATTATTTTGTTTTCTCTTGTTTATTCCTTGCCATTTTTCCTATGCTGTTAAAATTGCATGCACAGTATAAAGTACACTATACCCATGCCAGATCAAATCAAATTGTATGGCTTAATGTAGCAGATTAACATTTATTAAATGGTGAAGTATAGTGACAATGTAGACGGAAAATAAAAATAAAACAATATGGCACTCCTTCATCCTCAAGGCTTACTCTACACTTTTCTAACCCAGCCGACCTCATTCACATTAACACCTCTCCACCTTCCAGCGACAGACAACTTCGCATCGCCTCGCCTCATTTAACACTCAGTAGCTTAGCTCTTGTGAGAAACGTATCGCAGTCTCCGAATTTATCACTGATAGGCAGATTGACATTCTGTTTATCCAGGAGACCTGGTTTCGGCAGACTGGCGATGAAGGAAAGTTCACTGATCTCGCTCCGCCTGGTTATTCTACCCAATCATTTCCTTGTAAAACTCGTGGTGGTGGCCTTGCTGTCATCTATAAGGACACGTTGTCCCGTTGTCTTGCCTTTGTCACCGACTTTCCATTTGCTCACACATCGTTGAAGCGGTTCAACTTACCTTTTCGGCTCCCCAGCAGAGCGTTCATTTTATGTGCATTTATCGCATCTGTGTCATTTATTTGCTTTTTTTTTTTTATGTACAGCGTGGTGAGCCCAGCCCTAGGCTGGGGTACCACGCTATAGAAAACTACAAATAATAATATATATATATATATGAGACATACCTAATTGATGCAATGAAAATTAGAATTGAATTTTTTCTCATGACATGATGCATCTATTTAATATTACAATAGGAATACCTTTGTGCACCTCTTTTTCTTTTTACATATGATATAAAAAGTCCCCCATCTATCGTGGTGGTTAGGTTCCAGGACACCGGCAATAACCCAAAATCCGTTTATTTAATTTACAATTTTAAGGCATTATAAACCCTCCACTTGGGTTAGATGCCAGAAGCCTTAGAAGGCACAGAATGTTTGGGTTACATGGTAAGGCTTGAAATAAATTTAATTTTTCCGGAAATTTCACCAAAAAACACAACACCACAACATGTATCAGATGTCCTGGTGAAATGGACAAGGCCAGATGATGAATGCATGCTATACGCAGGAGACAAAATAGACTGATTCTATGGTCTCTGAGCTAATCAGTGCTCAGGATACAGAGCACAGTGCTCTGGTTAGTCGCCTCCCATCCATCCATCAGCCAATAATGTGCCAGAGCTGCTTTTTACATATGTGCTAGTCTTTGTCTACACATCTGCTGTATGCTATGTATTTTATTTCGATTTTATATTCTTTCAATATGTTTTAATTAATATTTATTTATTTTAAAATATTGTTTTCAATTTTTATGCTAAATCATGCTTATTTTACCACAAAAATAATTAAAATAATAAATATTTAAAAATACACATATATCGGAAAATCCTGCAATATATAGAAAAATCCATGATACAAAATTAGATATAAACAAGTTTGAAATATCTGCAATTCAATGAGACCAAGCAAAAAGGAACCCGCCAAAAAAAGGAACCCAAGATAGATAAGTAAACTGGTAGGTTTTTTAAAAGGGTTGATGTGAATTTATTATAATTGATGTGAATTTTTGTAACTAATTCAATAATTGAACTCTAAAACATATAAAAGTCTAGCAGCAGGAATGCAACATAAATAAAGATACACCTACACTCAGAAGAGTCAATCATGGCTAAAACTGTTGTGAGCACAAACATTATCACTGTAATGATGATCCCTGAAAGAACTCGCAAGCCAAGCGTGTTTCTGTTGGAGAATATTAATACATTTTGTTATGAATTTAGTTTCATGTGCATTTTGACAAGACAACTACCCTGTAAGTTAGTTAGATTGACGATTCATAATAAAGGAATAAAAATATGGATAGCTACTTTTCTTATTCCTACAAAGTAACACAAATTTCATAAATTAAATAGTAAAAATTGAATTTACCCTCCGCACTGTACAAATATATTAATGATGTTCATGAGGAAATTAGGGAATTGTGATGCCATCCCTATATAGCTCATAAAGTTTGTCCTGTAATCGGTCAGAGCTGGGGAACTTTGGTTGCTAAGAAGCTTGTAGTTTTCAAAATACTAGTTTGGACAGATCAAAAAATATAAGCAAACTTTAGGCTAATAAAATAATTTAATATATAAAAATACCTTAATTTAATAAAATGTTTCTAAATGTAGCAGTCAAGAGTCAAGTCTGTGTCACTAAAAGACCATTAAGACAAATAAAACAAGCACTGTGAGTTGTACACAATCATTATAGAATCAAAATTGAAGGAGAGATCAAAAAGTTACACAAATTAAAGGTTTGGGAAAAATAAGAAAAATGCTTAAGAAGATTGAGTAAAATGTCTTACTGCTTTAGCATTGATAAACATGTTCCATGGTATGAGGATGGCGATTCCATGGATGAGCATGACAATGTACACAATGTTAAGCCTTTAGAATAAAAACAATGTGAAAAAAACATTGTAAGTCTACATTAAAAATAAAAAATAAAACAAATTTGAGAAATTTTAACTACACTCAAAAATTTTATTCAGGCTTCTTCAAGTTCTTCTGACCTGACACACTTCACTTGTTTATCAGCTTGTAACAGCCTTAAATAAGCAACTTAATAATAAACTTGGCATCAACATAAAATTAAAAAAAGTTGAATATGACTTTTGAAGTTCCATTAATTGATAAATAAAAAATTTCAAATACTTAAAAGGCAATCATTTTTAATAGCAATGCCTATAATAATCTTACAATTTTAACCATCTTAAGACAGCTGGGCAGATTTATCTACCCAGAGTCCCAGAGTGTTATAGATAAAAAAGGGACGATCCATCGACCCAATAATAAAAGCCTAGAGTATGGCTGGCTGGTCTTCGTACCAGCTAATCACATTGCTTCTTGCATTTCTCACTCATCTTGCTATGTTAATGGCGGTTTCCATCCATAGTTAGCCGTGTTCTGTCATTTTATGTCAATTATTTTTGTACCCAGTGACCCCTAAAAATGCTTAAAAAATAATATGACTTTGAAATAAGACAAAGGGCAGGGGAATATTTGATGCAGTTTTGAATTTGAATCTCATTCAAATATGGGTTCATCATCATTGTCATCATCAGTGGCGCTACAGCCCATGTAGGGCCCTGGCCTGCTCCATCAAATCCTTCCATTTGAATCGATCCATGGCTTTCCGCCTCCATGCGAAAATC
The DNA here is from genome assembly GCA_964017045.1 of Omphiscola glabra. Lineage (NCBI taxonomy): Eukaryota > Metazoa > Mollusca > Gastropoda > Lymnaeidae > Omphiscola > Omphiscola glabra. The sequence continues at coordinate 32,638,454 of OZ024794.1, read as the reverse complement.
CCCAACTGGTGCAAGTCCTCTACATAGTTGATCCATCTCAGTCTTGGTATACCAGTTAGCCATTTGCCCCAAGGTTTCTGCCTCTAAATCTTTTCTGCTGCTCTACACTCTGGCATTCTTTCGATATCTCCTGTCCTGCACAGTCTGCCTTTTTTTATTGTTGCGACTATGGGTGGGTCTTTGAACAATTGATGTAGATCTTGGTTTTTCAGGTTCTCCAAACATCATTGTCTATCACTGGGCCATATATTTTCATAAATATTTTTCTCTCCTATGTATTAAGCAGGTTCTCTGCTTTTCTGGTAAGGGACCTAGTCTCACTAGCATAAGTTATTACTGGTCTTATCATAGTGGTGTATATTGTCTCCTTTGTTCCTCTTGAGAGGTTTTTGCTTCCTAGTAGCTTTTGTAGGCTGAATAGGAACAGTTGCCTGCTGTTATCCTTTCTTTCACCTCCAACATTATTTCATTGTGCTCATTTATAGTCACCCCTAAATATTTGGAAGTAGCCACTCTCTCAAAGGTTTTGTTGTTTATACTGATGTTGTCATCAGCGTGGGTGTTTCGTGACATTGTCATATATTTTGTCTTCGCTTAATTTACATCAAGACCAGCTATGACCATGGCATTTTCAAGTTCCCTGAATGCTTTAATTGTATCATTTCTGTTTCTGCCTAGTAGCACTTTATCATCTGCTTATGCCAGGTACTGCGATGGCCGGCTATATAAAGTTCCTGATGGTTGTTGTTCTGTAATACCTCTCTGGAAGTCATTTGTAATGGTTCCACTGGTGCTCACGTGTATGCTTCTAATAACTTTTCTAGCATGATTTTGAACAGCTTACATGATAGTAAATCTCCTTGCCTGAGGCCCTGATTAACTAGGAACTCCCTCGAGTATTCTTTCTTTACTTTGATTCTACTTTTGGAATTAGCCATCATCACACTGGGTAAGTTTGTTAGGGACTCCAAGTTCCTGTATAGCATTTCACAGGAAATTCCTGTCTATGCTATCATTTGCTGTTTTGTAATCCATGTATAGTTGGTGTATATCGTTGTTATATTCATAGCATTTCTCCAGGGGATATCCAATAGTGAAAATATGATATGTGGTTGACCTATTCTGCCAGATTCCGCATTGATAGTCCCCTAGATCTGTTCACTATATCTTTCCAATATTAAGGCTTCAACAATCAAATTTTTTTTACAAAATGTTTATTTTAAGTGTTAAAAAAAGTGCATGTACAAATTATGCAAATCAGGATATATCCTGAGATTTTAGTTTGATTTTTAAAGATCATATTTGTTCATTTAATTCCCTACAAGACCATATATAGTTTTATATTTGTAAAATAATTAGATTATTTTTTATACATTTTTTTGCAAATCAAGTGCAGGGCTTGTGAAAATGGCTCAGTCTTTTGGCACAGACAGCCCAAAAAGGTTCTGTCTCAAGAGGGTTAATAAATAGAGATAAATAGTTATAATAACCAGATGATGTAATCATGCACAGCAATAGCATTTAAAATGCTGTCTTACAATCGATGGCATTGAAAATACTGCCTTTTTCTAGTGTCCACTAGTCAGTCACCTGTCTTTTGGGGGGTTTTTCTCCAGTTCTTCAATCTGCTGGACAGTTGAACTTTTCTTAATGCCGACTGTTGAGTTTGGCATACTGTCCCAGCCTGGGTCAAGTTTAACAGGGGGGAGAAATCGTTCACGCTCAGATGCTGAGGATTCTGGGGTAAAATAAAATATTTGAAGCCATTAGGGCAAAGGGGTGACAAATGACATACAGTGATAAATTGAAGATAGAGTAAATATGCAAAAAATATGTATGTGTATGGCAAATGATACACTGGTTCATCTACAGCCCAATATTTTTTCCTTATTCAACAACAAACAATTATTATTATTTTTGCTCCTAGCAAAATTGAATAAGTTTTAAAAAAGTAATAAAAAAGTAGTATTTATTTTGAGATGCCATGTGCGGTCCTCAGCTTCAAGGGAAAAAAAAACCTGATCCCCAGAGTCGAAAAAGTTGGACAGCACTGCATTATAGGATCATTAATAGCCAGTCAAATTTATAAATCAATCTTTTGGCAAACACGAGTGTGGTGAAGAAACTGAATAAATGTAAATGAAATAAGGTCATTTGAAAACAGCAATGTGATATTTATTCTGCCTGGCAATACATCAACACTAATGAAGTAAAAATAAGGGGCTTTTTCACAGGAAGTGCATGAAGTTGTTGTCACGTAAAATTGATGATCTGATCTATTTTTATTACAGCCTTGTATTACTATACATTTGTAAATTGCAAAATTATTCAACAAGATCACTTCTTATTTATGCTCATAGAGCCATGGAGCCCTCATCCCTTTCTCAATACATTAATTAACTTGATGTTTATTTGACGTAAGATGTTTGTATTGCGTTAAAAAAGGGCGGTCAAGATGGATCTAACTAGTGAATTTGACTAATGCATTAAATATTGTCTCCCAAGGGTATAAAGATCTATTCCCAGAAATTAATTATTATAAATGCAAAATCAAATAGATAAGCTTTAGTTTTTTTAATTGTAGTATTTAAAAATATTAAATTTTGGATCCCTTTCCAATAAGTTTACATTATTTAAAACCCCTCTGTAATTTTTAATGCTTTTATATTCAAGTTTAAATGCTGCTGGCATAGTTTTGAACTGAGTTGAGAAGAAATGTATTATAAAAAAAAAAGGCTGATAATTAAATTGATTTTTATTGCAAATATTATCTGCTGCTTGCAAAACTGTGTGAAGGGTTGAAGATAAATTTATTTAAAGATTTGTTAATCATTCATGGAATAACATGCAAACTTTGGGCATCATGAAGAATTTACAATCAATAGTTTTACAGTACCACTCCAGCCAACTATTTTTGTTCTTCAATAGAAACGCCTACATAAATAAATATAGTATGCTTATTCTGTGGTTGGTTGGGCAGCAGTAAATAAAACACAATTTGGTGTTCAAATCCAGAAACACTAAATGAATGTTAAAAACAAATGCTGAAATTGGAAATAAAGTTGAAGGTACTAGTAACTGTGCCATGGTGGCTTAAAATTATGCAAAATGTTGTAATATGAATAGAAAGAATTTAAAACAGAAACAGATAAAACATAAAATGAAAATCAAAGCAACATTTTAAAAACCTGATTTTCAATATATCTTTCACTTGGAGAATGTGAGGGTCCTATTTCTTTTTCCAATCAATTGACCACTAAAAGTGCATGATTTGCTTTTATTTATCAGATATGACAAGAAAGCAGTTGCTTTAGTTCTGATAATCAGTCTGCATTTCTTGGGAGTTAAATGACTGAGGGTGAAAAAGAATATTTGCTTAAGGAAAGTTCTAATCTTTCAACAACAAAATGTTTAAGTAGTTTTGTAGTGCATGCCCTTATTCCTTAAATTTTTCATATAGCAAACAGATTATCTCTTGTCATAGATTGATTCACTGCCTAAGACACCAACAAAAAACTCCTCTGTACTGTGATAATTATTACGCTCCCATCAAGAGCGTCTCCAGATCAACCACTGCCTCTCCAATTTTTTTTAAATCGTACAATTATATGTTCTTTTACACCCGTCAATATTGTGAAGCGAAAAATAGTTGTCTTTTTTAAAAAGGTATAAATAATACAGTTTCCGGCAAGAATGAAATTATGAAACCAATTTTAAAGGATAAATATACCACAATTTCTAATTCAATGAAGTGTTATATACTTTTTAAAAAAAATATTTGTAAACTAAATATGCAGAATGGGGAAAACCCCCATTCCCAATTAGAGGTTAACAGGACACTGGCTCTAACAACCCAATGAAAAAGATGGTATAATCTTTATAGTGTAGAAATTTTAATTGTTAATAAATACATTTTAAATGTTTCAAGCTAATTTTAACAATTCATTTTTATATTTAATAATAAAGAAAAGAGGAAATTATTTGTATATTATAAGTTCAGAAAATTATGCAATCAGAAGTAAACCAAGAAATATCAAGAAATTAGCTGAAATATTTTTAGATTTTTGGGTCCATATGATACTGCAGGTAAACTTCAACTTATGCCTAAAGTACATAGTAAAGGGTAAACACTAGATTAGCCTTTTCCCACAAGATTTACTTCAGCTTTGTAGCCAAAAATAACCTCAATCTGGCAATATCAATCATGGGGTATCAAAAACAAGTTGAGGAAAACATGCTGGTTCAACATTGGTCTGCATAAAGAGTTCCACTGAAGCAAATTTTCCTTCGTTATTATTTGCTATCAGCATTTCAATTCATTAAATTCCTACAAAGCCAAGGTGAAGGGCTGGGGTAGAGCAAACAGTGCGGTCGTGTAAGTCCCACTATGTGTAAAAGATACTAACACCCAGTACATTCAATTATTTGTTGTCGTTTTAATGCAAACTACATGTTTACTTAGGATTTTTTCCTTAATTTAGTTCTTTGGTGTGTAAAGATAAACCTGCTAGATCCTTGTTTGGGATACTATTCTCACTCTCCAAATATTAGGTAGCTATTCTAGCACAGTACTTCTAAAGGGCAAACACAAAGGGACAAACCTAAAAAAACATCCTTATTGCCCCTCAAACAACAAAGATTTTAAATTGTAATTCAAATCTCATGCCAGATATGACATAAAATACTTCAAGTTATAAACGTAAGAGGAAATGACATAAAATACTTCAAGTTATATATGTAAGAGGAAACACCACAGTATATTATTAAGTTTATTTAAGAGGGGTCATTGCTAATTAGTATTTATACTTTCATTAAATATAAATAAGTAACTATCAAAATAATGAATGGAGCTTCTCAAAACTTACCCACAGACCCATTTTTGTACAAAGGAGACTGTTGCCAGGGATCAGCAAAGACCTTGTTTCCATCTCCCGATCGATCTAATGATGACATGGGGTCCCTCTTTCCAAAGGTTATCAATTGTACCTGTTCACTCATGTCTGCTTACTTAAGGTGTTTTATTAGTTGAGAGAAAACTACTGTCACATTGCTCAATAATCCTAGGTGGCTGCAAAATATAAACAAAATTTAGTTTCAGAATAGTTTTAAAACTCCTACTACTACAAATAACTACTGTTACTCATTTTCTCTTCAATAAAAAAAAAAAAACTGTTGCTGTAACCAAAAATTAGCATCAAGCATCCACTACCAATGGTCATCTTAAGTGTGATGGAAAGGAGTAAATATACTGGCCGATGAATGGAGGTAGGAAGAGAGGGGTGGAGGGTCTATCACTTATTTTTGGGTGACGTTTAATTGCATTTAATATACTTTATATAGCTAATTTTGCTTTTGCATATTCTGTATGCATTGCAGTTTTTGGTAGTGGCAACAAAATCAGGGACCACCCAAGGAGTACAAACACAATTACAAACACAATTGTTTCAATGGTGTCAAGTATTCGGAACTATATAAATATGTAGTCAAAATGGTTGTCAACAACTTCAGTTGACTTAGTTAAAGGGCATAGGTGATGATTTATACTAAGAATGAATTTAAAAAAAAAAAAGAAATGACATAATTAGCAAATACAATTATATCCCTTAGTGTTAAATCGACAAAGATATGTGCATAAAACATGTAAAGCAGATAATAAAAAAAGTTTAACACCTAACTTGTTCGATGGGCTAAATAACATTATTCTAAGTTCTAATATATTTAGTTGTCAAGTCTTACTATAAAAATAAATAAAGATTAATAAATAAGATTCAAAGACCAACAAATTTTCCAACTAGAATTTCTATAAAAAAAAAATACATACATATTTGTAAAAAATTAATTGAAAATCTAATTCAAAATGAAGTTTCACAATTTTGTTTTGCATAATCTTGTGATGGCAGATTGGGGTTGTGGAGTTTAACAGCTGTCAGACCTCCGTCAGCACATTTAATAATTGTTTATAAACTATTCAGTCCAATTTATAATTTCAAAGTCTCAGCTGCATGGTCTAAAGAGGAAATTTTTTTTTTCAAATCTGACCTCCCCCCCCCCCACCCCCCCAATCCATTGGAATTACTGAGCTAGTGGATTCTAGGTATTTCAACAGTAAAGTAACAGCTTTATAGCTACATTTAATCAATTGTCTTATTGTTAAATTATATCATATTAAAATAATTGTTAATTCTTTTGGCCTTAACTTTAAAGTTGGTAGAGGTTACTGAAATTTTTTAAATTTTAATTGTTCATGGTACAATTCACATTTAAAAGGAAACTTTTCACCCTTTTGAATATTTTAAGATTAACAACAAACATGGAGGGGAAAATTCTTCATAATTTGTATAAATAACTATTAATTATAAAATATTTGGGTAGGTCAATAAGAGACAGTAACCAATTCCTTAACTTCTTAACACACATTTCTGAATTTAAGCCATAATCCTGGTGGTGGGATGCCACAACTTGGCAAATGTTACTGCAATCAAAGGGTTGCAGTACTAAACAGGTTAAAACCACTGCACTCGGCTATATATTGAGAGCTAAATGGAGGGCCCTACCTTAAAACTTTTACCACTCTCAATGATTGTGCAATATGGAGATTGAATCTTTTTTTTTTTTTTTAGTATGTAAAGAAATTATAACAGAATTAGGCCTACATGTTATAAACTTGCTGTAATAAATGCACAAGTAAACCACTCACGGCTCTTGATGTGGTTTTGGTTTGAGACACTTCCCATGGAGTGTCAAAGGAATATTTAAATAAATCACACTAAACCAAACAAATTTAAAGCTTGAAAGAGTAGGCTTCGAAAAAATGGAGTCACGTGATTAGATATGCAAGTGCACGGAAAAGTATTGGTGCATATTAGTCTTAAGTGTCAGCAGGAGTGAATCTGCAAAGCATAACCCCTTTTTTTTTCCTTTTAAAATATGCACGTAGTGGTGAATTCCATCAAGTAGTTATAACTATGAATGTGATTATAAAATGTCCGGTGGGGTCAAACAATAGTTTTCAACAGAAGGCCTAGCGTTTAGGTTGAGGTGAGTAAGGGAGCAAGGACACAATGTTCATCACTAGCAGGGGTTGGGTTGGGTGGCCTCACACTTAAACAAGCCGTAGTCGGAGTCTTGTAATCCAACCCACTTTAACTGCTATTCATGCCACAATCAATACAAATTTTACCGATAAGATTAGCCGGGGGGGGGGGGGTCTATATACTGCATTAGCAAAATTCCAGACTGCAGCAATGCTAAAAGCTAAAGCAATCCTTAAAACTCAACTGGTGCATTATCATTTTCGTATTCCTTAAAGAGGAGTGAAGTGGGGTTGATTGCGACACCCTGAAAGAAGAGGGGGCGGGGATATGTCTTAATATATGACGAGAGCTGGGCCCTAAAAAGACAACAAAGTACAAAGTATGACGCCTTAATAATAGGCAATTCACAGGCAAATAACGTCTTGTTCATTTCATAATATTATGTAGGGCAAATGTTTAAAAATCCAGAAATATTTAGTCCATAAGACTGAGATATTGCGACCTCATGAAGCTAAGTCCCATGCATGCAGGCCTAAAGCCGGTCACCCAGCAATGAATGCGTGCCTGTATGCGGTCTGGGGACAAAAAGTGGGTTAATAATTACAGCATTACAGGGTTGTTCAACTCAGTCAACTGACGAGGTTAGTGCGCACAGGTTAGTGCGCACGTTACAGATGTCTTTGGTGTGGTTTTTAACGTTTTTGTCCACACTCGAATTCGTAGTAATGCTGTTTGAGAAGAATAACTGAATAAAATAGATCATATCAACAGGAAATTACTTTTTTTTTTTTTTTTTTTAGAAATAAAGTAGGTACACACCGACGTGGGAGGAGGGTGACCTGGAGTCAGTACGGGTTCCTAAATTTACACTGTCAAGCTCAAACACTGACTAATCACACGTGAAATCAAAGTATGTCCCCATTTTAATTTTCATTTTAAGAGAAATCCGGAGAAAATGAGAGGCTTGAAAATTCAAAATAACAACAGCAATAATAAATAACTAAAGAACAATTTCATTTATAAAACAAATGGTAATTTCATAATCAGTGTCCAATATTTAGTTTACACGCGCAAGAGCCAATTACTCATTAGCACATTTAGTTTTTTTAAGCGATCCCAAAAAAATATTAAACACTGAAATATCTTTCTCCAACCCTGCAATGGTGAAACGGCACTGTATCGACAAATGAAAAACAAAGCTTATAAATTACATTTGAAGAAAAACAGGTTGGCTGCAGTGGCGTAGGAAAGGGGGGGGGGGTTGCGGAGGGAGCGTCCACGCCAGGGCAGCACTAACCCTAGCTGTGCCACCGATTCAAGATTGGTTGGTTAAAAACAAGATAAATGATAATACATTTTAACCAAACAATATAGTTTTTCTGTGAATTGAAAGTTGTGTGATAAAATTACTTAAACATTGTCTAGTTCAGAATTGGCATTCAAACATCTTCACAAATCACAGTAAGTTCCAGAAAAAGAAAGAAAAAAACCCAGAAATAGTTAACCATACACCTTCCCAGCCGTTGAACTTTCACGGCATGAGAATCGGGTTAAATTGTTCGCATGTGGCTGACAATGCCAGCCTAATCGTCCTAGCGCTCATGGAAAAAAATAATTTCTGTGTTCTGGCTGTGGTATGTTGTAAGGGCTAAATTATCCAAATGTTGACATGTTATTGTATCAGCTGTGTGTGAGCTGTAGCTTTACAGCACGTCACATTATTTTTAACTTCAACTGTTTTCTAGCCTATGGCCCTGGCGCCCAGAAATTATCCGGGATTTCAAATACAGGCAAAAGTTAAATTAGAACTTAACTTCTTAAGCTGAAAATAATAAAACCAACTGAGAATATTAGAAAATCTTGGTTGGAAGCACTAACTGAGCTAATGAGTTAATTTTACGCTGTACTCAATTACACAATTCATCCGTCTCAACTTGAGACTAACGCCTGAACTATATATTTAACCAATAAAAGGATGGGGTGGGGGGGGGGGGGTGTCACAACTTTCTATGTGAATAATTTAAAAAGCTGTAACCACCCAATGTATATAACATAAAATATCTCGCGCGCGGTTTTATATGCCCTTAGACGACATGCATCCATGGAAATCCCAAGAATTAAAATGGAAGATTTTGGCGCAGGTGGTTGTCACTCTCACTTGCAGCCTAATTGCCAGGAAAATGCTACCTTAAATTTGTGCGATTTAACACGTACCTTATAAAATAAATGTCGGTCCACTTGAAATTATTTCGTGTCAAGTAAACGTTGGGGGGGGGGGGGGTGTACACTACAATAGTTTCTTGCATGTGATGAACACTTGATTACGGTACTACTTATATTGGACACTTATGCTTGGTTAATGCACCCCCACCAGCCTCGCATAAATGAAGCATTCATGTCACCAGATCTCGGTTCCTGTATATGCAATAAACGAAACAATTGCGTGGAGGAAATCACAGCGGTGGTAGTCGTGTTGGAATCTTTCCAAGTTGTAGGTTGCCAGATTCACAAACGTCATGCTGGGGAGAGAGTCGGCGGGAGAAGAGCTGGGCATCTTCACTGGAGGAGTTGCGTAACGAAAGAAATGTGTGGTAACTATGTTGTAGTATGTGTTCTATTTTTGAGAAGAGAAAAACGCCAAGTCAACCTAAACGAAAAGAAAACAATCCCCTCCAAAAACAACAACAAAAACAACAACAACAACCTCCAGTTGTGCGCTCAATGTTATATTATTTTCAAACAAATACCTTACCTGAGCTGTCCCAGGTTCCAACTGTAGAGTTTAAGTTATATTAAAATCCCACGATACATATTAAGGATAGCAAATAAATCAACGAACGTTTTTGGCAGGAAGCCATCGTCAGCGAACAAACAACAGAAAAAACAGAATTAAATTAAAAGTAATTTAAAAATAATTAAAATTAAATAATTTGTATTTGATCTCTCACCTACTTATTTTTTCTATCACAATTCTTTTACTGCTCTCTGGGATACTACTTCTCAGCTACGTGCTATTTTTTAATTTAAATCTGTTTTTTTTTGTTGTCTGCTTGCTGACGAAGGCTTCCTGCCGACACGTTCGTTGTATTGCTGCGTTCCTTTTTTTTCAGGTTTGACCATACTTTGTTTCACCCATTTCCTTTTTTGCTAACCTAATTACAGTCTCTCTCCTTATTACCTTTTTTTAAACGATAGCAAGCTGTAATGGGATGTTTTGTTTTTAAAAACAATAACTGTCTTTACTTTATATGCCCCGTATATATAAATCTATAAGTACGAGTATTCAGTCCTTATTTAAAAGACACTAACCTTCAAGCATGGTTTTAGTGCAAAGTTTAGATTTTAAAATTGCAATTTGTAGGGTTACTATTTAATATCACATGAATGAAAACGTATCATTTAAAAAAAAAATCTGAATATAACAATGTTTGTATTTATTTTTTAAGAAGAAGAGCTATTAATACTTTTTGTTACGCATGCATAACGTTAATTTTTTACCTTTAAGTTTACCGTATTTTCGAGCATATAAGACATAATAAGACGCATCCGTATTTAAGACGCGGGTTTTGACGATTTGTGTAAAATTTTTTTTACATAAGGCGCACTTAAAAATATTAGTTATACGTAGTTATACAGAGGAAGCACTAGGCTAGGGACTATATAGATATGAATATGATATATATATATATATATATATATATATATATAGACACACACACATATATATATATATATATATATGTTGTTTGCGGCATCTTTATCACTATCCATTAAAAAAAAACAATATAATAAAATTACTGTTCACCGAGTTCTATTAAGAGCCACGTACAGTCTAAGCCCAAGAAAACCTGCACACCTTTCTTATGACGGATAATTTCTATAGTTGTTTTACCACCGAATTCTGCTTTGGTGTGTTGATGTACTACCTGGTCCCAGCCACTGGAATAAACATGATTGAAAAAGCAATTCGCGCGTTGAATTATAAGTCCAAACAGCCGAGGGAAGTGAATGCGCCACACCATTTATTTCATTAAAAATTTTTTTTATTAAATATGCATAAATTGCACTTTACACTGAACTCATGTCCAATGGATACCAACAGCAACAAGTGAAACTTCATTCAAACGTAGCACGCTCCGCCGGGAGGAAATGTTCAAGACTGAAAATGCTATACTGTCGATACACGCCTAAATGTCTGCGCCTTTGACCTCCCTACAAGTACGAGATAGCCTACATACTCGGTGTTAACACGACTATTAACGGAAACTTTATTTGGGGTTTAATGAATATTACAACTTGACCTTGACGTTTAACTTTCTTCGAGTCAATGTAGAAACATTAAAAAAAAAAAAAAAAGTTACAATTGCCGACAGCCCACTGACACTGAGGCTACAGTATGTGTTTGTACAAGCTCGTGCAAACTAACTGAAACCTCCCCAACACTTCTTTTCCCCACCCTCCACACACACACACACAAGCACACATTTAATTTAAAACAGTACAAGAAAATTCGACTATAGAAGAAAGAGGATAGAGGTTCGGAACGCCATAGCACTATGAATAGATAAATTCAGTAAAAAAAAATGTCGGGTAGGTTCCGGGTGAAATCACATCGGGTTGTTATTTGCTACTTTTTTTTTTTTTTTTTTGTGGTGGGCGGTGGGGGGAAACAACACCGAGAGAAGCATTCCATTTGAGGGTGAGGGGAGACCCAGAAAAATCAGGTTAATTTGCATTATTTTTTTATTTTTAGTAGCAGCAAATGTTTTTTGTGGTGAATTTAGTTCCAGCATTATGTATGTACTGGTGCATTTTTGGAGCGTGTCCAATGATTGATTGAAGAAGGAACAACGCCATAACTTGACATAAGTTTAAGTGAATTATTTTCATTCAGATGTATTTAACTTATTACAATACTTTCAATCTGGGGGTGGGGGGGAAAAATTTTTTTAAAATCGAGTGGGGTGCGGTGTAAGAACCCATGTAGTAGACAAAACTAAGTTTCCAGTTTCAGCTCTGGCTATGCTGTATTGGCATTTGTTTTCGTGATGATAATGAGCTTCCTGTCACATGCCGCACTTCTTAGTTATTTTCGGGAGGGTGCAAGAGTCGGTATTGGTCACGACTGCCAATTTTGTTTTTAAAAAATAACTGTTATCGCAGCTGAAACGTTTGCGTCCAGGGGAGGGGGGGGGGGGGGGGAGAATAATTGATGTTACAATGCATATTAACAAATTTGGAATTTGTATAATTTTAATTTAATTAAGCAAGCTTTCTTCTTTTATATAATGAAACAGAATATTAAACATATTTATTCAGGGCTGAACATTTCATTTTAATGTAACGACTAAAGAGTTTAGGAAGCCATAAAGAATTTATTTTAGTTTCATTTCCAAATTTAAAATCGAATCAGAGCCAGTTTTGTACTGCTCTGAGCCAGTTTTGTACTTCGTTTCATCAATAAATGATATGTGATATGGACAAGCTAGGCATTGTGCTGCCCCTGGGGAAATTTATGTAGGCTGCCTCTGCTTGACATTTGTGTTTACATACAGTGATTTTTTAAAGAAAAGGGTGCCTGGAATGTCACTTTGATTGGGGGTTGGAGGATCAGAAATCAAGAGCGTCCAATGTGGGTGGAGATGTCTGATGGATTTTGATAAATTTAAAATGCAGGAATTCATTTCGAGGAATACCTGAATTTAGATTTTCATCACTAGACACATAATAGGAGTACAAACTGAAGAGATGCTAGTGGAAATGTAGGTTCCCATGACCTGGTTGTGTTTATACAAATCCTTTATTTTTAGTTGTTACTAAATAGTAATGTTGTTTTATAATTTCTTACTTTAATAATACTTCATTGATCAAATGTAGTCAACAAAAGACAACAACTTGTCAAATCCCGCTCTTTGATGGCTAACACTGCAGTTTTTGTCAGCTTGTTTTGTTTAGCCTGCTTACTTGTTTTTTCCTTTCTCCCTTCTTCTCACCATAATTATTGAACTGGATCTGAATTTAAAAAATGATGGTACATTTTTTCATATATTTTTTTTCCTTTATCCTCACGGCCTTTATGATAAAAATGCAGGATATCAACCATTTGTTTTAATTGCCAGTTGCCTGTGTCAGTTGTTTGTTATTTGCATTTTAAAGTCTTTCAAATATTTATTAGAAATATATTGTAAAGGTTTATTTTATACTTGAGCCACCTATAAAATTAATCATGAAACCCTTTTCATCTGTTTACTATAAAATTAAACCCTTTTCCCAATCATCTACTCTTGGTAGTTATACCTTAAATAAGAAATGTATTTATTGTAATGTTTAACTGGCACAAGACTTCAAGAAATCCAGTCCAGCAAGAAAAGATAATTACAGACAAATTTTAAAGCTTATCTGGTATTACAGGTATCACTGGAATCTCTCCAAAGCAAAAATAAGAAAAACAAAAAGGAACATATTAAAAAATTAATTAGCAACTGTAACAAGTTACAGTAGTAACAAGTTACAGTAGAGCAAAATAACATGTTGTCAAAATCTGAGGTGGCAAAATATAAATAAACTTTGAATTTACTCATACTAAAGCAGTGGTGTAGTAGGGATGGGTGATTTTTTTGGCGGAAGCGGAGAGGAAAAATTCTTGGCCTACCCCAGTGGTACCAACCCTGGCAACCACACTGTACTAAAGTGGTTATTACCAGATTAGCATTGGGTAAATGAAACAACCCTTAAAAACAATTTTTTTAGTATAAATCCTTTATATGCATTTAAAATTTTTATTTTATGTTAATATTCTAATGTTCCATCCACTTTTACACCACATATTTATTTCAACAATTATTTCTGAAAAACAAAAGAAAAAAATTACACATCGCACTTGCAATGTTGTTGTTTTTTTGTAATAATCTCATTTAGCATGCAATTATCTGGAATTTTATTTTTGAAACCAGCAACATCATATGTCCTTCATCTTCCTCTTTGGGGGTTTGGGAGGTGGGGCTGAAAATTTGAAAGCATGTGTTGTTATCAGCGACAAGTCTATTTGCCAAGTTTAAACGGAAGAGGATCAATTTAGCCAGACCTGCATACCCTCAAACTCTTAAAATTGTACAATATCATCACAAAAACGTTGAATACATTATCTTAAAAGTAAAAAAATAAACATACAGTATATATAATTATACACCTCAAAATCTTACAGTGTATGCCAAAATCGTAAGAGTAAACAGGTCTGATTAGCCGTCCGAAAATTGTGCCACCCAGTCAGAAACAAAAGCAAAATTAATATAAAGGATTTTAAAAAAGAATAGCTCGTTAAGTTTTTTTTTACCTGCTTAATTTTATGGAATAGCGAAGCTACCTTATTATAAAATGCATTCCATGAAGTATGTTCCACTATATTTAACAGTTTATACCCCCCCCCCACCCGTGTCACTCTGTCAGAAATCTCAGACACAACTCCCTCTTCCCCCCCCCCCCCCCCCCAGTATGTCACACTTTTGAACTAAAAAACTGTTAAAATTAAAAAATAATTAATAATTCAAATTTAATCTAAAGCACACTTCACTATTAAACTATTAAATTTATAAAAGTGACATCTTCTGTTAGATACATCCATCAGAAAGTTAAACATCATGGTCAATTCAGGTTTATATGTATGAGTATGAACAAAATAATTAAAATGTGTGATCTTTAACACACCCCCACCCCCTTCAAACTGTCAAATTTTTTATCGTGATGTACTTTATGGACGGCCCCAAAAGAGATTTCTGTTTTTATGGGTAAACATAAGCCTATAGTTGCTTTGTCTTACAGTTCAATTTAAATAAACTAAAATATTATTGTGTTATATAAAATAGGATTTTGTTTGGGGTATAATACTAGGTCTAAATATTTTCAAGCTTACTGAACCTACTACCCAGAATTTTGCTTGTGGGCCTTTAGTTGGTGCGCCTTGATTTATGCTCCCGCCTCTCCTTTGTTCAAAGGGACAGTACTGGCACAATAATGATATGAGCCATTATTAAGACTTAAATTTAAAAAAATTAATAGTATACACAAATATTAAAGAGTTATAGTTAATTTATATCTCAATTAAATCTATGGAATTTATTTATATTTGTGTTTGGCCCATGTAGGCATGGGTGTGTTATAAAAAATATAGGCTCATCTGCTGATAAGTATGATGACGATGTCCGATGTCATTAGGAATAAATAAATAATAGCATGTATATTGTGCATTTAATTATGTGTGAGTGTTTATTTTATAATAAATGTTTAATTAATTAAGGAGATGTGGCCAGTGAAATGAAGAAAGAGTTAACTGCACGTCTGATCAAAATGGCTTTTGAAGCCCTTTGGCTTTGGCCTTTGTTACTCATACTAAAGCAGTCTTTTTACTCATACTAAAGCAGATTTGAAGTGCCTTATGAATGGGCAGACAAATGGAGTATGAAATTTAATGAAACTAAATGCTGCACAATGAGCCTCTCAAGAAAAAAACCATCAAGCTATATGTACTATGCTTTTCCCTAAATAGGACAATCTTCCAACAGGTATCAAATAATCCATACCTTGGAATTATCTTCTCAAATAACCTAAAATGGTCACCCCCATATAAACAAAATTTCAATAAAAGCAAACTCCACACTAAGTTTCATTCGAAGAAATCTGCGCCACTGCCCAACATCCTGCAAACTAAATGCCTATCTTGCACTCGTTCGTCCACTACTAGAATATGGTGCAATCATCTGGGACCCATACCTAAAGCAAGACGTGGACAAGATGGAGCGAATCCAACATAACGCAATGCGCTTCATTGCACGTGACTACAAAACCACCACTCCTGACTATGTCATTGGCATCTTAAACAGATTTGACATCTCCCTCAAGGACAGATGAGAAAAGATCTGCCTAACATTCTTATAGAGTTATAGAGTGGTCATGGGGTTAGTGCCGGCCATCCCAGCAAACAATTATCTCACCCCAAAAAAGCCAGGTCAATTAATCAGAACCAAAACTCACTACACACTGACTTAACCTCTGACAACCCCATGAGCAATAATAATTACATCCGGAACAATATCAAATGCTTCACTGTGCCTCGGAGTAACACAGTGCAACATAAACAATCATTCTTCCCACACACAATCATCGCTTGGAACCACCTGAACAATACCCCCGTGACATGAACGCAACATCTATCGAAAGCTTCAAGGCTGCCCTGGCATCTGCTAGGAGCCGTTAGGATGGCAGCATCGCTTCCCCAAACGTTGCACATATGCCAGGATATGGACCTGACCTATGGATGCAGCAACGTTCCTTACCAGAACAAGATTGACAAGAAGTTTACTTATTTAGGCTTAGGTTGGCCACACGGGCTTTACATAGGTACTTCAAAGCCCCATCGGCGCATTCTTCTGCGCATGTCCCAAAATGTCGAAAATTCCGTTTCTACAATTTTGGCTTACGGCTACACGGTATCATTGAAAAATTGCATACTACGTCACCTTTGTTCATTAAATAGTTGCTTTTATCATCAGTGACGTTTCAGTTTTTGTGTTCCGGTGATTTATTGATTTATGCTACGAGATTTTTTGTGTATCACTGACAGTATTATTATAATGACGGGGTCAGTATATACATCACATAAATACTTTTTTATTAGTTATGACAGGTTAAAAAGGTTTAGTGCCAGAGACTCAGCATTCATTGTACTAGTTTTTTCGTTATATGAGTTATTATCATTAACCATGTCTCTTAAAAGTTATGCATCCCCCTATGGAAGGGGGGTACGAAATTTTTATTAATTTTTTTTTTTGAGCGAGAAGCCGGAAATGGGTATTATCACTGTCAATTATAAAGTGATTCGTTATTGTTAAATCCGTAAACATCGGAATAATTATAAGAAGTTTAAAATGAAAAATTTAAAAAAAGATAATAACCAAACTTGAAAAGTTTATGTAGTGAGCAAATAGCTTTTAAATTTTACGTTAAAAATTGTTGTAACACCGGCACTTAGTCAGTTTACCGATGTACATTATTGAATCAATAATTAATAGTTTTATGATAATGACAGTAATCTCAAAAATAATAGTTTTTATTCTCTTATTAATGACAACTCATTTGGGGAAATATTACTAAAATTAGGCCTACATCACAATATCATTTATAATTATAAACAACAGTTATTAATATCTTATAGTCTATTTAGTATTTACGCCTAGGCCTAGGCTTAATTTAATATTTTTCACTTACTGAACTTTTATTACTATTAGTTACTATTACTACAACCACACTTACATGCCTAATTAAAGTTAGTATCTTTTTAATTTAATAAGGTATTAAAATATACATTTTAAAATAATTGTTAATTAATGTAAAAGTAAAATTCTAATACTTAACTTAGTCTTATAACTTATGACTTATACTTATATGGATGATTTTATTTGAGTAATTTTTATTTATAATTATATCCATCAATTTTATATATAAAAAAGAATACTTACCTTTTTATAAATATGATAATTGATTTAAAATTTAACAATAGCTTAATAAAATTAATGTTAATTCAATAAACATGTTATTTTCTGTTTTTTTCTTCATAAATAATGATTGTTCCATTTTTTCTATTCACTTTTTTTCGTAACATACCCGCAAATAAAATTATCCAAAATGCAAATTCTTGATGTTATGTAAAAGTTTTGTTGTTCATTGTGTTGTAAATTGCATTGAGAATGTCTCCTAAAAATTTGGTAGCATTATCTATTAAAATAAAAAAGTTGTGGGCAAAAAAATGCAGAAATGTGGAAAGTCGGTCACAAGTTTTTACAGTGAAA
The DNA here is from genome assembly GCA_964017045.1 of Omphiscola glabra. Lineage (NCBI taxonomy): Eukaryota > Metazoa > Mollusca > Gastropoda > Lymnaeidae > Omphiscola > Omphiscola glabra. The sequence continues at coordinate 32,620,579 of OZ024794.1, read as the reverse complement.
TACAAAGATAAAGAAGGGGGTTAAAAAATTCACACAAAAAATCATAACTTCATTTCTATAAAAGCTAGAAAGATGAAATTGGTATTTTTGCAAAGCTTATAGCTAGCCCTTTAAAATGATATATCATTTATAGCAATAGGACAATATAGGCAATTTCTGTCAAAGTACCTACTTTACAAGTAAAAAAGGGCTTACACTAACTAAGAAAGTAGGCCTGCATTTACTAATGTGACTTTGAATTATATTTCTTAGTCATAGTCATAGTCTTAGTTACTCACACTCGTTACAATTACAATATTAAATAATTATCAACAATTAAAATTACAAAAAGTTTGAAAAAGTAAGAAATGTGAAAATTGAAATTCAAAATGTTATTGAGAAAAAGTGCAAGGGTTATTACGAGTTCAAGTATTACGTAAATATAAATCATTGTTCTGTGTAAAGAAATTGTTTAAAAGAAAGGTAAAATATTATTTACTCACAATTTTCGAACCAGAAAAATTATTGCAGTCTGTGACTGATTGTATTCTGCAAATGTGACAAATGGCAGACGGGAAGGGGACACTACTCTATACAATAAAAAAAAATTGTCCACAAGCAGCTAACAATTTGACTCCCATTATAATTATTATTAGCATATTTTTAAGTAAAACTCAGTCATCAATTTCAGTAGTGTTATTCTTGCAATAATTTTCTCGGTAGCCATTTTATCTACCATAATCATAGGCCTTTATGATTTTCTGCTTATCTTAAATCCTCCCCCCCCTTCTGCCTCTACTAGTACTACTACCATGGGCGACCGTGTCGTAACTAGGGTAAGCCGTGGCGTTTACAAATTACCCTAACTGCCTAAACTAACGGTCACCAGGGTCACTGAAATAGCATAAATGTTAACTGTAAATTGTAAAACCATGACTCATACACTGTATCATACACACTTCTTACATGACGTCATGGCACCAATAGTAGGCTACGAAATGACCAAGGATTCAAGTCAAGTTAATAAAAAATTTTTACCACAGTGCATTCATTACGAAATTACTAAATTTTAGATTGCATCGGAAAGCTAATACTAATAATAATTAATAATAAAAACTAAACTTTACCCTAAAGTTCAATACCCTCCTAACATAGTTCTTTTTTTTTTAATGAAGACCAACTTGTGATCACACTAATCACAGTGTCTAGCAAACTAGTGTATTTTTCATCAATTTCTTCCATTTGACTAGTACTTATAAAGATATTTTACATATGACTATATTACTGTGTACTATCATATTACATAGAAGTGGGGCCTACTTTGCTTCTTTTGTCTTTAACGACTTGCAACGAGAACATTTTTAAGAGATTCGCCATCCAATTATTGTTCTCACTTATTCTTCTTCTTCTATATATTAAGGGCCCACGATCAATTTATTGATCATCATGGCTCCTATGAATGTAGATGGGATTTGCAATGTTTCTGTGCCTGGTGTTGATGAGGATATTTCACTGGTTACAAGAGTAACTGAGTGAGGGTATCATGCACTGGGGGTTGGAAGGGCTGAGGCAATAGACGCAAATGAGTCAAGTGTTGTCGCCTCAACTGTTCCTTTTGAAAGCTTGTTCCAGCCATCACCATAGCAGCGTCAATGCCGTTATCGTAAAAATCGTGACTGACAACTTTGAGGCACATTCAACTAAATTATCATCTTTCTACAATTAAATAAATGAAACCAAGAACCGAATTACCAACACAAAAGCTATCTCAACAAAAATCAATGTTCCCTCTTCTATTTTTCCATGCCTGATCTAGTGCAGAGTAGGCTTCTACATAATGTAAGTTGTTAAAGGACCTTGGCTTTGATCAATTGCTTCACAAATGGATTTCACTAAATTTCTGATGGGTGGTAAATTGACATGAGGTTGGCCTACTCATACCAACGGAGAGATATAAGACGTTCTATGGTGACATACCACTAAGTGATCCTTTAAAGGGGGTTAAATGTTTGGCCAAAAATTCAATTAACCAAGAAAATTACCTATAATAGACCATTAACTGGAGTAATTCTACCAAAGAAGCTAACTAGATTATAAAATTCACACAAAATACTATTTTATAATGGTTTTTATTTTTCCAAAAAAATATGTTTCCCTTTTCAGTGGTCTGAGAAAAAAGGTTGAAAATCACAACTATAGGTCCTAGTCTTACAAAGCTGAATTAGGCAGGTTTTATTCAATTTAATGATAAATACTGTTCAATTCAAATTCAGGTAAATTTATTTTTCAATATTTATATTAATTATGGAAATCCATCTTTTATGCCTTTCAACTGTCAAGGGCATTACATGTTTAAACATAAACATACAAGCAGTCTACATAAGCATAACAACTTAATATATAGATATGTATCGAACAATAAATTATAATAATCAACCAGCAAATTTATTTTTCAACCAATAGAATTATACTCATATGTTTATAATGCATATTTATTATGCAGTTCATTAAAAGTATGATGCCACACCATTGAGGTGGAGGGTGTCACAATTTTTTTTTTTTAGGAAGTATGAAGTGCAATCTAAGGAAAGGGTGAGAGGAATCTGTGAAAGGTTGTCATTCATCATTCGCCCCTCCCATTCACCCAGAGCCCCTTAAAAAAAAAAGAGGAGTCAAAGTACACCATCATGTATATTTTATTTTTGTGACCTAAGATGTCCAATCCAAAAGTTTGTGATAGCATGGGTGTTTCAAGTACTAAAATACTGTGTGGTGAAGCAGGTATTGGGGGTGACATACATTTTCAATTCAATTTTTTTAAAAACAACTTTAGTTAAGAACATAATGTGACTCTTTGTTAACTTTGTTTTTGACTTTATATTTCTAATAATAAAGTTTACCAAAATGTACCCTGCATTGTCTCAATCAACAATGCAAGATAGGTCCACTTATATGACATGCAAAGGGTAATTTTAATTTTGTAATCTTGTGAGACAAAAAATGGATAAGTTTGGGGAAACTCTGATGTATGGTAACTTTAACAATAATAAATCACAGAAACTCTATAACAATGTCAGCAATATAAATCAATCCTTAGCAAAAAAACAGAAAGTTCCAAAAATGCAATTAAAAATTGAAATAATCCATTAAAATAAAACAAAACAATTGCATGCTCTTTTTTAAATATAAAGTATTCTCAATATAAAGCTGCAAATATTTTGATGATACTAAACTTGCCTTTAAAAAAAAATCAAGGCTATCATTATCATCTTTTTTAAATACAAAGTTCGATCTTTATCCTCACATCAAATAAATATATAGAATATAAATTTTATAAATATATTAAAAATTACAATAATAAAAGTTTAAGAGATTCATATCTGGAAGACTATTGTGGAGTATGATTCGACAGAACAGACATGACCAGTTTAATGATGTACACAGCTAAAATTATCTTAATTAAACTCAACACAGACTTTTTAAATTTCTGTGTGATGTACATATAGGTACACCAATAAACGTGTATACGGGCTGTGCCATGGATGTTTTTCTGCAAAATTAATTTACAACAAAACAAGGTGTATGTTACAACTGATTAAAATAACAGCAATGACGTTCATTCTCAGATGTAACAAATTAGATCTAGAAACTAGGCTGACAGTCCAATGCAATAATAATTTCAAACCTCTGAAAAAGTTATTTCAACCAAAATTAAAAATTATAAAAGGCTATTCGTCCAATTTTATAATGCCACAACAAATTAATATCATTAATAATTATGCGCTGGATATAACAAACTAAATATTAAATTAGACTTAAAGAAAACTATAGTCACGCTTTCACATTTACATTATGCTTGGATGAAGTGTGAGAGATATGGACCTAACAGACCACTATGCATATGTTCACAATATCAATGAATTAAAATCCTTAACATAAAAATTTAATAGATCTTTTAAAACAAATAATAGCACATTCATAAAGCATTTTTTTTAAATCTCGGATAATAAATAAATCTGGGAGAAAGAAATATTTAAGAATATATAAAATACCGTTCAGCATTTTACTCAATAATTAAAATCCTAAATAAATATGAAAAATTAAATTATTAAAAACAGTAGGATGAAAAGTGAATTCTTATGTAATATAAATAATTCATTTAATGCCCATTTTGGTGAAACAAAAAAAATGATTGTAAAATAAACCACAAAACTAATAGTAATATCAATGAGATTCTGTCATCTAATATCAATTCTGAGATACATAATTTGGTTGCCTTTTGTTATTTTACAAAATTTTTAAAAGTTCAAATCGCACCTAGCAATTTAAAATTAGTTTATGATGAATTTGAAATAAAAATATCAATAATTGAAACCTTAAATTTAGTGATACCTTTCTTTAAACGGTAAATACAATGATAAACACAACAATAAAAGGAATGTCTGGAGCTCTTCAGCAAGCAATGGTATCACAATTCTGATATGATTTAAAGTCTTAGTGAGAAAGATCTTTCCATTCTCATTTAAAGTAAATTTATAACACAAGGAATATATACTACTGAATGCAGCAAGTTTACAAATAGTGAGGATAAACTAGAAAACCATTTTGAAAATGACCAAATGTTTTGTTTTTTAAAACATCCCCCACTCACTCTCTTAACACAAACCGCAATATTAAATAAAGTTTGATATTTATATAGAATATACTGTACCAATGAGTCTTAAATCTTCCATATAGTTTGAAACAATTGTATTTGTAACTTCTCAGAGCTAAGAGAAACTTCAAGCCCCGAACAGTGGTCTGCAGACCGGTACTGGTCAGCAAGCCTTACGTTTCCCGGTCCGTACAACATGAATTTTTATATGATATAATTATAAATCTGGAACCGGTCCCTAGTGCAATTTTCTGAACTTGTCCACTCATCGCCCAAAACTTATTGTAAACGGCATTATAGCTAAAACACATTTGATCTAAAGCTATGGACGGCTAGTCATATTTCACAAAAATATGTATGCATAATCATTTATCGTCAGTCTTTCCTTCCCCTCCTGCAGATTTCCCATGATTCTACTTCCTGGATATTTTCTGGCAAAGGGCGTTTATGTGTCTCTGGCATTACTAAGACCAAAACACCACCAATAATTGAGACAATACCAAACAAGATCATCGGGAGCTCTGGAACTGCTTTGGCCTGGAAAACAATTAGGATAAGATTCTTTTATTGATCCAATTAAATGGTAATGTGTTTTGATTACATTGTAGAAATTAATTTTAAGCATATGGATAAACCTTCAGATTAAGGTAATATTTAAATTTAAGTAAATATTTAAGCCAAGAGTACAGCAGGGAAAGTTAGCTTAAAGCATACAGATGGTCCCCAAATAATCCTCGAAATGTTATATTATTTCTATCCAAGGAACTGATAATGCTTAAAAAATGTCAATTATCCCCAGTAAAAGATAATATTTGATGGACTGCATTCAAGTTGTGTAAATAAAATATAAGAAAACAAGGAATGCTAAATTTGAATTCATAGACAGAGATCACAATAAACAAAAACTTCAGGAAATCTCAAAAGATTTTTTACTGTGATCTGAGACTTGTTATACTTCTTTTTGTCTTGTTTTCTGATGAAGGCTCTAAGCCGAAACATCAAAATCTCTTGTACTGTCTATGAATTAAAGTTTAGCATACCTTGTTCTTATGTTTTATCTCCAGTAAAGTTTATCTTATCTAAAGTCATTTCCAGTGACGTAGGGTTCAACAATGTGGCACACATGCAATGGTCACAGTATATGTAAATAAAGGAATCAAGCAAGGTTGTATGCTGTAATAATGTATTTATTATTTATATTAAGTGGAAACATTTGAATTGTACACCTTTCAATTACAAGAGTCAGGTATTCAACATGACTTTAATACAGATACGGAGATTGTCAAATAAAAATTTAAATACCGGTAAGCTATTTCAAACTTACAGAAAACACAATAAAAGGTGCAGCAATGCTACCAAAATTTTCAAAGCATGAAGAGATTCCCATGGCATGATTTCTGCAATGCAAAATGTTTTCATGAGCTGACAAGAAAAAGGATTTGGTTCATTACAAAATCACTTGGCTAAATGAGAGCAAACACCGGAAAAATTTATGATTAATTAGTACAGTTTCTTATTAATTTGCTCTTTTTTTTTAAATTTTAGGGCTAAATAATAAATTAAAAAAAAAATTAAAACTTATTAAATTAATTTTTTTTTTATTTAGTACATGTTGGGCATAACAAAGGAAGTAGCTTTTCACTAAAGTATACATTTGTGATTTGACTTTAAAATAAGTGGTTTATTTTACCTGACTGATGTTGGAAATATTTCAGCTGAGTACAAGTAAACCGTGGTATATGCCCCAGTGATAGCAAATTTTCCCACCATTACAAATGCTACTCTCACCCCACTCATGGCTGAAAATAATAAAATATTTAATACAAATGACATCATTCAATGGTTTGTCTTATCACACCAATGGTTAAGAAAAGCATATCACAATATCAACAAAAGAAATGTCTATATCTGGCCATCAGCATCGACAAATAGATGATCAGCCCTCCACTAAACACGGATGACATAAACGTTCCCAGCTAAGGGTGATGAAAGTAACTATAATAGTGGTCATGTTTTTTATTGCCATGGCTAATAAATATAATAATATTATTGGGCTGTTTAATGTATGTACCAGTAAGGGAAAAAAAAAAAAAACTCAGTGCTTCAACTTAAAGAGGGAATTTGATTGACGTCTATTCCCTAGAAGTGAAGGGGACATAAGGAAAGATGTGCCAGTATTTATTATCACCAAAAGAAGCGATGTGTATGCTGCAGGTAAAAAATCACCATCTGATGTTTAATAATACTTAAAGTTGACACTATCTGATGTCTAATAAGACTTAAAGTTAACACAATATGATGTCGAATAAGACTTAAAGTTAACACCATCTGGTGTCTAACAAGACTAAAGTTAACACCATCTGATGTGGTAATAAGACTTAAAGTTAACACTATCTGACATTAAAGTTAACAATTTCTTACATTTAATAAGACTTAAGTTAACACAATTTGATGTCTAATATGACTCAAAGTTAACACTATCAGATGTCTAATAAAATTCAAAGTTTATGACTCAAAGTTAACACTTTCTGACCAAGTAATCTCTTCCATTATACTCACATGCTTCATCTGATATGATCATTGCTGTTATATTCATCATGCCACAAATAAGGAGAAACAGACACAAGGGAATTTTGCGTCCAATACTGTGGTAAAAAACAACAACTTGATAATAAAAGATCAGTAAGTATCCTTTACAAAAGCTTTAATGAACAAGCAGGTATACAAATGACACAAGAGCAAATGTTGAAGCAGGCCTCTGATTTCCAAAAAATAAGCTTATTCAATATTAAGCTAAATATAATTTTTTTTTTCCTTTTGAAATATAAATCCCAATTTCTTTCAAAGTTTACACATATTTCTTAATGAAAAAATCAAATCCTACCGCTCACACACGACTACACAGAGGATGTATGCTGGTATTTCCACTGCCCCTAGCAGAAACAAATTGAAGAATTGGTTTCCATGCAAAACAGGTGTGCTCAAGGAAATCCCAAAGTAACTCAGACCATTCACAAAGCTGAAAGGGAAATCAGAGAGAGTAAATTTAAACTTATTCCTTTTTTTTTAATGATTACATTTAAAATACAGTAAATGAAAACCATGTTATTATCATGTACATATTACAAGTAAATCAATCTTGGTAACAGCTTGGTCAAACTTCAAGTGACTGAAAGCAAGGGTGTCACAAACCTTTTGGGGGAAAAGGTCACACTCACAATTTATAGTTCACAGCCCTAAAATACTTTGCCAGATTTCATATAATATCTAAGATAAAGTTTTACAACAGAAATGTCATTTTAACTGGTATAAAGTGAGAAAATAACAATACTTTACTTACAAGAGATAAAAAATAATTAATGAATAAAACCGCATCCGTGGCCTCGTACACAAAATAAAAACATTCATATGTTCAGACATCTTCTTGTCAGGATGTCCATTTGAGGATGACACATTAGAAACCATTGTTTCATCATTTGTCTTTGGGAACTCTGTTTTCTGAAGCATTAGATCATTGTCTTGCTTATGGTGAACAGAATTCTTTACCTCATCAATACTCTCTGAACATGTACCATTATTAACCTGGATTATATCATGGCCATCAGGGGATGCCAACAAAGTCAAGGCCTCTCTGTGAGTCAAGGTCCCAGAGAGGAGAGGTTGTTCAATGACTGTGCAAGATGTGTCAGGCTGATCAATGCACTGATGGAGTTGCAAGGACTGACTTCTGTATAGATCATACGGAGGCTCTATGTTATTGAACCTTGCTATTCTTTCAATAACTGACTGGGCCTTGTTGTATTTACGCTGAGATATCAACCATGGTAAAGATTCTGGTAAAAACCTGAAATGAGTAAAATTTAAAATGCTCCACTTATTCATTCATAGACTTTTCTTTGCATTTTGGTCATCACGTTGTAAATAAAGAAAAAAAAACAAGAAGTAATGAAGGCTCCTCTATCTTGGATTTGTATGCATAGTATTCATTTTGTTTTTCCCACTTCTGTATCTTTGTTATAATAGCACACACAAAAAATAGAGAGTGCAACATCAAAAAGTTGGTAATTAATGTTAAAAAATTATAGAAAACAGATATATTATATGCTTGCCAATCCTACAAGCCAGATCCAACAAAATGTTTTTATCATGCTTGCATAAGGTACTATAAATTTAATACAATCAAGCTAGTCATTAAATTTAAATATACAAAAATTTTTAACAATTATTCAAGTTAGTTTTTAAAATGAAATATAAAACATCTTTGCCCTCCATTTTTGTATGTTATATTTAAACTTACCATACAAAAATTGCACAGGGCAGATTTGGCAATGAAAATACAAGCTGCAGGTGTCTCCAGTCCCTAACCATATACCCAAAGAGTGCAGTAAGCATAATGCCTATAGCCCAAAATATCTGCAGGCCACAGCAGGGAATGGATCTTTGTTGTGATGGGAACAATTCTGTCATCATCACATAGGTACTCAGGGCAATACCCTGTAAATAAAACATGGCCATCTTATGACTTTATGTTATGCACTTTTATCTGATACTTGTGTTGTAACAAGGCTGTTTTCAAACAGTAATAAAAGGTAGATTTATCAACCTTAGAAAAGGACATGTAGGTTCACACTAGGGCACAGATAACAGTAAAACTTAAAAAGAGCCTAATTTAAAAAATTTAAAAAAAAAGAAGAAAAATCAGCTTATATTGATCTTGGCCAGAGATAAATAAAGAATACCAGCACCAAAATATGAAAATATTACTGAGATACCGGCTTTGATTTTTTTAAAATTTAACTTTAAAAAGAAAATAATCTCAGATGAATTACGTATTTCAGATAAATACAAAATATTTTTACCATATTGAAAAATCCAACAATGAATCTCAGTATTGTAAAGACTGTGTAGTCTTGAGCCAAAGCCACACATGCGCCAACAGCAGCTTGAAACAGCAAACAAATCAGGACTAACAATCGCCGACCAAACTTGTCTGACAAAGCTGAGATAAATAAAGCTCCACACATGGATCCTACTAAGTAAAGTGTTGTTGACAGTTCTGAAAGGTAGGCTCTAACACATACCAAGTCCCACTGTTGATAAAAAATTGTTATGAGGAAAATTATAATATTTTGCAATGTATCTGTCATTAATTTAAATTTAATGGCAAATAGGTTGTAGATTAATTAAGACAGGTGAAACTAAAAATCCACATAAGGTCGCCCTCCCCCCTTAATTATTCAAATTTAAATCAATGAGGTTTTATCAATGTTTTTAAATTGCTCAATTACAATATCTTAACGATAACCAAAAGAGGATTTATTAATTTCATTTCAAAAACAAAATATTTAATTATACCTCAGTTATAATAGTTGACTCAAATTCCCCACTGTAGACCCATCCATATGTGCATGGAAGAGTGATATTGGTTCCATTTTCAATGGACACAACAAAGTCACATTCTTTTGATTGCACTATAGTTCCCTTTGGTTTCAGTTTAATTGGCATAATAAGAGAGTTCTCAGTCACATTGTTTGAAAGAGGGAGCTCCTTCTGGTTTAGAGCATTCCAGGTAACAGTTTCCTTACTAGGATCACAGCTATGTCCGGCTGCTCCAGCTAAAAAAAGAACACCAAAAACATTCCAGGCTCCTCTAGCATAAATTATTCCCAAGCAAATGAAGGCAATCACTTGAAATTTTAAATTTGTGGAAAGTTTGTGTTGGATCTTGTCCACATCCATTATTAACAGATCAAGACTTGAAAATGTATTGTCGTGAGCAACTAATTAGGCAAAAGCCACACCTTCATTTGGAAGAAAAGAAAGTAAAATAAGATAAGATTATTTTATTGATCCAAATAAATAGAAATTGTTTTTTTATTTTTAAACTAGAACAGTATAGTATACACACAAGACATCCAACGTATTTCTCAAGCTCAAAACTCAGCCATCAAATACCATGGAACTTCACTCCTATAGTGATAATACTGACTTAAATAGTGATTATTTAGATTTGTTAACAGCTGGGAGAGTACTCTGATCAAGCTAATAATATTAATAATCTGGGATAGAGAGGGTGGGATGTATCCTCTTAACTTTTTTAGTTTTACAAATGCATATTGCTTCAAATAGTTCTTCGGGCAATTAATTAATCTAAGAAGCATTCAAAAACTGGTTCATCTACTGTAAAATGATTTCAAATTGCATTCAGGTTTGATAATTATATTCAATCCAACCCTACAAAAAGTTCAGATGTTTGGCAAGGAAAAATCCCATTAAACTCATCCTGTAACTGTATTTTGTATAACATTTATGTATTGAATGGATTTTGATTAAAATTGGGACACATTGAAAAGATACAGCATTAAATAAAATGTTTGGTTTTTTTTACAGTGTACCAAACACTGTACATGAATTCTATACATATTGCATGGATCAGATTTTAAAAATTTCATTATGTTCACATTTAGTTTTTGAGTGTAACTTTATATATATGCTCTTGATTTTATTTTTTAAAGACACTGATAATTATTCATTTTTATACCATAGGCCTATTTTTAAGATTTTTAGTGCAAATTTAGAATTTAAAAGTTAGGCATGCCTACATGAGTAACATACCTGTCCCATAAATTTATAAAAATTTTAACGTTAAAGTTTAATCAAGCAATGAATTTCTAGGCTTCGTGTTCATTGCTCTACTAAGATAATTGTTTTTTTTGTTTTTTTTAAAACAATTTTGTCCTCAATATTTAAAATCTTCATTCCACGGCTAATGAAACGTCGTATTACTATTTTGTCATGGATGCAAGTAGGTTACTTTCAGTTTTTAAAATGTAATAATTCTATAACAATCCAAATCTCCAACGCCAAGCCTTAATTTAACTATAGTGTTTATAGATTCAAACGATCCATATAGCCTAATTTGTAAATCTCATGCTGATTACGGGCAAAACAGTTTAAGGCCTTGAGAGTGACTTGATATAGTAATACTGAGTGTTAGTTAGGAGGACTACCACTATCAGTCAGTTAAATATTAAATTAACTTCATTTACTGCTGCCCCCCTCCACCCCACAATAGTAATAAATAAATCATGATGACAATGTACCAAAGTGTGAATCACTGAATGTCTCAATGGTCTGTGGTCATGAAAGTGATACATGACAGTGTAAGCTTTCATAATTTAAATTTGGTTACCCATCTTGGTAAATTTTTCATTACATTTTAAAACCATATAAATTAAGTCTTAATTTGTATTGAAATTTAACTGTTTAACTATTTATTTTCAATTTAAACCTTCAATAACACTAAGAATAAGAGCTAATTGTTACTAGTGATGGGACGATTAATTGGAATTGTATTGGAATAATCGGAATATTGGGATTTTTCCAAAGCATCGGGAATCGGTAAAGGAGCTGAATAATTCAGACCCGATTTGGATACCAAAACGATTTTTAACTGATTAACTACCACGAGGGAGCTTATTCCAACACAGGAGGATACACAAGGCCACATGGGTTTCACCGGACCTCCAAACGATGAACCAAATAGATCTTGTGTGTATTGGGAAAAAATTCAGGCGATCTCTCCAAGATGTACGAGTCAGAAGAGGAGCTGACGTTGCCTCAGACCACCATCTTCTAGTGGCCCGGCTGAGACTAAAACTGAAAAGGCACTACACTGAGCAGACATCATATAGCTTGCTCTACAACACCCCCCTCTTGAAAGATAAGGCCAAACAGGAAGAGTTCAGGATCACTCTGTCCAACAAGTTCCAAGTCCTACAGGAACTGCTAGGAGACGAGACGATTGATGGAAAGTGGCAGGGAGTAAAGAAAGCAGTCAAATCAACATGTCAGGAAGTGTTGGGAAACAGGAAACATACACACAAAGAATGGATAACAGCAGATACATTGAAAGTGATAGAAGAGAGAAAAGGGAAGAAGGCAGAAATTAACAAAAGCCGTACACGAGCGCAAAAAGTTAGGTTCCAAAAGGAGTACTCTGAGGCAAATAAGAAAGTAAAGAAAAGCGCTAAGATGGACAAAAGGAACTTTGTAGACATGCTTGCCAAAGAAGCGGAAGAAGCAGCCTACCAAGGGAATATGCGGGAATTGTTCGCTACCATCAAGAAGTTGTCTGGAAAGTTCAAGAAGCCAGAGAGACCAGTGAAGGACAAAGATGGTAAGAGCATACCAAATGAGGAGCAACAGAGAGGCAGATGGAAAGAACACTTCGAGGAACTTCTAAACAGACCAGAGCCAAGTAACCCACCAGATATTCACCCAGCTGACAGTGACCTGGCTATTGACTGCAACGCACCCACCAAAGAAGAGATCCGTATTGCCATCAAACAACTTAAAAATGGCAAGGCTGCAGGACCGGATGGCATCCCAGCAGAGGCACTGAAGGCTGACGTGCACACCAGTGTAGAGATGCTACACCCACTGTTCTTGAAGATCTGGGAGGAGGAACAGGTACCTTCTGAGTGGAAGGAGGGATACCTCATTAAAATCCCAAAAAAGGGGGACTTAAGCTCCTGCTCCTACTATAGAGGGATCACCTTACTGTCCATCCCAGGCAAGGTTTTCAACAGCGTACTACTCAACAGAATGAAAGAAACTGTTGACCCCCTGCTGCGGGACCAACAGGCTGGCTTCCGTACCAACAGATCCTGTACTGACCAAATTGCAACACTACGCATCATCCTAGAGCAATCCCTGGAATGGAACTCACCCCTCTACATCAACTTCGTTGACTACGAGAAAGCCTTTGACAGTGTGGATAGGCAAACCCTCTGGAGACTGTTGAGACATTATGGAGTCCCACGGAAAATCACGGACTTGATCAGAAACTCTTACGAGGGGATGACCTGCCGAGTGGTCCACGGACAACAGGTGATGGATGCTTTCCAGGTGAAGACCGGTGTGAGGCAGGGATGTTTGCTTTCGCCTTTCCTGTTCCTATTGGCCATTGACTGGGTGATGAAAACTTCCACACAGCAGAAGCGGAATGGTATTCAATGGACCTTGTGGGACCAGCTTGATGACCTCTCCCATACCCAACAACAGATGCAGGAGAAGACCAGAACTATTGCAGACACTTCTGCACGTATTGGTCTTAATATTCACAAGGGGAAGAGCAAGGTCCTCAAGGTCAATGCCGCTACCAATACAGCACCCATCAGGCTCAAAGAGGAAGCGCTCGAAGAGGTAGAGAGCTTTGTCTACCTTGGCAGCATTGTGGACAAGCAAGGTGGGACAGATGCTGACATCAAAATAAGGGTAGGAAAGGCACGGGCAGCCTTCCAACAGCTCAAGAATGTCTGGGCCTCCAAACACCTAAATACCAAACTGAAGATCAGAACCTTCAACACCATGGTGAAACGGGTTCTACTGTATGGTGCAGAAACATGGAGAACCACTGCTGGGAATATGAAGAGAATCCAGTCCTTCATCAACAACTGCTTAAGAAGGATTCTCGGGATTCACTGGCCCGACAGAATCAGCAACCAGAAACTGTGGCAGCGGACAAAGCAAAAACCGGTAGAACAAGAGATCCTCCAGAGAAGATGGAGATGGATTGGCCATACGCTCAGGAAACCTGCCTCCAGCATAACTAGACAAGCCTTGAATTGGAACCCGCAAGGAAAACGGAAAAGAGGCAGGCCTAGGAACACTTGGCGCCGTGATTGTAGGATATTTTCACCATTCGTCTTCAGCATTTGCTAAATATCAAGAGTATCAAAAACAGTTCAAAGTATCTGCACACAGATTTATACAGGATGTACAAACAAATGGAACAGTCAGTACCAAATGATGAATAGGATACTTGAACAAAAGGCAGCTCTCATTGCATATTGCAGTGAGCATTCAAAACCAGCGTGTTTGGAAAGTAGTCAGTGGAAAGTGTTGGAAAAGCTTCAAAAAATTTTGAAAAACTTTGAAGATTGCGCCAATTTTATGAGCACCCCGGATGCAACAGCTGCATTGATAATTCCAAACATAAAAGTGATCAGGCACTTTTTTGAATCTGCAGAATCAAATGGACTGTTCTCTGGCTTGGGATCTACATTATCATCATGGAAATCATCAGTTGAACTTAGATTAAGCTCCTACATTAATGATAAAAACTTAATTTTTGCCACCTTCCTTGATCCACGATTTAAGATAAGTTCTTTGAACAAGAATATAATGGCAAACCTGCGGATGAAGCGCTTGCTGTATGGCTGTCAGAAGACCTGTCAAATAACATAAAGTATAGTCACAGTGAAACTGCCAGTCTTCCTGATTCTTCAGATTCAGCCGGCAATGATGATGAGCAAAATGTGGCTTTCAATTTCAGTTTTGAAAAGTGCTTTGCTGATATGAAAAAGAAAGCCGATCAACAAGAAACAAGCAATACAAATGCTACAACCACAACAACAAAGAGTCAATTTTCAGCAGCAAGTATTAAAATTAGAACAGAAATATCAAGGTATCTAGCATCTAAACTGATTGCAAACAATGAGAATCCTCTTAGCTGGTGGAAAGCAAACAAAGAAGAACTTCCAAGTTTGGCTCTCCTCTCAAAAAAGTATTTCTGTGCTCCGCCTTCGTCAGTAGAGAGCGAGAGAATTTTTAGTGTAAGTCGCAATATATACTCGCCAAAGAGAAACCGTTTAGAGCCAACAACTGGAGAGATGCTTATGTTTTTGCACTATAATTTGCGAGTGCTTCAATTTGACTATGATTAAATGCATATTCTTACTATCAACTGATTGAACTGAATGAAGTTTTTCTCATTAAAATGGAATTATTTATATTATTTTGAACTCAACACTACATCTTTGTGTTATTAAAATGGAATTATTGATAGATGTGTTTATATAAAACCTTTCCAATACATTGTTATCTGGCATATTGTAAAGCTTCAATAGCAAGTTAATAAACTTTTCTAATCAATTCTCAACTTTTATATTAATTAAATATGTTAATACCCGAGCACAGGTAATAATGGCCAGGAATCGGGAATCTGGATAATTGGGTAGAATCAGAATCGTATCTTCGTTAAAAATTTTGGTATCGTCCCATCACTAATTGTTACTATTGGTGCCTTGCGTCAGAAGGTTGTTCAGTTAGGGTCAAAACCCTGGTTCCCATAGGGTCAAAACCCAGGTTAGGGATAAATTTATAGGTTTAGGGATACATTTAGGAAATTTTTTATGTTTTATTCTTAATTTATGGGTTGTGGCAACCAAGATGGCGGCCGTGTGAGACAACGCGGCACCACTAGTATCATTTAGTAAATTACCAGAATAAGAAATGACAGTATTGTCTCATTAAGATTGACAGCATCAATATCAATCATATCAGTATAAATAAAATTAGTAATTAACCTTAGCCTTAGAAGCCTTCTTGGCTAATGTTGAGAGATATCACAGTGACTTCGTTAAGGATACGTTTAGGGTTCAGGTTAGGTTTAGGGATAGATTTAGGGTTCAGGTTAGGTTTAAGGATACATTTAGGAAATGTTTTCATCATTTTTAAACATTTTATTCTTAATTTTACGGTTCACGGCAATCAAGTTGGCGGCCATGGTAAAAAACACGGTGATATCTCTTAACATTTACAGCCTTCTTATATTAGACTTAGACTCAGTCTCCTTTTCCTTGGTACTTTTGTACTTACAGTAGCACTAAGAATAGAGTCTAGATCTAGAACTTGAGCCTAAAAAATTATTAGAACTGAATTTTGTTGTATCATTGAAATTGAATGTTAATCAATTGCAAATGAAAATGTCATTACTGACAATAATACTGAGAATACTTTAAAAATCAAGTAAATTAGGCAAACTCAGTGATTGAAACCAGTATAAGTAATAGTAGACCTATTTAATTTAAAATCATAAGGAATTGA
This sequence comes from Omphiscola glabra, assembly GCA_964017045.1. Classification (NCBI taxonomy): domain Eukaryota; kingdom Metazoa; phylum Mollusca; class Gastropoda; family Lymnaeidae; genus Omphiscola; species Omphiscola glabra. Next base: position 32,604,054 of record OZ024794.1, on the reverse strand, counting down.
ATCATGAATTATGTGACCTTTAACTTTTACTTGATCGAGTTAGGGTGTGAACTGAGTGCATTTGTTTTGCACGCCTTTCTCTTTTGTTTCCATTTCGACGATCGGCAAGAAAATGGAAGAGAAACGAATGTGCTACATTTTTGTAACGTCACTGGCGACACATTGCGCCATTTTGCTCAGTTTGGTTCCACTAGGTGGAACAATAATGGAGGCTTTGCAATCGCACTTACTGTTTTAGATGAAAAGGAAACGTCGAACCCCAAAACGTTACTGGACACACAGAATTTTTTTACGAAGAGGTGATTTTGGAGAATAGCATCATCTTCTGGATGATGTTTTAAGAGATGAAGAAAAATGTGTTTCCTATATTCGGATGCGCCCTGAAACTTTTCAAATCCTTCTTGATCACATTGGACCTCATATTGAGAAAAGAACAACGAATTTTCGAAAACCTTTGTCTTCAAGAGAAAGACTTGTGACAACTCTACGGTAAGTGGCACATTGAAGATGACTAATGACAAAAACATAATTTAGGGCAGGTCGACGGGTGGGTTGAAAGATGGATAGATGGATGATAGATTGACACTATAAATTTACAGCAAAGCAAGTGTAAAGGGTGCAAAATGATTTATTGAAATTTCACATGGGATGATTGTCAGAGTCGTATGTTTGATATTGATAACGGTAATGCTCGAAGTCACATCCCTGGGCAGACTGACTTGTGTGGGTATGCCTGCTGGTGCCTGTCACCTGTGAAGATTGTCTCATGTATTTGAGAATGACCATCTGTATTTCAGCCTGGCATTCCAATTTTGAAAAAGGATCCAATCTTTTGATCTTAGACACCAGGCTTTTGCAGAATAGTTCATCCTCATCCGGCGCTTCCTTTTGCGTAAGCTTATCGCCGATGGATGAAATGGTCTCCAGCATTTTTTCATCCATCAGATTGACAGCGTCTCTTTGTTGAGGGAACTTTCGTTTTCGAGGTCTTGGGGTGAGCAGTGGTTCTACCTCACTACACTGAGATTGGGTACTTGTGCTGGCAGCTGTGGGCGGAGGGGAGGGAGTGTATCTTATATCCCTCGGACTTTCACTGCCAAGCGTACTTCCAGTTTCTTCATTTTGTTCGGGTGACAAGTTTGAACACGCGGCTCTGTCACCGATATAAGGCAACAAGAAAAGTAGGGAATCATAAAGGTACCATTTCTTCTGCTTGTCTTCCCCGCTGCCAGACCTTGTCGTCGTCATTTGTCGATGGCTCTTTTGAAAGTAGTCCCAAAGAGTAGTCCACTTCTTTCTTGCTCCTTGATCTGTGGGTAGAAAAAAAAGGGGTGGGGAGAGGTTGTAATCTGTGCTTAAACATTTTATACATAATAATAATAGTCCTTTCTTCTTCGAAACAGGTACTTGGCCTCTGGCGAAAACCATCGATCCCTGTCATTCCATTTTCGAGCTGGTGTCACAACGTGAAGATCAATTACGACAGAGACATGCAGAGTTATTTGGAATGTTCTATCTACAACCTCTGGTGATGCCAAATCCAGATGAAAATCGGTGGCGACAGATTGCTTTAGAATTCAATGAAAGATTTGATTTCCCTTTGTGTCTAGGGGCGATCGACAGCAAACATATTCGCATAAAGAAGCTTCATCGGTCTGGATCCAAGTATTACAATTACAAAGGCTACTGCTCAATGTTCTCCTGGCTGTTTCAGACGCAAATGGAAAATTTGTGATAGTGGATTCCTATGGTGGAAACAGCGACGGAGGCGTGTTCAGTCGCTCAACTTTTGGGAAAAAACTTTTGGCTGACAAACTTGCAATTCCTGCAAATGATTTTATTCCTGGGACAGACATCGACTTGCCTCACACTTTTGTTGCTGATGACGCCTTCCCTTTGAGAGAGAATATAATGAAACCGTTTACTCACCATCAGTTGACACACGAGAAAGAAATTTTCAATTATCGACTTTCTCGAGCCAGAAATAGTGTTGAATGCTCATTTGGGAGAATAGCTCAAATGTGGAGAATTCTGTTACGTCAGATTGACGCACAACCTCTAGCAGCCACAGGCATAGTGATTGATTTAACAGTTCTTCACAATTTCATTGTCGATAACGAGCCCCATAGACTGGTGACCACAACTCAGAATATGCAACAAGACCACGGGCAGCCACGAGGATCTCTACTACTAAACTATCAAAATCTTCAAAGAAGAAGGCAACGGGCCACAAAAAGTGCGCTGCAAATAAGGCAACAATTTATGCAGTACTTCCTATCAGATGCTGGCTCTTTGCCGTGGGCGCCGTGGCAAAACGACACATGTTTCATATGAACTATTTCAGACAATGTTCTTGAGAGAGAGAGAGGGAGGGAGGGAGTGAGAGAGAGAGAGAGAAAAAAAAAGAGAGAGAGAGGGGGGGAAGGGAGGAAGAGTGAAGGGAAAAAGAAGAGGCAGATAAGCTAAAAATAAATAAATAAAAATGTACAAACTTACCATCAGTTCCAATTTCTTTGCAAATTTCTTGCCATTGTTTAGCAATAAAAACTATGTTCGAGTAGTTATCATCAGTTTTGTCCTACAGTGCTTGCCGTTTTTGCACTGCGGCGATTAGAGCTTCGTTGATGGACATTTTTGCGGCTGGTCTAATCTCTTGCTGAGAGTAAATTGGGAGAAATTTTTGTTGCGAGTTAAAACGTTCGGGGTCGATTCAGCAAATGGGAGCGGCAAAAAAAGGAGAGGAACGCGAGAGGCTCGGAGAGGAGTGCACTCCGTTGCCTAGATTGAAATATGAGACTCTTCCGGTGATTCGGAAACTGAGAGCAAAGGTCAAGCTGGGACCATCACGAAGCGGAGAGGAAAACGAATGCACTCAGTTCACAGGTTTACACTTTCTTTCACGGCCCGGCAATAAACTGATGTTATTTTTATCATTTTATGATTTCCACTTCGACCTTCCACTTTCTACAGTCAAATTGAAGTCAGTTCATGCCTATTGCATTTGTTAACGCCCATACACATTCATAAGCTAAGTCTCTGCTTAAAATTATATACATCTGCAAGGTTAGTTTGAATGTTGCGTAAGGCAGGATGAGCATGGAAAATCAAACGAATGATTCTGTCAACAGACAGTTACTGTCAGTGAGTGTCAGGGGAAGTCACTCGCAAATAATTGAGTTCTAATTCTATTTTAACTTCACTTTTACGCAATACACCAAATTACTTCTTCACAAGTATGAAAATATTGAAAAATCAGTCATTCATTTAAATATTTTGTATAATAGATTTAAAATATTGAAATTTTATTTTTTTCTAACTTGGTTTGTTTCACTTCTTCTTAAATTTGCGTTTGATGTTTACTTCGACAGGAAATTACGCAAAAATACCTAAATAAGCGGAAGCTGATTCACAGACATTAGTATTGGCCAACAAAAGTCATATTAAATAAGTTTCAATTTTATTGATATTTCTTTAAACCAAAGTCAGAGGTAATTAAAATAAATAGTGTATTGAATCACATAAAGGATTGGGTAATTTTCATGTAAAATTGAAGTTTTTCTATACCGGCCGGGTAATTAATATAAAAAAGCGAGTCACCATCGAATCAGTCCCAGAAAAAAAATAGTGATTGAACTGATTGTGATTGAGTGAAACTGTGAAAGACATGTCATTAGTCAGTGACTTGTGAGTGAACGGAATGAGAATGAATTCAATTCAATAATGACTAATGAATCAATTAATGATCATATATCAGTTATTAAATAAGTAATAATAATAATAATAAAGTTCGGTAAATGTTGAGAGATATCACCTCGTTTTTTTACCATGACCGCCACCTTGATTGCCGTGAACCGTAAAATTAAGAATAAAATGTTTAAAAATAATGAAAAAATTTCCTAAATGTACCCCAAAACCTAACCTGAACCCTAAATCTATCCCTAAACCTAACCTGAACCCTAAATGTATCCCTAACGAAGTCACAGTGATATCTCTCAACATTAGCCTAAAGTTCTTTTGAAAAATCACGCTTCATCCCCAAAGGCTCGAATCGCGGTACAATAACAAAGCTGGGAGATAATAACTAGCCGGAAAAGATGGTAGACAACTTCACCCCAGTAGGTGTTTGCGAAATAGATGAGTTTTTACATTTGTTTTGAAGGACTCCAGCGTCTGGCTGTTTCTGAGAGCGTCAGGAAGGGTGTTCCAAATGGTTGGGCCAGTAAATGCAAACGTGCGCTTTCCGGAAGCCTCAAGGAAAACACGCGGTATTGAGAGTTTGCCACTATCGGATGAGCGGAGTTGTCTAGTGGGTACATAAGGCATCATGAGCGCTTGGAGATAGTTGGTGATTAGCATTGTTGCTTAATGAACTCTTAAAATATGCTCAGTAAAAATTAAGTTAATATTTTGAAAGTGTGAGTTCCTGCCTTTGGTTTGGTGTCACTATGGAATGGACTGCACCTCCACATCCTGGACCACCTCATTCCGCTGAATGAATCGCCCCTGATATATGTGTGCTGTCTTAACAACAAAGATGGTTGCAAAGTATAAAGAAGTGGTTACACAACATTGGTCTACATCATGATGACCCCTCTCATCCAGATTTATCTAAAGATTAAAGCCACTCCTTCTAACTTTTATTAATGCTACAGTTACAGGCTACAATTATATTTTTAATTCACTGATGAATGTCATGACTTAAAAACTGGAGGACATCCAAGGTTTTAACAATTTTATAAGAATTTCAGCAACAGAATTTGGAGCATAACTGACTACAAACTTTTAACAAGCTATTAGTTATTAGTAGAGCTGCAGAAAAACTGTAATTATGCTGTTTACAAACTTGAGATTCATGTAGTTACTTAATTTATCCTCATACAATTTCAAAGCTAAAAATACATATAAATGAGGCACTTCTTCAATGAGAGATAAAACTCAGTAAATATAACACCATACCTGTTAATTATTGTCAACTCCCCTGAAAATAATCAAATAATACATACTATACCAACAAGAAACATAATTGATTGAACCCAAATATAGTATTGAAGCTTACCAAGCTTATTATTAATAGAACTGAACTGTTTTGAAATTTTAAATGGTACCGGTAGTACAGTATAGACATAGGCCCTATGGTTTTGTTAGTTAAAAGGTTATAAATAGCTGTGTCAATTTTGATCAATATTCCATTTTTTTTTATTCTTCTGAAACCAGTACGGTATTGTTATAGCAACAAAAGAGTTCAACATGAGACAAATTGTGTGCCTCCTCCTTCTGGGCACACTGTTCTTCTTTTCTGTACAAGCTGACGATACAACTACAGAAGCTCACATAGAAACAAGTACAGCAGATAAAACTTCCACTGCAAAGTCCACTACTCTGGGCCCATCAACAACTCCAGGCCCATCAACAACTCTCACGCCAGAAGCAGGTAAATTATAGAAAATAAACCACAGAGATATCCTAAATAGAAAATTAAATTGTAAAGTTAAGTTTGGCTAATAATACTGAAACATCCCACACTCTGCTATTTTATGCTTCCAGTATCAAATGCAAAAAGAGGGACTGATGTTTAAAAATAGTGCAATATTTCATTAATTGGTAATAGATTGATAATTTTTTAGCATGAAACAATCAGGAAAGAGACATTTGTCATCATCACCATCCATGGCCCTACAACCCATGGAGGGCTCTGGTCTGCACCACCAAATCTCTGTCTTTGGACTGATCCATGTTTTTTTTTACCTCCACTGAGTCCATGCACAGGCAATGAAATATCCATTTTTGACAGAAAATAAAAATGTATTGTCATTGTATCTATAAGTTAGTTTATTTAATGTTAAGAAACATTTGATAAACCAGTGATAATTTTGACGTTAGGTCATCGCTGGTGCCCCAAGATTTTAAAACTGTAATGCTGCTGATGTTTTCATATTCCTTATTTGAAAATGGATCAGTGACTTTAAAACATTGATGACATTTAGATAATTTATTCAATTAAATGGTTCATCCATAATGTGCCCCCTCTTGAATATCCTTTAAGTGTCAAAATTGAGCATACTCCATTTCTAGACTACAGTTTGTTGTTTGTGCCATGTACTTAAATCACAATTATTTATTTTTAAAATTAATTCAATGACATTTTATTTTTGTTTTCTTATTTATGTTCTTTCAGAATGTGGAAAGCACAATGGGTCATGTGACGATTGTGTTAAGAGTGCTAAGGTACAAAACTAAATACAATTTAGAATTATATTCACTGAATGCACTTATTTTCAAGATATCTTTTTTTATCTATAGTTAGTGTTACATACTGTAATGAAAATTTAGTTTGGGGCCATAATCATGTGATTTTTATGAAATTATTTTTGTCTACGGTCTATGGACCATCTCTTCTTCTTATGAATGTTAACACACACCCCTCCCCAACCCCTGGTTGTTCACAGGAGAGATATGCAATATGTTGTGGATAGACATTAAATAAGGAATGATTTCAAATAATTGGATCATTATTTTAAGAGTCAACCCACATAATCATTGTGTGATGTCACTTATCTGCTAAATTTGCCTCCATTTTACCTACTTTAACCACCAAGATAGCCTATTTTTATATCTTCCGGAAGATATTTTTGGCCTGATCAGCTTCCAAACTTTTTTATCCGACAGGTGGGGGAGCTTTTCTCCTCCCCTCACTGGGCTAAGTCCATTCCAGTCAGTGATTGAAACACCCCCCCCCCCCCCCAAATGAATCAGGTTCTATTATCTCTTTGTTATGAGTCAGACAGCTCATATTTGATTTGATTACCTTTCATGTCCACTATCTGATGTACCACATTTTATTGTCCTCAGTGCTTGTACTGTTACAGTGATGACAAATGTATGCTATACCCTGCAGGGAAAGTTCTGCCCCCTTCATCCTACTGTTCACTTGATAAAGCCAGATGGGGAGTATGTTGGGGTGAGTACATGCTGTCAAAGAATAAATGACCTATGCTACTAGCTTAACTTTTGGTAGGATTCATGAGATAGTTGAGATTAAGTATGGTTTATAGAAAGATTAATTAAAAATTAGTCAGTCGAGGATTTCCAATGGAGAAATGTGCCAACAGCATTAAGTACTTTTGTGGTATTAGCATGTTTGCAAGGCTAAAAATATTAGTGTGCCAGAAACTTCATGCAGATGTTAAAACTAGTGAACTAGATTAGATTTTTAGTATGAAAATTGACTTGAACATAGAGCCAACAGTTGCATTTGTGTGGTTTTACTTATTAATGGATCAGCTTTCTGTTAAGTCTAGTTTGTCTGGTTTTGTATTGGTCTTGTCAGGACTTGTATTTCTTTTTTTTTTTTGTGTGGTTAAGTACTTGTCCTAACTTTAATACTTCTGCTAATAATTTATCTTACAGTAAACTTTGAGGCTTTGATCATTGCAATGAGTGTTATTGGAGGTTTGATTATCATCACCATTGCCTCTTGCTGTATTTACTGCTGCTGCTGTAGAGGAAATAACAAAAAGAAGTAAGTAATGGAATGCAAGTTTTACAGGAAATTCAGGCTGACAAACAATTATGAAGCTTGGATGATCACTTGATAGTGTAAATGTTTTTCTTAATATTATTAGTCAGTTAAAGAAATATGTCAAAATTCAAATATTTCATATTTAATTTTTTATTGATCTTAAAAAATTTGATCTAAAATTTGATTTTAACTTATAATTGTGCCAAAACTAACAGAGATATATTTTCAAATCTAAAATGTTGATCCATGCAAAATAAATATTATCTATAAATAGATTCTATAGTCCTTACCCATTATGTGAAAAAATTTTGGACATAAACCTATGATTGCTTTGATTGGTTCAGATTTGACAAGGATGATGCCAAATTTGAGTCACAGAAAATGGAAAGAAAAGTGAAACAGGATGAAAGAAGATCAGAGAGGAAAGGGCGCCTTGATGAAATCAGAAGGAAATATGGTAAGACTACATGGAGATATTTAAAATTCCCTCAAGTCAAAATGTTGCCCATTAGGGCAGGTTTTCAGTTTGCCTAACATTAAAATTCATTTTCTTTATCATACTTTATGGTTCAAACTTTGTTTCCCTAATAAATTACTTTCAATTATTCTCCAAACTTAGGTCTTGTAAAGGATGATGCCCCATACCAGCGTTTTGATGCATAAACATTCCAGGGTTTGTCCTGCTGCACTGTCTGGGACATATAAGTAGATGTCATAGACATTTGGAATTTAAATATATATATATATACACACATATTTCTTTTACATTTGACATTTTTAATCTGATTCAGCTAGTAAAACAGATTTTTTCGTTAAATCATACATTTTTAAAAATTATTATCATCTCCTTTTACTTTTGAACTGAAAGAATAAAGTTAGTTTATTTTTAATTACGTGAAGAAATATTTTTAATGACGTAATATGAAATGCTTTTCTGCTTGGTTTTTAAATTTTGAAAAGAAAAACATAATGTGGAGCCCACTGCATTGAAAATAGATCAATCAAAATTCTGTTTGCAGGATGCCTTCCATCACTATTGTTCAGTTTCTTGAAGGTTACTTAATTTAACTGTTTTAAAAGATTTGTTTATGCTGCAAACACATTTGGCAGTTTATAGAAATTGAGCTGCTTTGGACTCCACCGTAAATGTTTGTTGTATTTTACTATACTAATAACCAAAGTGCTTGCCCTTGGACAAGTCAAGAGTATATATCTAAATGTTAATATTTCCTTGCAATGGATGATTAAAAATGTCTCATATGAATGTTATTTTTACCTTATAATTTACTAATTGAATTATATTTAAAAGCTGCTTATTGTTGCGTTTAAAAAATTGCAATCACCTTAAATCGCACCACAGACAGACATATTTTCAGCTCAGCATTTATTAAAGTGTGCATTTGAATCCTTAGCTCTTACAATGTTTTTAATACAAATACTTGAAAGAAGATAACTTTTGTAAAATAAAGTTTCACTATGGATTGACATTTGATATTTTGGAGGACTTTTGGGTGTTTTTTCTCCCTTTATTGTAATCATCTGTGCCTTACATAGATAAATCTTAGGTACCATATTATCATACAGAATTTTAAAATATATATATATTTTATGTGGCTCAAAGATTTTACTAGAGCATCAAGTAAACAAATGTTTATTTGGAGTTTATGGCAGAGAAAAAGTATTGGATCTCTAGTCTTATTGATTAATTTATTAGTTTAGAATTAGTTGACATAACCATCACGGGACTGTAGCTTCAGTTTAGATCATATTACAATGCAATCATTCCAGATAAGTACATTATTATACATACTTCCAATCTAATTCAGTACAATTAAACAGTGTTAAGCTTTTTGTTTGATCAAATTTCAATTCAATTACCCTGTCTAATGTGTAAGCAATGACATTCCTCTAATCAGCATCCAAGTGTTATCAATCCTGAATTTGTTTTCATTTTTTTTTTCACTTGGCACTTGATAATATTTCTGTAGTTAAATCCTTGATACTTTGAATGAGTTAAAATTTAAAAAAATAAATATTCATCAATCAAGAGTTGAAATTTGTCATTTATTCTCTACAAGCAGAAACTGAAAATTGCATTAATCTTATTTTTTTTAAAAAATCAATTCTGTTGATGCATTGTTACTGCAAGCACTATTCTGTTGTTCCATAATGAAATGATAACTCACAATTAGTACCAAAAAATATGTATTCAACGTTTTTATGATGTAATTATTTTTTATAAACGACATAGACTGAATTTCATTGTAAATGTAATCCTGTCTAAAGTTTCAGGATTAGTAGAAATTATAAAAAAAAATTTTGGTCTTGCTATCTCAAGATTTTTTTTAAAAAGGTGCTTTGATCATGTTACCGGTATTCCAAATAGCCTGAGTTCCTTCATGAATGTTGATACAAAAATATTACATATATAAAACTTTTGAACATTTGGGCTCACATTCAGTATTGATCCAATGTACACATTTTTTTAAAAAAGAAATCTGTTTATGGACATGTTATATTTTATTGCTCAGTAGGCTGTAGCTGGACCCTTGGACTGTTTGGTTGGCATGGCAACTCTTGCTTTTATCAATTTTTGTGTGTGTCAGATCTCCATGTAATCAAGTAAAAGCTTGAGGACATGAAGTCTTGGCTATATATATTATCATAATATTAATACTCATTGCTTCTATATGTTCCATAATGAGACATCAAATTTCTGTATTCATACAAAACATAACATTTTCAAATATTTACAAATAATTTGTCTTTCACTTTTAAAAGTAAGAATGTTTCAACTTGGCAACAGTTGTTTAGGCAACGGTTGTTTAGGCTTTTAGGCAACGGTTGTTTAGGCATCACCATTACAACTCTTCAGTTGAATTCAACTTTCCATAAACTTCCTTTCATGTCTAGTTTTAATCAGTCACATGTTCGAGGAAAATATTACACATATTTCATACGGTTGAGCTAATATTTCAATACCATGATTACTTAAAATTATTTTCTGATAATAAAAACAACACATAATCAAGATTGAAAAAATCAATGACAACTAGTAAATGAATAAGTTTAGTTTAAATGTGTTTCTTCTGTAGCAGCATTTAGAAAATACTTTCCGGTAAATGAATTATTTTAGTTGTGACTGTAATCAAATAAAATTGATGTACCGGTACATTAATTTAATGTTAATGATAAATCTGTAAGTGAATAGTTGTAATGGTAAAGAATTGAAATTTGTGTAACTATCCTCTTTTTTTAAAAAAAATACCTTTAATGATGGTTGACATCAAATTTGTTAACAAAAGAAATAATAATTATTAATTTTTGGATTCCTGATTCAAAGAAAAAAAACTAACAGCTAACTCTTAATCAATAAACAATGGAAAATACACATGATCAAAGGTAGAAATGTAACACCAGTTAATGTGAACACCGCTGGTTGATGTAATGTAACTTGCAGTAAAATCTAAGGGACTTGATCTAAGACATAGCAATAGCCTTTACAAATACGATGAGAGTTACTGGCCATGTTTTATGTGTGATTGTTGAACATGATTATTGTAATTTTTATATATGTTTTTAAAAGATTCATGATAAATTGTGCATGTAATTTGCCTATTTTTTTTGCTAATGAACTTATGATGATATGATACCGTATACAGTGTATATTGTTTGTCCAATCAATAAAATTATATGATGTGATTTGACTTTTCTCCTTGTTGTATGGTACTTGGCTGGAGTGCCAAAAGCTGGTTGGAGAAATAAAATTAGGGGTTTGTAGGCTTACCATAATTTTAAGTTTAAAATTGGATGACAGAGTCAATCCCAAGTTGGGGTTCAATCCCCACCAAAGACCAAGTCAAGCAAAACCAACACCAGCACCCTGGGTGGATGGGACCCATTACCTTGGGTGGCAACTCATCTAATTCAAGTCTAAGAGAATGCTCTGAATCAAAACCCGGAGAAGTAGTCCCGTAGATAGATACATTAATACAATGAAAAATTCCGACAACTCCTGCGACGCAAGTGGTGTCATGCTGTATCATCCATACATGGTATTCCCTTGTGCTATCCAGGTGCGTGGAGAGAGACGATTTGCTGTCTAGGGAACCAGTCTATAGTCCTAAAAAAACAGTATATAGTCCTAAAAATATCAATCCCAGGCCTTGTGATTTCGGCCTGCAAAGTCTAAATAATTTAAAATTGGGACCTTTGAAGGGAGTATGTATCACCTGTTGCGTATCATGAGAGACTGGCAACGTAATTTATTATTAGATGAGCGCAATTTATTGTGATGGCCCTGGGCGTCATCTGGTCAAGCTGGCTATCACGCAAGCTCTGGAAAGCCTAATCATTTGTATTATGGGTAAGGGAAGACTTCATAATTTCTTACTTGAATTCAGGCTACATTCTGATATTTTGATGGTTCGTCCTTCGCATGCGAAGTGAATCACGGCAATATTCGACTTGGTTAGTAACGATAGCCTTGAGTTGGGCTGTAGTTTGCTTAAAGTGAGGGTGAGTTTCTCAATTCGTCAGCCTCAATCTCTGATCCTTGTCTTTTTGATCAAACGGCAAGACGACGGGAAATAGATAAGGATGCAGGAGATGGCAAGCAGTTTTCCTTGTGTCTCACAGTGCTCTTTATGCGTTAAACGTCGCAGGGTTTATATGAATTTTCATTGTGTCATTGTCATACCGCCTACGGGACTCCATCTCCGTGGTTTGAGGTCAGAGTTTGCCTCCTCTTGGATGCGTTGCCATTCAAAGTTAACGATTCCCATCCACCCGGGTTGCTTGTGCTGTTGTTGCTGCTCGTCTATAGGCTTTTGCCGGTATTGTTTAGATTAGATTGGCCCAGTTTAGGCCGCTCAGCCATCCAGCAGTAAAAAAAAATAATTTGAAAAATGACTTGTCTGTAAAAACTTAGGGATATCAGTTTAAAAAGAAAAAAGCAATTGCTCAAAGGGTTTTGAAGGGGGAAATCTCGGCTGTGTTTGTTGATTTCTATTAAAATTTGTTTTATTCACAACACGGGCTCTTGACTTATGGTAGTTGACTTAGAGTAATAATAGATGGATTCATTTTTTAAAAAATATTTTAAAGACGCTAAATACTAAATAGTTTTAACAATTTTGTTAAATTAAAAAGTTACAGTGCAAAATAATGCATGTACTTTAAATTGTGAAGATATTGAACTTTTTTTTTCGGCAAAATTTATCTTATTGCGCTTGAAAAAAAAAAAAAAGGGAAATTTTTTTTTTAAGCATGGTAACTTCCATTGGTTGGGTTGGTAGCTAAGTTCGATTTATTTTTATGAGTGAGAATTCATTGAAATAATTGTTTATTTTAGTGTGAACACTTTAGTTTTTAATTTTAACTATATAGTTTCTATTTCTTGTCGTATTTTCATTTTTCCTGTCTGCTCAGGAAGGCTCTTAGCCGAAACGTTCTTCCCTTATTGTCATGTGTTTAGATTCAAGCTTCCACAGACCTTGTTCAACTATTTCCTTGAGTTTGTAAAGAATTAAATTATACATTTCAGTAGGAATAAGATTGTATCAAATTCGTTCATTGCTCTTATTTTGTTGAAATGTGTGTTGCATTGCATTGTACAAGTTCAGAATAGTAAAACCACGAGCATTTTCCATCCTTGAATACTAAAACACATTTTAACAAGGACAATTTGCAGCGCTACTAAAGGTGGTGTCACACCATCAGGAATTCCACAGGGTCTCCTCCAAATATGTCCGTAATAACCTGTTCTAGGGGCAGCCACGTCTGGCGGCATCCTGGTCTTGTGGTAACCTGCTCGGTGAGCAGAAAAAAAGTCACAGGAAATTAAGTCACGGAAAAAAGTCACAAATTTTGCTAGGAAAAAAAGTCACAGGAAAAAAATTCACAGGAAAAAAAGTCACAGAAGCATTCAGTCATCAGATATCGTAAATAAATTCTGAAAAGAGTTGTGGGATCCCGCTTCCTAATGGTATCCCATCGGGCTCCCCACCCCAAATGGTATCCCATATCCCATTGTAATCCCGACCCTAATCGGATCCCGACCCAATTGGGTTACAGATCCAGATTGACAACCCAATCGGGATCCCGTTTCCAAATCGGATCCCGACCCCATTGGAATTTGGGATCCCATTTGGAATCCCAACAACATTGGGATACCGATCCCGATTGGTATCCCATTGGGATCCTGATCCAGATTGGGATCCCGTTTCCAAATGGGATCCAAATGGGGATTCTGACTCCATTGGAATCCCGACCACATTGGGATACCGATCCTGATTGAGATTTTGACGCCATTGGGATCACAACCCCAATTGGGTCCCATTCCCGATTGGTATCCCTTTCCAGAAAAGGATCTCATTGGTATCACAACCCCATTGGGATCTCGACGCCATTGGGATCCCGACCCCATTGGGATCCCGACCCCATGTAAAAGCCTTGGTGGAACAGAGCCACCCACAAATACACAAACCCAAAAACATTCACTGTTATATATGATATGATATATGATAAACACTGAAAATTAGGAGTTTATATGATACATATTTTGTGACTTTTTTCTGTGACTTTTTTTCATGCGACTTTTTTTCCTGTGACTTTTTTTCCTGTGACTTTATTTCTGTGACTTTTTTCATGATGCCCCCCTTGCCCCCCCCTCACTACGCCACTACACTGCACTATTCCTCACTTTGTGGCGACCCCCAGCCACAAATTTATTTTTGTTTCTACTTCATAAATGTAGACCCACAGGCCCTAGAGCGAGGTCAACCCAATGGGCAATTACTGTTTTTTTGGTTTCCTTTTGATGTCATCCGGGGCAGTACACACTCCACACCCTCGCACCACATTAGCGATGCTGCTGTAATTCCTTCCCATAAACAATGTAAAGAAACACAACAATATCATCTAAGTGGGACTTCAATATCAACATCTATATCATTAATGTTATTTTTGAATATTTTTCACTGCATGCCTATCCCTGAATAGATCATAAATATGGTCAATTAGTCAACTCTAAATGTCCCCGCAAATTTACAATAATCTTCTATAATGTGATGTTCAATCCTTTGGTCATCAAAAAAAATTTTTTTAAAAGGGACTGGCCCTCAAAAGCCGCAATTTCATGATTACCGTCCGAGGAAAATTCAACGGCTTGCGTTGTTTCCCTTACTCTTTTCTCCCCTCTTTATTCTAACATATCTTGTATGCGTACCAAGCGGGACAATCTGAACAAAATGCGCTACCACACGGGCATTAATTATGTGTTGGTAAAAAAAATAAAGTGTCGTCCATAGTGGTCCCCTCTTAACGGCATAGTATAGCTTAGCAAAGGATGATGGACATTGATGGTTACCCACATTAGTTGCGGTTTCGACGGTTACCGGAAATTTGATCGAAAGAAATTTCGTCGACAGAAAATTGATCGACGGAAATTTGATCGAACGGAACTTTGGTCAAATCTTTTTTTCAGTTCACACGTTAAAATTTTCGTCAAATTTCTTTTTGAACGCACTATACTATACAGTAAAACAAAATAATGAGATGACGACATAGTTTCATTTGTCATTTGGTCTTATAGTAAGCCCGCTACTGTGATTATTACTTAGAACAGCGGTTCTCAGCCAGTGGGTCGCGACCCCTATGGGGGTCGAATAACCCTTTCACAGGGGTCGCCTAAGACAATCGTAAAACACATATACTCTACAGTTGTGAAGTAGAAACGAAAATAATTTTGTGGTTTTGGGGGCGCCACAACAAGAGGAACTGTGTTAAAGGGTCGCGGCATTAGGAACGTTGAGAAACACTGACTTAGAACATTATCATGTGTTTGCACTCTAATCTTTCCTTGGAATGAAACTTAGTCGCATTAAGGTATTTGAGGTACTTAGCGGTACTGGGTACAGTCAACATGCTATCTATTCATCGTCCATAGAGAGTGAGTGTAGTACTCCCTGGCTTGCGCCCGGCAAGCCCTACGACTGCAGGGGTGCCTCGGATATTTTAGGGGTTTAAAGAGGTGATGAGGTTATTTTCTTAATTATCATCTTTCAATGAAGGTTGGAAAAAAAAAAGGGGGGGGGGGGCAAAACAGAAGAGTGCTTGACCTGTTTTGTGTTATGCAAAAACATTTTTTTATTTATTAATAAAAATAGTATTATGTCTTTTATTTTTATTTACATCATTTAGGGGATAGCTACTTAATTAATAAATGAATTTTCAAGAAAACAGAAAATAATTTAAAAGGGTTTCATCTCTACAAAGCTCTGAAAACATTAGTTTTTATGCTGAACGTAAATAGAAGAAAATAAAACAACTTACTTATAATAATTAGCCTACCTTAGTAAAATATTTCCGAATTTTTACATGAGTAAAAAAATGAAATAATAATCTATTAAAATGAGAGAGGTCTATACATTAAATGGGTTTTGAAAACTGGTCATTTTTATAAATCGTACATGAACGGCATAACTATGTTAAGAAGACATGAGTTGTTTACAAAAGACATTATATTTTTATTAATGTGTGATTTTATCTAATGGATATGGTATGCAATTAAAGTGCATATATTTTTTAAAATCTGTGACAATAGGTAGGGCATAATAAATATAAATATAGGCTACGTATTTTTTAACTTAATTCTTCATTTTAACTAAAATAAACTACCACAAATGACATCCGAATAGCATTAGTCAAAATGGACCCGGACACGCAGCGCCGCCATTAGCACCCGGGTACCATTAAGCTCAATGCTATTCGGATGTCATTTGTGGTAGTTTATTTTAGTTAAAATGAAGAATTAAGATTTCAAACGTATAGTATATTCAATTATCTTTCATTTGATACCTCATCTGGTCTTACAAACCCAACAATAATAATTTAAATCGTTTTTTAATCCCAACCTCTCAATTCTGGTACCCGCGTACCTATAGCCACTTTATTAACTTATTCAAAAATATGAGTAATTTATTTTAAAAACCTGTTGTAAAATAATTTATTGTTTCACGCCCCCCTCCCCCACTTTTTTTTTAAACCCCCTTTTCATCTCATGAGATTTAAGACCCAGATTGCCAATGGAACCACCCCCCCCCCCCCCCCCCAAAAAAAAAAAAACATGCAATGATTTGGCGCGCTGAACAGCGTTCCATGGCACAATTGCCACGGACTTCTCATCAAACATGATGACACGTCCACGTGAACCCGTAGCGGCGAAGATCAGTGCAGGAATACGACAAAGGCCCCGCGCCATCCACCTGAACAACCCACCACACACTGAGGAAATCAGACGCCCATCGTCGTAACGACACCGCCCGCAGCAGACCTCACCGCAAATGTCCGTCCCACTGGCTCTGGATGTCGTAACATTATTTGCACAAGACGGCACAACCAACCGACCGTCGGGGTCATGGTCTGAGTGGGGATGAAGGTGGGTGCAGTTTAATTTAGCACAGTTTCCAGATTGTATTTTTCTAAATCTTTGATAAACAACGAAGAAAGATCTACAGGATCATCATGCAGTCTGATGCGCCCTTAATTACTTTGATACTCCGTTAGTTGAGTGTGTCGGCTTTTAACGCTATTCCCTAACGTCAAATTTGTGAAGAAAAAATAAAAATCCATTATACACAATACATGTACAGTGGAACCTCTCATAGCGAACATAATTCGTTCCAGAGTCTTACTCGTTAAGCGAAACACTCGTTAAACGAAACAATTTTTCCCATACGAATCAATGTAAAATACGATAATGCGTTCCATGCTGAAAAAATACTAATTTTCAAAACTTTTTATTAACAGTTATTAAAATAAAATTACTTATGAATTGTTAAGTAGTGTAACAACTTGGAATACAATTTAGATTTGAAACAAAAAACGTAAAAAAAGTATGAATTTATGACAAATAATTAATCTTTTTTAACTAGAAAACTGTCTAAAGACATTTGTTTTTGCCGACGCTTCAAAATTTGACGAAAATGTGTCACAGCATTATCATTGAATAAATTTGTAGCACGAATAGCCACATCCTTATTAGGGTGATGCTTCTCAATGTACGATGCAACAGTTTCTCATGCTTTCAGCATTTCTCTTATTGCGCTAGAACAGTTGTTCTCAACCTTCCTAATGCCGCGACCCATTAATAGAGTCGCTCATGCTGCGGCGACCCCCAAACACAAAATTGTTTTCGTTTGCTACTTCATAACTGTACAGTATATGTGTTTTCCGATGGTCTTAGGCGACCCCTGGGAAAGGGTCATTCGACCCCCAAAGGGGTCGTGACCCACTGATTGAGAACCGCTGCGCTAGAAGATTGTTGCTCTGCTACTTTCTCCTCCATTAATGAGCTCTCCTCCATAATTTTTTGCTGTGAAACACGATGCAACTCCATAAGCTCTTCGGTGGTCAACTATTGACTGTGCTCTTTCACAAGCTCTTCAATATCGTTGTTGTCCACCTCGAGTCCCATGATATTGGCCAATGACACAACCTCGTTAACTGTAGACACCACGGGTACTGTTTCAAAATCACACTCAACAACACTCTGTGGCCAAAGTTTTTTCCAAGCAGAAGTGAGGGTCCTCTTGGTACCTCCTTCCCAAGCCTTGTCACTCATCTTGAGGCAAGCAACGATGTGAAAATGATCTTTCCAAAACTCTCTAAGAGTGGGATGTGTCTCTTCAGTAACTTCAAAACAACGCTTAAAGAGTGTTTTTAGTGTAGAGTTTTTTTAAAGTTAGATATAACCTGCTGGTCCTCTCAACGTCATCAAGAATACTTAGCCGTTTCGTAGAATAAGGGACTTCCCCTATCTGCGTCACTCGTTATGCGGAATGTCGCTCGTTAAGGGAGCAACTTCTTCAAAAAATTTTTTTGCTATTTATGCGAATTACTCGTTATGAGAGGTACTCGTTATGAGAGGTTCCACTGTATTTGATTGCTCCCGCGTGGACACTTCCAAGAACGACACAACATAGCGTTCATTGGTTAACGTAGCCGACTTTGGTTAATTTAGTCATCCCTGGTTAACTTAGCCGACTTTGGTTAATTTAGTCATCCCTGGTTAACTTAGTCGACGCTGATTAAATTGGCCAACCCTGGTTAACTTGGCCAGCCCTGGTTTACTTGGCCAACCCTGGCTTACTTGGCAGTCTCAGGTCACAGTGGCGAAGGGAAGGGGGGTCGCGTTTTGTCACTTGTCGTTTTGTCACGGAACCGAATGACCAAGCTCAAGGCAGACCTATCTGACAGCTCTTAACAATAGTCCTGTAAACTAAACTAAAACATATAAAACTGAAGTATGTTTGGCACTCTTTGGTGCACGAAAATTTTGTTAAAGATGTAATAAGAGTTAAAAAAAACAAAACAAGAAATAAAACAGTGAAGTCATTTGGGGGGGGGGGCGTTTTCCACCACACCCCCCCACCCCTGAATTTGCAGGTTTTATTCAAATTGATATGCAATGTGGCGCCTCCGGTAATAACTTAGCAAACCGACCAAGTTTGCCCCCCCCCCCCCGGCCACCCTTGAAAAGACGCCCATGAAATAAAACTTCCAGAATTAACGACCAACGAAAAGGTAGCCTTATTAATAAAGATTAATTTTAAAAGGAGATATTTTGAAAGCACGATAATGATGATGATGATTGATTACTTATATAGCACTTGTGCCCGTGCTATTTTTGCATGCTCACATCGCTCTGATGTCCTAACATCATTTTAATGAAAAAAGTCTTTAAATATTTATTTTCTTAAATGATTTTTTAAATAATGTTCTTTTTCCCCTCAAAGATTGAGGCAAACTGTATATTGAGGAAAACTGTAGATTGAGGCAAACTATAGAGATTGAGGCAAACTGTAGATTGAGGCAAACTGTAGATTGAGGCAAACTGTAGATTGAGGCAAACTGTAGATTGAGGCAAACTGTAGATTGAGGCAAACTGTAGATTAATGCAAACTGTAGATTGAGGCAAACTGTAGATTGAGGCAAACTGTAGATTGTGGCAAACTGTAGATTGAGGCAAACTGTAGATTGGGTCAAACTGTAGATTGAGGCAAACTGTAGATTGAGGCAAACTGTAGATTGAGGCAAACTGTAGATTGAGGCAAACTGTAGATTGGGGCAAACTGTAGATTGGGGCAAACTGTAGATTGGGGCAAACTGTAGATTGAGGCAAACTGTAGATTGAGGCAAACTGTAGATTGAGGCAAACTGTAGATTGAGGCAAACTGTAGATTGAGGCAAACTGTAGATTGGGGCAAACTGTAGATTGGGGCAAACTGTAGATTAGGGCAAACTGTAGATTGGGGCAAACTGTAGATTGAGGCAAACTGTAGATTGAGGCAAACTGTAGATTGAGGCAAACTGTAGATTGAGGCAAACTGTAGATTGAGGCAAACTGTAGATTGAGGCAAACTGTAGATTGAGGCAAACGGTAGATTGGGGCAAACTGTAGATTGAGGCAAACTGTAGATTGAGGCAAACTGTAGATTGAGGCAAACTGTAGATTGGGGCAAACTGTAGATTGGGTCAAACTGTAGATTGAGGCAAACTGTAGATTGAGGCAAACTGTAGATTGAGGCAAACTGTAGATTGAGGCAAACTGTAGATTGGGGCAAACTGTAGATTGGGGCAAACTGTAGATTGGGGCAAACTGTAGATTGAGGCAAACTGTAGATTGAGGCAAACTGTAGATTGAGGCAAACTGTAGATTGAGGCAAACTGTAGATTGGGGCAAACTGTAGATTGGGGCAAACTGTAGATTGGGGCAAACTGTAGATTAGGGCAAACTGTAGATTGGGGCAAACTGTAGATTGAGGCAAACTGTAGATTGAGGCAAACTGTAGATTGAGGCAAACTGTAGATTGAGGCAAACTGTAGATTGAGGCAAACTGTAGATTGAGGCAAACTGTAGATTGAGGCAAACTGTAGATTGAGGCAAACTGTAGATTGAGGCAAACTGTAGATTGGGGCAAACTGTAGATTGAGGCAAACTGTAGATTGAGGCAAACTGTAGATTGAGGCAAACTGTAGATTGGGGCAAACTGTAGATTGGGGCAAACTGTAGATTGGGGCAAACTGTAGATTGGGGCAAACTGTAGATTGAGGCAAACTGTAGATCGAGGCAAACTGTTGTACGATGACAATAATAAAGAAGATGAAATCAAACGTAAAATCGAATGCTCCTTCAAATTCAATGTTTACATTACATGATTTCTTTCATCAATTTCTCAAATTGAAATGTGAAAATAAATGAAGCCAGAATTGACAAACCTCTTATTTAGCCACTCGACCCTGATCCTAATTAGCCTAATACTTATTTAATTCTTTAATAACAGCGCCACTACTCACTCGAAGCACTCTGACAGCAGTATAAATATGTTTTTTTTATGACGTAAAATAATTTTTAAAAAAAACTGTAGCCTACACACCCATATCAAGGGACACTTAAACTTCAAAGTTAAGCGTAGGTATAGGGTAAAACTAAATTTAGGTATAAGTATAAGCCAAAATGAATCCTTTTATTTTGAATTTATCAAGTCAAAAAAATGTCGAGGAAATGAGCCTTAGTAGTCGCCTTAGATTTCTTTCTCTCTCTTCCCCCTCCCCCCGCCCCCCAACAGCGGATCAAATGATTTCGGCACTTTTCCATAACTATAAGTATAGTAAGTATAAGACAGTGTGTATCTAACTCAAACCCTTGGGGCCGAAGAGAAGGTGGTGCCATTTGCAGATTCAGCTAGTAGTATTAACGAGTGGAGAATACAGAAAAATTGACGCGCGGCCTGACAATCAATCAATGTTTTTGTTTGTGGTCAGTGAGGAGGGACCTCCTTTCAAATTTTAAGACGACCGGTTTCACATTTATTATGCTCTCATTGGAGAGCGCGGACCAATGAAGGCGGGGCGCTTGACACGTAAACACGCCCACTTGTGTTCTATTAGCTAGAGTTGTACTAATCCTTTTACAAATTTGAACAGCGGAAGTCAATGGTACTTGATATATCTATTTCAATGAGTACCTGGTTAAATAATACGAGCTTCTCGTTGCACGCGTTTAAAAAATTTGAATGAAGCATTGAAACTTTCCTTATTAATGTGATAAGAGCCACGACTATTCTTCAGATTCAGTTGCGTTTCCAAGGTTTATGGATACTCTCTGCTCTGCCATCTAGGAGTTTCAATTGGATATTAGTCTTCAAAAAGTAAGTTATAAATTATAAAATGACAATAAATGGTATAAAATTGATAAAATAATATGAAATTTGATTAATATCTTCAAAATATTGAACAATAAAAAAGTTCTTATGATTTAATGATACATGGAATAAAGAATACTTGTCGGTTAATTCACCCAAATAAAATTTTCCATTGAACCATGCCGGTTAATTCACCACCCCAATAATTTTTTAATTCTTTTCTATCCCTTTTTAAGCTCCGTACTACATCGTCAAACCGCTTTTGTCATACCCAATTTAGTTCCCGACCCCGTTGGGGGTAAATTTGGAGAGGTAGTACCGTGGCCGCCATCTTTTTTGCCGCGAACTTATGTCCTAAATGTATCCCTAAACTGACCTGAACCCTAATTCTAAACCTAAACCTAACATGAACCCTAAACTATCCCTAACCTGGGTTTTGACCCTATCGGAACCAGGGTTTTGACCCTATCAGAACCAGGGTTTTGACCCTATCGGAACCAGGGTTTTGACCCTATCGCCATCGGCTATCGGAACCAGGGTTTTGACCCTATCGGAACCAGGGACGAAGCGCACAAATGACGTGAGGGCATATCTCTCCCAATTAGCCCCACATCCCATTTGTGATCTCGACCCCCACTGTGATCCAGATTGCGATCCTATTGGGATCTAGGCAATCCTCCAAAGTCCGGTCCCAAATTATTTTGTATGAAAAAAATTGCTGTGCACAGTGTATATTGTTAGAAAACAGCAGAAATTTCAGTCATATCTTTTGCAGATAACTGTCACTAGACAAACCAGTCATTAAATACTAGATGTTGTAATTGGTGCATAACATGGCAAATAGCAGCCGAAAACGTTCTGCTTTTGACTGTTGCGCCACTGAAAGGCCCCCCAAGTAGCTGGCAAACAGACCGTGACTAGTACCACGCTAATAGCGGAGTTTACGTGTCGCTTGCATATAAAGTCCTTCAATAGTTTCTGTGTGAATGTCCTGGTCTGCAGAATCAACAAATTAACGCGAGTGCACAATGACAGCGTGAGCACAGACCCCGTTGTTTAGCTGAGCGACATTTTGATATCCTTGCCAAGCGTCTGTGATGATAGTTTTCCCTGGTAACATATGATTTGTGATAATGCGCTGTGCATCTCGACGGCCAACAACTCCATCCAACATCGTCCACTACCACGCTTAACCAAACCGACAACCCACTTACCAACGCGTTGCTGTCCATTGTGATATTTTCTATGTAATAATGACATAATCCTTGATGCCAAAGACTTTTAAGTAAGGAGCATCATTGGAAATAATTTGGGACCGGACTTCGGAGGATTGCCGGGATCTACACCCATTGGGCTATCTTTTCCAAATGGGATCCCATATCATAACACTAACGGGATCCCGACCCCTGTGGGAAACGCGACCTAATGGGATCCCACAACCCGCTTGCATCCCATTCTCATTGGAATCCCGACCCCATTGAGATCCCCAATCTCGTTCGGATCCCGTTTTCAAATGGGATCCCATGCAATTTTTTTAATCGTTACCTTTTAATTAATTCCTCAATCTGAACGTTTGGAATAAAATTTTATGTTTAAAAAGTCACGCCACGCTTTCTCGTAAAATTTTATTTTAACCGAATAGTACCGAATTTAGTACCGGGTATTTAAAGTTTTAAAAAAAGTACAAATATTAATGTATAGTTTAGTCCAGTGATTCCCAAAGTGACAACTTGCAAAGGGTCCATGTCAGCGAAAAATAAAATTGGGGGTCCATGAAATGAATATGGGAGTCAACGATAGTGGGTCTCTTGTAAGCAAGTCGTGACTTCTATTTTGGCATTCCATGAATGGAATAATTCGCATACACAGATAGGTACCTATTTACTTGCATAATATTATCTTATAATATAAGGACATATGACATATATCTTCCTACAAAAATAATAAAAGTACATATGAAGTAAAAAAAAATAAAAACATAAAACCGTTTAAGAATTATTATAACCTAGCAGGTACTAACTAAACTCTAAACATGACCTTCAAATACCAAATCTCAATTATCATTGTTACTTAAGAAGTTAATGGACACTTTGTCTTACAAACAATAATATTTTAAATCGTTTTTTTAATCCCAACCTCTCAATTCTGGTACCCGGGTACCGATAGGTGCAGCCTTAAAAATTAGTGTAGAAGTATTAATCAAATTTCTTCTGGAGCAATGTTTTAAGATGTCGAGCTAAATCCAAGATAAGATAAGGCCAGGCATAAGATAAGATACTAATAAATACTATTCTGTTATTGATCCACATGAACGGAAACGTTTTTTTTTTTTTTTATTACCGTACATTTTTTTTGTGTACATATTCATTTTCAGCACATAAATGCATACTTTTACCAAGACAACATTTTACAATTATAATACCAATTTAAGCACAAGACATCTTAAAGTATATCTCTAGCGTAGAAATTAGCCATCAATGCATTCCTTTAGTAAAGTATTTTAATTTAGACACTTTAGTGACAATTTTGACTGAATTAGTGATCATTTAGATTTAGTAAACGCTGGGGGGAGAGCACACTGGTAGACTGGGGAGTTTTCCCCCCCCCTAACTTGAAGAAAAAGAATGGGTCCAGATCTTGGGTATCTGTACTATGATGAAGCGCATGTCCAGATCTTGGGTATCTGTACTATGATGAAGCGCATGTCCAGATCTTGGGTATCTGTACTATGATGAAGCGCATGTCCAGATCTTGGGTATCTGTACTATGATGAAGCGCATGTCCAGATCTTGGGTATCTGTACTATGATGAAGCGCATGTCCAGATCTTGGGTATCTGTACTATGATGAAGCGCATGTCCAGATCTTGGGTATCTGTACTATGATGAAGCGCATGTCCAGATCTTGGGTATCTGTACTATGATGAAGTGCGTGGGATGTATCCAAAATTGTTTTAGTTTTACAACAGCATATTTCTTCAATAGTTCTCCTTTGATACAATTCTGGCGTAACTTTGTTTGTAGTAAGTTTGAGTTTCAGTTAGGGTCTATTATCATTTTGATTTTCAGAATAGGATATGGCGTTCTCATTCGGGCCTTGGTTTTTTTAAACTAAATTTTTAATGAGTTTATTCAGATTTTTCAAAGATGAAAGCCAATGCAAGGGCAAGTTTGGCCGAAAAGTGATTGTCAGATTGAGTTGATGTGATTTGATTAAAAGTGAAATTGAAAGACATCAAATAATCTGACATCAAACAATCAATCTTGTGAGAGGCAATCTTCCGAACGCCGGTCCCAAATTCAAAACATTATATTATTTGTGTTTTATTTTTATTTGACCCTAAATATTTATGTTTTGTGGACCTCCAACCGTAAGGCCCGCGAACGCGGTGCCGGTCAGCGGACCACTAGTTGGGGAGCGCTGGTCTAGATTCTAGATCAGCGGTTCTCTTTGGGGGTCGCACGACCCTTTCACTTTCGCAGGGGTCGCCTAAAACCATCGGTCGGAAAAAAACATACTCTACAGTTATGAAGTAGCAACGAAAATGATTTTGCGGGTTGGGGGTCGCCGCAACATGAGGAACTGTATTAAAGGGTCGCGGCATTAGGAAGGTTGAGAACCACTGTCCTAGACGAACGTTGCCCAGAGGTCGGTCGCCGATTTCGAGGTCACATGCATCATAAATATTTATGTTTGACCCGCGTGGCAAGACAATTTTTTGATTAGAATATTGGAGGGCGCTCTTTCTATTTCTATTAGTAACTTTAACTATAATTTATAATAAATCTGTTCCGCTAATATCTCTTGATTTTATAAAGTACCGTAATAAAGTTCATGTATTTGCTCTAATCATTACGAGGGTAACAGTTCCGCAGAACTAAATATAACTATTTTCTTATCCGTTTTAGTACGGTAGGCCTATTTTAAAATTAAGTTGGTTATATTAAAGATTAAAAAAAAAAATTCTTAAAAAAAAAAAGCTTATTAAAACTTCTGACAATATTTTTAGATTTGAATGTTTCAACATCATAAATATATGATTGTAATGATCAATGATAGTAATAAAATAAAGCTATAGGCAGGTAAAAAAAACAACAAAAAAAACAACTCCACTTAGATGAATACATGTATTTTGTTTGAAAAATTAAAAATGTAGATAAATAATAGAAGTGCCGCTTGAGGCGCACCGCCCCATCTTAAGCCACTGGCAGGAGATTCCTAATTATTGAAATAAGAAAGTAATAGTGAAAAAAAAAAAAGAAAACGTATGGCATACTATTATTTTTTTAAGTAGTACAACACTATTTTGTTGGTTTTAAAAGATAGGCTTCTACTAGAGTTAGTAGTCCTACTAATTTTTAAAGAAATTTTGCGAGAGGGTCCCTCTATAAAATCTAAACCATACCAATAATATAGACATAGACCCCATAGCGGGTGTGCCAATTTTGCATCTTCTCCCCCCCCCCCCCAACCACTTTTCACCTTTGTGTCGCCTGGATTAAAAAAATTTTGTTTAATTTTACTGCACACCATGTTTGACACAACTTTGGATCTATTAAATAACTGAAGCGCCCTCCCCCCCACCCCCCCAAACCCTCTGCAGTCGGAGAGGTTGCTCTGATAGGCACTATATACCAGTCGGGCATACATTTTTAAAATTTCCCCCCCACTTTACCATTTCTAAATACCCTATAGTTTTAAATATTGCTCAGCTGAACGCGTTCTTATCCAAAAATTTCAATCTTGAAATTTAGACGCTTTTAATTATGAACACAGGGATGTCTCCCGCATGTGACGTCATTTGTTAACATTTCTTCCAACTCATCATTGGCTGTGTTCTCAATCATTTAATTTATGTCACTTTTGGAGTCACCCTAATTTGCCTTAAACCGCAGTTCCTTCGTGGAGCCCAATCATCACAACTGCATCCAGGTGGCGTACCGAAGGTGTCGTACCGAAGGTGTCGTACGACACGACGCGTGCCGTGGTCGCAACTTGAAAGAAAAGGACGGGGACACACAAAAAAGGTGTGTGGGGGGGGGTGGTGCGAAATCGGCCAGGCAGTCAATACATTTTGAGACTAACGCGAAGAGATATCACCGTGACTTCGTTTGCATACATTTAGGGTTCCGGTTACGTTTAGGGATACATTTAGGACATTTTTTTTCATTATTTTATTCTTAATTTTACGGGTCACGGCAATCAAGTGGGCGGCCATGGTAAAAAAAAAACCGCGGTGCTATCTCTTCGCATTAACCAATTTTGATATTTAACACAAATATTTCCTATTTCTATTGTTACAGCTACCGGCACCAAGAAATAATACTGTAATTATTATTATTATAACCTTTTAACAACACAAACTAAGATTCAAGAGATAATAAACATTATGCTACTTAAGTTTTCACTTGATACCTATTAACAATTTTGTTGTACAAAAAAAAAGGGGGGGACAAACAAAATTCACCTCTAAGATTAACTGATTATATCATATAGATCTGGCACTGGGTAATATCACACATGGATCATGCACTCAGAGGCGTAGCTAGACTGTTTGGTGCCCGGGGACAAGATTCGCGCCCGGGGACAAGATTCATTTTAAAGCGCCCCCTTTTCCTTTTTTCAACTCTCAAACCCATTATTTTCACCAATAAAATAATACCAAAGCACATTTTGGCGCCCCTAACTAGCTGGCGCCCGGGTACATCTGTACCCCCCCTGCCCCCCACACTACGCCTCTGCATGCACTTAAACATTTACAACAGGTAGTTGAAAGTCATTGAAGATAATACTAAATTAGACGACATTCTTTAACTGTTGAGTCTATAGTTCTCATAATATTAACACACTATCCAAATGGTTGAGTCTATAGTTCTCATAATATTAGCACACTATCCAACTGGTTGAGTCTATAGTTCTCATAATATTAGCACACTATCCAATTGGTTGAGTCTATAGTTCTCATAATATTAGCACACTATCCAAACGGTTTAGTCTATATAGCTCTCATAATTTTAGCATACTTTCCAAACGGTTGAGTTTATAGTTCTCATAATATTAGCACACCATCCAACATTTTGAATTATGGGCATAATTTTCATCCTATTCAGCTAGAAATAATTTGTCTATAAATTGCTTTATTTTCTTTTTTTTTTAGAATATATGTTTTCAATGGAGCACAAGACTGGCATCATGGGCAGTAACCCAGGATTTGCAGCAGCATTTCATGACAATCCCGTCAGCGGTTCTCGAACATCAAGTTATGGGATGAACGATTATCGATCATTTTTGGGCTATGGGCATGCAGCAAGGCCAACTTCTCAACTGCAGGGATACCATTATGCTCCCAATATCAGCAGGATACCAGGGCATTTCAGTCAGGGATACAAAATGATCACTTCACCGAGTAACAGTATGGATGTGGATTACTCAAGGACTCTGCCAGCACGACCTTTCCTGCCACCATCCTACACTGTTCACCATCACCCTCACATGCAGTGGCCAAGATCAGAATGTATACCTCAGGGGCGAAGGTCAGAATGTATGCCTCAGTGGCCAATGTCAGAATGTATGCCTCGGGGGCCAAGGTCACAATTTATACCTCAGTGGCCAAGATCACAAACCAGTGCTCAAGTACCCACTTTTGACAAGTGTTCTCTTCAAGAGGCGTCAGCCTATCCTGTGACATTCTCAGCTCCCGGGCCATCCTTTTTACCTAACACTCACAGTGTAGCTACCCCACACCCAGCTACTCCAAGCCCTGCTCAGCTGATTAATAACCGTGTTAACCCCTACCCTGCAATATCTAATTACTCTCCCCCTAACAGACTCTGTCAGCTTCTCCCCAACTTCATTCAACCACAGCCTGTGCCTGTCTCCCACGGTAGCCCACAAGGCAACAGTTGGGGCACTGATATGCAGCCCCTTGATCTCAGTACCAAACACCTGAAGCACTGGAACAACATGTATTGTGACAAACATGTCATGGAGCGCAACAGTCGTGTCAGTGATCAGAAAAGTTCTGTCATGGATCCTGTCATAAATCAGAACATTCCCCACATCAATCACAACATTCCTGTCAAGGATCACAACAGTCCTGTCATGGATCTGAACAGTCTTATCATGGATCCGAACAGTCCTGTCATGGATCAGAACATTCCTGTAAAAAATCAGAACATTCCCCACATTAATCACAACATTCCTGTCAAGGATCACAACAGTCCTGTCAAGGATCACAACAGTCCTGTCATGGATCAGAACAGTCTTGTCATGGATCCGAACAGTCCTGTCATGGATCAGAACATTCCTGTCAAAAACCGGAACATTCCCCACATTAATCACAACGTTCCTGTCAAGGATCACAACAGTCCTGTCATGGATCAGAACAGTCTTGTCATGGATCCGAACAGTCCTGTCATGGATCCGAACAGTCTTGTCATGGATCAGAACAGTCCAGACAAGGATCATGACAGTTCAGACCTAGGGCGTATTAACCGAGAACCAGTACAACAGACTTCCCATGTAACAGATGGCTCAAGTCACGACATTCCCGGCTCACCCATCTCAACATCTGACTGCAGCTATTCGGATCAGTCCACAGAATATAGGCTAATGAGGTTCTGTGACTGTTTTAATGACAAGCAAGAGGACTGTCAAGGATGTCTCTCCCCCAATTCAGATAATGAGATAAATAACACCTGTTTGGATTTTGAGGACATCGGAGTTGAAACCACGCTAGAAAACGGTGGCAAAGCAGATGACACTTCCCACACAGGCACTTCCTTGCCGATGGTAGGAAGATCCTCTGCCCACACAGGCACTGCCTTGCCGATAGTAGAAAGATCCTCTGCCCACACAGGCACTATCTTGCAGATAGTAGAAAGATCCTCTGCCCACACAGGCACTGCCTTGCCGATAGCAGAAAGATCCTCTGCCCACACAAGCACTGCCTTGCCGATAGTAGAAAGATCCTCTGCCCACACAGACACTGCCTTGCCGATAGTAGAAAGATCCTCTTCCCACACAGGCACTGCCTTGCCGATAGTAGAAAGATCTTCTTCCCACACAAGCACTGCCATTCCCACTTTAGGGGGTTCTGACCACTCCATTTGGTCAGCTCAAACCAAACCATCACAACCCATGCGGTTAACACTGTATAAGACACTGGATGAGAAGTCCAGCAAACTTGGATTAGTTTCAGCACCAGTGGCTCCACCCACATGTGCTACATCTTCTGCAGCCTCTCATTGTAGAATCGTAGAAGGGAAGAGCTACTGTCAAGAACCTCCAATGGCTTGCATAATTCCATTACAGTCTACACAGTGGGGAAAACCCGCTGAATCATGTGACAGTTCGGCTGGTTTAGCTCGGCATGTTCATAAATTGCCGCCGGTTATTAAGAGAAGGCAGTCCTCTAGCAAAGCTATCAGCAAGCCATTACCAACAGCTCATCATCCAGCCCATGAAAGCTCAAGGGTCAGAGAAGCTAAAACTATTACATCTCGGACGAGTGACGAAGAGTCGGTTTTAAATCTGGGCTTCACTCAGTTTAAATCGGTCAAAAGATTGAAATCAGATGTGTTTGAGAGTGAGAGCACAACGATGCAGGCTAAACTACAGCCTCGTTCGGATATCAACACAATATCTTTCCCTCACGCAGGGGAGCCCACCAAAAAAAAAAGGTCTGTTCTGCAAAACTTGAAGAGAAAATTACTCTGCGGCCAACAAGATAGGTCCTCTTCTTTTACAGATAGGGTCCTATTGTCAGACTCTGAGAAGACTGGCACAGGGGTCGCAGTGTGCAAGCCTGCACCTAGTAAGGTTAAGATTAAGAAGACAAGATCTTCGAAAGGGAGCCTTTCATCCATTATGTTCTCAGGCACTAAAATCATGACCAGCACCGTGATGCCCACAATATACAGTAACGCACATTCGAGCACCGTGATGCCAAAAATGAATAGCACTGCTGGTACAGCAACAATCCTGCCAAAAATGAATAATACTACCCATACAAATATACCTTTGTCTACAGTATATGATGCACCCATACTAACATTAGCCATGCTCAACACATACAGTTATGCTCATACCAACGCAGCCATGCCCACCACAAATTCCTACACTCAACCCATACAACAACAAACTATGCCAGACGCATACCAGTATACTGTGCCCCTACAAACACTAGCCATGCTCAACACATGCAGTACTGCACATACTAACACGGCCATGCCCACCACATATTCATGTAGAGCGCCCATACAAACACTAGTCATGCCCAACACACATGGTGCACCCATACAAACACTAGCCATGCCCAACACACATAGGGCAACCATACAAACACTAGCCATGCCAAACACACATAGTGCACCCATACAAACACAAGCCACGCCGAACACACATAGCGCACCCATACAAACACAGCCAATCCCACAATAACTTATTAATAGTTACAACCCAGCACTGTACCCATACAACATACACCTATATATTACATACGAACACAGCCATCCTTTAACATTATATTTCTAATCCACCATACGGGCAGTTATGACCACAATATACATTCATATCATACTACACATACTCTTCTTTTTTTATACACAGCTTCCCATACAACCTCACCTTACTCTTTGCCTACTGCCTGTATGTTAGAAGTATTCTTATTCTGTCATGGAATCATCAACAAATATATGTCAGACTCCCATGTACAACTCAAACAAGTCATGAGAAATTGTGTCAGTTAACTGAAGCCTTATGAACCCTTCACAGCCCATCTCATCTGCAACAAATCTTGATTGTGTACCCAGGATTGTTGTTGCTTTCTTGCACAAGTATTTCATTCCTATGTACCATGGATATGTTTTTGATTTACATTACCGGTATTTATCTTAGGGGTCGTTCGCAAATTACATGACGATAGGGGGGGGGGCGAGAATTTGTGGCAGGGGGAGGTGTCAAACAATTGTGACGTCACGTTTTAAACATTTTTATTTTATTTTTAAAATGGAACATTTTTTAATTTTGAAAAATCTCTATTTAATTAATTTAAAAAAAAATCATTAATTATAGGTCGAAACTGCCTCAGGTCTTATAGATACTATGAACTCAGTCGCTCACACCTTATGCGAATACCGGTATCCAAAAAATGATGTAAAAAAAAAAAAACTGTTGTGGCCATTTTACATTCGGCTTGTGGATGACTTCGTTGTTTCGCGTCACAGTTTTCTCATGATGTTACATCTTATTAATCCATTATGGGAAAATGTAAAAAAAAAATATAATAAAATCTTAGTTTATTTATGAAAATGTTATGTGTGTTTTGATTTTATTAGGGGGGATAAAAAAAATTGTGACAGGGGGAGGGTCTAAACAGGTCATTTTTGCGCGACGTAATTTACGAACGACCCCTAGAGGTAAATGACTAGATGTGCCTATTCTTTTAAAAGTACTGAGCTCTGTGATAGACATAGACTTAGACTCGGTTGTTGTGTTCTAGAGTAAAGCAAACTGGTATGAAAGCAAACAAGCTTAAGTAGTTACCGATAATTTATTCTAGAGGTTCAGAAATGAAAGTTCTTATTCTGGGAGCACCTGTGTGTACACTGTTGTGCACCGTGGGAGCACCTGTATGTAGGCTACACTGTACAGAGGTTGGCAAGTAAAAGCTGCGCCCAGGATAGTGTCTGAGTTTAGACTCTCTCTCTCTCTCTCTCTCTCTCTTTCTTTCTCTTTTTCTCTCTCTCTCCCCCATCCCTCCCTCTCTCCCCCCAAAGTGTATATTTTACATGATAACGTACTATTTTGGCTTCATCTGGGGCTGGTATCCCCTTCAACTCCTACTCCGACCCCCCCCCCCCACCTTGCCCATGTAACAGGGTTCATATGAACATTTTGTTGTTATTAATAATTATTAATAAATACATACTTTTGGTATGATCTGAAATGTTAAATAAAGCATTGTGTGACGTCATGACTATTACTATCAGAAAGTTACTGGCTTAGTGTTTCATTCTTTTTAAGACTTCAATGTTTTATGATTATTGTTTTAATGAATAAAGTGATTGATACTCAAATCATGTGATGTTTTGCTGTGAACTGTCTCTGAATTTGTTGTTTACAGTGATACATTTGAATATGATTTAAATCACGTTAACACAGTGATACATATGAATATGATTTAAATAATGTTAACACAGTGATACATATGAATATGATTTAAATCACGTTAACACAGGGATACATATGAATATGATTTAAATAATGTTAACACAGTGATACATATGAATATGATTTAAATCACGTTAACACAGTGATACATATGAATATGATTTAAATCACGTTAACACAGGGATACATATGAATATGATTTAAATCACGTTAACACAGGGATACGACATATGAATATGATTTAAATAATGTTAACACAGGGATACATATGAATATGATTTAAATCATGTTAACAGGGATACATATGAATAGGATTTAAATCATGTTAACACAGGGATACATATCAATATGATTTAAATCATGTTAACACAGGGATGCATATGAATAGGATTTAAATCATGTTAACACAGGGATGCATATGAATAGGATTTAAATCATGTTAACACAAGGATTTGGGGGAGGGAAGATAAGAATGTTAGGTCTCTGAGAAATAAATCAAAATAAATTCAATCATTGGGATCAGAGGCGTAGCAACGGCTTGGCATTGGGGCAGTTGCCAAGGGCGCCGGCCCGCGCCTGTTCAAAAGGGCGCCGCTAAATCTCTAATTTTTTAATTTTTATTATTTAAAAAATAAATTAGCCAAGGGCGCCAAAAACCCAGTTACGCCTCTGATTGGGATAAAGTGGTTCCACACTGTCCTTAAATTTATGACACGGTGCTGTAGATATTGTTAATGGGTTGAATAATCGCTTACTTGGTGGTCATTTTAATTTATACCGGTACCGATATTAATATTGAACTTATTAATTTAAGACGGCTGGACTGCACAGTGGCCATGCCTAACATCATTAGTATTAGTGTGCCCACACACCAGTAGTATTGACACGGTACATTTACAGTTATAGAACTACCCGGTACTGGTGAGGGAAGCAAGAGATCCTACAGTCGAATAAAATATCATTCAGCCCAATACCGTACCGGTACATTACGAGGCTAATGCCCAATCTGTCCTATAGCAGTATCAGTACCGTACCACACGGCTAAATAATGTTGCCTTGTCTTGATATACCGATACCGACATGCAGTGGCGTAGCGAGCTTAACTCGCGCCCGGGGCACAATACCTTTTTAGCGCCCCCCAATACCTTTTAGCGCCCCCCCTTTATTCGAAAACCATACAATATATAGTAAAATATACCATTTGGCGCCCCTTTGTGAGTAGCGCCCGGGGCATGATGCCCCCCTTGCTCCCCCCTCACTACGCCACTGCCGACATGGTATAATGGGTGGGGGGGTATCGTCATTATGTCACGATTAGCTTATAAAAATGGACGGTTCTGTCCATTTGAATTACAGTTCGGTAGGCTGTCCTGTATCACAAGTAATTTATACACCGTTACAGTACCGAGACAGCATAATTAAAAAAGTATCAGGTACCAAATGGTAAACTACGGTACGGTACCTCTACGCAGGGCGTATTTAGTATTTACAGATGCTGCTTTATAAATGAACCATTCATTTGACTTTGACAGTGGCGTAGTGAGGGGGGCAAGGGGGGCATCATGCCTCGGGCGCTACTCACAAAGGGGCGCCAAATGGTATATTTTACTATAATATTGTATGGTTTTCGAATAGGGGGGCGCTAATATAGGGGTATTGGGGGCGCTAATAAGGTATTGTGCCCCGGGCGCGAGTTAAGCTCGCTACGCCACTGGACTTTGAACCAAAAAAAAAAAAATGACTAAGTTCAGTGGTTCTCAACCTGTGGGTCGCGACCCCTTTGGGGTCGAACGACCCTTTCAGACGGGTCGCCTAAGACCACCTGAAAACGCGTATACTCAAAAGTTATGAAGCGGCAACGATGATATTTTTTGGTTAGGGGTCGCCACAACACGAAGAACCGTGTTAAAGGATCGCGGCATTAGGAAGGTTGAGAACCACTGACTTGGATGGTAAAGTTTGCATTCTACCAGTTGTCACAAAGTAAGAATCAACATGTACATTATTGTAATAATTTATTGCTTTTGTTGTCGTTCGTGTTTCGTTGTTGGTGAAAATGCAATATTATGTTAAATGTTATTATTCAAATTACAAATAGATTTTGTCGTTACCCGTTTAATTAAATAATGCCCCGTTGCTTAGTCTTAAGATGGCGGTCACGGGGGCCCTACATGTTTGGGGGGGGGGGCTCCAAAAGCCACGCCTGGGGGGGGGGAGCTCCAATTCCAAAAGTCACGCAGCTGTTTTGGTTACGCCTTGTACTTGTACTTGCAGCGCTCTTTAATAAAAGTAACCTGGCACTAATGAGTACCGGTACTAAAAGTAATTAGCCACAACATGAAGTTTCACTATGCATTTTACCAGCTTTTTATATACCCGGTGCAACTGTCACCATATGCCGGAATAGAATATCCGCACACAACATTGACAACAACATCAACAAATATACTTTTGTAAAAATATTATAATAATATATTAATAACAGTATTAACAGAGAGAAAAAAAAAACCAAACGAAAGAAAGAAAGAGCAGTGATTTTCTAATTTTATTTGAATGACACACTTTGTTTAAGTTTTATGTTTTTGTTGCGAAATGAAAATGTTGTGCCTCGCTTCAAAAATGGGTCAGTCCCAACCTTTCAAAACAATTGCAATGGTACGGTAACAGTACGGTTTTTAATTACCGGTACACATTTTATTTTAAATACCGTACCATTCACATGCCCCACCCCGAGCAGCGTTTATCTCCCCCCCCCCCCCAACCCCACTCATTTTTTCCAATTCATGACTTTGGTGAATAATTTCAGCGCGAGGTGCGCGGTCATGGCCCAGAAGCTCAGCAGTAGCCAGTTGTACACGACACAGCCCAGTGTTTGGGGCGGGGTCTTGCTCTGGGTCAAGGCTGGGGAAAGAACAGTTACTGATGACGTCGCATGTCCACTGGGGTGGGGTAAAAATAAATTGTTGGAATTGATAAATTCATTCATCGTATCCGGAAATTTGTTTGAAAGAAATTTCGTCGAATCGACGGAAATTTGATCGAACGGAATTTTGGTCGACTCTTATTTTCAGTTCACACATTAACATTTTGCGTCAAATTTCTATTTAATGCATTATTTTTTGTTTTTACTCTATATTACAGTTAGTACTTTCAAAATGAAATTTGACGAAAATGTTAACTTGTGAACTGAAAAAAAAAAGATTCGACCAAAATTCCGTTCGATCAAATTTCCTTTCGATCAATTTTTCGTCGAGGAAATTTCTTTCAAACAAATTTCCGGTAACCTTCATTCATATCTAAATGAACGCTACACATAGTTGGTTAGTGGGGTACCGGTACAGCATATACTGAACCGGTATCGTAAATTGCAACTAAATTAACTAAAAAACACCAGACTACCTATTTCAAGTCTTGCACCCAACGGAGGGCATCGACTTGGGGGGGGGGGGGTTGCCCCAACGGAGGGTACCGACTTGGGGGGGGGAGGGTTGCCCAACGGAGGGTACCGACTTGGGGGGGGGAGGGTTGCCCCCACGGAGGGCACCGAGACTTGAAACTTCTGGGGGGGGGGGGGGATGAAGACGATACTGGTATTCTTAGAGAGGGTGGGTGCTAACATTTAATACAAGAACAAGGCGGTTAGAGATATTAGTACCGGTACCGGTAGAGACAATGACTGTCTCTATACCGATACCTTGGAATTCAAGGTTTTGGATTGGACAGGTACCGGTACCCATATATATTGTATCGGTATACGATAAGATAAGTTTCTTTAGTGACCCAAATAGATTGAAATGTTTGTTTTTTTGTTTTTTAGAATAGTAATAGTACTCGCTACTAGTACACATTCATTTTCAGCAAATAATTAAACACCGGTACCGGGTAGACATTTAAAGCAAGACATTTTAAAATTATAACAATTTAAACTAAATTAAACACGAGACATCTAAAGTATATCTCTAGCGTAGAAATCAGTCATAAATGAACTCATTTAGTGACAATAATGGCTTAATTAGTGTTCATTTAGATTTGGTACCGTACCGTAACCCATTGGAGATCACGCCGGTAAATTCTTACAGTTACAGACTGGGGAAAAAATGAAATTTTTATATCGTCATGTCTTAACTTTAAAGGTTCAGATAAATAATTCACACTGATCGAGCTGATCTAATTCTTAGGTACCGGTATCTCTGATGAAGTGGGTGGGGTGTATACCGGTAAATTGTGGTACCACACCGGTACATTGAGGTACCACACCGGTACACTGAGGGACCATAATTATACCAATAAATTGAGTTTCCACACCGGTGCACTGTGGTACCATACATAATACCAATACATTTAGTTACCCGGTACACTGAGGTACCACACCGGTACACTGAGGTACCATATCGGTACACCGAGGTACCATACCGGTACACTGAGGTACCATACATAATGCCAAAAAAATGGGGTACCATACCGGTACACTGAGGTACCATACATAATGCCAATACACTGAGGTACCATACCGGTACACTGAGGTACCATACCGGTACACTGAGGTACCATACCGGTACACTGAGGTACCACATCGGTACACTCAGGTACCATACCGGTACACTGAGGTACCACACCGGTACACTCAGGTACCACAACGGTACACTGAGGTACCATACCGGTACACTGAGGTACCATACCGGTACACTGAGGTACCACACCGGTACACTGAGGTACCATACCGGTACACTGAGGTACCACACCGGTACACTGAGGTACCATACCGGTACACTGAGATACCATACCGGTACACTGAGGTACCATACCGGTACACTGAGGTACCACACCGGTACACTGAGGTACCATACCGGTACACTGAGGTACCACACCGGTACACTGAGGTACCACACCGGTACACTGAGGTACCGTACCCCGTACCTGGTACAGGTTCCTTGAATTTTAAACTGTTTCTATGTTTCTCTCCGTGGACATTCGGGGCTGCATATTTTAGATTAAGTCTGGAAGCCCTGTGTGTTGCGGAGTAGATGGCCCACCCACCCCCTTGGGCTTAATACTACTACTTACCCATTGAAAGTGATTTCCTTCAGCTTAAATTTGAATCCAGAAATGACACAGCAAGCGAGGTGTCATCTAGAGGTCACTAGTGAGGTGTCATCCAGAGGTCAGTAATGAGGTGTCATCTAGAGGTCAGCAGCCTGAAGATCACGTACGTTACCGGTATTAAAATCTAAATAATAGGAGTAACAGAAATTTTTAGACACTAGTTATAGCCCGCCCAACGATCGCTGCGAAATGCGTGGAACTTCCCATCTACTCTGAGGTTACCGTACTTGACAAAGCAAGCATTCAATTCAAGTGCCGTAACGCACTTTATAAGATTATTATTCATCAGTGCTGGTATTAAATAGATCAGTATGATGCAGTAGATCAGCGGTTCTCAACCAGTGGGTCGCGACCCCTTTGAGGGTTAAACGACCTTTACACTTACACAGGTCTAATGACCATCGGGAAACACATATTTAGGAAGTAGCAACGAAAATTTTTTTGTGGTTGGGGGTCACCACAACATCAGTAACTGTATTAAAAGGGAACTTAATGTTCACTTTCGGCAAGACGACGTGGTCATTCCTTGAAAAGGTGAAAGTGAAAGATTTCTCTCGGCAAGACTCAAGTCGCTCGTCAAAAAGTGAATGATTTCTCTCGACAAGACTCAAGTCGCTCGTCAAAAAGTGAATGATTTCTCTCTGCAAGACCACGTGGTATTCCTTGTAAAAAGTGAATGATTTCTCTCTGCAAGACCACGTGGTATTCCTTGGAAAAAGTGAATGATTTCTCTCTGCAAGACCACGTGATCGCTCCTTGAAAAAAAACAAGGTGAATGATCTCTCTCGGGAATACTGAATTGTCATCAACAGGTGAGACTGGGTAATACTTGGTGAGACTTGGTGAGACTAGGTGAGTCTTGGTGAGACTAGGTGAGACTACTCACTAGCCGCTGGATTTAATGCCCAGTCACGGCAAAACTAAATAGATCTCCTGCGACAAATCAACAGAAAGACTGATTAAAACGTAGGGTACCGGAACTAAATGAAAACTCACGCCAACATGACATCATAGACTTGCCTAATTCACGGCAAGGCTAAATCAGACGCATGCAAGCCAGTAAGAAATTTTCGCATTCCTATACTTAACAGGAATACACACATACAGATAGATTCACACGCACACACACACATATATATATAGTAAAGTAATTTTATATACCGGTATGTATATGTATGTATACTCATTGCAAGATTTAAACGATCGGTCGGTACAGAACTCAAAATTGTACTACGTTGCAGGGCTGCACGAAGGGAATAGCCGCCCAGGGGCACTAACATCAGGAGGGCGCCAAAAATCGTAAATTATCCATAAATGAGCGCGCTTAAAAATTTTTTTAAAAAATAACAATAATTGTGATACCGGTACTGAAACTAAAGCCCCTTGATGAACGCGTACCGGTACGCGTGTTTCCAAAAGATGCGTATAGCTCTAGCCGCCACGTGTTCACAGTACGGTACCGGTACTGAGAACGAAGCTATGTTGAGCAGTTTTTGTTCGAAATGGATCTCTCGATGGAGGAAAAACGAATTCGTAGTTGAGCATCATTTTCGCTCACACTTAAACTTAAAGATGCGCTGATCGTAAAGAAGGGCCATGTTAGATAAATAAGAGGCAGAGAGATTGCCAGTAACACTAACACGGTACGGTACTGCTGTCGGTTGTTTAGTGTGCCAACGTAAGGTGAAGTCTGATCGACCCGCAAATTATTTTTCGAGGCGAA
Organism: Omphiscola glabra; assembly: GCA_964017045.1. Classification (NCBI taxonomy): domain Eukaryota; kingdom Metazoa; phylum Mollusca; class Gastropoda; family Lymnaeidae; genus Omphiscola; species Omphiscola glabra. Next base: position 32,564,331 of record OZ024794.1, on the reverse strand, counting down.
AGGCCCAGAAAATATATTTTTTTTAGCAACGCCACTGCTTATATCATATTGCATCATTGAGGAAAACAAGAATTTAAAAAAATAACAACAATTATTGGGGGGATAATGTTGGGGGTGGGGGGGGGGGAGATTCCCAGTTTAGACTTCGTCCCAGGGGCAGCTTTCCTTTCGGCCGGATATTCTTGTGTCCAAAGAAAAAACACATCTCTTTAAACTCTACTATCCTGACTGATTCCCCCCCCCCCCTCTGACCGATAGACGATACCGCTGGGTGCCGTCCATGGCTTGACATTTAAAAAGTTATGGGATGGTTGGGCGAATACACATTTGTTTTGTTTGATTTTAATTAATGTATGTAAATTTTTAAGTTCATGCTTATGGTTTTTAAATTTTATGTACAACGTGATGAGCCCAGCCCTAGGTTGGGGTACTATGCTATAAAAAAAATCTTATAATAATAATATCTCATAATCTTGTCAAAACACTGTTATTTTGTCAAGGAAAAAAACAACACAATAGGTTACATTGTAAACTTGACAGCTTTGACAAACTAGTATCTGTTATAAAATGTTTGCACTTGCTGCATGACGGCATTTGGAATAAGTTTATAATAAGAGAGTTGGACTGCGAAAAAGTTTGCGGGTAGTTAATGAGATCTAGTGTAGGTTTCGTTGATTAAAAAAAAAAGGCTAATGCGAAGAGATACCACCATGACTTCATTTGCGTGTTTTGTCCGTGGTACCATAGGGTCAAAACCCTGGTTCCGATAGGGTCAAAACCCTGGTTCCGATAGGGTCAAAACCAAGTTTATGGATAAGTTAAGGGTTCAGGTTAGGTTTAGGGATAAATTTAGGACATAATTTTTTGATTGACTGATTGGATACTTCTATAAAGCTGGTATCCATGCTACTTTAGCATTTTTTACCGCCCTCCTGATGTTAGCGCACTAGGGCGGCTATTCCCTTCGCGCAGCCCTGCCACGTAGTACAATTTTGAGTTCTGTACCGACCGATCATAAGTTCGCGGCAAAATGGTAAAAAAACGCGGTGATATCTCTTCACATTTACCAAATAATAATTATAATTAAATGAATGGAAGTTAATTTTTAAAGACATCAATCTTTGAACGAAAGATTAACATACATACGGATGCTACTAACCTAATAATAGAATCAGCGCATCATATTTGAAAATATGAAAAACCGGAAGTGGTGTTAAATATTTTCGTTTACTCCCACATTGCAATTTACTAGCTTGCCAGGTAAGTTCTACTTTGTGGTGTTTGATTGCCAAGTAAATTTAAAAAAAAATAGTTATAAATCCGGACATCAATCTATTTCAGTGCTCTATAAATAAACATAATTGCCGTGAATTAATGTCTCATATGTTTAATGTAAAGTAGGTACAGATCTTCATTTCAATGCCACAAAGTGTCTGGACATGGCAAGTTTAATTACCGGAATCACAGGATCATTTTATCACAAAGGAGGCGTTTTACCAAGTCGGTTTGGGAATAACGCCGAACGTTTTCCCCAGCCGATAAATGTTTGACTATATTACTAGCAAAACGTTTTGTCTGATCCGAGATGGACTAGCCATGGCTACTGACTATAGTATAAACGTGTTGGGACTGCAATAAAGCTTTAAATAGATTGATTAGACACGAACAATCAGTATTCGTGTCACCCTCACGCCACTAACCAGTCCGGTCGACAGATCACGCCACTAACCAGTCCGGTCGACAGATCACGCCACTAACCAGTCCGGTCGACAGATCACGACACTAACCAGTCCGGTCGACAGATCACGCCACTAACCAGTCCGGTCGACAGATCCTGCCGCCAAGTGTCAACGATGGTTGGAATGGAAGAATTTTCTTGGGTACCGTGGGTATAAGTATAACTGCGTTTACATAGTAACTTATTATGACCGGATCCACTCACTTGTACGCACACACTGTAAAGACTCGTTTCCGCATTTTTTCACACCCATGTTATACGGAAGTGGAGCCAGAAAAGAAATGGCGGCGTCTTAACTAGTGTCTAGTGAAGGCGCCTCGCCGGCCAAAATAAAAAATACAACAACACATGGCCAAATTGTAGAAATACACCATCAGATCGTGTTCATTGGATCTAACGAATCCACTAAGAAAATGGACCCTTTTAATCCACTTTGAAAATTTTATCCAATGGATCCATTATAAAATTGGAATTAATCAATCCCTCTCTGTCCGATGATAACTTATCAAGTAAAGTTACAGAATCAACATCATGTAAAAAAAAATTGTAAGTTGAGTGGTCGAAACGTCGTTTTGTTGTTGTTGTAATTGTTATTTGTTTGAAAGATTTTATTCGTGTTTGCTTTCACTTATAGTGAACAGCTAATGTGTGATCACCCAGGTGAAACGGTTCACTCGAAATACGATGCGATGTTCCAGAAGTGCACGAGTTGTTAGGATCGGCAAAAAAAAAAAAAAAAAATCCAAGTTAGCGCGGGGTTGGGGGGGGGGGGAGAGAGAGAATGATGTGTGCACATGAAGCATCAGCGGCGTAGGTAGAGTGTTTGGCGCCCGGGGACAAGATTCACTTTAAAATGCATCCCTTTCTTTTTTTTTAACTCTCAAACCCATTATTTTCATCAATAAAATAACCTGAAAACTCATTTGACGCCCCTAACAAGTCTGATGCCCAGGGACCTCTGTCCCCACCCCTTAGCTACTCCTCTGTTAAGCATTGAACAAGTAGGTGAAAAATTTATTTAAAAAATACAAAACATTGAAGGCAACAACGAATTAACCTAAATCTGTTATTAAAATTAGGAGACGAAGTATAAGCTGTTCGAAAACGAATCACATAACTGTAGTGATTTTTGTCCACCTACTGTAAAGTGCCCCTGTCACCTGTCATTCAACTACAGTGAAGTGCCCATACCACCTGTCATTCAACTACTGTGAAGCGCCCTTGCCACATTTCATTTAACTACTGTGAAGTGCCCCTACCACCTGTCATTTAACTACTGTGAAGCGCCCCTGCCACCTGTCATTTAACTACTGTGAAGTGCCTCTGCCACCTTTCATTCAACTTCTGTGAAGTGCCCCTGCCACCTGTCATTTAACTACTGTGAAGTGCCTCTGCCACCTGTCATTCTACTTCTGTGAAGTGCCCCTGCCACCTGTCATTTAACTACTGTAAAGCGCCTCTGCCACCTGTCATTTAACTACTGTGAAGTGCCCCTGTCACCTGTCATTCAACTTCTGTGAAGTGCCCCTTCCACCTGTCATTCAACGTCTGTGAAGTGCCCCTGCCACCTGTCATTCAACTACTGTGAAGTGCCCCTAACACCTGTCATTCAACTTCTGTGAAGTGCCCTTGCCACCTGTCATTTAACTACTGTGAAGTGCCTCTGCCACCTGTCATTCCATTGCGGTTTACTTAAAGAACATGAAATTAAACTTACATTTTTATATGACTTTTCTTTGAAATTGTTTGTCTTTTTTTGTTGCCCAAAATTCATCTTTTAATAATTTTTTTATAAAACGAAATATAATTGTTTTATTTTTTTCACTATTAGGAAACAGACTTATGAACCGACCGCAACAGTTGTCGTATATTGGCAACTACTGAGAAAAAAAAGAACTTCTTTTTTTAAACCACCATAAGTTAACCATTACGATGTCTACATCAACCGAACCCAAAGTGAAGAAAAAGAAAAAAAACTAAACCGTCTCTGACCGGGCCGACTCTCCGGGCCATGGGAAGAAGAAAAGTAAGTCGACTAAGGTCGCCGAAGATGTTCATCAGGACGAACTCCAGCCCTTGGATCTAGATCAGCTGCCAGCGGAAACATTTCCGGATGACCCAGAGGAGAAAGGGTCACGGAGACAAAGCACGAGCACGGTCATGAGCAGGGCCGACTCGCCTGCACTCTCCATGACACAGGAACAGAGCGCATTGCCGAGTGGGAAAACCAAGAAGAAGAAAAAGAAAAAGGGAGACAAGGGCGAAAAGGGTGAAAAGAGCGAGGAGCCGCAAGAGGTGCTAGAGAGCCCATCGACGTCAAATTACAAAGAGTTTGGAGAACTGCCCGAAGACGGTGAGGAGAAAGGCGGAGAGGAGGAATTTGAAGAGGAGAAAAGTGCGAGAAGAAAATCTAAAAAATCGAAAGCAAAGGAAAGAGACCCAGATGAACTGCCAGAAGACGGAGGGGACAAAAGTGAGAGGAGAAAATCTAAGACATCGATTGTCAGGAGTAAAGAGCCGTCAGAAGACGGAGAAGAAAAATTGATCATGGTACAATCTAAAAAATCGATATCAAAGATTAAAGAACAGGAGGAGGTGCCAGAAGAGGGAGACGACAGAAGCGTCTCTTCTTACAAAGAAAGTAAGAAGAAGAAAAGTAGAGATGAAACCGTCATGCTAGAAGCCGACAGCTTTCAATTTGAAGAAACAAACGATGTAGCACCATCGACATCAAAGAGAGACATCGATAACGATAGGGCGCCCCTGGAGAAGCCACGGAAGAGCAGAGCTGACTATATGTGGTCGCAGGAAACTGAACCCGAAAGTGAATGTTGCAGAAAGGCCAGGGAAAACGAGAAACGTCGACAGTACGAAAAGGACAGACACCAGCCGTACAGTTACGAGCAGAGACGTTACGACTCGCCGGTTTTCTCAGGGTACCAGGAGAGAAGCAGTGCGCGGCCGTCCTACGGCTCCTCCTTACCATCCTCAAAATGGAGGATGGACCAGCCGACGTATTCTGCTGCTAAAAGGGCCCCCCCGGTATCCGACCGGCCTGAATTCTGGAGAGGAAACTCCCCGTGCCCCGACAAGCCCGACGATGAGATCATGCGAAGGATATGTATGTCTGCATTTGGACACGATGCCTCGTACAGGAATAGCACCTATTTAAATCAACGGGAATACGGTCCTGAGATCACGGAAAGACAATCTTCTCGGCAGAGCCCGAGACCACAGGTGGTACAGCGATGGGGAAATGATGACCCCGGGTGGAACCAGCAAAATAAGTATAGGCCACTGGGCCAGTCGCCTTCTTATAGGGCACCCAAACCGTCTGCACTGGGCCAGTTGCCTTCTAATAGAGCACCCGAACAGTCTGCACTGGGCAAGTCGCCTTCTTACAGGCCACCCGAACAGTCTGCACTGGGCCAGTCGCCGTCTTATAGGGCACCCGAACAGTCTGCACTGGGCCAGTTGCTTTCTTATAGGCCACCCAAGCAGTCTGCACTGGACCAGTCGCCTTCTTATAGGCTACCCGAACAGTCTGCACTGGGCCAGTTGCCTTCTTATAGGCCACCCGATCAATCTGCACTGGGCCAGTCGCCTTCTGATAGGCCACCCGATCAATCTGCACTGGGCCAGTCGCCTTCTTATAAGCCACCCGAACAGTCTGCACTGGGCCAGTTGCCTTCTTATAGGCCACTCGATCAATCTGCACAGGGCCAGTCGCCTTCTTATAGGGCACCCGATCAATCTGCACTGGGCCAGTCGCCTTATTATAGGCCACCCGAACAGTCTGCACTGGGCCAGTTTCCTTCTTATAGGCCACCGGAACAGTCTGCACTGGGCCAGTCGCCTTCTTATAGGCCACCCGAAGAGTCTGCACTGGGCCAGTTGCCTTCTTATAGGCCACCTGAAGAGTCTGCACTGGGCCATACACATTTGCCTTCTTATAGGCCACCCGAACAACTTGCTAGAAATCAGCCACAGTTATACACGCCGCCTCACCGACAAGACGCTTATCAACGGTGGAATCCGTCAGTGTCAGGGACACTCAGCTACAGGCCGATGCCTCCTACAGCGACGACTCCCTTCAATACGGACATCGGAGTGGGCCTCTCACCATTACAGTCCTGCCCGGAACAGAGAGCGGGAAATTGCGATGACGTGTATCGAAACGCACTTCTGGATCGAATCATCGTTAACATATTTTTAGATTTGAATGTTTCAACATCATAAATATATGATTAGAACGATCAATGATACTAAAAAAATTAAGCTCGCAAGATTTATTAATTGTATGCTTAGTGCTTTGAAATTATTGTTTTAAAACGTATAGATCTAGTACAATTTACTCTTACCCGCTCATCTGCTTAAAGGCATTGCTATAGGTTAAAAAACTCCACTAAAATGCTTAATATTTTGATTGAAAAATTACAAGTAGATAGAGAATAAAAGTGCCGCTTGAGGCGCACCGCCACATCTTAAGCCACTGACAGGAGACTCCTAATTATTGAAATAAGAAAGTTATAGTAAAAAACAACAACCAACTTACGGCATAATTTTACTTTTTTAAGTAGTACAACACGATTTTGTGAGACGGTCCCTCTGTTCAAATAATAGAGGTGTACTGAGGTATCATACATAATACCGATACACTGACGTATCATACATAATACCGATACACTGAGGTACAATACATAATACCGATACACTGAGGTACTATACATAAAACCGATACACTGAGGTATCATACATAATACCGATACACTGAGGTATCATACATAATACCGATACACTGAGGTATCATACATAATACCGATACACTGAGGTATCATACATAATACCGATACATTGAGGTACCACACATAATACCAATACAATGAGGTACCATACATAATACCAATACATTGAGGTACCATACATAATACCAATACATCGGCCCTGTGTGTTGCGGAGTAGATGGCCCGCCCACCCACTTGCTGGGACTTATACTACTACTACTTACTCATCGAAAGTGATTTCCTTTAGCTTAAACTTGAATCCAGAAATGACACAGCAAGCGAGGTGTCATCTAGAAGTGAGTAGTGAGGTGTCCTCCAGAGGTCAGTAATGAGGTGTCATCTAGAGGTCAGCAGCCTGAAGATCACGTACGTTACCGGTATTAAAATCTAAATAATAGGAGTAAAGCAAATTTTTCGACACTAGCAATGTGTGGAACTTCCAATCTACTCTGAGTCTGAGATTACTGTACTTGACAAAGCATGCATTCAATTCAAGGGCAGTATTATTCTTATTCATCAGTTCTAGTATTAAATAGATCAGTAAAATAATGCAGTAGAGGACCAGCAGTGTTCCTTGTGTCTCACTTTTCTCTTATTGCGTTCCACGTCGGAATTTTCATGGTGTTAATTTCATAGGATCTCCCCTTATGGGATTTTTATTTCAGAGGTTTCCTTCTCTTAGATAGGTTGCCATCTAAGTTTAACGCGTCACATCCACCCATAGAATAACTGTAACCAGTCCATATACATCTCATTTACCGTGACAGGGCCTTGATGAGGACAGGGCCTTGATGAGGACAGGGCCTTGATGAGGACAGGGCCTCGATGAGGACAGGGCCTCGATGAGGACAGGGCCTCGATGAGGACAGGGCCTTGATGAGGACAGGGCCTTGATGAGGCACAGGGCCTTGATGAGGCACAGGGCCTTGATGAGGCACAGGGCCTTGATGAGGCCGTAAACTATAAAAAGTCCAAAGGCCAACTTAAAATTACCGTACATCATCTAGTCAAAGAAAAGTGTAAAATATGAGTGTGAGACCCAATGCTGTACCGGTAGCGTTTTGAATTACCGTAAAGTATTGAGCTTACTTATACTACATAAATCTGGTATCAGTACTGGCCGTAGGCATAGCTTTATGAGAACCGTTATAGAGCCATATTGGTCACACCCATAAATTAGCACACACATTGATTACCTATGGGTTTCTTAATTAGAAAAAAAAAAGGGGGGGGGGGGCTGATCGAACTTAATGATCACCCTCGGCAAGACGACGTGGTCATTCCTTGAAAAAGTTAATGATTTCTCTCGGCAAGACCACGTGGTCGCTCCTTTGGAAAAAAAAGTGAATGATCACTATCGGAAAGACTGCATTGTCATCATGAACAGTTCGACTAGGTGAGACTTGGTGAGACTACTCACCAGCCGCTGGATTTAATGCCCAGTCACGGCTATTCAAAATCAGACGCATGCTAGCCAGTACGAATGCCTATACTTTACAGAAATACACACAGACAGACATATTGATTGATTGGATTTTTACATAGCGCTGGTATCCATGCTACTTTGGCATGCTCACTGCTGGTATCCATGCTACTTTAGCATGCTCACTGCTGGTATCCATGCTACTTTGGCATGCTCACTGCTGGTATCCATGCTACTTTAGCATGCTCACTGCTGGTATCCATGCTACTTTAGCATGCTCACTGCTGGTATCCATGCTACTTTAGCATGCTCACTGCTGGTATCCATGCTACTTTGCCATCCTCACTGCTGGTATCCATGCTACTTTGGCATGCTCACTGCTGGTATCCATGCTACTTTAGCATGCTCACTGCTGGTATCCATGCTACTTTGGCATGCTCACTGCTGGTATCCATGCTACTTTAGCATGCTCACTGCTGGTATCCATGCTACTTTAGCATGCTCACTGCTGGTATCCATGCTACTTTAGCATGCTCACTGCTGGTATCCATGCTACTTTAGCATGCTCACTGCTGGTATCCATGCTACTTTAGCATGCTCACTGCTGGTATCCATGCTACTTTAGCATGCTCACTGCTGGTATCTATGCTACTTTAGCATGCTCACTGCTGGTATCCATGCTACTTTAGCATGCTCACTGCTGGTATCCATGCTACTTTAGCATGCTCACTGCTGGTATCCATGCTACTTTAGCATGCTCACTGCACTCTGGTTTTCATAATCTATTTAAACAAAAAGGTTTTTAATGTTTCTTAAATGATGTTTTATCCTTTTCAATACCCTTCAAAGATTGAGGCAAACTATTCCATAATTTTGGCGCTATCTTTTCAAAAGTAGCGCCCTCCGTAAGACTTTTTTCTGTGTTCATCCACACTGGGAATTGCCGGAAGGACTGCGTAGAAGATCTCAGTTTCTTTAAGGATGCGTGTTTACGAATCAGTTCTTTAAGATATTCCGGTGCAGAGCCTTCTATGCAGCTGTACGCCAGGGACAGAATTTTGTGGTTAATGCGCTCACTCACAGGAACCCAATGGAGATCTCGTAGACCCGAGCAGTGGCGTAGCGAGCTTAACTCGCGCCCGGGGCACAATACCTTTTTAGCGCCCCCAATACCTTTTTAGCGCCCCCCTATTCGAAAACCAAACAATATTATATGTAAAATATACCATTTGGCGCCCCTTTGTGAGTAGCGCCCGGGGCATAATGCCCCCCTTGCCCCCCCTCACTACGCCACTGGACCTGAGGTGATGTGGTCAGATTTCGTTATCCGCCATACAATGCGTGCTGCAGTATTTTGTACCTTCTGGAGCCTCTGAATTTGGTTCTGAGGTAAACCCCACAAACAACTGTTACAGTAATTAATCATTTTTATTACAAGGGAGGCGTTTTACGAATTTGGTTGGGAATTACGCTGAACGTTTTCCCCAGCCGATAAATGGTTGACTATACTACTAGCATAACGTTTTGTCTGATCCGAGACGGACTAACCATGGCTACTGACTATAGTATAAACGTGTTGGGACTGCGATAACGCTTGATTGATTAGACACGAAGAATCAGTGTCAGTATAACGTTTACTGATGTGTAATGTAAACCTATAATTAAAGCTTAACACACATTGTTATACTGACACAGATTCTTCATGTCTAATTAATCTACTGACTATAGATCTAAGTTGTTCTAGGCTCCAATTAAGCAGTATGCCATTTGTTTCCGTATCCCTTTAAGCTTAATTAAGTAAGTTTGTCTTAAACGTAACTTTTAAGCGCTTGTGCTATGTAGCCAGTGTTTCATTCAGACAATTCCCCCGTGGGGGGGGGGGCATTTCAGATTTGGGGAGGGGGCAGTGCCATTGGAAAGAGGCGTAGCTAAGGTGGGCATAGGGGACATTTGTCCCCGAGCGCCAGACTAGCGGGGGCATCTAATGAGCTATAATGTTGGATGAAAATAATGGGTTTCAGAGTTTAACGGGGAAAGGGGGGGGGGGGAGTAAAAATGAAACTTGTCCCCTGGCACCAAAGACTCACGCCAGTGACGTTGAACGGGCGGGGGGCGGGGGGGGGGCGAACATTTGGTCTTCCCAGGTGTCATTTCTTCTTTAGATTGAGCAGCGGGATTTTCGGACATCTGCAGAGTTTCTATCGAGAAAGGGAGCGTGGCAAAAAAGTTAACTCACATAGGGTGGCGCTAACACTAGGCACGCCGCTGGGCAATGTATATATCAGCACCAAAATTGGTTGTTAGGGCAAGTAATGCTGCCATATCGGGAAGTAGGGCAACAATCGAGCATCCCGATGGCTTTTCTAACCAGAAAATGTGTGATTATTGCTGGTGCATTTTGGAGTATACATGATTCGAATGTTTTGATAAGACTATCATTGGTCAGGGAATAATTTTTCAATTTTCAGAGGAGGCATTATGGCGCTCAGTGCCATACACAAACTAAATTCATTCTGGTTGTGGTGCGCCGAAGAAAATCATTTGACACAAGATTAGATTCAACCCCGTTAAGTCAGACTGATCGACGTCAAGGCAAACAAGGGGGATTGGAGGGGGGGGGGGGTAGCAGAAATTGAGGAATCCGAAGAGTCTTGAGCAAAAGTGAGGGCAAAGTCACATTTAAATTAAAAATAATAAATTCAAAATTCAGTGATGCATTGTGATGCAAATTCAATGTATCTTGCAGACAATGTGTGAAGGGGCATTTCAGACATTCATATATTTACTATTAGATGTCTCGTATAGAAATGCTAAGAATACAACATCAACATACACCAACTTTATGAGGACTACAAATCAGCTTATGATAGCATAGACAGGAAATACATTAACGATGCTCTGCTGGAACTTGGAGTCCCTAATAAACTTACCCGACTCATACATATGACGATGGATAACTCCAAAAGTAGAATCAAAGTACAGAGAGAGTACTTGAGGCAGCTCCCAATTAATCAGAGCCTCAGACAAGGAAATCCGTGTATCATTTTCAACATCACTTTAGAAAAAGGCATTAGAAACATACGTGAGAGCACCAGAGAGGTGGTACAGAAAACCATAAGGAACTTTATAAAGCCAGCCACTGCAATACCTGGCATACACAGACGATATAGCGATACTTGGTAGAAACAGTAATGATGATATAATTAAAACTTTCAGGGAACTTGAAGATGTCACAGTCAACGCTGGTCTTGATGTAAATAAAGCGAAGGCAATATATATGATAATGTCAGGAAATATGTACTGATGACAACCTCAATATGTGCAACTTCACCTTTGAGAGGGTAGCTACTTTCAAATATCCAGGGATGACTATAAATAAGCAAAAGGAAATACACTCGAAGGTGAAAGAAAGAATAACATAACGCAACCGTTCTTATTTCAATTTACAAAAGCTACTCCAACTCAAAAAACCTCTCTAAGGGAACAAAGAAGGCAATATACACCATTACCATAAGACCAGTAGTAACTTAATCAAGTGAGACTTGGTTCCTACAAGAAAAGCAGAGAACCTGCTAAATATATGACCCGATGATAGACAATTTTGTTTTGGGAATCCGTACAAACAAAAAGCTATATCAATTGTACAAATACACATCCATAGTCACAACAATATAAAAAAGGCAGATTGCCCTGGGCAGGACACATTGAAAGGATGCCGGATTCTAGAGCAGCAAAAACGATATACAGGCAGAAACCTAGTGGCAGACGACTCACCGGTCGACCAAGACTGAGATTGATGGACGATGTAGAGAAGGGCTTACAAAGGTTGGAGGTTCGCACATGGACGTGTAAAGCGATGGATCGATCCGAATGGAAGAATTTGGTGGAGCAGGCCAGGGCCCTACATGGGATGAAGCGCCACTGATGTAAACATTTCAGACTTTTGGGTGAGAAGCGCTAGATATAACCATAATAACAAGACATCACTAACTCTTCCACCAGCCCAATATTAAATGAATTCAGTCCAGTTGGGAGCCCTTTGGGTATGCATTTTTATCGAGAGATACTCCCTAGCTTATACTCGCCCATTAAAACTTTATAGGACCCGGAAAATTTTTAAAAAAATTCAAAATGCAAGAATGCATTTTTCTTTTACATACCGTAGTTAAATTTAGTTTCGCATCATTATACACTTAACTGGAGAGCAACTGGAGAGATGCTAGTTAAGATTTTATGTGTCATTTGACCTAAGAGCCATCGAATGAGGTCTGCAACCCGTATAGCTTAAAGGGGCTTAAAGTTGGGCTGTAGTTACATTAAATTATAGGAGCCATAATGATCAATAAATTGATCGTGGGCCCTTAATATATAGAAGAAGAATTATCAACTTTTACTTATAGTGGTGCTAGGTAGGGAAGGCAAAAACCGAAAAGTAGCAGGGGTGCCACAAAAAGTCAAGCGACGTCTCTGCACGACTAAGTGTTTTATGCAAACACATTTTTAAAATTGAAAAGTAATGTGTTTTTAAAGTTTTTATTTAAAAATATTTTTGGTGTCAACTACATAAAAAAATAATGAATTTACTAAAAATATTTTTACAATTTTAAAAAAGAATTCCTTACAAAAAAAAGGTATCCATTACAAAAAAGAAATGCTAAAATAGTTTTACATTTTGACCGAAAAAGAAAAACCAAAAACATACGTTTATTTCTAAATATTTCCAAGTTTCACAAAAGTCAAAAAGAAGAAAAAGCTTTTCTGTACAAAAGGCCATAGACCACATCATTATGAGTTTTCAAAACTAGTATTTATGTATAAATCATATGTAACCGACATAATTGTTAAGAAGTCATGAGTTGTTTACAAAAAACATCATATATTTAATAATGTGTGATTTTTTTGCATAAAAATAAAGTTTAAATTCTCAATATTCAGTTGATTGAAATGTTAATTAATATTTTTAAACTCCTATAATTTGCTTCAGATCACTACAACTTGCCTCTTCGATATTATAATTTAAAACAATTTTTTTTTACCAATTCCATACAATTTTTTTCAAATACTACCAAAAATTTCATTTACAAGATAATCGAAATACTCGATTTGTTTAAAAACTTTGTTTATATATACATTCTTTCTACTGGATTATCATCTTAAAATATTTTTTTTAAATAGTTCAAACAGCGGCGGAAGATTGTTTATTGTTGTCATATTAACAGAGAAAAGTTGTTGGTGATTTAATAAATAAAGACTAAATATTGTTTTAAAAATCATTTTACTCTGTTCCCGAAACTGTGTTAAAAAAATAGAAACGCACTCGATTTAATAATTATTAACGAAATGTCCACTATTTGTGTGCAACCGGTAAATTTCTATTTTTTTTTGTTTTAAAATATTATGTTTTTTTTTGTGTTGTTCTTTTTTTAAGTTTTCATTTTATCTGAGTCAGTATAGTTGTATGGAATCTACTACATTAAAATGTTTGCTGAAAATGAATTTTTAAAAAAAAGCATGATGCTATTATACAATATAATTTGAAAACAGATTGCACATTTTTAATACTTAGCATCAACTATAATCAATTTATAGACATTTATATCGATGTAAAGATAGTTTAATACAGTGTTATTAAAAAGTATTTCAACTTGTGAAGCTGCAAAATGTAATTAAATAAAAAATACCGATATATGCGAATAAGAAAAAGTAACATTTTAGCTTATGATCAGGAGCGGCCAATTTTCAAAACAATAGGATATTTATAATCGATTTCTGCGAGCCTGTAACAAGATTTACCTAAACGATATGGATCATCAATATATATCCAACAAAGCGATATTTAATTTCTTCCCTTATTTGTAATCGACGAAAGGCACACATTTCAAATACTTTAAAAAAATGTTATAACAATAAAATTTAGAGTATTTTTTTTATTTTAATTTTTTTTTCCTTACACATTTTCCCCTGGGGGCACTTGACTTGCCCCCGGAGGTATGCCTCAAATAAACCCTGTTAAAGTAGCTATAACTTAAAACAGTAAAACAATAATTTTCTGCGTGGAATATATACATACGCGTTGAAGCTCTAAGGTGGCAGTGTGTAATTTCTTAACAAAACTATGTAGAACACTGTGTAGCAATCGCTCAAGTTGTTTTGACAGTATGAGAAATTAACTTGAAAGAAATGCCCCGCCTTCACTACTCAGCTGTCCCTGATAGCTATCTCCTTGGTAGTGAAATTCTTACAGGATGTCGAACACTTTTTTAATAAAAAAAGAAAACTGCAAGAGTTTTTCGTGGCGGAAGAAGGAAGATGGGATCCCGACACTCAGCTCCCACAAAGATAGTGCGTCAACAAAAACTGGCGATGTTACCATTGGGCTCATTAATCCGCAGTAATCTGTCTTCTTCTTCTTCTATACATTAAGGGCCCACGATCAATTTATTGATCATTATGGCTCCTATGAATGTAGATGGGATTTGCAATGTTTCTGTGCCTGGTGTTGATGAGGATATTTCACTGGTTACAAGAGTAACTGTGTGAGGGTATCAAGCACTGGGGGTTGGAAGGCCTGAGGCAATAGACGCCCAACAGGTAGCAGTGAGACCTCTCGAACATTTTTGCGAATCGGAGCGTTGTGAGCATGCCATTATTAATATTTATTGCATGGAAATGAGCGCTATATAAGTAAAATCAATCAATAGGCTATGAATGATTTTTATTCCCTACTCACACTAGTTGGCGTATTGGTGTCACCCTCACTCCACTAGCCAGTCCGGTCGACAGTTCCCGCCGCCAAGTGTCAACTATGGTTTGAATGCAAGAATTTTCTTGGGTACCGTGGGTGTAACTGCGTTTATATAGTAACTTATTATGACCGGATCCACTCACTTGTACGCACACACTGTAAAGACTCGTTTCCGCATTTTTTCACACCAATATTATACGGAAGTGGAGCCAAAAAAGAAATGGCGGCGTCTTGACTAGTGTCTAGTGAAGGCGCCTCGCCGGCCAAAAAAAAATACATCACATGGCCAAATTGTAGAAATACACCATCAGATCGTGTTCATTGGATCTAACGAATCCACTAAGAAAATGGACCCTTTTAATCCACTTTGAAAATTTTATCCAATGGATCCATTATAAAATTGGAATTAATCAATCCCTCTCTGTCCGATGATAACTTATCAAGTAAAGTTACAGAATCAACATCATGTAAAAAAAAATTGTAAGTTGAGTGGCTGAAACGTCGCTTTGGCTAATGCGCAGGGTAGCATCGTGACTTTAGGGTTCAGGTTAGGTTTAGGGATAGATTTAGGGTTCAGGTTAAGTTTAGTGTTACATTTAGGAAATTTTTTAATTAAAAAAAAAGACGTTTTATTCTTAATTTTACGGGTCACGACCATCAAGTTGGCGGCCATGGTAAAATAAAACGTGGATGCTATCACTTCGTATTTACCGTCGTTTTGTTGTTGATGTTGTAGTTGTTGTTTTTTTTGAAAGCTTTTAATCGTGTTTGCTTCCACTTAGTGAACAGCTAGTGAGATCACCCAGGTGAAACAGTTCACTCGAAATATGAAAGGATATTCCAGGAGTGCTCCAGTTGTCATTTAGCGACTCTGCAATGCATTTGCAACCTGACATTCAACTACTGTAAAGTGCCCCTGCCACCTGTCATTCACATACTCTGAAGTACCATTGCAAAATGTAATTCAATTACTCTGAAGTACCACTGCCAACTGTTAGTCATATACTCCGAAGTGCCTCTATCAACTACCATTCAAATACTCTGGATTGCCCCTGCCACCTGTCATTTAACTACTGTTAAGTGCCCCTGCCACCTGCAATTTAACTACTGTGAAATACCACTGCCACCTGTCATTCAAATACTCTGAAGTACCTCTGCCAACTGTTAGGCATATACTCTGAAATGCCTGTATCACCTACCATTCAAATGCTCTAGAGTGCCTTGCCACCTGTCATTCAACTACTGTGAAGTGCCTCTGCCACCTTTCATTCAAATACTGTTAAGTGCCCCTGCCACCTGTCATTTAACTACTGTGAAGTGCCACCTACCACACTTGTCATTTAACAACTGTGAAGTGTCCCTGCAACCTGTCATTTAACTACTGTGAAGTGCCCCTTCCACCTGTCATTTAACTACTGTGAAGTGCCCCTACCACATGTCAATTAACAACTGTGAAGTGCCCCTGCCACCTGACATTTAATTACTGTGAAGTGCCCCTGCCACCTGTCATTCAACTACTGTAAAGTGCCCCTGCCAGATGTCATTTAACTACTGTAAAGTGCCCCTACCACCTGTCATTTAACTACAGTAAAGTGCCCCTACCACCTGTCATTTATTACTGTAAAGTACCCCTGCCATCAGTCATTCCATTGGGGTTTATTTAAAGAACATGAAATTAAACTTACATTTTTATATGACTTTTCTTTTAAATTGTTTGTCCTTTTTTTTTGCCCAAAATTCATCTTTTAATAATTTTTTTTATAAAACGAAATATAATTGTTTTATTTTTTTCATTATTAGGAACCAGACTTATGAACGGACAGCAAAAGTTGCCGTATATCGGCGACTACTGAGAAAAAAATAACTTCTTTTTGTAAACCACCATAAATTAACCATTACGATGTCTACATCACCTGAAACCAAAGTGAAGAAAAAGAAGAAGAGTAAGTCGAATAAGGTCGCCGAAGATGTTCATCAGGACGAACTCCAGCCCTTGGATCTCGATCAGCTGCCAGCGGAAACATTTCTAGGTGACCCAGAGGAGAAAGGGTCACTGAGACACAGCAAAAGCAAGGTCATGAGCAGGGCCGACTTGCCTGCACTCTCAATGACACAGGAACAGAGCGCATCGCCGAGTGGGAAAACCAAGAAGAAGAAAAAGAAAAAGGGAGACAAGGGCGAAAAGAGTGACAAGGGTGAAAAGAGCGAGGAGCCGCAAGAGGTGCTAGAGAAAGAGTTTGGAGAACTGCCCGAAGACTGTGGGAAGAAAGGCGGAGAGGAGAAAATTGAAGAGGAGAGAAGTGCGAGAAGAAAATCTAAAAAATCGATAACTAAGGGAAGAGACCCAGATGAACTTCCAGAAGACGGAGAGGAGAAAAGTGAGAGAAGAAACTCAAAAAAATCGATAGCTAAGGGAAGAGACCCAGATGAACTCCCAGAAGACGGAGAGGAGAATAGTGGAGAGGAGAAAAGTGCGAGGAAAAAATCTAAGAAATCTATAGCAAAGGGAAGAGATCCAGATGAACTGATAGAAGACGGAGAGGAGAAAAGTGAGAGTAGAAAATCTAAAAAATCGATAGCTAAGAGAAGAGACCCAGATGAACTGCCAGAAGACGGAGAGGATTATAGTAGAGAGGAGAAAAGTACGAGGAAAAAATCTAAGAAATCTATAACAAAGGGAAGAGACCCAGATGAACTGATAGAAGACGGAGAGGATAAAAGTGCTAGGAGAAAATCTAAAAAATCGATAGCTATGGGAAGAAATCCAGATGAACTGATAGAAGTCGGAGAGGAGAAAAGTGAGAGGAGAAACTCTAAAAAATCGATAGCTAAGGAAAGAGACCCAGATGAACTGCCAGAAGATGGAGAGGAGAATAGTGGAGAGGAGAAAAGTGCGAGGAAAAAATCTAAGAAATCTATAGCAAAGGGAAGAGACCCAGATGAACCGATAGAAGACGGAGAGGAGAAAAGTGAGAGGAGAAAATCTAAAAAATCTATAGCAAAGGGAAGAGAGCCAGATGAACTGCCAGAAGACGGAGAGGAGAAAAATGAAGAGCAGAAAAGTGCGAGAAGAAAATCTAAAAAATCGATAGCTGATGGAAGAGACCCAGATGAACTGTCAGAAGACAGAGAGCAGAATAGTGGAGAGGAGAAAATTTCAAGGAAAAAATCTAAGAAATCTAAAGCAAAGGGAAGAGACTCAGATGAACTGATAGAAGACGGAGAGGATTATAGTAGAGAGGAGAAAAGTACGAGGAAAAAATCTAAGAAATCTATAGCTAAGGGGAGAGACCCAGATGAACTGATAGAAGACGGAGAGGATTATAGTAGAGAGGAGAAAATTACGAGGAAAAAATCTAAGAAATCTATAGCAAAGGGAAGAGACTCAGATGAACTGATAGAAGACAGAGAGGAGAAAAATGAGGAGGAGAAAAGTGCGAGGAACAAATCTAAGAAATCTATAGCAAAGGGAAGAGACCCAGATGAACTGATAGAAGACGGAGAGGAGAAAAGTGAGAGGAGACCCTCCAAAAAATCGATAGCTAAGGGAAGAGACCCAGATGAACTGATAGAACACGGAGAGGAGAAAAGTGAGAGGAGACCCTCCAAAAAATCGATAGCTAAGGGAAGAGACTCAGATGAACTGATAGAAGACGGAGAGGATTATAGTAGAGAGGAGAAAAGTATGAGGAAAAAATCTAAGAAATCTATAGCTAAGGGAAGAGACCCAGATGAACTTTCAGAAGACGGACAGGATTATAGTAGAGAGGAGAAAAGTATGAGGAAAAAATCTAAGAAATCTATAGCTAAGGTGAGAGACCCAGATGAACTGATAGAAGACGGAGAGGATTATAGTAGAGAAGAGAAAATTACGAGGAAAAAATCTAAGAAATCTATAGCAAAGGGAAGAGACTCAGATGAACTGATAGAAGACAGAGAGGATAAAAATGAGGAGGAGAAAAGTGCGAGGAACAAATCTAAGAAATCTATAGCAAAGGGAAGAGACCCAGATGAACTGATAGAAGACGGAGAGGAGAAAAGTGCGAGGAACAAATCTAAGAAATCTATAGCAAAGGGAAGAGACCCAGATGAACTGATAGAAGACGGAGAGGAGAAAAGTGAGAGGAGACCCTCCAAAAAATCGATAGCTAAGGGAAGAGACCCAGATGAACTGATAGAACACGGAGAGGAGAAAAGTGAGAGGAGACCCTCCAAAAAATCGATAGCTAAGGGAATAGACCCAGATGAACTGATAGAAGACGGAGAGGAGAAAAGTGAGATGAGAAAATCTAAAAAATCGATAGCAAAGGGAAGAGACCCAGATGAACTGATAGAAGAAGGAGAGGAGAAAAGTGAGAGGAGACCCTCCAAAAAATCGATAGCTAAGGGAAGAGAGCCAGATGAACTGCCAGAAGACGGAGAGGAGAATAGTGGAGAGGAGAAAAGTACGAGGAAAAAATCTAAGAAATCTATAGCAAAGGGAAGAGACCCAGATGAACTGATAGAAGACGGAGAGGAGAAAAATGAAGAGCAGAAAAGTGCGAGAAGAAAATCTAAAAAATCGATAGCTGATGGAAGAGACCCAGATGAACAGTCAGAAGACGGAAAGCAGAATAGTGGAGAGGAGAAAATTTCGAGGAAAAAATCTAAGAAATCTATAGCAAAGGGGAGAGACCCAGATGAACTAATAGAAGACGGAGAGGAGAATAGTGATAGGAGAAAATCTAAAAAATCGATAGCTAAGGGAAGAGACCCAGATGAATTGTCAGAAGACGGAGAGGAGAATAGTGGAGAGGAGAAAAATGCGAGGAAAAAATCTAAGAAATCTATAGCAAAGGGAAGAGAACCAGATGAACTGATAGAGTGCGGAGAGGAGAAAAATGAAGAGGAGAAAAGTGCGAGAAGAAAATCTAAAAAATCGATAGATAGTGGAAGATACCCAGATGAACTGTCAGAAGACGGAGAGGAGAATAGTGGAGAGGAGAAAAGTGCGAGGAAAAAATCTAAAACATCGATTGTCAGGAGTAAAGAGCCGTCAGAAGACGGAGATGAAAAATTGATCAGGGTACAATCTAAAAAATCGATATCAAAGATTAAAGAACAGGAGGAGGTGCCAGAAGAGGGAGACGACAGAAGCGTCTCTTCTTACAAAGAAAGTAAGAAGAAGAAAAGTAGAGATGAAACCGACATGACAGAAGCCGACAGCGTTCAATTTGAAGAAACAAATGATGTAGCACCATCGACATCAAAGAGAGACATCGATAACGATAGGGCGCCCCTGGAGAAGCCACGGAGGAGCAGAGCTGACTATTTGTGGTCGCAGGAGACGGAACCCGAAATCGAATGTTGCAGAAAGGCCAGGGAAAACGAGAAACGTCGCCAGTACGAAAAGGAGAGACACAAGCCATACGGTTACGAGCAGAGACGTTACGACTCGCCGTTTAACTCAGGGTACCAAGAGAGAAGCAGTGCGCGGCCGTCCTACGACTCCTTATTAACATCCTCAACAAGTAGGATGGACCAGCCGACGTTTTCTGCTGCTACAAGGACCCCTCCGTTATCCGACCGGCGTGAGTTCTGGAGAGGAAACGCCCCGTGCCCCGACAAGCCCGACGATGAGATCATTCGAAGGATATGTATGTCTGCATTTGGATCCGATGCCTCGCACAGGCATAGCACCTATTTAAATCAACGGGAATACGGCCCCGAGATCACGGAAAGACAATCTTCGCGGCAGAGCTCGAGACCACAGGTGGTACAGCGATGGGGAAATGATGACCCCAGGTGGAACCAGCAAAATATGTATAGGCCACTGGGCCAGTCGCCTTCTTATAGGCCACCCGAACAATCTGCACTGGGCCAGTTGCCTTCTTATAGGGCACCCGAACAGTCTGCACTGGGCAAGTTGCCTTCTTATAGGCCACCTGAACAACTTGCTAGAAATCAGCCACAATTACACACGCCGCCTCACCGACAAGACGCTTATCAACGGTGGAGTCCGTCAATGTCAGGGATACCCAGCTACAGGCCGAAGCCTCCTTCAGCGATAACTCCCTTCAATGCGGAAATCGGAGTGGGTCTCTCACCATTACAGACCTGCCCGGGACAAAGAGCAGGAAATTGCGATGACGTGTATCGAAACGCGCTTCTGGATGGAATGATCGTCAACATATTTTTAGATTTGAATGTTTCAAGATCATAAATATATGATTATAATGATCAATGATATTAATAAAATAAAACTAGCAAGATTTATCAATTTTATGCTTAGTGCTTTGAAATTATTGTTTTAAAACGTATATATCTAGTACAGCGGTTCTCAACCTTTCTAATGGCGCGACCCCTTTATGCAGTTCCTCATGTTGTGGCGACCCCCAACCATAAACTTATGCTCGTTGCTACTTCTTAACTTGCTTCTGTTATGTATAGTAAAGAAAATATCTGATATGCAGGATTTATTTCCATGGTTACAAATTGAACATAATTCAAACATGGTGATTAATCACAAAAAAACAATAGATAATTATAAATAATTGTGAACTATTTATTTCTAACAACAAATAAATGAGATTTTGTCTTGAAACATGGTGTATCATGGGTAACAGTCTTAATATATTAACTACAGTAAACTACATTGCGACATTTTGCGACAGTATGGGTAAAAAGCCAACGCCAGTGCGGTTGGGATTGCTTCTTTTTTACCAAATCAGAAATGCTCGGTGCAGTCTTTGCAAGCGCACAACGAAGATCATATTCCACAACATATTCTACTTCTGTATTTAGATTTGATTACCATGTCATCTATTCTTCTGCGGACAATGTCGTTGGATAAAGGAAATTGTACACAATTTCGCAACAAATTTATCTCCGATCATAACGCGAACAATGTCTTTGGCCGCTGGCAGCAATAAATCTTCAGCAATGGTGTGAGGTTTCATAGCTCTGGCGATTCTGAGTACCTCCAAATATGAAGCTTCAACGGCTGCTACGTTTTGTTTTTGGTACTTGCCTCCAGTTTCAAGTCTGGCTTTCTGGAGTCCATCAGCTTTACTTCTAAAATAGTTGGTATCCTTGCAGGCAAAGTGCGAATGCTTGCTATCAAAATGGCTTTTAGTTTGTTCGGCTTCATAGATTCGCCTGATAGAACTTCACAACAAATAACACATTGCGGTTTCTGAATCCCTGTTGTAATTATTGAGGTAAAACCATACTGCAAATAATCCTCACTGTATTTTATTTTCTTAACGTTCTTCTCTACACGATCCATTGTCATGGGATTGTTTGCTAAAAGATGGTATATTGAAGATCTCAATGTCAAAAAATAGACATGTAACATTTTGAAGAGTTTGAGAAAAGGGGATTTTAAAGTTTGAAAGTATCCAACATATTCTCAAGTAAAAATACAATTCTATAATTTGCCTCTATTTAGTGATACCATTTTACTTTTAAAATATATCAGTTACTAGATATTTTGTGACAGATTTTTACAGTTTATTATCAGACTGATTCAATATTGTGACTTGTCAACTTTTCCCACTGAAAATTGAAATTTATTGATTTAACTATATTTTATGGTTTTTAAAAGCCAATGACATCTCTTGTTCATAACTTATGAAACTTAAGTGACCTCTCTAAATAACAAAACAAATTGTGGCCGAAATAAAAAACAATTATTTTTCAAAAAAATCGTAATTTTTTTTTAACCTGAAGCAGTGTACAAGCCACTGAGATCTTGTACAAGCCACTGAGATCTTGTACAAGCCACTGAGATCTTGTACAGGTGGTGTAATTTCCGTGTAATGACTCAATGATAATGTAATAAATTATGTCAAGTTTATACTTTCACAGTGCCATTATCATTCAGCTTATTATAAATTATAAGTGACATATAAGTAATATGACGCATGACCTTGAACTGGGACTGAAATTTATGGAATAGGCTTATGTTATGCTATTTTGCATGTGATTGCGATAAAAATGAGGTGAGTTGTTGTACACAAGCCTGAGCATTTTTCTAAGTCATTAATACCCTTTAAAAATATTCCGTTTTGGGTCGTTGACCCTAAAGTAATTTTTTTTCTTATACAGCTTTATAAAAAGAATGTCCGTATGCGCTCCTATACCATTGACCAGAATGCGATAAAAATTTAGTGAGAATTTGTGCGCACGCCTGCAAAGGTTTTTAAAATATTACAACCATTTTAAAATTTGTTTTCCGTTTTTAGCCAGGGGCCCTTATTTAGTTTCGTCCTATATGAGTTATATAAATATAATTTCAAAGGGAGCAAATGCATGGATGGATATATATTTAATTATATACAAATAGCGACATTAAATTGTGTGTGTGACATAATAAGTAGGTTTCTGAAGTAATGCAACAATTCTACAATATACCGTTTGTGGCCGGGGGCTCTAAATGCGCTTTCCACCCTTAAATTATCTTTATAATTATCGTATGCATTACTATATACCATTCATCCGATTGCGAAAAAACTTTGATGAATTGATATGCTCACTCCCGCAACTGTTTCTAAATTAGAATTTTACAATATTCCGTTTGGGCCAGTGGCCCTAATTTCGTTTTTTTTGTTTTTTTTAATTAAAGCTTTATAACTATACTTTCTTACAGAGCTATTACATAGGTGGATTGAATTTAATCAAATACAAAGATTAATATTTCAGTCTGTATGTTACATAGTAATTAGGTTTTGAATTAGTACCACAATTGTTCAATAATCCGTTTTGGGTGGGGGGAGGGGCCTAAATATGTTTTATTTACTATATTTGTGCTAATTTAGTACAAACATTTTACATTATTCCGTTTGGGGTCGGGGGCCCCAAATTTCATTTTTTTCTTATTTAAATTATAAAAATATAATTTCAAACAGAGCTATTTCATGGGATGATGAAATTGAATCAAATACAAAATAACGACATTTCAGTTTCTGTGTTACATAATAAGTAGGTTTCTGAATTAATGCAACCATTTTACAATATATCATTTGGGCCGGGGGCCTTAAATTCGTTTTGTTTTCTTAAATGAGCTTCATCAATATAATTTCAAACAGAGCCATCAAAACAACCACCCTTGAACAAATACCAAAAGACAGCAAATTTGTAGCAAGAGCAGAGAAAACACATTGTTGTATGTTTAGTGTAGAGAGTATTTTTTTTTGTTTTTATAACTAAGCTTGAATTTTGTGACGTATTTTAGAATCGGATATGACGTTGTAAAAGTGTTGTGGTTTTGAATAGTAATGATTGAGTAATACATATAATTAAGAATACATGCTTACATAGCTTCAAAGAACCGAAAATATTTTGATACTTTCGGACTCTCAAAAAGAAATATAGTTATTTTCTATTATTTTATTTAATCCGAATATAAAAGTTATGAAAAAAATTATTAATCAAAATATTATGATATAAGAATTGCATCTTAATCAAATTTATCGGGAAAACCCAAACATATGTTATACTTAGTGCGTATTTTAGATCGTTGTCAATATTGCAAATAAAAATAAGATTAATTTGATCTAAATACGCATATGACGTCATAGTGCGATTGCCTACTTTAGCCACAGCTCTAAGTTTCTTTGATTTTATAACGATTCGTGACAAAACTGATAATGTATTTTTCCCCTCTATAAGTAAAATTAATAAATTAATATAATCGATTGCTTTTTAAATTGCTAAAATTTTTAAAAATTAAATGCAACTTTAGCGGTGTATTTTAAACATTTAATAAGTTTTTACTTTTTATTCATTCCGAAATCGTATCCGGAAATTTGATCGAAAGAAATTTCGTCGACGGAATATTGATCGACGGAAATTTGATCGAACGGAAATTTGGTCGAATCGTTTTTTTAGTTTATAAGTTAAAATTTTGCGTCAAATTTCTTTTTGAACGCATTATTTTGTTTTACTATATAGTATAGTGTGTTCAAAAAGAAATTTGACGAAAATTTTAACGTCTGAACTGAAAAAGATATTCGACAAAATTTCCGTTCGATCAAATTACCGTCGATCAATTTTCCGTCCACGAAATTTCTTTCGATCAAATTTCCGGTAACCATTCCGAAATATACCTTTATGAAATTTATAAAGTAGGAAAAAAATTACCCTTTAAATATACTTTAATACGAAAATTCCGGTTAATGTAATTATTGCAACGAAATAACATACCCAAATAGCATTCACTAATGCACTTATCCCTCATCAAATAAGAACAAAGCATGTGAAATGCAAAAATAATTTTAAAAAATTTGCGTAAATAAGGGGGTTACAATCCCGTGGATGATTTTATTAATTTCTTTAAAACTCTGTTTGGGGCGGGGGGGGGGGGGGGGGGGAAGAAGCAAGACGGTAGTTTCATTTATGCAAGGCAGCACACTATACGTATCAGGATGAGTTTGACATATAATTAACCTTCATATGTACATATATATGAGGGGGGGGGGTTAGGAAATAGGGTGTGTATAATTTAACGTGGATGACAATTTCTTTTAATCCAATGATATTAAAGTTGTGAAAAATGGATGCTATATTCTCATTTTACCAATTAAGAAAATCAATGAACTCAACAAAACGTAAGTACATTTACATAATTATTCCCATGAATATCTAAAGACGGACAGACGGACGAATAGATGGATGGATGGTAGACAGAACGCTTCCTTGAATAGTTGCGCAAAAGGTATCTTTTATTCGTAACTATGTTTAAACATATATAAAATTAATGTATGTATATACGTCCGGTATGCGCTCCCATACCATTCATCTGATTGCGATAAAACTTTTGTGAGTTGTTGTTCATACGCCTGTGGGAAGTTCACACGTTATTTGTGTACACAACAGACGGAATTAAAACACAAACACATTTTTTCATTGTGTGGCATTGCCTCGCATGTCGGGTTCTCAATGGATAACTAAAAAAAAAAAGTAATAGTTAGGTACCATTCATAATACCGATAAACTGAGGTACCATATACAATACCAATACACTGAGATACCATACATAATACCAATACACTGAGGTACAATACATAATACAATATTTCGAGGTACCATACATAATACCAATACACCGAGGTACCATACATAATACCAATACACTGAGGTACCATACATAATACCGATAAACTGAGGTACCATAAATAATACCAATACACTGAGGTACAATACATAATACCGATACATTGAGGTATCATACATAATACCAATACATTGAGGTATCATACATAATACCAATACACTGAGGTACAATACATAATACCAATACACTGAGGTACCATACATAATACCAATACACTGAGGTACCATACATAATACCAATACATTGAGGTATCATACATAATACCAATACACTGAGGTACCATACATAATACCAATACATTGAGGTACAATACATAATACCGATACAATGAGGTATCATACATAATACCGATACAATGAGGTACCATACATAATACCAATACATTGAGGTATCATACATAATACCAATACACTGAGGTACCATACATAATACCAATACATTGAGGTACAATACATAATACCGATACAATGAGGTATCATACATAATATCAATACATTGAGGTACCATACATAATACCAATACACTGAGGTACCATACATAATACCAATACATTGAGGTACCATACATAATACCAATACACTGAGGTACCATACATAATACCAATACACTGAGGTACAATACATAATACCAATGCACTGAGGTACATTACATAATATAAATACACTGAGGTACCATACATAATACCAATACACTGAGGTACCATACATAATACCAATACACCGGCCCTGTATGTTGCGGAGTAGATGGCCCGCCCACCCACATGCTGGGCCTTATAATACTACTACTTACCCATTGAAAGTGATTTCCTCTAGCTTAAACTTGAATCCAGAAATGACACAGCAATCGAGATGTCATCTAGAGGTCAGTAGTGAGGTGTCATCTAGAGGTCAGTAATGAGGTGTCATCTAGAGGTCACTAGTGAGGTGTCATCCAGAGGTCAGTAATGAGGTGTCATCTAGAGGTCACTAGTGAGGTGTCACCCAGAGGTCAGTAATGAGGTGTCATCTAGAGGTCAGCAGCCTGAAGATCACGTACGTTACCGGTATTAAAATCTAAATAATAGGAGTAACAGAAATTATTCGACACTAGCAATAGCCCGCCAAACTATGGCAGCCGAAATGTGTGGAACTTCCAATCTACTCTGAGGTTACCGTACTTGACAAAGCAAGCATTCAATTCAAGGGCCGTAAGTTTCTTATTCATCAGTTCTAGTATTAAATAGATCAGTATAATGCAGTAGAGCACCAGCAGGGTTCCTTGTGTCTCACTTTTCTTTTTATGGGCTCCCCGTCGGAATTTTCATGGTGACAACTCAATGTTATACGGATCTCTCTACCTATGGGATTTGAATTCAGAGTTTTCTTTCTCTTAGATAAGTTGCCATCTAAGTTTAACGCGTCACATCCACCCATAAAATAACTGTAACCATTCCATATATATCTCATAAACCGTGACAGGGCCTTGATGAGGCACAGGGCCTTGATGAGGCACAGGGCCTTGATGAGGCACAGGGCCTTGATGAGGCACAGGGCCTTGATGAGGCACAGGGCCTTGATGAGGCACAGGGCCTTGATGAGGCACAGGGCCTTGATGAGGCACAGGGCCTTGATGAGGCACAGGGCCTTGATGAGGCACAGGGCCTTGATGAGGCACAGGGCCTTGATGAGGCCCTAAGCTATAAAAAGTCCAGAGGCCCACTTAAAATTACAGTGCCTCAAGAAAAGTTTAAAATATGTTACCGGCTGAGTGTGAGACCCAATGCTGTACTGGTAGCGTTTTGACTTACCGGTACAGTCTTGAGCTTACTCTTACTACATAAATCTGGTATCGGTACTGGCCGTAGGCATAGCTTTGTGAGTAGCGGTATAGAGCCATATTGGCCACACCCATAAATTAGCGCACACAATGATTACCTATGGGTTTCTTAATTAGAAGTGTGGGGGGATGTGGGGTTAGGGGGGGGGGTGTGATCGAACTTAATGATCACTGTCGGCAAGACCAAGTGGTCATTCCTTGAGAAAGGGAATGAATTCTCTCGGCAAGATTACGTGGTCGCTCCTAAAAAAAGTGAATACTTTCTCTCGGCAAGACTAAGTGGACGCTCCTTGAAAAAAAAGTGAATGATCACTCTCGGAAAGACTGAATTGTCATCATCAACAGTTCGACTAGGTGAGACTTGGTGAGACTAGGTGAGATTACTCACTAGCCATTGGATTTAATGCTCAGTCACGGCAAAACTAAATACCGTATTTTACAGACTATAAGACGCACTTTTTCCTACGAAAAATTGCCTTCCAAAATTCAAGTGAGTCTTATAATCAAAATTAATATAAAATGAAAAAAATGTTATTTTAAAAAAAAATTGCTTTAAAATTAAGGTGCGTCTTATAGTCCGTAAAATACGGTAGGTCTCCTACGACCATCAACAGAAAGACTTATCAAACGTACGGCAGTGGTACTAAATGAAAACTCACGCCAACATGGCATTACATGTCTAAGTCAATGCAAGGCTAAAGCAGACGCATGCCAGCCAGTACGAATTTTTCACATCCCTATGCCTTTACTTTACTGAAATACACAGACAGAGCTATTCACACACACAAACACACACACACAAACACACACACACACGCACATACACACACGTTTTTAAGTAATGTATATATATATATGAATGGCCCAGTAGAAAAAGTACTTAAGTTACAATTTTTCAAAAATGTGTTAAGACAGGCACTATATTTGATTACTTCACCTGAATCATTCCTGTAAATATTCACAAAGAAAAAGTAAAATCAATGTTTTTAATTCAGAGTTACCTCGAGCAGCTTTTAATGTATTTAAATAAGAATTAAAAAACTTTAAACTCATTTTTCTCAAAACTTCAAAAATACTTTAAAGTACTTTTCCTATTCAACCCTACATATATATATACATTACTTATATATATATATATATATGTGTAAGGTATTTATGTATGTACTCATTGCAAGACTTAAATTAAGTTAAATGATCGGTCGGTACAGAAATCAAAATGGTACGTTCTTGGCAGGGCTGCGCGAAGGGAATAGCCACTCCAGGGTGCTAACATCAGGAGGGCGCCAAAAATCGTTTGTTATCATAAAGATGTACAGTATATACACTCAAAAAAATACAAATAAAAATTGCAATACCGGTACTGAAACTCACGCACCTTGATGAACACGTACCGGTACGTGTTTTCCAAAACGATGTGTAGCTCTAGCCGCCACGTGTTGCCAGTACGGTACCGGTACTGAGCACGAAGATATGTTAAGCAGTTTTTGTTGGAAATTGATCTCTCTCGACGGAGGAGAAAAAAAGGTATATACAGTTGAGCATCATTTTCGCTCACATTTAAAGATGGTAGTATAATACGGTACGGTACTGCTGTCTGTTGTTTACTGTGCCAACGGTGCGTAAAGTCTGATCGACCCGCAATTTTTTTCCAGGCGACAGGCTCAAAATAATTTTTTAGCAACGCCACTGCCTATATCATTTTGCATTATTACGGAAACAAGAATTTAATTATTATTTTTTTTTAAATTTGGGGAGGGGGGTGTAACACAACGAGTTAATGGTACTCAGTCCCATGACTGTATTATTTATTCCTATGCACGGTGGCGTAGGGATTTAATGATAGGATGAGAATAAGGGGAACTAGTTTTTGTGGCGAATGAGAATATCATGATTTTACAGAGAGTAAGGCTGGACGCCACTAGAGGATGCACGTTTTTTGGTCAGAGAGAGAGGGAAGCAATATTTCAATGTGATGTGAATTCATGGATAGAATAATATTGAAGTATGTAATATTTCTTATGTTATATTGTAACTACATCTGTTACATGGATTTAACTAATTCAAGAATTATATTTGTATCAATTATGTGAATAAAGAACTGTGTGATATATCGGACCTATTCAATTCTTGAGATGAGTGAATAAAATTAAGGATGACAGAGGTAACAGAAAGAAAGGACCATCGGCAAACATGAAGTATTATATAACATACTGAATACACAATGACATTCAGTAATGTTACAGGGGGGCGGGGGGAGAGAACCATGTTCAGACTTCGTCCCAGTGGCAGCTTTCCTTTCGGCCGGCCCTATACATGTGTCCAAAGAACAAAAGTATAACTCCCAATATAATCTCTGATAATTTGTCAAGGTCCCCCCCCCCCCAGGGCTCCGGTTGACAAGTCTGTGGTGGCTTACCGATTAGGAGGCAACGGACCCCCTCGGCATTACCCGGGGATCAAAACCACCATTGCGTTTCCTGCGTGGGCAGACAAGGAACATGCATGGCACCTTCCAGAAATAAAACAGCACCTACAGGGCTGCCCAATGTGACCTTTTACAGTTGGATGCAAAGGCAGAGACATTGTAGGGATCATGATTACAAGTTGCCTTTAAGTTAATGGATATGAGGCGAGGGGCTAAGGTGTAAGCATCTGGCCGATGATTCTAAATACCCAGCCCCGAGAAAGCTGCTCCTAGGCGACCGTTTCATCCCAGCTACTAGGCTGGGGTACCGCGCCAATATACAACTAATAATAAATAATAATAATGCCTTGCAAACTAGTTGCGGGATGGAAACCCAATGTAGGGCCCCTCTTAAAGGGCGTCTGCCACTTTCTCGGGATGGGTGGAGGAAGATATTAAGACGTAAAGCACCATCCCGACTCCCTGAGCGAGTGGGCTGCGAATGCTTTAAACACAGCGTTTTCGGTCGACCGGACGTCCACAGGCGGTGAAAGCTTCCATCCGCAAATCCGATCGAGCGTTCCGGCGTCAGGGAGGCCCGACGTCTGGGCTGTAGAGAGGTGCGTCGGGGAGGGCATTAAGAGCTTACGCTCGACGGCCCGCCGACGCCATTTCCCAATGTAACATATTTTGTCAAGGAAAAAAACAACACAATAAGTTACATCGTAAAAATGACAGCTTTTACAAACTAGTCTCTGTTATAAAATGTTTGCCCTTGCTGCATGGCGGTATTTAGAATACGTTTATAAGAGAGTTGGACTGCGATAAGGCTTGTGGGTAGTTAATAAGATCTAGAGTAGATTTCGTTGATTTTAAAAAAAAAGTATAATTACAATTAAAGGAATGGAAGTTAACTTTTAAAAACATCAATCTTTGAACGAAATATTAACATACATACGGATGCTACTAACCTAATTTGAAAATATGAAAAACCGGAAGTGGTTCTAAATATTTTCGTATACTCCCACATTGCAATTTACTAGCTGGCCAGGTAAGTTCTACTTTGTGATGTTCGATTGCCAAGTAAAGGCTTTTTATAAATAGTAATAAATCCGGACATCAATCTATTTCAGTGCTCTATAATTAAACACAATTGCCGTGAATTAATTCTTATATGTATAATGTAAAAGTAGGTACAGCTCTTCATTTCAATGCCACAAAGTGTCTGGACATGGCAAAGTTTAATTACCGGAATCAAAGGATCATTTTATTTCTATAGCGCTGGTATCCATGCTACTTTAGCATGTCCACTGCGCTCTGGTTTTCTTCTTCTTCTATATATTAAGGGCCCACGATCAATTTATCGATCATTATGGCTCCTATGAATGTAGATGGGATTTGCAATGTTTCCGTGCCTGGTGTTGATGAGGATATTGCACTGGTTACAAGAGTAACTGTGTGAGGGTATCATGCACTGGGGGTTGGAAGGCCTGAGGCAATAGACGCAAATGAGTCCAGTGTTGTCGCCTCTACTGTTCCTTTTGAAAGATTGTTCCTGTCCCTGATTGTCTTTGGTAGGAATGAGTAGTTCCTATACTGGCTTCTCGCTAGTATGAGCCGGAGCGGCCTGTCATGGCCTCGTCGCTGTATATGGGGGAGAGTGACGAGTTTCTGTTTCATGCCAGAGCAGTGGACTAGCCCATTATTTATCTTGTAAATCATGGAGAGCCTGGATAGTCGTCGTCGTTCCTCCAATAGTGACCAGCCCAGTGTTTCCAGTATGCTGCCAACACTAGAGGTATTCCTGTAGCGGTTCAGGACAAAGCGTGATGCCCGTCGCTGTACTGCCTCCAACCTGTCGATGCTCTTCTGAGTGAATGGGTCCCAGACCGAAGATGCATAATCTAAAAGCGGCCGGACAAAGGCTTTATAGGCTCTTTCTTTCACACCGGAGTTGCTGATCTTTAGATTACGCCTTAAGAACCCCAGGGTCTTGTTTGCCTGGTTGCACACATTGTTAATATGCTCGTCCCAGCGGACCTCTCTCTGAATGGTAACACCCAGGTACCTTACGGAGGAAACTGACTCAAGTAAATGACCATGCAATTCATAGTGGTAGCGTAGAGGAGTACAACTTCTAGATATTATTGAAATAAAAAAGTCTTAAATGTTTCTCAAATGATTTTTGATCCTTTTCAATACCACTCAAAGATTGAGGCAAACTATTACATAATTTTGACGTTATCGCTTCAAAAGAGCGCCCTCCGTAAGACTTTTTTTTATATGTTCATCCACACTGGGAATTGTCAGAAGGACTGTATCGAAGACCTCAGTTTCTTTAAGGACGCGTGTTTATGAATCAGTTCTTTAAGATATTCCGGTGCAGAGCCTTCTATGCAGCTGTACGCCAGGGACAGAATTTTGTGGCGAATGCGCTCACTCACAAAAACCCAATGGAGATCTCGTAGAACTGAGGTGATATGGTCAGATTTCTTTGTCCGCGATACAATGCGTGCTGCAGTATTTTGTACCTTCTGGAGTCTCTGAATTTGGTTCTGAGGTAAACCCCACAAACAACTGTTACAGTAATCTAATCATTTTATTACAGGGGAGGCATTTTACGAATTTGGTTGGGAATAACGCTGAACGTTTTCCCCAGCCGATCAATGGTTGACTATACTACTAGCATAAAGTTTTGTCTGATCCGAGACGGACTAACCATGGCTACTGACTATAGTATAAACGTGTTGGGACTGCGATAAAGCTTTAAATAGATTAATTAGACACGAACAATCAATGTCAATATAACGTTTACTGATGTGTAATGTAAAATTATAATTAAAGCTTAACATATATTGTTATATTGACACAGATTGTTCGTGTCTCATTAATCTAACAGGTCTAAGTTGTTCTAGGCTTCAGTTAAGCAGAAGGCCATTTGTTTCCGTATCCCTTTAAGCTTAATTATGTAACTCTGTCTTAAACGTAACTTTTAAGCGGCTGTACTATGTAGATATAACTTAAAACAGTAAAACAATAATTTTCCGAGGTGGCATTTTGTAATTTCTTAACAAAACTATGTAGAACGCTGTGTAGAAGTCGCTCAAGTTGTTTTGACAGTTTGAGAAATTAACTTGAAAGAAATACTCCGCCTTCACTACTCATCGACTAGACTGCGTCAGCTGTGTACCCCTGATAGCTATCTCCTTGGTAGTGAAATTCTTACAGGATGTCGAACACTTTGTTTAATAAAAAAAGAAAACTGCAAGAGTTTTTCGTGGCGGAAGAAGGAAGATGGGATCCCTACACTCAGCTCCCACAAAGATAGTGCGTCAACAAAAACTGGCGATGTTACCATTGGGCTCATTAATCCGCAGTAATCTGTCTTCTTCTTCTTCTATACATTAAGGGCCCACGATCAATTTATTGATCATTATGGCTCCTATGAATGTAGATGGGATTTGCAATGTTTCTTTGCCTGGTGTTGATGAGGATATTTCACAGGTTACAAGAGTAACTGTGTGAGGGTATCAAGCACTGGGGGTTGGAAGGCCTGAGGCAATAGACGCCTAACAGGCAGCAGTGAGACCTCTCGAACATTTTTGCGAATCGGAGCGCCGTGAGCATGCTGTCATTGCATGGAAATGAGCGCTATATAAGTACTCAAATCAATCAATAGGCTATGACTGATTTTTATTCCTTACTCACACTAGTTGGCGTATTGGTGTCGCCCTCACTCCACTGGCCAGTCCGGTCGACAGATCCCGCCGCCAAGTGTAAACGAGGGTTTGAATGCAAGAATTTTCTTGGGTACCGTGTGTATAAGTATAACTGCGTTTACATAGTAGCTTATTATGACCGGGTCCACTCACTTATACGCACACACTGTAAAGACTCGTTTCCGCATTTTTTCACACCAATATTATACGGAAGTGGAGCCAAAAAAGAAATGGCGGCGTCTTGACTAGTGTCTAGTGAAGGCGCCTCGCCGGCCAAAAAAAATACAACACATGGCCAAATTGTAGAAATACACCAGGTCGTGTTCATTGGATCTAACGAATCCACTAGGAAAATGGACCCTTTTAATCCACTTTGAAAATTTTATCTAAGGAATCCATTATAAAATTGGAATCAATCAATCCCTCTCTGTCCGATGACAACTTATACCTTATAAGTAAAGTTACAGAATCAACATCATGTAAAAAAATTGTAAGTTGAGTGGCTGAAACATCGCTTTGGCTAATGCGAAGAGATGGCATCGTGACTTTAGAGTTCAGGTTAGGTTTAGGGATAGATCTAGGGTTCAGGTTAGGTTTAGGGATAGATCTAGGGTTCAGGTTAGGTTTAGGTATAGATCTAGGGTTCAGGTTAGGTTTAGGGATACATTTAGGATATTTTTTAATTTAAAAAAAAACGTTTTATTCTTAATTTTACGGGTCACGACCATCAAGTTTGCGGCCATCGTAAAATAAAACGTCGATGCTATCTCTTCGCATTTACCGTCGTTTTGTTGTTGTTGTATCTGTTATTTGTTTGAAAGCTTTTATTCGTGTTTGCTTCCACTTAGTGAACAGCTAGTGAGATCACCCAGGTGAAGTGCCCCGGTCACCTGTTATTCAACTACTATCAAGTGCCCATACCACATGTCATTCACATACTCTAAAGTTCCACTGCCACATGTAATTCAACTACTCTGAAGTGCCTCTGCCACCTGTCATTTAACTACTGTAAAGGGCTCCTACCAACTGTCATTTAACGACTGTAAAAGGCCCCTGCAACCTGTCATTTAACTACTGTAAAGTGCCCCTACCAACTGTCATTTAACTACTGTGAAGTGCCCCTATCAACTGTCATTTAACTACGGTAAAGTGCCCCTACCAACTGTCATTTAACTACTGTAAAGTGCCCCTACCAACTGTCATTTACCTACTGTAAAGTGCCCCTACCAACTGTCATTTAACTACTGTAAAGTGCCCCTGCCACCTGTCCTTCAACTACTGTAAAGTGCCCCTACCAAATGTCATTTACCTACTGTAAAGTGCCCCTACCAACTGTCATTTAACTACTGTAAAGTGCCCCTACCACCTGTCATTTATTACTGTAAAGTGCCCCTACCACCTGTCAATTTTTACTGTAAAGTGCCCCTGCCACCTATCATTCTATTGGGGTTTATTTAAAGAACATGAAATTAAACTTACATTTTTATATGACTTTTCTTTTAAATTTTTTGTCTTTTTTTTGGCCCAAAATTCATCTTTTAATAATTTTTGTATGAAACGAAATATAATTGTTTTATTTTTTTCATTATTAGGAAACAGACTTATGAACAGACCGCAACAGTTGTCGTATATCGGCAACTACTGAGAAAAAAAAAGAACTTCTTTTTGTAAACCACCATAAGTTAACCATTACGATGTCTACATCAACCGAAACCAAAGTGAAGAAAAAGAAAAAAAACGCAACCCACTCTGACCGGGCCGACTCTGCGGGCCATGGGAAGAAGAAAAGTAAGTCGAGTAAGGTCGCCGAAGATGTTCAGCAGGACGAACTCCAGCCCTTGGATCTAGATCAGCTGCCAGCGGCAACATTTCCGGATGACCCAGAGGAGAAAGGGTCACTGAGACACAGCACGAGCACGGTCATGAGCAGGGCCGACTCGCCTGCACTCTCCATGACACAGGAACAGAGCGCATCGCCCAGTGTGAAAACCAAGAAGAAGAAAAAGAAAAAGGGAGACAAGGGCGAAAAGGGTGAAAAGAGCGAGGAGCCGCAAGAGGTGCTAGAGAAAGAGGACAGCCCATCGACGTCAAATTTCAAAGAGTTTGGAGAACTGCCCGAAGGCGGTGAGGAGAAAGGAGGAGAGGAGAAAATTGAAGAGGAGAGAAGTGCGAGAAGAAAATCTAAAAAATCGATAGCAAAGGGAAGAGACCCAGATGAACTTCCAGAAGACGGAGAGGAGAAAAGTGGGGAGGAAAAAAGTGCGAGGAAAAAATCTAAGAAATCTATAGCAAAGGGAAAGGACCAAGATGAACTGATAGAAGACGGAGGGGAGAAAAGTGAGAGGAAAAAATCTAAAAAATCGATTGTCAGGAGTAAAGAGCCGTCAGAAGACGGAGATGAAAAATTGATCAGGGTACAATCTAAAAAATCGATATCAAAGATTAGTGAACAGGAAGAGGGGCCAGAAGAAGGAGACGACAGAAGCGTCTCTTCTTACAAAAAAAGTAAGAAGAAGAAAAATAGAGATGAAACCGACATGACAGAAGCCGATAGCGTTCAATTTGAAGAAACAACCGATTTAGTACCATCGACATCAAAGAGAGATATCGATATCGATATCGATGGGGCGCCCCTGGAGAAGCCACGGAGGAGCAGAGCTGACTGTCTGTGGTCGCAGGAAACTGAACCCGAAAGTGAATGTTGCAGAAAGGCCAGGGAAAACGAGAAACGTCGCCAGTACGAAAAGGACAGACCCCAGCCATACGGTTATGAACAGAGACGTTACGACTCGCCGGTTTGCTCAGGGTACCAAGAGAGAAGCGGTGCGCGGCCGTCCTACGGCTCCTCCTTACCATCCTCAACAAGGAGGATGGACCAGCCGACGTATTCTGCTGCTACAAGGGCCCCCCCGGTATCCGACCGGCGTGAGTTCTGGAGAGGAAACGCCCCGTGCCCCGACAAGCCCGACAAGCCCGACGATGAGATCATGCGAAGGATATGTATGTCCGCGTGTGGCCAAGACAGGAGTAGAGCTCCGCTTTACAGATCCGATGCCTCGTACAGGCATAGCACCTATTTAAATCAACGGGAATACGGCCCCGAGATCACGGAAAGACAATCTTCGCGGCAGAGCCCGAGACCACAGGTGGTACAGCGATGGGGAAATGATGACCCCGGGTGGAACCAGCAAAATATGTATAGGCCAATGGGCCAGTCGCCTTCTTATAGGCCACCCGAACAGTCTGCACAGGGCCAGTCGCCTTCTTATAGGTCACCCGAACAGTCTGCACAGGGCCAGTCGCCTTCTTATAGGTCACCCGAACAGTCTGCACAGGGCCAGTCGCCTTCTTATAGGTCACCCGAACAACTTGCTAGAAATCAGCCACAGTTATACATGCCGCCTCGACGACAAGACGCTTATCAACGATGGAGTCCTTCAATGTCAGGGACACCCAGCTACAGGCCGATGCCTCCTTCAGCGATAACTCCCTTCAATACGGACAGCGGAGTGGGTCTCTCACCATTACAGTCCTGCCCGGGGCAAAGAGCAGGAACTTGCGATGACGTGTATGGAAACGCGCTTCCGGCTAGAATCGTCGTCAACATGGCCAGAGGGAACGACTACCGAGATCCGCACAACTTTTACCACTGGAAAAACCAGATGCCCGCAACATCTCAACACGCCGAAAGGCAACTGAACTACAGCCCCCAGTCGGAGGGTCAGCGCAGGCAGACACGAAGTCAGATCTCCGCATCTCTATGCTCGAATCGGCCGAGAGCGTTCGCAAACAACTCAGCCCACCCCGCCTCCCCTCCTCTCTCCACGCTATCGCTGAGCGACGAGTTGGAAAGAAGCCAGCTATTAGATTCCCTGAAGCAGCTCATTTTGAGCGTGGCAAGGGACAGCGCACCATCCTCGTATTCGTTCGTCAGTACGCCAGAGAGAAATGTAAACACCGGCTTGTTCGTCAGTGAAAGTGAGTCTTGCGTCCTGGCCAAACCTAAAAAACCGAATTTCAAACCTTCCGACATACGCAGGGATCGGCCCCTCTTGCACACATTCTCGCAGATCTCACCGCCTTTCCCGAAGAAAGGTTGGTATTCCCTGACCAGGTCGGAGCCGTCCAGCCGCACGAGTAACATGTTCAGTCCTACCTTCACGGAGAGCGAGCTGTGGCCAGCTTCGTTGTCGCAGTCTCTCAGCAGGGACATGTCCGTGGATACGTTTTTGCAAAACGTATCGAGCAGGAGCTCATCGTTACCGCACAGTCGGTGAGGATCACTGGTCAATCCGTTAAGGCCCGCAGAAAGATAACGTCATTTTTCTATGAGGCACAAGACTATATATACTGCCTCCGCAAATTATGGTAACCCATGACGGCGCACCACGATTGGTTCCTAATAATGGTGCCCCATAACAGGTACCCAAAATAACGGCGCCCCACAACAGGCACCGACTAATGGCAACCAATGACTGACACCTCAGGGGTGACTCCACGTGCACCACACAAAGATGATTGTCCAGTCAAATGGCATTTAGGCGTGGTTACTCGTAAAGACATCTTACGAAGGCAGGCAACAATGGCACACGATAAATGCCCCCAGTTAGGGCACGTCATAACGGCATCCAAATAAACGTACCGATTATAAATATCGCCAGGAAAGACGCACTCCCCCCCCCCCCGGCCCAAAAAGAAAAAAAAAGAAAAACAACTGGAACCTAGCTGATAACGCAAACATGACGTCATCGGATAAATTCTTTAACCGCGAGCTTGTCATCAACAGATAGAGGCTCATCGAACACCTTTGTATACTATGGACACCATTGCTTAAATATAGAGGACATGCTAAAATGAATTCTGTCTCAAAAAGAAATGGGCTTTAAAAAAATATGAATGCGTAGTACAGTGTTAGTAATTTCTGTTAGGTTTAAAATCTTCTACGGGAAATCGACCTGTGGGGCTGTCCATTAATTATGTCAACAAATATTTGGCGATTTTACCTCCCCCCCTCCCCCTTGTCAACAACTTGTCAAACTTCCAGAGGACCCCCCCCCCTATAAAATTACTTCAACATTTGATTACCACCCCACCCCCACAAATAAAGATAAAATGGGAAAAAAACAATATTTTAAATAGACTAGTCAACAACTACAACAAAAAAGTGAATAAAAGTAAAATGTTTAGAAAAAAAAGTTTAATAAATTCTAAATTATGAAATTAAATTTATTTTTAAAAAAGTAACATTGTTGACGTCAACTTTTCTTGACCTCCCCCCTCCCCCTTGTCAACAATTGTCAAAAAATTTCAGACCCCCCTCCCCCCTATTTTGTTGACATAATTAATGGACAGCCCCTGTTATCGATCTTACGACATTTCAACAAACAAAGTTAAGGCACCGGAGAACTAAAAAAATAATAATTTAACGAATAGCATTTGCGCGCTACATTTAAAATTATATAAAATGGTATGTGTATTTCCTTTAAAACATGTTTAAGATAATAAAAGTAGAAAAGATCAATGGAAGAAAACAACAGGAAGAAAATAGGGATGGTATTTTTGTATCTATTTGGATAGTTTCGTGTTCTTTATTTAT
Organism: Omphiscola glabra; assembly: GCA_964017045.1. Taxonomy (NCBI): domain Eukaryota; kingdom Metazoa; phylum Mollusca; class Gastropoda; family Lymnaeidae; genus Omphiscola; species Omphiscola glabra. The sequence continues at coordinate 32,525,012 of OZ024794.1, read as the reverse complement.
TTGAGAAGAATTTCGTGTCGCCCTTTAAGGCTTTGCATTTGTACCGTTGTCGCGTTTAAAAATTAATGCAAGTTTTAATTTTAATTAAGTTATAATGCTGACAGCAGCGGGTTTGCTAGATTTGCTCACACAACATTGTCGGCTAATTGGAAAGGTTGTTCTTTTTTTTTTTTGGGGGGTGGGGGGTGGTTTGGGGTCGGTATGCGTAGCAATTATACGTTTTTAGAAGAAGTGCAACTGCGCACCAAATCTATAGCAGTCTAAGTGCATTAAAATCAAAGCACGGAAACGGAAGTGTTCAACAAAAACTTTAAAAATGGCGAAAATTAGGTCTCGCCTTAAAAATTGGAGAACTTATTGCCAGACAAAGGTTCAAGTCTCGAAACAACTTTAGAATTGTCTTTTTTTTTTTTTTTACATCAACCTGTGAAATAGATGCTTATCTCCTTAAGATATTGATTTCAATCAAGGGCAGTGATGGATAGCCTTTTACGTGAACATGGAATGGTTCAATCATTTGAATAGAAACTTCAACAACAACAACAGAAACGTAAGCTTAAAGACACATTTATGAAAAGCCAATTTTTCTACACACCATCTTCCAAGCATCACCCGATGTTTGACTGAATTCGGCAAGGGTAATCTATTGTGATAGGCAATGTATCGTGATAGTCAATCTATCGTGATAGGCAGTGATTGATGACGAATCTTGGTTGTTCTGGCAGGCAGCGAAAAATTTAAAAAAAAAATATTTTTATGTTGTTACATAAGAGAGCAGAGTGGCACAGAGAGCAGAACAGAGCAACATGATCTTGAGATTGTACACTCTAATGGAAATATACACTAGTTTACCTGCGAATAAAGACGCCTTATTTACCAGCGTACAACGAATCAATTGAAGAATCGGACCACTCTTAAATGGTGCAGGACCATATGATATCAAAGCGACTTAAAAAAATGTGTGTTTTCTTTAATGACCTAAATCAAGTCTCAACATGATGGGTTGAATTTCTGGATGTATTGATGGATAAGACGGAAACCCAGCGTGTATCACCGTTCATCTAAACAAAATTCTGAGGGGGGAAAATGTGAGATTTGATAGAGTAGTCCCCCATGAATGTTGACTTCAAGGCTTCACATTTTCGTTTCATCGTCCAGATTCACATTATCATCTATAAAGGTCTCAGATCTACTTTTTGAAAGATGTCTTACAATTTCAACGCGAAAAATTTAACCTAATAATCTTACGCCCCATTGCCATGGCGCGTTACTGGTCTATCTATGAACTAAACTATGAACTAAACTATGAACTAAACTATGAACTAAACTATTAAATAAACTATGAACTAAACTACTGACAGTAGTATCAACTATTATATGAAAGTATTATCAACCAAAGAGCAAAGATTACAACACAAACAACAACAAAAAAGAAATAAACTAACAATAACAGTTAGCCAGCGTGCCACCCCATTTATTCTAAGTTCAGCTGTCACTTAAAACTTGTTACAAAATAACAAGACACACACAAAATGATCTTGAAACGATGAACGAAGAAGTCGAAGTAAAAACAGGCACCAGAACGTTCGTCATAACGAAGAAGATCAAGCACGGCCCGTCCACGACTAAGAGAATACTGGAAGAAACCATAGCCAATCAGATGAAGAAGCGGAGCACCGGCAGCGAAAATTCGCGCAAGGGGTCCGAGTGGGTGATTCAGTACGGAGTCACCAACGCGTCAGTGAAGGATATCTTAGAGGATGAGTACTCGATAGACCACAAGCGATGGCTGACGGAGACGTACCCGAAGGAGAGCTCAAAGGTGTTCTCGCACGAGATCGACTTCAGCGACACGTCAGAGGAGACCCCGACCGAGGCCGCGCCGAGCAAAGTGCAGACGCCCCCCAAGGAAGAGCCCCCGCCTGAAAAAAAGAAAGTCGTCGAGATAACGGAGCCGGTGAAGGAAGACTCCAGTTTGGAAGAGCTGTCGGAAGAGGAGCCACCGGTGGAACAACAGCCCCCTGAAGAGCCACCGGAACCAGAGCCGCCGGAGCCGAAGCCACCGGAAGAGAAGTGCAGCACTGATTGCACAGAGTATTGCAAAAAGTTCTTGCAGGAAAGAGATCCCGCTTGGATGGCCAATGAGATCAACAGACCATTGGGCCGCAGAAACAAAAAACCACACGTTTGTGAGAGCAGCCACATTCGCTATAACAATACCTCCAATTCCTACATACTAAACGCTCACAAAGTTCACGATGTCCTGTCATCGAACGGTTGGCGTTCTCTGGATGAAAATTCGCCTCTTTGCTCGTCGTTTTCGCACGTAAAACCAGATCCGCCATGGGATAAACGAATGAGTTGGAAATCTCCGCATTCTGATAACTTTGCTGATAAACACATAAGGCCGAATGGCCGAAGGCCCGAAGCTTACGCTAATTGCTCGTGTGATCAAAATGACGCCCCAGGTCCTCGGGAGAGCAGTTTGTATATGAGACAGAAAAAGAGCCTTTACATCATAAGGTCCTCACCTCGCTGTTACAAGGTTATGGAAGAGAAGACGCGCATGGATAGAGACCCTTTCTGGAAGCCCATCACATACAAGTCACAAGCTGAAGTCAAGGAAAGCCCGCAGTCTTCATACAGGTCAGAAGAAGAACACGTGGAAAGCCAGCAACCTCCATCCAGGTCAGAAGAAGAAGATCGTGTCAGGGGACTGCGGCCTGCTTACAGGTCACAGGAAGAGCCTGTCGAAAACAGCCAACCTGCATACAGGTCACACGAACGGCGTGTCAGTAGCCACCCGCCGTCTAACTGCACGGACCGTCAAGATTATATTCACATGTACGCCCTGACCCCAAAATCGGTAGAAGGGCGATCCCTCTGCTGGTGTAAGTCCCAATTCGATCCCGCCTCTGCTCAACCTCACAATGAACCCGAGCACTGCGGCGCTGTGTGTTCGTGCTCCTGTCGGTTCAATGGATCGCACACTTGAACAAAGTATCTTTAACTGCAGAAGCGTTTTGTCTAGACCCAGTAAAGTCATAACTTGATTAGCGGTCGCCACTTCTATTTGTATTCGAAAAAATATTAAGCAATCAGATATGCTTTAAAGTTTATATATATTTTTTTTTAAAGTAAAATATTATAGCAGATCGCATTAATCGTCGTTTTAAAAACAATAATTGATGATCGTAAAGTAAAGAACCCAATAACATGGGATACGACAAAATCAATCCCAATTTATGTAGAGAATTTCTTGCGAAAACGTGACTTCAGAATTTTAAAAAATAAAAAAAAAATAAAAAAACGCAAAACTATTCAACAACAAACAACACAACAACAACAAAAATGGACACATCATAAACATGTTAAGAACAATCACCATAACATAACATTTTTTTGTAACGTCATTCATTTACCCCGTCATTTGGAACATGGAATCATTATTTCGAAAAAAATTGAATCGCCAATGGCTTCAGAAAAAAAGAAGAAAATTCCTAGGTTATAAAAGGTATTACCTCGAGATTTTGGACGACCCGGGCAAGTCCGTGGACTGCGAAGAATTCAAACACGTTCTAGATGCGGGAAAATTTAACTCAAATTTTTTTAAATAAAAAATAAATAGCCCAAAAGATTCTATAAATGAAATGCAATTAGCCGCAAGGCAAATGAATACAATGTCTTACTTTCCTCCACGTTGAATTCTTTGGCTAATGTCCTACTGGTTAATGTCCTACTGGTTTAATTTCAGGAATTTTCTCTGCTTGTTTTTATTTTTATTATTATTTTCTTTTTTGCTTATACTTATAACAGTTGTGCTACTAACAGTTATCAGTATTAGCATTACTTCGACTAATGTGTTATTTATTTTAGTCTAATTACCGTATCTATTATTGTCCATTATAGGACACACATACCAGTAATACCAGTGTAATTTATTCTCTCCCTCAAGTCTAACATTCAGTGGAAGCTGATATTTTTTGATACATAGGCATCTTGGCTACACGGAAAGTGAGGAGAAAATGCCACATGATGAAAAAAAACCCCCATCGCATAAATAATTTGGACTATTGGCTACAGAAGGAGCGTGTCTGTTTGGAATCTTTACAAACAGGAAACATTGCTGACGTGGTTACAATTAATATCCTGGCTCCATGTCTATTTTCTTTAGCGCGCGTCCCTTCTTCGTGGCGGGGCCGAAGCCATTCACGATTTATTTCCAACTGATTATGTACGGAGCCACTGCCCTCGCCTAAAGCTCTTCGCACGTTTTTTTGTGTTGTTGTACGGATATCTGTTTGCCAATTGCAAGGCGGTTCCCCATTATTATGTACGGAGCCACTGCCCTCGCCTAAAGATCTTCGCACTTTTTTTTTGTTGTTGTACGGATATATGTTTGCCAATTGCAAGGCGGTGCCCCATCTTCTTCAGTTGCGCCGGAGAACCACTGCGAAGCCGGACTTTAATGCTTGTTGGGGATTTACCAATCTTCCATTTTTTGGTTGTCGTTATTTCGTACTTCACAGAATTCGTCTTCATTTCGTTTTTATTTTGCTTATGACTGAATTTAGGATATAAGATATTTCGAAGACATATTACTGTTAGAAATCTCTTGCTGCCCTTTTTTTAAAAAAAGAAAAATATTATTTTCGTTACAGAATCTAAATGAGAAGAGCATTAACAAAAATCGTGTCCAATGGGTTTAAGCTTAAAGCGTTAAAGTTGTGTTCAACCTAAGTTATAAAGTTTCCAAAATTTGTTCGGGGTACAATTGCGCACCAAGAGATGAGAGAGAGAGAGAGAGAATCAGAGCGAGTCTACTACGAAATTATTGAAATGAGATCGTCTGATGAAAACGGAAGTCTAAATCCAAAATGGCTTCCTCTACTACATAAACACTGACCATGGGAAGGTAATTTGGAGTCGAGTCATTAATGTGCACTACATCCTTCTCGATCGACTCTTTAAATTACATTTGGTGAACGGTTATTCCCCCCCCCCCCTTTTTTTTCTCTACTTGTTTGAACATATGCGATTTACTGTCGAATGCCATTTCAAGTCTGAAACGATTGCAACACTATTAGTTGTGTTTTACAAACACTGGCCACTTTTAACGTAAGAGGAAAGCCGATCCATTGCTGATCACACAAGAAATTTAACGCACGCTGTTGTAGTCATTGTTTCACTTTCTGCCATCCGCTCAGACCAAACCAACAGCAACAACAAAATCAACCAACTAATTCGGTTAATGAAAAGTTCAACTTTATACCTGAGTGTGAACATAGCGCTCTGAATCTGTGGTAGTGAGGACAAACACAGGGTACTCACAGATTACAATACTAGCTTAGCTTTGGTAACTTGAAGATTTTAAGCCATGAGATCAATAGACATCTTCTTTTTATAACTCCTCAATGGGCTCCTAAATTCACGGACTCCTAAATTCGTGAACTCCTAAATTCATGAACTTTTATAGAACAAGATATGCAAGTTTAATAACGTAAATATTTGCTTTTTATTGTGGCTTGTTCTCATGAAAGTGAAAGAATCCGACCAGAGAACTTACAATAACTTTATTTTTTTGTATTGAATGCCCAACCAAGGTTGAATAAATGATGTAGCATCTCCGAGTTTGGTCCAATATTCGAAATGTCATCATCCGGATTAAAACATGTATTCCATCCAATCAACTGTAAGTGACAAGTTGGATCTCCTGGAGAACTTGTTGTAAATGAACAGGGCACTAGATGAAGGACATCTTGTAATAAGGGAACAGAGCACCACATGAAGGACATCTTGTAATAAAGTAACAGAGCACCACGTGAAGGACATCTTGTAGTAAGGGAACAGAGCACCACGCGAAGGACATCTTGTAATAAGGTAACAGAGCACCACGTGAAGGACATCTTGTAGTAAGGGAACAGAGCACCACGCGAAGGACATCACGGTGCACAGATGCTTTTAAAGAAATAATCGAATACCGTAGTGAATCTTAATGGAAGAGATGAACCAAAGCAGCTCAGTTAATCCGACGATACCTGAACATATCATAAGCTCGTTATATCGACATAAATAGCTTTCTATAAATCTGGTCTGAACTGTTTGGGACATTTCCAATCACGGACGTACATGGCCGTATCTGGGTTTTGTCCACAACCCGGTATTATCAATTTTTAATTCTTCTTTTTTGTTGTTGCTGAAAATCCTATGTCCGTGTTTGGCCCCCATTAAAAAAAAAAAGTATGACTTTATTATTAACCTATATATATTTGTTTTTTAAATAACTGGTAGATGATGATTTTAACATGGGTATCTGTGGCGCAAACAGTAATTCGACCTTCAATGGTTTACATTTACTAAACTATATTATAACCTCTTCAACAGCACGGTATATGAGTCTTGACAAACGTTCCTGGCATCTAAAAGCACGGTGGTGGTGGAGATAGTTAGGTTGTGCACTATACTTGCCATCAGTCGAACTTTATAGCATACCCGAAAGTTTTCTCAATGATGTATGTCCCAGAATTCACTGAAAGTTAAAAGGCGCAGGAAATAAGAGAGTTACAGTAGCGAGTAAATGCTGCGTCGGTGAAGCCGTAGGGTAGGCTATGGATAATTAAAAGGAGGGGGCGTCAGTCAGTTAGGAAGTTCAAGGTTGAGAACGTGCTGGTATCTTTTTCATGCCGAGAACCGATCATGACCTTCAAAATGTTAAAATATCCACCTCGGCTGTTCTCATTGTACACTGTACCCAACTTTTAAACGACTTTTCAAACCAGATATAAAAAAATAAATACATATTTAAAATGCAATCTGAAGTTGGTTTGAGAAAAACTGCTCAGAGAAGTCATCCATAATCAAACCATGGAAGAAGACGACCCCGAGTCCCCCCTTATCAGCGGGATCTCTGGAAATCTGGACGAAACGCCGAAAGTGATGCACGGGCCAAAAGCAGCTATTCGAGCTGTAGAGGCCACCACGACAGGTCGGAGATATTCGTCTTTTTCAGAGTCAACAGTGTCGATGGCGGATGACAAGTCCAAGAGAAGGGGCTCCGCCTGGATGATCCAGTACGGGAACAGTGATATACCCGAAGAAAAGATCCTCGCCGACGCCTTCGCGATCGATCACAAAAAATGGCTGACGGAGACGTATCCGAAAGACAGTTCCAAGGTCTACTCGTATGAACTTGACATCCCGGACTCGTACGACATGAAATCGCGGTCCGAGTCCAGGGATACGGTCCCAGACGTTGAGTCCGGTACGGAGTCCGCAACCGGTATGGAGTCTTCCACCGGTATGGCGTCTTCCACCGGTGTGGAGTCGGCCACCGAAACGGAGCAAGTCACGGGCACGGACTACGACGCCCGTACAGAGTTCGCCCCGCCGATCCTTCCCGAGGCAGAAGAGATCGAGGGTTCCAAACCGGCGGAGTCGGATGTCCCTGAAAGTAAGCCTGCAGGTGCCGTGGAAAGCTCTTTTGTCTGGAGCTTTCTGGAATACGTGCTGACCTTTCTGGTGCAGAAATATAACAATCTGAGAGCCTCTCGTTTGCCAGGAACAGTCAGTTACCACGCTGATCAGCTTGGGGGAAAAGACGGCGATGACACGCGTCAGGCAGAAGGTGATAACGGGGACAGTAGCATGACTGAATATTTTTCATTCATGGCAGAAATCAACCAAAGAAAATATGGTCGGCCTCGTACTGGTATCAGTGCGCCGGAAAGTCAGGTGTTCGAGACGATAAACCGGAAGTTTTACAAGCGCGGGAAATCGTATTCCCAGATTTTCAAACGTTTCCAAGAGTCTCAGAGAGGTGGGCTGGAAAAAAAAGCGAAACAAAAAAGGAAGTCGTCACGGTCGAGAAGTGTTCGCAGACGCGAAACCCGCGGTGGGTCAATCGTGTCACGCCTCGTCACTTTTCTCTACCCGACGAAGCAGAAAGATTTAAGTTATCTGTCGAAAATTCGATTAGGTTTTTACTACGCCGTACTTCTGGTGGGCATCTCTCTCGTTGTCTCGAGTTTCGTGTCCTGTTTAAAGGACGCGTTCATTCCGTACCTCAACAGCTACAACCGAGACGTCACGTGACAGTCCGTGCCGCTTAACAAACTTACTGCGAGGCACGAGTTATTTTTTTTTTTTTTTAAAAGTACGTTTCAAACGTTGGTCATGGGAACAGTGAACGTTTGAGTAGTGGACATTGACAGCAAGTTAACCTCAGGATACAACGAGAACAGCTTACAATGAGATCAGCTTACGTATTCAAATGTCACGTAGGTCTGCAAATGTTTAGCATTATGAACAGCAACAACAGCGAAACCAAAGTACATTCTTCCTTGGAATAGTTTTAAAAAAGACAAACTCGTTGCAATAGAATGTTATATTAAAACATAGTTCACAATATAATTACAGATACTGTAGCATTAAAAAAAAAATATGGGTACATATAAATAAATAATCTTGTTGAATTTTAAAGTATTCGTATAAAAAGTAGTGGCAAAGTTAACGATTCCCACATGCAGTTTGAGAAGCCCCGACTAAAGGCCGAATGTTACATTTAACAGCTTGAGATTTCTGTTATTAAAATATAATAATTTGTCTATATTTTGGACTTTTTTTTATTACTATAAATTTTACCATTGGTGAATTGTGTCTTTTGTATGTTGTGTTGTTGTTGTTGCAAGTTAAACTTTAAACATTATTTTTTTATGTCAAAACAATTTCATTCAACGTCATAATTTAAATAATATATACAGACTCTCTCTTTATATATATCGTTTGATATATAATGAATAAAAAAAACTGAATGAAGGTTTACAACGAAAGAAAATGGTTGTGGCTATTTTTATCATGTGCCATACCAGAGTGCCATCAGAACAGGGTGTCACCAGAGCAGTGGGCCACAAAATCAGATTGCCACCAGAACCGGGTGCGATCAGAGCATCATGCTACATGCACAGGATGCCACAATAGCAGGGTGCCGTCAGAAAAGTTGCCACCAGAACAGGGTGCCGTCAGAAAAGTTGCCACCAGAACAGGGTGCCGTCAGAAAAGTTGCCACCAGAACAGGGCGCCGTCAGAAAAGTTGCCACCAGAACAGGGTGCCGTCAGAAAAGTTGCCACCAGAACAGGGTGCCGTCAGAAAAGTTGCCACCAGAACAGGGTGTCGTCAGAAAAGTTGCCACAAGAACAGGTGCCGTCAGAAAATGTGCCACCAGAACAGGGTGCCGTCAGAAAAGTTGCCACCAGAACAGGGTATTACTAGACAGAGCAGGGTGGCATCAGTCATGTAGGCAGACTCGGAGGGGGTTCATCGGGGGATGTCTGGAGGAGGGGAAGAAAATGTCAGGGCTGAGAGCCATTTAGGAAGTAGTAAATATATTGGTGCAGGGGTTCTCAAACTTTTTAAACAATGGGGTGGCTCACTGTCCCTTAGACACCGTAGGAGGTCGGACTTAAGTTTTTTAAAAACATAAATAAATCCTTATGCATACTGCACATACTTGATTAGTAACATGAAAAAGGCGCAGAACACTACACTATTGTATATAGTGAACTATTTTAACAACATAAATTCACTAGTATTTCCATGAAGAGTAATGGCCTGCTTTAGGCTAATGAGATCATTATTGTTAGGTTAAATATTTGTCACTACCGCCCGGGTGTCTGTAAGGGCGGCTAGTCGGGTCGGATTGTGGACTCATGACGGGGCCGAATCTGGCCCGCCGGTCGCAGTTTGAGGCTGTTCAAAGCTAAGAGTCTACTATTGGCGACTTATGAAGAGTTACCGGTGTCCATAAACGGACCCCCTTTTTATTGTGAGCTATCTGAAAGAGACCTTTGAAACTGTGTGTCTGGGGCTTCATGTGAGAGAAGCACTTCAAAAGTTCACGCTCTACCATGGCACAGGGAAGGCTTTCTAGTTTGTTGATTTTTGTCAGTTGAAAGTGATCATGTGAAGAGTGATGAATTTGATGAAGTGATTGACATGCTTGCACCTTTGAAGACTTGAGATGTACAGTTTTACTGTATGGTTAAAAATTCTACTCTGCAAAAATGTCTTTTGTTGCAATTTTAAAACGCTGTTATCTAAAATTATGCTGTCTTCTTATGTCTTTTGTTGATTTGGGACTTATTTTCAAAATAATATTATAATTCAGTGGTTCCCAATCTTTTCGACTAGCAGAGCTCACTTAAGAATTCATTTGTATAGGGGAAAGCCTTATGCCTACCTTATGACTTACAAGTTAATAGTGTTTAGGAGATTCCCGGGGCGACCGCGGAACCCATGAGAAGTGCTCGCGGTGCCTTAAGGGCTTTGCGGGGCATCTGTTGGGAACCACTGTTTTAAGCGACTCTGCTTGTTAAGCATTACTCGGTGCAGATGCGAGGGATGGGGCGGGGTGTCCGAAAAGAGTGTGGGGAGGCAGGAAAAAGGGGTGGGCGTGACCCCATGAGTTTACCGCACCGGGTGACACCAGCCCTTAGTCACGCATCTGATAGGAGGCACCGTCTTAGAGCATCAAGGAACTCTTTCTAGCTAGAGTCATTATGTTCAACACCTAGAACGGAAGTGAAAGAAAATGGCGCCTCTTGGCTAATATCAATTCACGAATTCTGCTTTACTTTTTGTTTTTAAAATTCACGTAAAAAAAAAATCACTTCGATTTATACCAACAACTAAAATTTGGTTTGATAACAAGCTGATTGTAACAATCAATAAACAAAGGCAAGCATGTTGATTTGAAAGCTTTTTTATCAAATGATTGAATGGTGGACTTGAAGGCCAGCTGCAGGAATCAATGACAATCTAAATTTGAAGCCAGATTAACGTTCAAATCAACAGGGTCGATTTTTATCAATGACCGACTTGGAAAGAGCCTATGATGATGTTTACAAATAGAAAGGGATGGAATAGAAGCGAGGCCAGGAAAGGAAGTAGCGACCCTAGAAAGGTTGACGTTGACAAACCTAGGCATCCAAGTACCAGTTACGAACCTAAGAAAGGAAGTAGCAGTGGCGAGCCTAGGAAAGGAAGTAGCAGTGGTGAGCCTAGGAAAGGAAGTAGCAGTGGCGAGCCTAGGAAAGGAAGTAGCAGTGGCGAGCCTAGGAAAGGAAGTAGCAGTGGCGAGCCTAGGAAAGGAAGTAGCAGTGGCGAGCCTAGGAAAGGAAGTAGCAGTGGCGAGCCTAGGAAAGGAAGTAGCAGTGGCGAGCCTAGGAAAGGAAGTAGCAGTGGCGAGCCTAGGAAAGGAAGTAGCAGTGGCGAGCCTAGGAAAGGAAGTAGCAGTGGCGAGCCTAGGAAAGGAAGTAGCAGTGGCGAGCCTAGGAAAGGAAGTAGCAGTGGTGAGCCTAGGAAAGGAAGTGGTAGTTATGAACCTATGAAATTAAGAAACAGTATCGGACCTAAGAAAGTAGGTATCAATGACGAACTTAGGAAAGTAAATAAAAGTTACGAACCTAGGAGAGGAAGCAAAAGTTACGAGCCTAGGAGAGGAAGTAGCAGTGACGAACCTAGGAGAGGCAGTAACAATAACGAATCTTGGAGAGGAAGTAGCAGTGACGAAAATAGGAGGGGAAGTAGCAGTGACGATCCTTGGAGAGAAAGTAGCAGTGACGAGCCTAAGAGAGGAGGTATCATTTACGAACCTAGAAGAGGACGTAAAAGTTACGAGCCTAGGAGAGGAGGTAGCAGCTACGAACCCAGGAGAAGGAGTAGTAAAGACGAACCTCTGAGAGGCATTAACAGTAACGAACCTAGTAGAGGAAGTAGCAGTGATGCACCTAGAAGAGGAAGTAGTAATGACGAACCTAGGAGAGGAAGTATCAGTTACGAAACTAGGAGTGGAAATAGCAGTGATAAACCTAGGCAAGGAAGGAGCAGTGACGAACTTAGGAGAAGAAGTAGCAGTTACGAAATTATGAGAGGCAGTAACAGTAACGAACCTAGACGAGGGAGTAGCAGTGACGAACCTAGGAGAGAAAATAGCAGTGATGAGCCTAGGAGAGGAAATAGCAGTTACGAACCTTGGAGAAGAAGTAGCAGAGACGAACTTATGAGAGGCAGTAACAGTAACGAACCTAGGAGAGGAATTAGCAGTGACGAACCTAGGAGAGGAAATAGCAATGATGAACCTAGAAAACGAAGAAGCAGTTACGAACCTTGGAGAAGAAGTAGCAGAGACGAACCTATGAGAGGCAGTAACAGTGACGATCCTAGAAGAGGAAGAAGCAGTGACGAGCTTAAGAGAGGAGTTAACAGTCATGAGTCAAAGAAAGGAAGCAACAGTTGTGACGAACGGAAAGAAATATTTAGCATTTATTCTTTTCTTAGGAAAGAACGCAGTGGCAATGGCGGACCTAGGAATGGGAGTAAGCAAAGACATAACAGTGGCGATTGCAGAATTTACAGCTACAGCCGACAATCTCAAACACACGGAGATAAAGAAGCAGCTACGAGTTCTGCCGTAGCCCAGACTGACTTGACAGACGTCGGTCTCAGTCACAACAGTACGCGCGAGGACCCATTGGTCAGGAGTGAAGGCGACCATGTACGCCGTTCTAGAACACGAACCACTGATGAACTGCATGAACAAGCGATGAACTCTTATGCGCGTTTGAAATCTTACGTTCACATTCACAAAAGTTTTCAGAAAGTTCAGAACAACACGCCGAGGAAAAACTCGAAGCGAAAAAGGGAGACGTCGCTGGCGAGGAAAGCAGAATGTTCGGGAAACCCGAACGGTTCGATTCTCATTCGGTGCTTATCACTTCGTTGGCTCCCCATGATGCACAGAGACTCGAGCTATGTGACCAAAATTTTCGTAGCGTTTTGTTACGCCGGGATTTTTATATGCCTCTCTGTCTTTGCGTCCAACGTGAAATCCTCTCTACACAACGTACTCAATCATTACCAAAAGCCGTCATAGCCAGACGTCCTCACCAGGCGTCCTCTCCAGACGTCCTCCCCAGACGTCCTCTCCAGACGTCCTCTCCAAGCCACGTGAAAAAGGTCACCACGTTTCTCCAGAATAGTTTTGTGGGTCAAATGTACGGTTCTGGAATGAGGCCTCCAAAAAATAATCCCTGACGCAGCTTTGCTTTCAGAAACACTGCTCAACACACTTCACTCACCGTGGACTGACTTCCTTTGCTCAACACACTTCACTCACCGTGGACTGACTTCCTTTGCTCAACACACTTCACTCACCGTGGACTGACTTCCTTTGCTCAACACACTTCACTCACCGTGGAATTACTTCCTTTGCTCAACACACTTCACTCACCGTGGACTGACTTCCTTTGCTCAACACACTTCACTCACCGTGGACTGACTTCCTTTGCTCAACACACCTCACTCACCGTGGACTGACTTCCTTTGCTCAACACACTTCACTCACCGTGGACTGACTTCCTTTGCTCAACACACTTCACTCACCGTGGACTGACTTCCTTTTTTAATTAAAATATCACGTGGATAGTAATCGTAAATTGACTTTTGTGTGTTTTCATAATTTCTCTCTTTAATATTTGCAGCACCACTGGACTGTTCTTTATATGTTATGATTTACTTTAACAAAATACTTTCAACGTTTAAATATACAGCACAGCATATCATCTACGTTGTTGATTAAGCCCACTCCGTTACAGAGTTGTCGCGTGTGCCCTTCAACCCTTGCGGCTGAAAGGAGGCCGCATATATTTTAGGGGCTCAAACTTAAGACGTGGAGCAAATTTTATGTAAAGTACCTTTTTGTAAATTGCTTTGAATCGCTGAACAACAACAGCAACGAGATCGCAACGGGTCTCCGAAAGTCACGCAGCGGCTCTGCCCCTGTATTGAAAAACTTAAGCACCGGCGACAACTGCCATATTAAGACCTACAGGGCAGGTCGAAGTTTTTTCACCATCAAGTGGCGTGCCTAGAAGGGGGCAAAGCGGGCAACATCCCCGAGGGCACGTTAGGGTCAACACATTATATAGGCTTAACATGATATAAATCAATGTATACTCCACGGGCAGCATTTAGTCAAGCTCCACCACTACCATACCTACCTCCCCCATTTTTTTTATCGCAGGTAATCCACAGCCTCCGCGTTGATTTTGAACCAACGTTTTGTTAAATATCACCACGGAGAAAGGAAAAAAAGTACTTATGGTTCATATCTTTTGTCGTGTTAGCTGACATTTTTGCTTCGCTTTCTGTTCATCTCTGCTGTCATGAAATAGGACGGTTTCTCCAAATCCTCCCTTTGAGGATAGCGTCTTAGGACAGTGTCCCTTTTCTATTCAATATTTCCGAGACGCTCTACTGTACCAAGCTTTGCGTCAATACGCATATACGTTTGAGGTCAAATCCATTCACCTTCATCCGAAAATTGGATCCTTTGTCGTGGGGTCCCTTACTGGTACGTGACCCCTTTTAAGGATGGGGGTGCCTAATCTCGTGCCTCATTCATCTTAAGGTTAATCCGGCAGTTCCGGTGACTGAGCTTAAATTCAAAAGAAATTATAGCAAATTGAAGATCAAGTAAAAGTAAATTTAGCAATTGAAAAACATCAAGTAAAATTAAATGTGGCCGTTGAAGATCAAGTAAAAGTAAATGTAGCAATTGAAACATCAAGTTAAAATAAATGTAGCAATTGAAATATCAAGTAAAATTAAATGTAGGACATAAACTTAAACTGAAAAAAAATGAAAGAAAACGTAAATATTATGCGCAAAGATAAATTAATCGTAAAATAAATTAAATCAAAAGGAAAGAAAATGTATAAGTATATTTAAACTTCAAGGTGCGTTGATAATTGAAATTAAAATTAACCCTAAAGGACACCAATTTTAAAGTTGTTGTTTTTTTGTGCGCATGAATTACATTCTGTATTATTTTTTGTTTTGTTTTTGAACATCTGGTAACTCTTCCGAAGCAGAGGACACTATTAGCCCATTAAACGGAAGTGAATAAAAATGGCGCCTCTCAGATTTTAAGTGATGTACATTATTTTTGCTTCGTATTTTTTTTTTACCCATCAAGCAACTCACTTTGTTCACTTCTCATAAATGTAAATCTACAGATGGCGAATGCATCACCGTAAATGAAGGAGGCTCAGCAGGCGGAAGGTAATTAGTTTAAAACTGGACTGGCGGGACCGAATCCCGGCCAAACAACAAACACCGAATCCAATGAACTTTCAAACACAAAAACTCAAGATCCGCCTATGGGAGCCAGTTGGTTTTTACGATGAACGTTTTGGAAGAAAGTGATGAAACTATTAACGAAGATTTAGGCAAGGCTAGGAAAGAAAGTGCCACGGGCAAGACAAGGGGGGAAGGTACCATTGTTGAGGCCTTGAGGGAAAGTAACAGATACGAGCCTATGATAGGAAGTAATAATGACTTACTTAGGAAAACAACTAACAGTGTGGAAAACCGGAAAGCAAGTAACAGTGGGGAGATCAGGAAAGCAAGTAACAGTAGGGAGATCAGGAAAGCAAGTAATAGTGGGGAGACCAGGAAAGCAAGTAACAGTGGGGAGACCAGGAAAGCAAGTAACAGTGGGGAGACCAGGAAAGCAAATATCATTGGGGAAACCAGGAGAGCAAGTAACAGTGGGGAGACCAGGAAAGCAAGTAACAGTGGGGAGACCAGGAAAGCAAGTAACAGTGGGGAGACCAGGAAAGCAAATATCATTGGGGAAACCAGGAGAGCAAGTAACAGTGGGGAGACCAGGAAAGCAAGTAACAGTGGGGAGACCAGGAAAGCAAGTAACAGTGGGGAGACCAGGAAAGCAAGTATCATTGGTGAGACCAGGGAAGGAAGTAACAGTAGGGAGACTAGGAAAGCAACTAACAGTAGGGAGACTAGGAAAGCAAATAACAGTAGGGAGACTAGGAACACAAGTAACAGTAGGGAGACACGGACAGGAAGTAACAGTAGAGAAACTAGGAACATAAGTAACAGTAGGAAGAGTAGGAAAGCAAGTATCACTGGCGTGAGTAAGATAGAAAGTAACAGTGGGGAGACTAGGAACGCGGGTACTAGTCGGGAAACTAGGAAAGCAAGTACCACTGGCGAGAGTAAAATAGATAGTAACAGTGGGGAGACTAAGAAAGCAAGTAACACTGGACAGCCTCAAGAAAACAAAGACGGTAGAACGACTTCGAATTTTGCTCGAGCAACACGCGACCAAAGCGATCTTAATTTTAATGAAACGGATCATCGGGATGATACATTACCGAGAAGTGACAGTGACAATCCACTTGGCCGGCTGAGCGCACAATACGAAGATGCCGAGGTTGAGAGAAGTGTTCAACAACTAGAAACAAATGCGGGAAAGAAGGAAAAAGGGTCGGATTCTCGTCATTGGAAAAAAAAGGGCAAATCTGAAAAAACAGTGGCCGGGTCGGATTCCACTGCCGGGAAAAGAAGCAAAAGATCGAATTCGTCGACAGGGAAAAGGGGAAAAGAATCGGAATCGTCGCCGGAAAAAACCCCGAAACACTCTGGCAGTTTGCTTACGAAGAAACTGAAAAGGTCAGGGTCCCTGATCGATAAGCAACTGGTCGAGCAGGAAATGTTGCGAGAGCGTAAGGCAAGAGACAGACAAGATCCGATCGAATCGGTCAGCGAGAGCTCACAGTCTACGAAAGCCGTGGCCGAAACGAAAATCGCCAAGGTCCGGCACCGAAAAAAATTCTCACCGGACAAGAAGACACTCGAGCGGGATCAGGAGGAGTATGAAGCTAGCCTGACGGAATATCACACGATGTATTCCAGTCCGGGCCCCGTGGTTTCTAAAAGCATGTCCGGCCAAGCCGGGCCAGGTGACGATTTTAGGGGACATTTGAAAAGCAAACCTCCGGCGTTTTTGGATCCGAACGGAGCAAAGGAAGGAGGATACAAGCAGAAATTTCGTCAGCTGGCCGCTGGCGTAAAAGGGGGAAAGGGTCCCGATTCTCAGAGGCGGAAACTGCACGAGGGGCTGAAGCCTTACCCACAGATGTACAAGCGGTTCCAGCTTTCCCAGATGTACAAACAAATGAAGAAGACGAAGCGAAAACTGGCGGAAGAAAAAAGGAGAACCGGCGCGCGCACGAGGAAGCAGAACGTTTCCGTTCGGAGCGCTTCGATTTTTACCCGGTTTTCAAATCTTTTTAGCCCCATGAAAAAAGTACATTCGAAATATCTGTCGAAGGTTGTTTCGGTCTTTTACTACGCTGCACTCCTCGCGGGAATCTCGCTCGTCTCCTCGAGCATCACGCTGTGCTTGAAGGAGGCATTCACCCACTACCTTCACTACTACAAGCTTGACGTCACGTGACAATCAGACCTTTGCCATAATATCATAGCCATATTTACCACCGGTCACTAGTAGTTTTAAATTAATAACAATAATATTAAAACAACAACAACAACCACGACTACTTACTAGATGTGTAGCCATTTTAGAATTGTGAACGTTTGAAGATGAGAGGAAAAAAAATGCGGTCGCTGAATCATCCCAGATTTGTTAATACGCTGGTGTTTTGTGGACGTGAATAGATAATAAAATAATAATGGGGGAACATTAATGGTCTTCACCTTATTATTTGTGAATCACCTATTCCATTCATCGGTAGAGACACTTTACACATTATGAACACAATGTTTTAAGAAGTTTCCTTCTAGCCATTGTCATTGAAAATTTTATTTTTTTGAAGAGAAAAAAAAAATTATATCTACCTTTATGTTAGTTCATTTATTTGTTATAATTTAAAATATTAAATCCCTTTTTTTAAAAAAAAAAAAGTATACATTGTTAACCAACATGTGTTGTTGTTGTTAATGCTGTTTTGTGTAAAAAAAAAAGAAGAAAAAAAGGAAATTATTATTTTCATGTCTATTTAAACACGAACACATCAGAAATAATGAACCTTAATCAAATGATGTATCTGAGTTGACATGATGTATATTACTCAGGATTCCCCCCCCCCCTTTCCCCCACTCCCGATACTAATATCACTAACAGGATTTACCAGTTATAGTTTAACAAGTATTACAAACATTATAAGATTTACTTGTACAGCTTTAAACAGGAACTTGTCAAGTATTACTAAAAAATGATTAAAAAGTATATTAGCTTATATAATAAGTTAAATTTCCAAGGTTGATCTATTTGATACTTTTACAGATAGGAGAATGACTTTTTTTTAAAAAAAAAGCAATCTCCTAATATAATTTACTTCGTAAGTCTGGAACTAACGCTAAGAGATGAATCCGTTGGAACATTCTGGTATTTAGAGAATACGCAGTTAAGCGTAATAGTAAAATTATTTCACAAACTTTCTTTTTTCTTCACACGAGCACCTAAATAGGTCACACTACCCCACCGCACAATAAAAAAAAAACCACACACACACCCATAAGGGAACATTATTCTTTTAACTGTCTCCAGTATGTCAAAAAGATTGGATTTTATATTGGAGTGCTCGAGATTCCACTCTTGTGTAATGACCTGAGATTCCACTTTTTTTTCATTGTCTGAGATTCCACATTTGTGTCATGGCCTGAGATTCCACTTTTTTTCATGTCTTGAGATTCCACTTTTGTGTCATGTCTTGAGATTCTACTTTTTTGTCATGTCTTGAGATTTCACTTGAGTGTCAGTCTTGAGATTCCACTTTTGTGTCATGTCTTGAGATTCCACTTTTGTGTCATGTCTTGAGATTCCACTTTTGTGTCATGTCTTGAGATTCCACTTTTGTGTCATGTCTTGAGATTCCACTTTTTTCATGGCCTGAGATTCCACTTTTGTGTCATGTCTTGAGATTCCACTTTTGTGTCATGTCTTGAGATTCCACTTTTGTGTCATGTCTTGAGATTCCACTTTTGTGTCATGTCTTGAGATTCCACTTTTTTCATGGCCTGAGATTCCACTTTTGTGTCATGTCTGGAGATTCCACTTTTGTGTCATGTCTTGAGATTCCACTTTTGTGTCATGTCTTGAGATTCCACTTTTTTTTCCCCATGGCCTATGACTCCACTTTTGTATCATGGCCTGAAATTCCATTTTTGTGTCATGGTGTGTGTCAATCCTTTAAGCCATTATAGTAGCATGGACGAGATGCATCGGTACAATGAAAACAATCCAGGTTTTTGACTGTTTCACTTTTTATAATCGTGTATGATGCGAAGACCTTGTATCTATATCTCATTAAGGTAAAGATACATATCTCATTAAGGTAGGGATCTAGAACTCATTAAGGTATTTTTTTTCACCTGTCGTTTGCTTAATTTTATTATTTTTAAATGATTCATCTCCTGGTGATCTTAGTTTATTTTTAAAACCCATTTTTACTACTTATCTGAATTATAATGTCAAGTTTGTAACTACAGTGAGTCCCAGCAATTGAAGACCCAACAGCAACCACAGTTAGCTCAAATGTTTCATTCTCAATTAGTTTCATGAGCTTTAAGAACATCTAAATATGTCATATTTTATTATTTATTTTTTTAACTTTTAAAAATCTTTGTTTGAATTAAATTTTAAACCAAAAAAAACAAAAACACCGATAAGTGAAATTGTGACACTTGGATGATAAATAAATCATCATTATTTTCAGATAAACTTTTATTAATATTTACTAATAGATCTTGATGGCTTAAACACACTTTTATTACAATTAAATACGTTTTTATGTTACGGTCTAAGGCAGGGTTTCAAGGTGGGAATTTCATGAAGTCCAGGATAAAAGGATTTTGCGGGCATGACATTTTTAAATTTTAATATTTTAAAACCTTTCTTTATTAACATTTTCTTTTTTACCATACTTCACCGGTTAATTATCTATTAAGCTGTTAAGTTCTCTTTTCCAATCCAATAAACAAAGTAGAACTCCATCATTCTCAGATTTTGAAATTAATTGTATCATTTGAAGTGGTTGCAAGACTTAGTAAAATAATCATTAGGGGAATGCAGATTATAGATAAGGTTTACAAAGTAAAATAATCATTAGGGGGATTCGGATTATAGATAAGGTTTACAAACACTGGCTAAAGCATATAACCAAAGAAAATATTCAAAGATAATCTTGGATAAAGTTTGCCGTCAAAGGGAATTAGCCACGCTAAAAGCTATTTCAACAGAAACCGTGAATGGAGTCAAATAAAGGGACACAAATGACGTTGCCTTAAAATATAATTTACACGATTGTCTCTCCTTTAATGCAAGCCTTCGCAGACTAATTAAGGAAGTAATTGCCCTACTTAGGAAATATTTGCCATGTAAACATTTTAAAAAGGTGACACGATTTTTAAATTTTAAAAATGCATTTAATACTTTGTTAATGTTTCCTTCGTTTGGCTTTTGATTCAGTAATTTTTAACAGTGATGCTTTTGAGCATTTAGAGCAGTGGTTCTCAACCTTCCTAACGCCGCGACCCTTTAATACAGCTCCTCGTGTTATGGCGACCCCCAACTATAAAATTATTTTCGTTGCTACTTCATAACTGTAGCGTATATGTGTTTTTCGATGGCCTTAGGCGACCCCCGTGAAAGGGTCACTCGACCCTTTAAAGGGGTCACGACCCGCAGGTTGAGAACCGCCAATTTAGAGCTAGTCAAAGTCAGAAACAGACTCAGCAAAAGCGTTTTTTTATGTGGCTTAAACCACTATAATTTGTTTTAAAAAACAATTAATATATTTGCATCAATGTCCGACAGGAAGACTACGGAACGGCGCGCATGGACAACTTTCTTATTGCACCAAGTACCGATGCCAGGTTTTTTAATGATTAATAAAGGGAAGCAAATGCCTATATTATACAAAAAAGGGGGAAATAGCCCAACTAAATAAAGGTAAAACAATTAACATTTTAAAAAATACGCATTTCCTTCTGACATGTGTGATCTACACTGATTATACACGAGCATGTCGATAAAACTATTAAAATGTCCATTTATTCTGATAACTCATCGGTTCTCAACCTGTGGGCCGCGACCCCTTTGGGGGTCACACGACCCTTTCCCAGGGGTCGCCTAACACCACCGGAAAACGCATATACTCTACAGTTATGATGTAGCCACGAAAATAATTTTGTGGCTGGGGGGTAGCCACAACTTAACTGTATTAAAGGGTCGCGGCATTAGGAAGGTTGAGAACCACTGTGATAACTAAATAAATATGATCAAAAACTGAAACAATGCAAAACTATCTGTGCTTTAGTCGATGCAGATTATATTCACGTCAATCCAGCAAGAGGTGGAATACAGTAATGTGTAATAACAGTTAACAAATCTAAGGACGACCAAGTATATAGATATATAAGGCGAAGCAACATGGCAAAATAACAAACTTATATTTAAGTATCAAACACACAACCCCCCCCCCCCCCAAAAAAAAAAAAGGGAGTGGGGGGTCGGGGTAGGTAAGGGCCATCTTACGAATATTAAGTCCCACAAACATTTGGCTTCATCTTTAAATTTAGTTTTCAAGCATGACCTCGTTACAAACTTGACAGTAGCTATCATGCCGGATGTCATATTCATCATGAAGGTTTTAACTTTTTGTATCGTTTCCACTGGACATTCCTGAAACATTAGCCAACATAGACATTTTTTTGTCCCCCTTTTCTTTTTCAAGGGGAAGGCACTAACCCCATGATCTCGACAATGTAAACATGGCAACTAACCCAAATCATATGGTGTAAGCTATCCACATTCCCCAACCTCGTCACGTCAGGGGGCGGGTTGGGGGAGGGGGTAAGGCTAGACCAGGTGTAGGTAATGAGTTCGCTGAAGATACGGATATGAAATTTAAATTATATAGTTTTAGTTTTAAACGAATCAGACATTATAGATATTTTCATATTTCATAAAGAAATTGATGCCACTAACTCGAAGCTTCTCGGGTGGATATTGGAGGCGTAAATGGGAGGGGGGTTAGGGTGGGGCTCGGGTACAGGGAGGAGGCGTAGGGGGCTTGGGTGGTAAGTAGAAGAAAGGTGGGACTGGATGGATGGGGAGTAAGAGAAAGATGGAGCTTTGGAAGGGTACTTTAAAAAGGTGGGGCTAGGAGGGGGGAGAGAAAAGTGAGATGGTGTTAACTGAGGAATAGTGAGTAAAGGAAAGGTAGGGCTGGTGTAAAGGAAGTAAGGGAAAGGTGGAGTAATGGTAGGTAGGGAAGGAGGTAGTTTAAGTAAGGGAAGGGGTATGGAAGTAAGGGAAAGTGAAATTGGAGTAAGAGAAAGGGGTAGTGGAAGTAAGGGAAAGGTGGGACTGAGCAGTAGCGTAGCTAGGGTAGTACCGCTCTGGGTGGACCTAGAATTTAGCCGCCCACTCCACGAAAAGAACTCTGCAGTTTTCCGAAAATTCCGCACCCCCCACCCCCACTTTCCATATTTAAAGAAAATGTGCAGCCTGGGGCGGACCTCCCTCACCGTACCCCTTCTCAAGCCACTTGTGAGGAGTAAGGAAAGGGTGGGGATAGGGTGATTGGGTTAAGAGCAAGATAAGCTGGGGTGGGGAGCACGGAACGGGGTCTTTGGAAGGAGTGAGGAGCGGGTTAAGGTGCAAACACTTTATAAAACTTTGATAATTAGCAAAAATATATTGTAAATGCTGGCATCTTTCGCTTCTCGTGTTTAGGAAATGCTATAAGCAATGAAGACTTCCCCTGGTTTTTCATTTTCTGGGCAGTGTTATATAAGCCAGTGGTCGGCAATCTGCGACTCTGGAATCCGCATTCAGCCCTTTGAAGGAAAAGGCGTGTCTCGTTTTTATTTATTTAAATGTAATAGATGCAGCTTGCAACATGTTTGCTTAGCAAATGCAATTGAAAGAACGGCTTCTCACTTTAAAGAAAAAGGTTGCCGCCTCCTGCTATAGTCATTCTAGAAAATCTCATGGTTCCCCTTTTTTTATATGCAGGTTGATTACAATCTCCCAGGTGGGTAGGACTTGTTAACATTAGATTTGGCAACTCGACAAAGAAAGTGAAAACTCTTTCTTCAAACCCCGGGGATGGAGTCCCGTAGGCGGTATGACATTAACACAATGAAAATTATCCACATATGGGCTGTCCAGGTGTAAAGAAACAAATCACAGGCTTTGTGATTTCGTCCTGCGAGGTCTACACTATCGCCACACTTAACGGACGGATGCGAGTTAAAAAAAATTATTACAAATTATCTATGAGAAAAACTGTCTGTTTAATTTTTATGATTTAATAAACCATTCAATAAACCATTCAATAATCCATTCTATAAACCATTCAATAAACCATTCAATAATCCATTCTATAAACCATTCAATAAACCATTCAATAAACCATTCAATAAACCATTCAATAAACCATTCAATAAACCATTCAATAAACCATGCAATAATCCATTCTATAAACCATTCAATAAACCATTCAATAAACCATTCAATAAACCATTCAATAAACGATCCTTGTTAGGTAACTCAACTGTAACTGACAAATGAAGTGATCACCAGAAAGTGAAACACACAACACCGTGTCACACGTCACGCTAATTAACACACAAACACCGACATCACCTACCCATGCCTAGCCATAGTATGCCGCACCCTGAGTTAATTGCTAATTACTGAACCGAGTCGAACCGACCCATCTGTCAAATTCAATGCCCTTTTTTTTTGTGTTAAATAAAAATCCGCCGAGAGACACAAAGACGTGCAAAATTAATGAAGCGTGTCTCATTTCGTGGGCGGCGGAGCATGGCTGTAATGAGCCCCGGTCTCTTGTCCGGTGCCCTGCAGCGGAGGGATATCTGCAGCTCTCACGCACGCAGGGGCTCCATCCCGGTAATTTGTTCCATGTCCGGAAATAGAGTATGTTAGATTTGAGTACCTGCTGCGTCTCCCCTCCAGATGTGTGCGTTAACGAAACCGAAATTAGGATTGCATTAGATTGATGGGAAAGCCTGCTCGGAGCACAATTAAAGTGATCGGCCCGCAGTGACTTCATCGGCCGACATTTAAGTGATCGGCGCATATTAAGCATCAGGAGCAAATTACAGATGCTAAAAGTACATGAAATTGATTAACTGCATTTTTTATCATAGAAATATTGAGAGATACAGTTTTGGTGTTTTGGGGTTGTGCCCGGGAGGGGGGCGGTCAAGGGAGCGAGAGGGTCGGAGAGGGGCAGCGTTGGCTCGAGGGTGGTGAGAGTAGGCTTCATCTTAGATGAGGGTGCAAAATCACCACCCCAAAAACATTTTTTTTTAAATTTTAAAATTGGCCGTAAATCAAGTGAAAACTTGGCCGTATATCAAGTGAAAACTTGGCCGTATATCAAGTGAAAACTTGGCCGCATATCAAGTGAAAACTTGGCCGTATATCAAGTGGAGAGGATTAATGAGCGCATCAGCCTGATTTTGGTGCTGGGGGCTATATTTTTTGTCGTTCCATATTTTCTTGAGCCTCTTTAGTGATGTCGTGGTCTGCGCAATCCTGGCCATTAATTGGGCTTGGAGCCTTGTTCCGATACTATTGCTCCGAGGTACTTGAAGCTGCCAACTGTCTCTAATCTTTCCTCCCCGACCTTAATTTCAGTGGTGATGCCATTAGTGCCATTCGTCATCATTTTTGTCTTTTCATTAATCCTGTCCATTTTCTTATATGCCTGTGAGTCCTGGACATTAACAGCAGAACTTGAAAGGAAAATAAAGGCGATGGAGATGAGATGTTACAGAGGCATTCTTGGCATCTGCTATAGAGACCACATCATTAATGAACAAATAAAAGAAAGGATTCGTCAAGCAATTGGGCAATACGATGACCTCCTGACGTCTGTTAAAAAGCGCAAACTGGAGTGGTATGGCCACGTGGCCAGAAAACAAGGGCTCGCCAAAGAGATCTTGCAGGGTACTACTAGAGGAGGAAGAAGAAGAGGAAGACAAAGAAAAAGATGGGAAGATAATATCAAAGAATGGACGGGATTAAAACTAGGCGATGCTATGCGTAGGGCAGAAGACCGAGAGGAATGGAGAAGAATAGTGAACACGTCCTCTGTGGCGCCCCAACGGTCGAAGGACTATGGGACCTGATGATGATGATATCAAGTGAAAACTTGGCCGTATATCAAGTGAAAACTTGGCCCTAGTCAGCAATCACTGATCACTTTGAAACTTCCTTTCGGGTCTAATGGTACCCGGGTGCGAATGACGGCGCTGCGTGTCCGGGTCCATTTTGACTCAATGCTATTTGGATGTGATTTGTAGTAGTTTATTTTACTTTAAATGAAGAATTAAGTGTACAAACGTATATTCCATTCAATTAGCTTTCATTTGATACCTAATTTGGTCTTACAAACCCAAAAATAATATTTTAAATCATTTTTTAATCCCAACCTCCCACTTACGGTACCCGGGTACCAATAGCCACTTCGTATCATAAATGTCTTTTATTATTGTTATAAATCATAATTTTCGATGTTGATTTTAAGCCATTTTGTATCATCTCTACACCATTTGGTTGCTTGGCTTCTAAAGCTCAAATCTAATATGGCTAGTGATTGTGGTCGTAAAGTCGAATGGTCGCAAGTTGCATAGGTCGTAAGTGGAGCACTAGCTGTAGTGGGTATATCTTCCCGGAAAAGACTCATTAGAATTGTAGATTCATCTCGTTCCACCCAAAAAAATTTTTTTTACTTCCGAAATATCTTCCCGTCCGGCTCCGAGCCTGTCCCTATATCACAGCGGTTCTCAACCTGTGGTTCGTGACCCCTTTGGGGGTCGAATGACCCTTTCACAGGGGTCGCATAAGACCATTGGAAAACACATATACTCTACAGTTATGAAGTAGCAATGAAAATAATTTTGTGTTTGGGGGTCGCCACAACTTGATGAACTGTATTAAATGGTCGCGGCATTAGGATGGTTGAGAACCACTGCTATATCATATTCCATCTTGGGACTAGATTGCCCGGCCGTATCACGCGAGGTGGCCAGTGGTAATCAATAACTGTTGTTGCAGGTACTCTCCCACGTCCGTGAAATTATAGCAGTGACAATCATCTTTAATGGAGTCAGATGATGTCCACGAGACGTCCTGATGGATAGGACAGAAACTGGTGTGTGTTTCGCAAATTTAAGAGAGTGCTACATGTGTCGGTGCCAAAATAAGAGTCCTACATGTTCTGTGCCATCATAAGAATGCTAAGAGAAATATATACCCAGCACCCTTATATATACATATATAATATAAGCTTAGCAAATCTGAAGTTGATGGTCTCGAGTTCAATCCCTATACCAAATCCCAGTCGAGCAATAACATCACCAGCACCCCGGGTGGTTGGGACTCGTTAACCTTGGACGGCAACTCATCTAAGAGAAGGAAACTCTGAATTCAAACCTGGAGATGGAGTCCCGTAGGCGGATAACATTGGTACAATGAAACATTCCGACAACTCATGCGACGCCACTGGTAGCGAACCACCCATGTAACAGGTCTGTTTGAAATTATATTTATATAGCTCATATCATTTTTAAAAAAAAACGAATTTAGGGCTCCGGCCCAAAACGGATATTTTTTAAGATGGTTTTACTAATTCAGAAACCTTTGCGGGCGTGCAACTCACCAAAGTTGTATTGCAATCAGATGAACGGTATAATAACTTAAACGGAACTATTTTATTTAGCTCATAAAAGAAAAAAAAAGAATTTAGGGCCCCGGGCCCCAAACGAAATAATATGAAATGGTTGTACTCGTACGTACGGACAACAACTCACCAAAGTTTTATCGCAGTCGTATAGGAGCGGTACATACATACAGACATTCATTTATATATATATATATATATATATATATATATATATATATATATATATATATATAGAGAGAGAGAGAGAGAGAGAGATAGAGATAGAGATAGATATAGAAATGGATATTTCATGCACTAAATTCGGTAAAACAAACCTTTTTATAAGAGTTTCCACTTTCTTTTTTTTTTTCAAAATAGGCTATTCAAACCGCATTCTATTCCAGTTAGTTCGGTTAATTGTAGCTCAACTGTATATATACCAGGTACATAGAATTGAAAAGATAAAATTAGCAGTCAATCATTCTTGCTTCAAATGGTCTTAAACAGTTGATATCAACGCCACTGTACTGGTATGGCTAGGTTTTATTGACAAATAAACAACACGGACATACTATGATGGATTCCTGCTCATTCCGGTCACATACATCTACTCAAATTTAAACAGATGTGTGAAAAATATGCACATTCTACATTTGTTTTAGCTAAATAAAAAAATGATTAATACATTATTTTTATTTTAAAAATTGTCACACCCCACCCCCCACACATCCCCAACCTTTTCCATCTTCAAAGTCATCTTCGATACAAATGACAATATCCGGTTTAGAAACCCCATTGTACATCCCTTCGTTCATGCAGAAATATAGATGTCATGTTATTTGAAGAGTATATTCTATGGTTTCTATACAGAGCCCGAGAGAACTACATTGTGATTTCGTATAATTTCATTTTAAAAATATTTTTATTTCACATAATTTGTTGTTGTTGTTTTTTTTGTGTGTGTTGTCTGAAGAATAAGGCATTTAGCCGAAACGTCCTTGCTATTGATCTGTCCTCCTTTCAAGCATAAAGCTATCCTATTCCATTACTTATTCACTTCACATGGCTTCATGCAGTCCCACCTTGTGTTATCTTTTGCTACAATTTATCACGGACGAGACAGCTCATCAAATTCGTCTAAAACAGTGGTTCTCAACCTTCCTAATGCCGCGACCCTTAAATACAGTTCCTCGTTTTGTGGTGACCCACAACCATAATATTATTTTCGTTGCTACTTCATAAAAATGTGTTTTCTGATGGTCTTAGGCGACCCCTGTGTAAGTGTCGTTCGACCCCCCAAAAAGGGGCACGACCAACAAGTTGAAAACCGCTGGTTCAACATCTATTTAACATTTAAAAAAAAATCAAATTAGGCTTCTCCCATAACTATTTCATGGATGTGACATTTATATCACTAGCTCAAGAAACACAACATACAGAGAGTCTCACAAAATAAGCTACATTTTTAGCTCAATCCAATTAGTCTTCAGGTACAATGCGCTGGTTGGAAAAAGTGAAATGAGATCCCGGATCAAGACGATACTACCAAGTCGTCGCATCTTAATACAAAACTTCTCAAGTGATCAAATCGAATAAAACTGAAATGTAATTTTTAATATATTTTTTTTATTCCAACGTTCCATTATTTGAATAGCATGTTGTAATTAATGTTACAATTTGTTTTTAAAAAACCCTTTATATTGAATTTGCTTTTGTTCGTGGCTGGCTGGCAAAAATCCTCTGATGGCTCATTGGCTCACTTTCCGTCCCCCTATCGAACTGAAATAACATGGTACACACGTATAGAGCAATACAATCTTTAAACATCATGGTACAACGTATACAACAATACAATACTTGTTCTCTTCTGCAAACGTAAACAAATTTAACTTTCCAGATCTTTCACCCTAACTCAGTGATTCCCAAATGTATTGTTTATCATCCCCATTATGTTCACAAAAAAAACAAAAACAACACCCGTTCCTTTTTTATAATGTATATAAGCACAAATATATAGGCACGAATATATAGGCACGCATATATAGTTAGGAAAATATAGGCACAAATATATAGTTAGGAAAATATAGGCACGAATATATAGGCATGAATATATAGTTAGGAAAATATAGGCACGAATATATAGGCACGAATATATAGTTAGGAAAATAGTTAGGAAAATATAGGCACGAATATATAAGCACAAATATATAGTTAGGAAAATATAGGCACGAATATATAGGTACGAATATATAGGCATGAATATATAGGCACGAATATATAGGCACGAATATATGGGCACGAATATATAGGCACGAATATATAGGCACGAATATATAGGCACGAATATATAGGCACGAATATATAGGCATGAATATATAGGTACGAATATATAGGCATGAATATATAGGCACGAATATATAGGCACGAATATATGGGCACGAATATATAGGCACGAATATATAGGCACGAATATATAGGCACGAATAAATAACAATATAACTTAAACTATTATTATTATTATTGTTAGTTTTCTATAGCGTGGTACCCCAGCCTAGGGCTGGGCTCACAAGGCTGTACATACAAATTAACAACGATAATCATGAACTTAAATATTTAACTTACATTAATTTAAAAAAAAAAAAAAAACTCAGCTTCATGACCCTTGGAAGTAATATATCCCCCCCCCCCAATGTGTATGACATCCTCCAATCACCCAACCCAAGTTTTCAAAAGCACTCAAGCATTGATCCACTACCATGAATTATCCTTGAGGACATAGCCCTTAAAATCAATGAACGCTTTTTGAATATCCACCAAATTACACTTCCGTTCACACACACACACACAACGTTCAACAGTCAAACACAAATTTCAACACACACACACACACACAAACACAAGCTCAACACACACACAAACACACAGTTATAAACACACACACACAACGCTCAACACACATACAAAGTACAACACACACACTCAAAGAGGATCGTGTGACACATATCTTGAAAGTAGTTCTGAAATATTCATACAATGGAAATCTGACGTTAACCAAAAAGTGTGATACGTTTTCGGTGTTTTTCGTTGGTATAAAAACATGCGTGCGTTTGGCGCACTTTAGATGAGTCCGGAGCGAAGGCTTGTAAAGGTTAATGCGTTCGTGAGTAGAAATGTCACTTTTTTTTTTAGCAATTGATGTTTCCGTTGTGGTTGTTGTTGCTGTTCCGGTTCTGGTAGGGTACGTTGCTGCATCCATATACTGGCATATGTGCAACGGTTGGGGAAGCGATGCTACCATCCTAACGGCTCCTAGCAGATGACAGGGCAGCCCTTGAAGCTTTCGATAGACGTCGAGTTCACGGCAGTATTGTCCAGGTGATTCCAAGCGATTATTGTGCATGGAAAGAATGATTGTTTATGTTGCACTGTGTTACTCCGAGGCACAGTGAAGCATTTGCTATTATTCCGGTCGTAATTGCTCATGGGGTTGTGAGTTCAGGATATTAAAACAAAATACAAGTAGTTAGGTAAAAAAAAATTAAAGTTTGAACAGTTCCATTTTTTAAAAATAGTTGTTTGAACTGCTAAATTTAAAAAAAAAAAATATATATAATTAATCTAGTTTGAACATTTCATAAAAAGCAATGGCGTTTTGTACGAATAGAGAAGTAACAGGTGAATCAATCGAAACGTTGAAAGCTTTTTTTAAGCATCGCTTCGACAATAAATTTTCAACACACAATTTTTCTGAACTACTTCGTCTTCATCGACTTCGCCAGTCTGAGGATGACTTTTTGGGACAAGGCACTAGACTTTGCCAGTCTGAGGATGACTTTTTGGGACAAGGCGATGAGAAACTATTTCCGATGTAGGTCTCACCCGGAAACTACACTTCCATCAGCCCTTCAACGGGTTAAACTCATCAGTCGTGCCGAGGCCTTCAGGCCTCGTCCGAGTGGCAACTGTTGACAGGGCCAATAATATTTCGACCTATCATCCCCACAGTCTCTCTTGCCAACTAAGTTTTCCCAACCCTGCCTCTCATTGTGTTCAGAAGCGGTGAGAATCTACGAGAACTCCAGGTTCGTAGTCACCTTCACGTTAACACCTCCAACTTTGTGACCAAGACATGGGAAAGCAGCCGTTGTAAATCTTGCCCTTTTGTCACCCAGACTCAAAGCACCCCATCACTTAGGGTAGTTTTTTAGATAAGGGACGGTTTCCTTTGCACAAGCCGCAATGTTATCTACACCATTGTTAGTATCCGCTGCCTTATGACTTATCTGGGCGAGACGAGTCGGTATCTCTCAGAAAGATGGACTGAACATATTCGTAATATTGCGCAAGATAAATAATGTCATATCTCCAAACATTTTAACAGAAGCTGCCATTAGGGCAAAAGCAATCTCACAATCACCGTCATTATTTCCTGTACCAACACGCCCGCCAGGGTGAACTTAGAGAAAAAACTGATACACACCTCTTGACACCACATGGCATGACTTTCATGTTCCCCTTTACTTGTTAGATATTTTTTCATTGACAACAAATCGCCGCGAACTTACTGCCCCGTCACCTTTATCAACTCTCTCACCCTCTGATGGTTTACCACATCCCCTTTGCTGTCCAATCGGAGAGATCATCTCGCAGTCAACATTTGAGCTAAGTTTTAACTTGACGCGTGTTTGCCATTGTTCGTTAGCGTAAAAAGGCTTCTTGTTGACACTTTTGTTGTTTTGTATCGTCCATTAAAAAAAAAAAAAAAGGTTTTACCATACCTTGTTACACACATTCCCTTCTACCTCAACCTGATAGCAGTTTCTCTCCCTTATTTTCATTTATTTATAGCTATGCTAATGGTTCAATTTTAAGGAATGTCACTGGATGCCAGATGAGGTAATTAAGTTGAATTCTATAAAGAAAAACACATACTCTTGCTCACCAGTGATGGTTGTCAACAGTGACCGTAGCACACGTTTTCTCACCAGTGATGGTTGTCAATAGTGAATGTAGCACACGTTTTCTCACCAGTGATGGTTGTCAACAGTGAACGTAGCACACGTTTTTTTCACCAGTGATGGTTGTCAACCGTGAACGTAGCACACGTTTTCTCACCAGTGATGGTTGTCAATAGTGAATGTAGCACACGTTTTCTCACCAGTGATGGTTGTCAACAGTGAATGAAGCACACGTTTTCTCACCAGTGACGGTTGTCAACAGTGAATGAAGCACACGTTTTCTCACCAGTGACGGTTGTCAACCGTGAACGTAGCACACGTTTTCTCACCAGTGATGGTTGTCAATAGTGAATGTAAAACACGTTTTCTCATCAGTGATGGTTGTCAACAGTGACCGTAGCACACGTTTTCTCACCAGTGATGGTTGTCAATAGTGAATGTAGCACACGTTTTCTCACCAGTGATGGTTGTCAATAGTGAATGTAACACACGTTTTTTCACCAGTGATGGTTGTCAACAGTGAACGTAACACACTTTTTCTCACCAGTGATGGTTGTCAATAGTGAATGTAGCACACGTTTTCTCATCAGTGATGGTTGTCAATAGTGAATGAAGCACACGTTTTCTCATCAGTGATGGTTGTCAACCGTGAACGTAGCACACGTTTTCTCACCAGTGATGGTTGTCAATAGTGAATGTAAAACACGTTTTCTCACCAGTGATGGTTGTCAATAGTGAATGTAGCACACGTTTTCTTACCAGTGATGGTTGTCAACAGTGAATGAAGCACACGTTTTCTCACCAGTGACGGTTGTCAACCGTGAACGTAGCACACGTTTTCTCACCAGTGATGGTTGTCAATAGTGAATGTAAAACACGTTTTCTCACCAGTGATGGTTGTCAATAGTGAATGTAGCACACGTTTTCTCACCAGTGATGGTTGTCAATAGTGAATGTAGCATACGTTTTCTCACCCTTAAGTAACATTGTTACATGGGGAAATTCGGTGAACGTGTATTTCACGGTTTTGAATTGTAATTTTTATTTTATTTTTTAAATTATTTTTTTGGGTGACGAGGGGAAACGGGGTTTTGGGTGGGGGAGAGAAGGCGTGGGGTGGGGGTGATGGCTGGTGAAGTAGTTAACACCATTTCTGCCACAATTTATATCTGTGATGATTCAGCCCAACGTGTTAACAAATCTACAGAACAGTCTAAGTCACGACTTCATGCATATAACATGTAGCGTTCAATACCTTAGCATAACTCCAAGTGTGGATGTCTGCACTAAATTGTATTCAGCAGGAAGGTGCGTTTTTAAAAAAAAAATATGCCAGATGTCTAGAAATGTTTGGTTTTCTTCAAATAAATCTATACGTAAGCCGTGAACGCTCATATACATAGAGGTTAAATTGTTTTCGGACTTAAGTTAGTTGTAATCAATACTATGACGTAAGAGGGGATTTTTGCATGGGGAGACATAGAGCTCTCCCCCCGCCCCAAAAGTATGTATATTGTTGCATTAACTATTAATTAACCCTTTGATTTGTAGCAAAAGCAAACTAAGAGCCGTTGGCAGGGGCGTAGAAAGGGTTAACACCGCCCGGGGCGGGACGACATTTTGCAGTCCAGAAGAGAAAAAAAAATATTAAAAAGCAGTTTGTCGAAAATTTCACCACTCTATTTAAAAAAAGTGCCCCCACCCCCTTTACGCCCCTGCCAGTTGGTGTCTTAAAAAAAACAGTGTTATTTTGTTTTTTTTTAAAGTTTGCATTTTTAGTTCCTGGGGGTGGGGCTGGGGCGAGAGGCGGAGGAAAAAGTGTATGTGAGGGAAAAAAAAAGGGGGGGGGGGTTCAAAGCCGAAAATAGCTACTCACATCTAATACCTGCCTTGTCTCGATGTAGGACACTTGTCAAAAGCGTCCTGTTTTAATTGGACCGCACGGATGTGGGTAAAAACTAAAAAATAAACATGTCCGCGGCAGACACAGACACCCATTCATGACTTGATGTGGCTGACGGGTTCTTGAGGAAGACTAGGATCTGAATTACGGCCTGATTCATAGTCTCTGTGTGTGTGTGTGTGTGTGTTGTTGTGTGTGTGTGTGTGTGTGTTGTTATTTTCGTTTGTAATGAAACGACAACAAAGAAGCCAAACATGATAAACTCATCCTCCACGAGGAGCACGATAACAGGAGACATTTTTTGGGTGAACAGGAGCTTGTCTGTGCTTTGCTTATTTGTCTCCCCCTTTTAAAAGTTAAAAATAACTCCTAAGCAAATGCTACCACTATTATTATTGGATGCAGTGGCGTAGTGAGGGGGGAGCAAGGGGGGGGCATCATGCCCCGGGCGCTACTCACAAAGGGGCGCCAAATGGTATATTTTACATGTAATATTGTATGGTTTTCGAATGGGGGGGGGGCGCTAAAAAGGTATTGTGCCCCGGGCGCGAGTTAAGCTCGCTACGCCACTGATTGGATGACATCCTTTTAATTATTGCACGCGACTTTTTCTCTTTTTTGTTTAAAAAAAATTGTTTTCTCACTAAGCCAGTGGTTCTAAAACAGTCGTCCGTGGAATACGTGGGGGAGTCTGCGAATATTTGATGGGAGGGGGGTGCGTCAGTTCGGTGCATTTCCTTTGTAATGTCCTATGCTTTTAAAAGGAATTGTCCGTAGCCTTCATCTGACTTACAACCAATATGTCCATGGAATAGGATGTAGTTGAACAAGGTATGTGGAAGCTTGAATTAGGAGACAGGACAATGAGACAATAAGGCAATAAGGCAATCTGTCCATGGAACAAAGAGGGTAAGTCAACTGTAAAAAAAAAAATACACTTCCTAATTATCTGTCAATCTCGCATGTTAGGTGGACAGGATTAATTAGTGTGGGGTGTTATTTGCCTTTCATGGTTGGAAGACTCTGGTGTTTCATGGTTGGAAGATTCCGGTGTTTCAGGGTTGGAAGACTCTGGTGTTTCAGGGTTGGAAGACTCTGGTGTTTCATGGTTGGAAGATTCTGGTGTTTCATTATTTTGTTTTACTGTGTAGTATAGTGCGTTCAAAAAGAAATTTGACGAACATTTTAACGTGTGAACGGAAAAAAAGATTCGATCAAATTTCCGTCGATCAATTTTCCGTCGACGAAATTTCTTTCGATCAAATTTCCGGATTTTTGGATTATTTATAAATTTCGATCTTCTTGAAAAATAATAATGTTCGGACTGGTAGCCGGGGAGGGAGTTTCCCAACCCGTGTCGGCTCGGAGGCCACCACTGAATTAGATCCCCCGCGTAAACGAAATATCTCCTTCTTCTTCTATATTTTGAGGGCCCGCGATCAATGAATTGATCATTTTGGGTCCTATGTTTTTGAGGGGTTCGCGATGTTACTGTGCATGGTTTTGAAGGGGATCTCGTATTACACTTAAATCTTATTATTTAAAAGAATTGCAAAAAAAAAAATGCACTCTAAAACATATATTTAAAAATAAGAATTGGAAAATGGAAGGAATCAGCAACATATTATGGCAGCTATTTATATTCTGTAAGGAAATGAACCAAATGATGAGGGAAGAACGATCGTATGATTTCCATAAAATTAATTATTTTCTTTTTACATCAGCAACAACCATACAACACGTTTGAGATGTAACTTTTAATAGCAACCATTGTTTTCATAGTATTAGATTTATCAAGGAACAAATAATTATTTTTTGTTATGTTTTTGTTGAGAAAGCCGAAACATATTTTCTATCTTTAAATGTTCTCACCAAAATCAGCAAGACCAAAACGTTCAGCTCGCTCTTGAATTTAAACTGTTTCTCTCTTAGAATTCTCCCGGTCTCTGCCTTCTCTCTCTCTCTCTCTCTCTCTCTCCTTCCTCTTTATCCCCCTCTATCCCCTTTGTTCTCCCCCTTCTCTCTGTCTCTCTCTATCTCTTCTTCCCACCCATATATCTCTCTCAAACACGCCTCACCTCTAACTCCAATTCTCTCTTCCTCTACCAAATTTTCTCTCATAATCTTTTTACTCCTTTTAAACGCTCTATCTCTCTCTCTTACTGTCTCTCTCTCTCTCACTGTCTCTCTCTCTCACTGTCTCTCTCTCTCTCACTGTCTCTCTCCTATTATCTCAAAAAATTATGTCACCCCAAATTTTGTCCTCACGTTTATCTCACATTCGATCCATTTCTCCCACCAACTTCATCCTCTCTTTCTTTCTCTCTCTCTCTCTCTCTCTCTCTCTCTCTTTTCCACGCCTTGTTATAAATCCACACGAAATGACCCACTCCAAATCCCAACTACCAATGTAAGATTTAGCCAGGCGGAGTCATGTCAACAAAAACTAAGGATATACTCAATATCTGTTAGGATGCGATTGAGGTGGGCCACTTAAAAAAGGATGTCAACTGTAGTTAGAATGGTAAGGGCGTCACGTTTTAACAGAAAGCAGAAGACAAAAATAAGTTGGGGGGGGGGGGGGCTTTGAGTTGAGGTCAGGGGTTTCCTTCTGAATGACAAGATTTTATAAATATTAGTGTTACGGAAGATAGGACACACTTCCGGTAGTATTTGACGTCACGCCATTGTTGACAATGGCCTAAAGAAAAATAGATGGACGAACATCGTGACTCCTATATTTATGACCCCGTGTCGGAGATACATTGCACCGACCTTTGCATAAAGTATCCATGTGTCTCGTTTTACTATTCCTTAATTAACAACTCTCACTTTAAAATGTTCCATTCCCCCGACTTTCACTTCACTATTCCCAAAACATGATTTTCACCTCAATAATTCCTAAATTTTGTAGTCTCCAACCGTACTGGCTAGACCTCACGAGTTTAGAAAACTATTAGTGTAGACTGCTGGCGAAAGAAAAACAGTACGGGTGATCAACTTAGCCACGTTGTCCTTCGAGCAGATAACTTAGTGAATTAAGAGAGGAGTTCGGGAAATCTTTCCACCAAATGAAAGCTGAGAAAAGGAGTTTCCCATTCTCTAATAATCTTGACAGCAGGACATAGGCGTGGCTAGAGTGTTTGGACGACCCGGGGCAAACTTCACATTACGCCCCCCCCCCTCTCTTTTTTCAACGTTAAAATCCAATTTTTTCATCAATAAATACCATGAAAGACCAATGTCGTGCCTCCACTAGTCTCGCGCCCGGGGACATCTGCCCCCCCCCCACTGTCCTCCTTAGATACGCCTCTGCGGCGGGGAAACTGACTGGGCCGGCCGGACCAGGGCAACAGAGCGATGACGTCACCAGTGACAGAATGAAATAATGGGTCCGCCAAGACTTGTTGACAGGACAATTACTTGTGCTGTAGTGTTCATTAAAATAATACGAGGTCTAGGCCTGCTCGGTAATTTTAAAAACAGAAGACACTATCGCAGACAAAGCACATTAGCGGTTCTCAAAAGGGAATCGATAGGGCACTTTGACGTATTCGGGGGTCTCAGTGTTGATTTTTAAAAAAAAGAATAACCTTTTTTGCATTCAATGTTTCGTTCTTACATTTACTTTCTTAATTTCTTTATCATTATTATTAATTTTTAGATCACCTAAAGTTACTTCTTGTATGTGTGTGTTTGTGTGTGTATGTATGTGTGTGTGTGCGTGTGTGTGTGTGGAGAAGTGAACTAATTTATTTATAAGTGCTTCATCGTAAAGATACTATTTAACTACTCAGGCTGAGGTTTTGCGGTTTCAACGCTAGCTAAAGAAGGTGATATCAATGATCAACTTTATACATATATATTTAGCGGATGAATATAGACAAAACTCATATCCCTATAAAATATATCCATATTTCTGGATTTTTTCCAAGTATTGGATTTAGAGGCTCCGAGGTGTATATATTAAAACTCCACCGACCCTTGCCACCCTTTTTTTCCCCCTTCTTTTCACCCTCCCCTCCCCCGACTTCTCTTAGCAGTGGCGTAGCGAGCTTAACTCGCGCCCGGGGCACAATACCTTTTTAACGCCCCCAATACCTTTTTAGCGCCCCCCTTATTCGAAAACCATACAATATTATAGTAAAATATACCATTTGGCGCCCCATTGTGAGTAGCGCCCGGGGCATGATGCCCCCCTTGCCCCCCCCCCTCACTACGCCACTGTCTCGTAGTTAACTTAATCAAAAGATATATTCGCATCTTTTGTAAGGTAGCCAGAGCCATCGCGTTTGCCCTGCAGAAGAGGGCCTCGGATATTTAAGTGGCCCAGTGTTGTGACGTGGATAAAAAAAAATGGAGCTACGAGAGAGCGTCGATTTTTTACGAACCTGTTCGGACCGGTGCTGGTTAGGATACCTCATTGGCAGGATAAGCCAACGCTGGTTTGGATACCTCACTGGCAGGATAAGCCAACGCTGGTTTGGATACTTCATTGGCAGGATAAGCCAACGCTGGTTTGGATACCTCACTGGCAGGTTAAGCCAACGCTGGTTTGGACACCTCACTGGCAGGATAAGCCAACGCTGGTTTGGACACCTCACTGGCAGGATAAGCCAACGCTGGTTTGGACACCTCACGGGCAGGATAAGCCAACGTTGGTTTGGATACCTCACTGGCAGGATAAGCCAACGCTGGTTTGGATACCTCACTGGCAGGATAAGCCAACGCTGGTTTGGATACCTCATTTGCAGGATAAGCCAACGTTCCATAGTTAAAGATTGCGTCCCAGAAGTTCGTTTGTAAATTAAACAACCCTTAAAAAAACAAAGTGTTTCGTGTAAATACTTTCTTAAATTTAATATCGGGCAATGGGGGCTCGGGCTAAAAATTTGACAGAACATGCCGTACAACAAACAAACTTTATAACAATCCAAATTAGTGCTCTCCTGCCCCCCCCCCACCCCCCAAGGCTCGTAATCGCAATTTTATTTTCACGCGCCTGATCTATTTCAATATTCTAATGCCCCACACAGCACAAACACCGCGGAGTTATTGCCACGAGTATTTCAGAAAACAAAGGATAATATTACGCAACAAACGCTCTTGGGATATTTTGTTTAAAGAATTTCATCGAGCGCAGTTATCGGGAATTTTATTTCGTAAAAAACACATGTCCTTCATCTTCCCTTTGAAAAACATGAAAAACTTATCTTTGGGGTTTGTGGTTGAAAAAAAAAAGGGGGTGGGGGGGAGGGGGGTTAGCGCTGATAATGTGACAGAAAGCGTTGTATTCGGCAACGAGTCTATGCGCCAAGTTTCAGCTCGATAGGTTGGCGGAAAGTGGGTCAAATAGCCGTCCAAATATTTTTTTGCACCACACCCAGAAACTCACGAACAAAGCGAAGTAAATAAAAAAATAAAAGGAATGAAAAAAGAGAATAGATGTTCTGATAAGCGGCGATCCAGATAATCGTGGTTCGGAAGATCGACGCTCGACTATATTAACTTTGAATGCAAGTGTGTGTGTGTGTGGGGGGGGGGGGGTAAGGGCACACACAAATGAAAAAAGTAGCAAGGGGGGCCCCCTCCAAAAGTCACGCCACGGCTCCGATGGCAAGCTCTGGACTAAGCCTATCGTTATAAAGTAAAGAGTAACATCTCAAACAAACTAATGAATCATGTTTTCAAAGGATGTTCCTCCAATTTCTAAAAAAAAAAATTCTTACGGATTTTTACGGACAAGTCATTTTAGGCTTCAATAAATGGTTTTAATGGAATTTACGTAAATTTACGGTAGTAGGCAACACTGGACTGTTTATTTTAAAAAATCGCTAGTCCAGAGTTTATTATATTTTTAAACAAAATTTTGCTTTCTGACAGTACAGGAAAAGAGGCAATTAGTAATTTGAAGCGCTGTAATTTCATAAACATGTAAACACTGGTTCCCAATCTTTTTTTTTCTTTTTATTCACGGCCCTATTTTATTTAAACAAACTGTCACGCGATCCCATTTCATATAGGTAAAGCGCCCCACAATCCCATTTTATTGAAGCACAGTGTCCCACAATCCCAATTTCTAAAAGTAAATTTGCCCACATTAACATTTTATAGAAGCGAATTGGCCCACACCTCTATACATAGAACATACCGTAAGAGAAAACACATCGATATAGAAGCAGTACATGGGTTAGAAAAATATATGAACGGACACCGATTAAAAAATAAAATTTCTTTAAACTCATGATTATTATCATGATTAATCTTTGAGTACGCTATCGCACAAAAATCATTTGCGTTGAACTCTACAAGATGGTCGCAATAAGTTCTTTATGAGTTATAGTTTTGAAAATCTCCTCTCACGTGAAGCCAAAGACACGGTGGATGATTGTGATAAAACGTCAAGAGCTTCACGAGTGGGTTGGTAGAGATTCTCAAACCTGCTCTGGTGGTACCCTGCTCTAGTGGCACCCTGTGTTAGTGGCACCCGGCTCTGGTGGCACCCTGCATTTGGCACCATGTTCTGTTTGCAACCTTCTCTGGTGTCACCCTGGTGCTCAGCCTGGTGACAGCCTGTTTTTTGTGAAAATCTGCTAATTTGATGGCACCCTGCTCTGGTGGCACCCTGTTCTGGTGGCACCCTGTTCTTGTGGCAAAACATGCCCTGTTCTGGTGTCACCCTGTTCTAAATGCAAAACATGCCCTGTTCTGATGGCACCCTGCTCTAGTGGCAAAACATGCCCTGTTCTGGTGGCACCCTGTACCAGTGTTATCCTGTTCTGATGGCCCCCCTGCTCTAGTGGCTGCCTGTTGTGGTTGCGCCCCGTCCATGCATTTAACTGATCTATGTGATACGTCTGACGGGAGTGAACTCTGTAAAATTAGCATTTTCCATTTAGTTTCGTCCCCGTGAGGGTTTTACTCGGTGCGGGCCGCCCACCCCCTCGCACCCCTTTGTGAAACC
Source organism: Omphiscola glabra (assembly GCA_964017045.1). NCBI lineage: Eukaryota > Metazoa > Mollusca > Gastropoda > Lymnaeidae > Omphiscola > Omphiscola glabra. Next base: position 32,484,601 of record OZ024794.1, on the reverse strand, counting down.
ACGGACACTATACATACATAATGCTATCACAGGAAGAATGCCTGCTGTCAAATACAAAACAAACATTTTTTGCCAAATTTATCAGCCTAAGCAAATTCAAACATGTTTCAATTCAAAATCCATTGGCAAAAGGGGCGAGGGTGAGATAATTGGTTTAGATTTCGCAAAAACCTTGGGTTATTTTTAACATCAATTGTTGCTTGATCGTGTCAATGCATTATTGTCCCGTCCATGGTTCCTAGCTGCGGCCCCCCCCCCCCACTCTTCAACCGTCACTTTCTCAATAAAGTTCTCAAACACTTGTGGCGGCACACGTCCGGTTATTTTTGCTCACAACACAGATCCCACCAATAACACAGATACCACCAACAACACAGATTCCACCAAAAACACAGAACCAATTACACAGATCCCACTCACAACACAGATCCCACTCACAACACAGATTCACCAAACAACACAGATCCAATTACACAGATCCCACTCACAACACAGATCCCACTCACAACACGGATTCACCCAACAACACAGATCAACAACAAATATCCAACAACACAGATCCCACCAAAAACACAGATCCAACAACACAGATCCAACCAAAAACACTGATCACAACAACAACAACAAAGATCCAACTCACAGCACAGATTCACCCAACAACACAGATCAACAACAAATATCCAACAACACAGATCCCACCAACAACACAGATCCAACAATACAGATCCAACAACACAGATCAACAACAAATATCCAACAACACAGATCCCACCAACAACACAGATCCAACAACACAGATCCAACAACACAGATCAACAACAAATATCCAACAACACAGATCCCTCCAACAACACAGATCCCACCAACAACACAGATCCCACCAACAACACAGATCCAACAACACAGATCCAACCAACAACACAGATCCCACCAACAACACAGATCCAAAAACACAGATCCAACAACACAGATCCAACCAAAAACACTGATCACAACAACAACAACACAGATCCCACCAATGACACAGATCCCACCAACAACACAGATCCAACAACACAGATCCCATCAACAACACAGATCCCACCAACAACACAAATCCAACAACACAGATCCAACAACACAGATCCAACCAAAACACTGATCACAACAACAACAACACAGATCCCACCAATGACACAGATCCCACCAACAACACAAATCCCACTCACAACACAGATCCAACTCACAACACAGATCCAACCAACACAGATCCAACAACACAGATCCAACGACACAGAACTCACCAACAACACAGATCCAACAACACATATCCCACCAACAATACAGATCCTACCAACAACACAGATCCCAACAATACAGCTCCAACCATCAACACAGATACCACTCACAACACAGATCCCACATCAACAACACAGATCCCACTCACAACACAGATCCCACTCACAACACAGATCCCACTCACAACACAGATCCAACTCACAACACAGATCCCACTCACAACACAGATCCCACCAACATGACGTGTCACATTTAGGGTAAAGAAAGAATGCTTATTCCCCGTCATACATAGTACTCTTCTTTGTCCTTTCGTGTCCTGGTGGAGCCTGGGCCATTTGCGATATCTTTCCAAGCCTTCCGGTCTCTTGCTAACCTCTCCAACTCTTTCCAACTCTTTCCAGCTCTTTCCAATCATAATTATGTGTTTGTCGATTTCTCTTCGTAAAATGTTGCTTTTTTAAATGTTTTTTTGTTTTTTGTTTTTGGGGTGGGGGGTGGGGGGGTGGGGGGGGGATCTTGCTCTTGGTCCTTGAGCACTCCATACCAGTGCTTGTTTAATTCGACATCGGTCCTTTTTTTAAATATAGTATGACCTAGCAGTTACATCACTGTTAGCAGTTACATCACTGTTAGCTGTTACATCACTATTAGCAGTTACATCACTGTTAGCAGTTACATCACTATTAGCAGTTACATCACTATTAGCAGTTACATCACTGTTAGCAGTTACATCACTATTAGCAGTTACATCACTGTTAGCAGTTACATCACTGTTAGCAGTTACATCACTATTAGCAGTTACATCACTGTTAGCAGTTACATCACTATTAGCAGTTACATCACTATTAGCAGTTACATCACGGTTAGCAGTTACATCACTATTAGCAGTTACATCACTATTAGCAGTTACATCACTGTTAGCAGTTACATCACTGTTAGCAGTTACATCACTGTTAGCAGTTACATCACTATTAGCAGTTACATCACTATTAGCAGTTACATCACTTTTAGCAGTTACATCACTGTTAGCAGTTACATCACTATTAGCAGTTACATCACTGTTAGCAGTTACATCACTGTTAGCAGTTACATCACTATTAGCAGTTACATCACTGTTAGCAGTTACATCACTATTAGCATTTACAGCACTATTAGCAGTTACATCACTGTTAGCAGTTACATCACTGTTAGCAGTTACATCACTGTTAGCAGTTACATCACTGTTAGCAGTTACATCACTGTTAGCAGTTACATCTCTGTTAGCAGTTACATCACTGTAAGCAGTTACATCACTGTTAGCAGTTACATCACTATTAGCAGTTACATCACTGTTAGCACTTTCATCACTATTAGCAGTTACACCACTGTTAGCAGTTACATCACTGTTAGCAGTTACATCGCTGTTAGCAGTTACATCACTGTTAGCAGTTACATCACTGTTAGCAGTTACATCACTGTTAGCAGTTACATCACTGTTAGCAGTTACATCGCTGTTAGCAGTTACATCACTGTTAGCAGTTACATCACTGTTAGCAGTTACATCACTGTTAGCAGTTACATCACTGTTAGCAGTTACATCACTGTTAGCAGTTACATCACTGTTAGCAGTTACATCACTGCTAGCAGTTACATCACTGCTAGCAGTTACATCACTGCTAGCAGTTACATCACTGCTAGCAGTTACATCACTGCTAGCAGTTACATCACTGTTAGCAGTTACATCACTGTTAGCAGTTACATCACTGTTAGCAGTTACATCACTGTTAGCAGTTACATCACTGTTAGCAGTTACATCACTGTTAGCAGTTACATCACTGTTAGCAGTTACATCGCTGTTAGCAGTTACATCGCTGTTAGCAGTTACATCGCTGTTAGCAGTTACATCGCTGTTAGCAGTTACATCGCTGTTAGCAGTTACATCACTGTTAGCAGTTACATCACTGTTAGCAGTTACATCACTGTTAGCAGTTACATCACTGTTAGCAGTTACATCACTGTTAGCAGTTACATCACTGTTAGCAGTTACATCACTGTTAGCAGTTACATCACTGTTAGCAGTTACATCACTGTTAGCAGTTACATCACTGTTAGCAGTTACATCACTGTTAGCAGTTACATCACTGTTAGCAGTTACATCACTGTTAGCAGTTACATCACTGTTAGCAGTTACATCACTGTTAGCAGTTACATCACTGTTAGCAGTTACATCACTGTTAGCAGTTACATCACTGTTAGCAGTTACATCACTGTTAGCAGTTACATCACTGTTAGCAGTTACATCACTATTAGCAGTTACATCACTGTTAGCAGTTACATCACTGTTAGCAGTTACATCACTGTTAGCAGTTACATCACTGTTAGCAGTTACATCGCGATTAGCAGTTATATCACTATTAGCAGTTACATCACTATTAGCATTTACATCACTGTTAGCAGTTACATCACTGTTAGCAGTTACATCACTATTAGCATTTACATCACTGTTAGCAGTTACATCACTGTTAGCAGTTACATCACTGTTAGCAGTTACATCACTATTAGCATTTACATCACTGTTAGCAGTTACATTACTGTTAGCAGTTACATCACTATTAGCAGTTACATCACTATTAGCAGTTACATCACTATTAGCAGTTACAGCACTATTAGCAGTTACATCACTTTAGCAGTTACATCACTGTTAGCAGTTACATCACTATTAGCAGCTACATCACTATTAGCAGTTACATCGCTATTAGCAGTTACATCACTTTTGCAGTTACATCACTATTAGCAGTTACATCACTGTTAGCAGTTACATCACTGTTAGCAGTTACATCACTGTTAGCAGTTACATCACTGTTAGCAGTTACATCACTGTTAGCAGTTACATCACTGTTAGCAGTTACATCACTGTTAGCAGTTACATCACTGCTAGCAGTTACATCACTGCTAGCAGTTACATCACTGCTAGCAGTTACATCACTGTTAGCAGTTACATCACTGTTAGCAGTTACATCACTGTTAGCAGTTACATCACTGTTAGCAGTTACATCACTGTTAGCAGTTACATCACTGTTAGCAGTTACATCGCTGTTAGCAGTTACATCGCTGTTAGCAGTTACATCGCTGTTAGCAGTTACATCGCTGTTAGCAGTTACATCGCTGTTAGCAGTTACATCGCTGTTAGCAGTTACATCACTGTTAGCAGTTACATCACTGTTAGCAGTTACATCACTGTTAGCAGTTACATCACTGTTAGCAGTTACATCACTGTTAGCAGTTACATCACTGTTAGCAGTTACATCACTGTTAGCAGTTACATCACTGTTAGCAGTTACATCACTGTTAGCAGTTACATCACTGTTAGCAGTTACATCACTGTTAGCAGTTACATCACTGTTAGCAGTTACATCACTGTTAGCAGTTACATCACTATTAGCAGTTACATCACTGTTAGCAGTTACATCACTGTTAGCAGTTACATCACTGTTAGCAGTTACATCACTGTTAGCAGTTACATCACTGTTAGCAGTTACATCACTGTTAGCAGTTACATCACTGTTAGCAGTTACATCACTGTTAGCAGTTACATCACTGTTAGCAGTTACATCACTGTTAGCAGTTACATCACTGTTAGCAGTTACATCACTGTTAGCAGTTACATCACTGTTAGCAGTTACATCACTATTAGCAGTTACATCACTGTTAGCAGTTACATCACTGTTAGCAGTTACATCACTGTTAGCAGTTACATCACTGTTAGCAGTTACATCGCGATTAGCAGTTATATCACTATTAGCAGTTACATCACTATTAGCATTTACATCACTGTTAGCAGTTACATCACTGTTAGCAGTTACATCACTATTAGCATTTACATCACTGTTAGCAGTTACATCACTGTTAGCAGTTACATCACTGTTAGCAGTTACATCACTATTAGCATTTACATCACTGTTAGCAGTTACATTACTGTTAGCAGTTACATCACTATTAGCAGTTACATCACTATTAGCAGTTACATCACTATTAGCAGTTACAGCACTATTAGCAGTTACATCACTTTAGCAGTTACATCACTGTTAGCAGTTACATCACTATTAGCAGCTACATCACTATTAGCAGTTACATCGCTATTAGCAGTTACATCACTTTTGCAGTTACATCACTATTAGCAGTTACATCACTGTTAGCAGTTACATCACTATTAGCAGTTACATCGCTATTAGCAGTTACATCACTATTAGCAGTTACATCGCTATTAGCAGTTACATCACTTTTGCAGTAACATCACTATTAGCAGTTACATCACTGTTAGCAGTTACATCACTATTAGCAGTTACATCACTATTAGCAGTTACATCGCTATTAGCAGTTACATCACTTTTGCAGTTACATCACTATTAGCAGTTACATCACTATTAGCAGTTACATCACTATTAGCAGTTACATCACTATTAGCATTTACATCACTGTTAGCAGTTACATTACTGTTAGCAGTTACATCACTGTTAGCAGTTACATCACTGTTAGCAGTTACATCACTATTAGCAGTTACATCACTGTTAGCAGTTACATCACTATTAGCAGTTACATCACTGTTAGCAGTTACATCACTATTAGCAGTTACAGCACTATTAGCAGTTACATCACTTTAGCAGTTACATCACTGTTAGCAGTTACATCACTATTAGCAGTTACATCACTATTAGCAGTTACATCACTATTAGCAGTTACATCGCTATTAGCAGTTACATCACTATTAGCAGTTACATCGCTATTAGCAGTTACATCACTTTTGCAGTAACATCACTATTAGCAGTTACATCACTGTTAGCAGTTACATCACTATTAGCAGTTACATCACTATTAGCAGTTACATCGCTATTAGCAGTTACATCACTTTTGCAGTTACATCACTATTAGCAGTTACATCACTATTAGCAGTTACATCACTATTAGCAGTTACATCACTATTAGCAGTTACATCACTATTAGCAGTTACATCACTATTAGCAGTTACATCACTGTTAGCAGTTACAGCACAATCCCATCACTAGCATTTACTGGACCTTACTGAACTTGCTGGACATTACTGACCTTGCTGGACCTTACTGACCTTGCTGGACCTTACTGACCTTGCTGGACCTTACTGACCTTGCTGGGCCTTACTGACCTTGCTGGACCTTACTGACCTTGCTGGACCTTACTGACCTTGCTGGACCTTACTGACCTTGCTGGACCTTACTGACCTTGCTGGACCTTACTGACCTTGCTGGACCTTACTGACCTTGCTGGACCTTACTGACCTTGCTGGACCTTACTGACCTTGCTGGACCTTACTGACCTTGCTGGACCTTACTGACCTTACTGACCTTGCTGGACCTTACTGACCTTGCTGGACCTTACTGACCTTGCTGGACCTTACTGACCTTGCTCCAGTATTTTGCTAGTTCAATAGTTGTTAAGTGCCTTAAAAAATATTTAAAATTTTACAAGAAAATGAGTGGTGGTAATTTGGGGGGGGGGCATACCAGCCAACCAGAGACACAACTGATGGCTGTTCAGCCCCTTTGACATGAGTCTATTATCGCCCGCAAACGGGAGTCATTAGAGTTAAGGCCCCTAATAATCCACGCCGACACCTAGGCCTTATCAAAACAACCTCCCCTCCCCACCCACCCACCCCCCCCAACACGCCCGCCTGCGCCTGCTGTCAACTTATCATCCCTTATCTCCAGTTTGTATCATTTCTCCGAGGTCAAGAGTCGCAGTGAGACTCAAAAGATACAGGCAAACAAGTTATTTGCGAATTTTCGGGGGTTTCAGCACAGCAGACGTAGAGCGAGTGCTGCATGTCTCCCGGGGGTCTCGCAAGTCGGGTTTGTCATTTGTATTTGTTACATCCAATTCAAAACAGCGTTTCGGTTCCTGCTATTTGTGGAATAAACAGTGGATTAGGAAGGGGGTGGTGACGCGGTGAGGGCGAGCCGCCCCTGGCATCCCTTTTTGTCTCTGTACTAGAGGAGATGCATTTTCGGCCAACAACTGAGTTTTATTTTTCGAGGAAGAGGTCGGAAAAATTCTCGACACGCCCCCGGGCGGCACTGACCCTAGCGGTGGCACTAACCTTGGCAACGCCGCTGGGTATCACTGATTAAGGTTAATCAGTAACGCATGATCATGTCAACAAACACACCAAACACACACACACACGCACGCACCGTAATACGCGTAGACGGTGTCGGTATGGACGGTTCATTCGTCTAGCAGCGCGCGGACGTGTCTGACGTCAGGAGAGGGCGCATAAGTCTGACCTAAAAAAAATGCAAAGGGTGGATGTATCCTGGTGAAACAAACAACAACATCATCAGCTAACATCAACAAGCAAACCAAACACCAGCACATCACATCAACATACCCCACCACGTGTCTACATACATACCACTATTTTAAGGCTCCAAACAGCAGACGACGAACAGCGTCTTGTAAACATTTCAATTAGCTTTTTAGTTAAAAATTATAATTCTTTTATAAAGATTCTAAATTAAAAACCTTGACGAAAATACATATATCGTATACGAAATAGGCTAAATAGCGTTAAGGATGGTTATTTTATCAACTCGTGTTCAAATAGGCTAAATGGCGTTAAGGATGATTAATGGCGTTAAGGATGATTATTTTATATGTTCAAATTCCCCATGCCCCATGGATAAAAAAAAACTTCAGAGTTCAGAGTAAAAAAAAAACTTCAGAGTTCAGAGTAAAAAAAAAACTTCAGAGTTCAGAGTAAAAAAAAAAACTTCAGAGTTCAGAGTAAAAAAACAACTTCAGAGTTCAGAGTAAAAAAAAAAACTTCAGAGTTCAGAGTAAAAAAAAAAACTTCAGAGTTCAGAGTAAAAAAAAAAACAAAAACAAAACGAAGGCTCATAAATTATTTAATGCATTGAAGCAAGTTGGCACATTATAGATTCTATTGTCCCCACCCCACCACGAAATGTGTACTGAATGATCCATCTAAGGGCCCCCTACCTACCAAGATCTCCCCCACCCTACCCCCTTTCCAACCTCCACAACCAGCCGAGTCCCCTTTCAAGATTGTGGACGTGGTCCCGATAGCGTCAGTCAAGGGACACCCCAAACTCGGGCGGGCGTTGGCCGGTGTAGTAGGGTGTGTGGATTGGGGGGGGGGGGGGGTGGGGTGGAGTGGCATCTGGCCGCTGCTTCTTATTTGATAAAAATTTGAGCGCGTGCACATGGAACATGGCCACGTAGATGGCATAGGGCCATGAGTCTAATGGGACCCGGGTGCGAATGGCGGCGCTGCGCGTCCGGGTCCATTTTGGCTAATGCTATTCGGATGTCATTTGTGGTAGTTTATTTTATTTAAACTGAAGAATTAAGTTTACAAACGTATATTCCATTCAATTATCTTTCATTTGATACCTCATTTTGTCTTACAAACCCAAAAATAATATTTTAAATAGTTTTTTAATCCCAACCTCTCACTTCTGGTACACGGGTGCGAATAGCCACTTCGTTTTTGGAAAGGCGTGTTTTATTTTCAAATTATTTTTTTTATTAAAATATCGTTTTACTTTATACTTCTTAGTCTTTGAAGATGTAAATCACAAATTGCATCTCAAATGGAGATCAGAAAGTCTTGGAAGGTGTAAAACATGAATTGCATCTCAAATGGAGATCAGAAAGTCTTGGAAGAGGTCAAACACAAATTGCATCTCAAATAGAGATCAGGAAGTCTTGGAAGGTGTAAAACACAAATTGCATCTCAAATGGAGATCAGGAAGTCTTGGAAGATGTAAAACACAAATTGCATCTCAAATGGAGATCAGGAAGTCTTGGAAGGTGTAAAACATGAATTGCATCTCAAATGGAGATCAGAACGTTTTGGAAGAGGTCAAACACAAATTGCATCTCAAATAGAGATCAGGAAGTCTTGGAAGGTGTAAAACACAAATTGCATCTCAAATGGAGATCAGGAAGTCTTGGAAGATGTAAAACACACATTGCATCTCAAATGGAGATCAGAAAGTCTTGGAAGAGGTCAAACACAAATTGCATCTCAAATGGAGATCAGGAAGTCTTGGAAGGGGTCAAACACAAATTGCAACTCAAATGAAGATCAGAAAGTCTTGGAAGAGGTCAAACACAAATTGCAGCATCTCAAATAGAGATCAGGAAGTTGGTCAAAATTGAGACGCAAGGTTTGACCCAGCCAAACAGAGAAAATCGCAAGCTAAATAAAGTCGGGTAAAGTTGGCCCAATCTTAACATGTTCTATGTCTCCGCAGAGTCAATTAAGGGGAAAAAAAAAATTTCTGCTAAAAAATTATAGCCTAGTTCAGTGGTCGGCAAATTGCGGCTCTTTAGCGACCTGAGTGCGGCTCGGCCATTCGGCCACAAATCGTGATTGACTCCGAAAAACATGGTTCTTGGCAAGAAATTTGGCGCTCAAAATTTCTTTTAATCGCCCTGCTGCTGATTGTTGTCTCTTTTGACTCATGAATCTGTCGACCACTGGCCTAGTCTTACTAAAACAACCACCACCTCATCTGATATCTCCCCCAATCCCCCTCTTTTTTTCTTTCTAAACCTTGAACCACTCATATAGCGTCACTCCAATAAGCTTATCAATTCATGACTCATCAGTATTCCATTCGGTTTACTATAACACGCTGAGTTCACACAACCTGGTTCACGATAGACAACCTGGTTCACAATAGAAAATAATAAACCATCTCAATGTTAAAATCTCCTTAAAAATGATCTACAACCTCAGGCCGCCTACCCCCTTTTTTCCCCCTCCCCCACACCAACCTGCACCCACCCCCACCCCTTTTTTTTACACCCAACAGTCTTTTGACGGGATAAAATAGTATGTGAAGCTACAAAGTCATGAATGGGCGGTAGGTTTTAATGTGAGTGTAAGTATGGTGTCATTAAAGCTTCCATAAACAGTGGAGCGATATATGTAAGGCTGAGGGGATAAAACCACGGAACAAAGAAAAGGACGTTTCGACTAAATGCTGTCTTCTCTCTTCGGCAGACAAACGAAAACAAAAACAAACAAATCCTTTGAAAATGGAAAACTTAAGTTATATGGCTTTACTTCACACGGCCTGAACGCATTCCCCACATTGTAATATCCTAGCCCTTGACACTTGACTGCTACTATTTGAATATGCGTGTTCATTACCATGATATATCTTCATCTGTCTCCCCCCCCCCCCCCCAAACCACATTGTATTCTCCTTGTCCTTGACACTTGACTGCTACTATTTGAATGTACTTGTTCATTCCCATGATATATCTTCATCTGTCTCCCCCCACCCCCAAAACCACATTGTATTCTCCTTGTCCTTGACACTTGACTGCTACTATTTGAATATGCGTGTTCATTACCATGCTATATCTTCATCTGTCTCCCCCCCCCCCCCCCCAAACACACACATTTTGTGTAACAAGAGGTTCGTAAGTAATTACACATTTTAATACGTGAATCCATATATGTTTTATGTATATGTCTTTCAGAGTTGATTTTGGAATGGAACAAACACTACATAATATAGTTTGGCACCTTATGGTGGTCTGCGGGCCAGCATCGGTGTGCGGGCCGGCATTGGTCCGCGAGCCTATCGGTTCCGGTCCGCACAGCGTGAATGTTTAGGGTCAACTAAAAAGAAAATACAATGAATAAATCTGACACTTGTCTCTGGTGCAATTTCGAAACTTATCCACAGGTCCTCAAAATGTACAAGTTTATGAAACGCTGATGTAGAGCGTATATGGTCGAAGTATATGTAGAGCTGTGAAATATGCAGCCCTGAGAAAGCTGCTCCTAGGCAACCGTTTCGTCCCAGCTACTTCGCGAATTAGTTGCGAGGTGGAAACCCACTGTAGAGCCCCTCTTAGAGGGCGTCCGATGCTTCCCCGGGACGGGGGGGGGGGAGATATTAGGACGTTAATTTACCGTCCCGGCCCCTAGGAAAGTGGACTGCGGACGCTTGAAACACAGCGTCTTCGGTCGACCAGATGTCCCCGGGCGCTCCCCAGCACGGCCCAGCGTCGGGGAGACCCGGCGCCTGACGGGTGTGGGTGGGCGCCAGGGAGGGCATAAGGAGCGCGAGCTCGACGGCTCGCTGACGCCATTTCCTAATGAGATATTTCAATAGAGCGGTGATTCTCAACCAGGGGAGACAGTGTCAAGATTTGGGGAAAGGCCCAGAAAAGAAGATTTACGTGCATTTTTGTTATCATGGTGTTCGGGGGGCTGACGGTTGCGTGAAAAGTGTTTTGAAAGAACCCCTGATATAAAGGGTGTATAGCAGTAGATGAGTTTGTAACACCGTTAGTGTGTAACAGACTAGTTGAGACGGTGTATAGCAGTAGATGAGTTTGTAACACCGTTAGTGTGTAACAGACTAGTTGAGACGGTGTATAGCAGTAGATGAGTTTGTAACACCGTTAGTGTGTAACAGACTAGTTGAGACGGTGTATAGCAGTAGATGAGTTTGTAACACCGTTAGTGTGTAACAGACTAGTTGAGACGGTGTATAGCAGTAGATGAGTTTGTAACACCGTTAGTGTGTAACAGACTAGTTGAGACGGTGTATAGCAGTAGATGAGCTTGTAACACCGTTAGTGTGTAACAGACTAGTTGAGAGGGTGTTCAGGATTAGACGAGTTTGTAACACCGATAGTGTGTAACAGACTAGTTGAGAGGGTGTATAACAGTAGATGAGTTTGTTACTTTGTAACACCGATAGTGTGCAACAGACTAGTTGAGAGGGTGTGTATAAGCATTGAAACCTATCACTGAAAACTTGTGTTGTTTTTAATCTCTGTCTGTTTTCCTGCCTTGGAGATATTTCCTGTCGGGTCCTCAAATAAAATTGTGGAGGGTTGTGCTGGTGAGGATGGTAGGGGTGAGGATGTTAGGGGTGAGGATGGTAGGGGTGATGAGGTGAAGTGTTGTGTTCTCGAAACCAGATCGATCCGGGCCTCGGCTTTTTGTTGTTTTAATACCAGCGCGACGGGAAATAGACGAGCTGATGGATCTACAAAAACAACAACCATCAACAACGTCACGTGACTGACGTGTATCCCGAAACAAATCTTCTTTTCCTTGTTTTCATGCAAGGCTTGCAGTTTAATTAAGGTCTACATGGACCAATACACAACCATTAATTAACATTCTTAAAACTTGAAACTGTCAATTATGCTGAACATATAGTGGTTATGCTGTCATCTGATGCCTCCATCTCGTTCTCCATTTCGGACTGTTAAGGAAAAAAAAAATGAAAACGAAATTTGATCAAAAATGGTAGAACAATCATAACGGTAGATGGAATGCTGTAAAGATTCAACAAAATAACTTAAAAACAAAGTAATTTTTTACATATCTAAATGCCTTCGAGGGCCGCATAATATCAGTTGCCCACCCCTGACCTACGGTATAGCGTTGAAATTGGGTTATGACCCAGGAAATGGGGGAGGTGGGGTTGAAGCGTGGCAACAAATACTCTTAATTATGGGGGGTAGGGGATACGACTAAAAAAATAGATGCAATAATAGTTCCAAGTTACCTTCTATACATTGTCTACTCTCCAATGTTTATTGCATTGAGTGATCTCCCATGTTTATTGAGTTGAGTAATCTCCCATATTCGATGAATTGAGTATTCTCCCATGTTTATTGCAGTGAGTAATCTCCCATGTTTATTGCAATGAGTAATCTCCCATGTTTATTGCATTGTGTAATCACCCATGTCTATTGCATTGAGTAATCTCTCGTCTTTATTGCATTGAGTAATCTCCCATGTTTATTACATTGAATAATCTCCCATGTTTGTTGCATTGAGTAAGCTACCATGTTTATTGCATTGAATAGTATCCCATGTTCATTGAATTGAGTTGTCTCCCATGTTTATTGCATTGAGTAATCTCCCATGTTTGATGCATCGAGTCATTCCCCGCAAGCTGAGACCGCGTAGAGCTTTGACAGGTTAGTCGACACATGTCAGTCAGTTGTCAGTCATGTGCTGCATCGGCCATCTGTTTGTCGCCAGCAATCGGTAACTACACAGATGTGTAGGTGTGCATTGTGGTGGCTGGAAAATTCTGTTCGATGGACACATGATTTAATGTTTATGTTTGCAGCCGACTGGAATGTTAGACGAACTCTTCACTATTTTAGCTCCCTGCGCTGGTGCCCCTAGCGTTGGTGTTCCCAGAGTTGGTGCTCACAGTGTTGGAGCTCCCAGTGTTGATCATCCCAGAATTGTGTCTCCCAGAGTTGGTGCTCCCGGTTGTGGTGCTCCCCGTGTTGGTCAGAGTTTGTGCCCCCCCCCCCTCCCCCTTCTATTTGTGCTCCCATTGTTGGTGCATCCAGTACTTGGATGTTACATGACAAGAAATCTCAGTGATCTGACCTGGGATTTATTTAAGTTTAAATTCAATCACCTAGTCACGTGACCACACAGTTACATTTAGTAAGTGTGAGTGCATGTGTGTGTGCGTGTGCGTGTAAATGTGTGTGCGTGCATGTGTCTGTATGTGTGCCTGTGTGTGTGCCTGTGCGTGTGTACATGTGTGTGTATGTGAGCCTGTGTGTGTGCCTGTGTGTGTGTGTGCATGTGTGTGTGTGTACATGTGTGTGTGTTTGTGTGCAGGGCCGGCCTTAGGCCACTGCAACCTATGCGGCCGCAGTGGGCCCCGCACTTTCATAGACCCCACGCTAATTTATTTTCTAATACAAAATCTTAATGTTCACTTATTATCCTTATCCTCTACCCAGACTGGGCCTCCCGCAATCCGTTTCGCATAGGGCCCCGCAATTGTTAGGGCCGGTCCTGTTTGTGTGTGCATGTGTGTGTGCATGTGTGCATGTGTGTGTGTGTGTGTGTGTGTGCGTGTGCGTGTGTGTATTTGTTTAAACAATAAAAAGGTGGGGTGGGGAGGTGTTGAGAGTTTCCCATCTTCTACCAACACAGCTCCAAGTTGCACTATTAGATTTGATGTTTTAAAAACATCAAGATCAAGAAGCTCTGGCTTTTTATTTGTTTGCCTAGAGTTCTGACGTCACCGACAAAACTTTTCTCGGAGAGGCTTTCGTGGATTAAACCCGGTCCAAAAAATCTTAGACACAAGCAGTTCTCAAAACAGGAAACCTTTTTTTTACCCAGATGGCCTCTGTGAAATTGCTCCATATAATTGTCGTCGCCCGTATTTGTGAAATTGCTCCATATAATTGTCGTCGCCCGTATTTGTGAAATTGCTCCATATAATTGTCGTCGCCCGTATTTGTGAAATTGCTCCATATAATTGTCGTCGCCCGTATTTGTGAAATTGCTCCATATAATTGTCGTCGCCCGTATTTGTGAAATTGCTCCATATAATTGTCGTCGCCCGTATTTGTGAAATTGCTCCATATAATTGTCGTCGCCCGTATTTGTGAAATTGCTCCATATAATTGTCGTCGCTTGTATTAGTTGTCGGCGTGTTATAAAAGTAATAGGGTAACATTTCAAATAAAATAGCTTTCTGCTACTAAAAATCTACTGCGTCGTAAATTGAACGTCGCTTGAGAACCACCGTCACAAGCAGTAACATACTATTCCATTCTGAATGTCTGTTGGCGGCGGCTTGACGGGATTATGTTACGTCAGAAAGTTTAATTACCCTGGGCTGCGCGCGCATGAGTCACCCCAAAATTACGCGTTTGTTACCTTCAGTCCTAGTTGACAAGTCTGCTACTATAGAATACAGGTGTTACATGGGGCGTGAGGGGGAGGGGGTAGAGTGGGTAATTTTTTTTTACAGTTACCATGTCACACCTTTGCGAGTACTGATTCATGGTACATTATGTAGTTCATTAGACCAGCATTTTGAAGGGCCCCGATTCACAGTACGTTACGTAGTTCATCAGACCAGCACTTTGAGGAGCTCTGATTAACAGTAAACTACGCAGTTCCCTTGACCAGCACGTTGAGAAGCACTGCTAGACAGTACATTACGTAGTTCAGCTGTCTTGCTGACTAGGCGTCTACCGACAGGTCCGGAAACTCAACACCGGGGTAAAAAAAATAAAATCGTATCAAATGTGGCCAGCAGGTTGCTCTCTACAATTAGTGACTGGTCGATGGAGAGATGGTTTTTGTACGACATTACGGAGATTCCGAAGTGAAATATTAATTACTGAAACAATGCAATGTGAAGTTGTGGTGTAATGTGGCGTGGTGTGGTGTGGTGTGGTGTGTAGTGGAGTGGAGTGGTGTGGTGTGGAGTGGTGTAACGTGGTTTGGTGTCGAGTGGTGTGGTGTGGCGTGGTGTGGCGTGGAGTGGTGTGGCGTGGAGTGGTGTGGCGTGGTGTGGTGTGGTGTGGTGGGGTGTGGTGTGGAGTGGTGTAGCGTGGTGTAGTTTTGTTTTACTTTTTCTTTTCATAACTATTTCAATTCATTTTTCATTAACTATTTCATGTAATTTCTCTCTCTCACCCCCCCCCCCCCCAAACTGGTTCGTGTATATTGATATTATTAAGTACAACATATATATATATATATTGTTTAATAAAGGAGATTTTTTTAATATAGATTAATAACCAGCAAAACTGAATACCTGTTTAATAACGCATGCAGTTACACAAAGACACACAAGCAGTTACACAAAGACACACAAGCAGTTACACAAAGACACAAGCGGTGGCAGCGTGGGGGCGTGGGGTGCCAGAAGGGCAATTGATCCAAATATGCATTTTTTAGGGGCACTAAGAAATTGCAAATAAATTTTAAAAAAAAACATAAGCTATATGAAAGAATTCTTAATGATTCGGGGGGGGGGGCAGGGGGGAGGGTGTGTGTCATAAATTCAATATTTAAGCTGTGTACGTACCTCATGGATTGGGGATGGTACGCGGAATAGGGTGGTGCATTAATTGCGTTCGCCCCGGGCGCTGGCAGCCCACTGTACAAGCATAAGGTCAGAAAATCCCCCAAAGGTCATGGTAATTTAGAGCCAGTATTAATATGTGATTGTTCGTTTGACAAGCTCCTGTCAGTTTGTCTGGGGTAGCTCTGTTTTTATAATTGAATAAAGGATTACACAACTGATTGTGTGGTCGAGTAGCACACTCTCTGGCAGCTGCGTTTGTCCAGCACATGTGTCAGTCCAGTATATGTGTCATTCCAAAATATGTGACAGTCCAGCATATGTGCCAATGCAGCTTCTTTGTCAGTTTATATCTGTTTTAATCCAGCACCTATGCCCGTCCAGCATATTTCATAGTCCAGCATATGTGTCAGTCCATAGTTTATGTCATTCGAGCGGACTAAAGTTCGACACAAGTGATTTGTGTCATCTTTTAAATGTGTTGTTTTCCTACACACTCGATCGGTTTCTTGAAAGCATTGGCAATCACACACCCAAATTTCAGAACTAAATTCAGGTCATTTGCTTGATATGTTAAGACAGTACATGTGTCAAGCCAGCAGCTAGATATGTCAAATCAGTAGCTAGATGTGTCAAGTCAGTAGCCAGATGTGTCAAGTTAGTAGCTTGAAGGGCCAAGTCATTAGCTTGATATGTCATGTCATAGCTATATCCGTCAAGTTAGCTCAAGTCAGCAGCTAGATGCATCAAGTCAGTCGCTAGATGCGTTTGGTCAGTTTGCTAGATCGATGTATCAAGTCAGTAGATAGATATATAAAGTAAGTAGCTAGATGTGTCAAGTCAGTTGCTAGAAGGGTCAAGTTATTAGCTTGATATGTCATGTCATAGCTTTATGTGTCAAGCTGGTTGCTAGACGCGTCAAGATTGCAGCAAGATGTGCCAAGTAGCTGTCTCAAGCCAAGTAGCTGTCTCAAGCCAAGTAGCTGTCTCAAGCCAAGTAGCTGTCTCAAGCCAAGTAGCTGTCTCAAGCCAAGTAGCTGTCTCAAGCCAAGTAGCTGTCTCAAGCCAAGTAGCTGTCTCAAGCCAAGTAGCTGTCTCAAGCCAAGTAGCTGTCTCAAGCCAAGTAGCTGTCTCAAGCCAAGTAGCTGTCTCAAGCCAAGTAACTGTCTCAAGTCAAGTAGCTGTCTCAAGCCAAGTAGCTGTCTCAAGCCAAGTAGCTGTCTCAAGCCAAGTAGCTGTCTCAAGCCAAGTAGCTGTCTCAAGTCAAGTAGCTGTCTCAAGTCAAGTAGCTGTCTCAAGTCAAGTAGCTGTCTCAAGTCAAGTAGCTGTCTCAAGTCAACGGTTAGATCTGTCAAGTCAGTTGCTAGATGTGTCAAGTCAACAGCTAGATGTGTCAAGTCCGTTTCTAGATATGGAAATTCATAATCTAGATATTTCATAACATTATATAGACATACCATGTCATTAAAAAGATATGTCGAGTCAGCAGCTAGATGTGCCAAGCCAGTTTAATGTAGTCATAGGGCCGAATAGCGCCAGATTTATAGCCTATATGTCATTAGCCACCTGCCTCATCCATCAGCAACGTATGTTCAAATGTATCGATACACAGCAACGTAGGTTCAAATATTGATCATAACCAGATTGATTATTGCTATGCAGGTTTGGCAGCCCTTTATGGATGAAGCATGCAAAGTTTCTTGTCTAGAAATTGAAATCCCAGACGGGAACATATTTATACAAAAAAAAACAGCAACAACCCCGTATCTCAATTCAAACCGTTTGTGAATGACAGAGGAACCAATCCAGTTGTTTCATCACACTTCTCCCACGTCCTCGGACACCCCCCCCCCCCCCCAAACCATCCTCACATCCACAGCCACTAAAAAATAATAGTTTAAAGAAATAAAAAGAAATAAATATTGTCGAATGACAAGTGCAGTAAGACTGGACATTTCATTGATTACAAGAGTTATCATCCCCTCCCGACTTATGTCACCTCCTTCCCTCCCCAAAGAGACACCTTGTTATGTACAGTAATTCATTGCACTTTGCAATTTAGTCAAAGCGCCCACGGGCACATCACAGAGAGCAGTCGTGGGCTGTTGAAAACTTAGGTTTTCAGATAACCACCTGAGCGACGCGCGGGAAATGATGACCAGAGATATCGGGGAATTTTTTTCATCTTTTTAAAAGCCCACCTAACTCGTTTCACTCCTACACTCCTTCACTACTTTTCACTCCCTCCCACACTTTTCACTCCCCCTCCCATACTTTTCACTCCCTCCCACACTTTTCACTCCCTCCCACACTTTTCACTCCCCCTCCCACACACTTTTCACTGCCTCCCACACTTTTCACTCCCCCCCACACTTTTCACTCCCTCCCCCACTTTCTTCGTTAACGATTTGCGCCGACGGCAAGTCATTTTGTCCAATCAGCTGTCAAAAGATTAGATCGATGAGTCAACGATGTCCGTACCCCAATGCGTGGGGGGGGGGGGACGCCAGCACCTCTTATGGTACGAAAAACATGACCTGTGGTGTGTCCGGGGGGTGTGTGTGCAAATGGGGTCAGTGTTGAAATATTTATGCATGCGTCAAGCAAAGAAAACATGTCATTCCTTCTGAGATAAATTGCGCTATCCGAGGCAAATATTTACACAACTTATGTAACTTTTTCACCCGTTAAGGAACGGAGACAACAACAACAACATAAATTTACGGGTCACACAAGACAACGGACCGTCAACGTGTTGTACTGTGGGGAAGAAAGAGGGAGTGAGGGAGGGGCGCAGAGTGTAATTTGAAACGCGGCGGTAAAACATTTGGGAAGAATGCTTCGAAGAACGTAGCGTCAAGTTACGTGAAAAAGTAGTGTCATACTACGTGAAATAGTAGTGTCATACTACGTGAAATAGTAGTGTCAAACTACGTGAAATAGTAGTGTCAAACTTCGTGAAATAGTAGTGTCAAACTACGTGAAATAGTAGTGTCAAACTACGTGAAATAGTAGTGTCAAACTACGTGAAATTGTAGTGTCAAAATAAGTGAAATTGTAGTGTCAAACTACGTGAAATTGTAGTGTCAAACTGCGTGAAATAGTAGTGTCATACTACGTGAAATAGTAGTGTCAAACTACGTGAAATAGTAGTGTCAAAATACGTGAAATAGTAGTGTCAAACTACGTGAAATAGTAGTGTCAAACTACGTGAAATTGTAGTGTCAAACTGCGTGAAATAGTAGTGTCAAACTACGTGAAATTGTAGTGTCATACTACGTGAAATAGTAGTGTCAAACTACGTGAAATAGTAGTGTCAAACTACGTGAAATAGTAGTGTCAAACTACGTGAAATAGTAGTGTCAAACTACGTGAAATAGTAGTGTCACACTACGTGCAATAGTAGTGTCAAACTACGTGAAATAGTAGTTTCAAACTACGTGAAATAGTAGTGTCAAACTACGTGAAATAGTAGTGTCAAACTACGCGAAATAGTAGTGTCAAACTACGTGAAATAGTAGTGCCATACTACATGAAATAGTAGTGTCAAACTTCGTGAAATAGTAGTGTCAAAATACGTGTAATAGTAGTGTCAAACTGCGTGAAATAGTAGTGTCAAACTACGTGAAATAGTAGTGTCAAACTTCGTGAAATAGTAGTGTCAAACTATGTGAAATAGTAGTGTCAAACTACGTGAAATAGTAGTGTCAAACTACGTGAAATAGTAGTGTCAAACTACGTGAAATAGCAGTGTCAAACTGCGTGAAATAATAGTGTCAAACTACGTGAAATTGTAGTGTCAAACTACGTGAAATAGTAGTGTCATACTACGTGAAATAGTAGTGTCAAACTACATGAAATAGTAGTGTCAAAATACTTGAAATAGTAGTGTCAAACTACGTGAAATAGTAGTGTCAAACTACGTGAAATTTTAGTGTCAAACTGCGTGAAATAGTAGTGTCAAACTACGTGAAATTGTAGTGTCATACTACGTGAAATAGTAGTGTCAAACTACGTGAAATAGTAGTGTCAAACTACGTGAAATAGTAGTGTCAAACTACGTGAAATAGTAGTGTCAAACTACGTGAAATAGTAGTGTCAAACTACGTGAAATAGTAGTGTCAAACTACGTGAAATAGTAGTGTCACACTACGTGCAATAGTAGTGTCAAACTACGTGAAATAGTAGTTTCAAAGTACGTGAAATAGTAGTGTCAAACTACGTGAAATAGTAGTGTCAAACTAAGCGAAATAGTAGTGTCAAACTACGTGAAATAGTAGTGTCATACTACATGAAATAGTAGTGTCTAAATACGTGTAATAGTAGTGTCAAACTGCGTGAAATAGTAGTGTCAAACTGCGTGAAATAGTAGTGTCAAACCACGTGAAATTGTAGTGTCAAACTGCATGAAATAGTAGTGTCAAACTACGTGAAATTGTAGTGTCATACTACGTGAAATAGTAGTGTCAAACTACGTGAAATAGTAGTGTCAAACTTCGTGAAATAGTAGTGTCAAACTATGTGAAATAGTAGTGTATAAATAAGTGAAATAGTAGTGTCAAACTACGTGAAATAGCAGTGTCAAACTGCGTGAAATAGTAGTGTCAAACTACGTGAAATAGTAGTGTCATACTACGTGAAATAGTAGTGTCAATCGGCTGCTGAAGAAACTATCACAATTATTTATACAAACACACAACAGCAACATACTAATATAAACCTCAATTACAACATGGACATGTCCCATCTCTTGTGTGGTGTACCCTACCGTCCAGTGGCGTAGTCTCATCTCTTGTGTGGTGTTCCCTACCGTCCAGTGGCGCAGTCCCGTCTCTTGTGTGGTGTTCCCCACCATCCAGTGGCGCAGTTCCCGTCTCTTGTGTGGTGTTCCATACCGCCCAGTGGCGTAGCTAGGGTTAAGAATTTCGATGCCCACTTTTGACCCTCCTCCAAAAAAAAAAAAAAAACACTCTGGAATGGGCCAAAAAATGCCACCCCTCGCTATAAAGAAAAAAGTGCCACCTGGGACCAACTGTCCCCTCCGCCCCTCTCTACGCCACTGCCATCTTCGGGCGCCAAGAAAACTCACTCAACATTCCAAACACTCCAAGTCAAGTTTAATCTCAACGGCTGTAAAATAATAATTTTGATATTATCCCATTTGTAATCCTATGGGTCTAATAATTTATATATTATCTCATTTGTAATCCCATGAGTCAAATAATGTATACATTATCCCAATCTGTAATCCAGTGGGTCTATATTTAAATATCCGTCTTTTAAAATATTAATAAAAGACAATTAGGTGAGAAAAAAATTACTTTATCCCTTAAAAAATCTACTTTAGTTCTAAACGACACACGTCGGCCTGTTAGTGTGGTCTTGTGGCTCTTCGCGCACACTAAACATTCAGACGTAACCACATCATTAAATTGCAACACCCTCGTGGCTACGTCGCCACTTATTCGATCAAGTCATGACCTAAGACAGGTGTCGCCAAACTACGGCCCGCTGGTCAGAACCGGCCCGTCTCTTCTTTTCTTATGTCCAGAGAGCTAACAAGGGATTTTTGAATTTTATAATTCTGTAAAACTTCAAAATGCGCGCCATTTCAGAGCCATGTTAGGAACTCAAATAGCCTTTGAACTTGGCCGCTACTTGGAGTCGTAGTCTGATAATTTGGTATCAACCGGTATCTATATCCCGTAACCAAATATCGAATATCCCGTCGGGGGAATTGTGAAGCAAAATCGTACCCAAAACATTAAATATGGATTCACATAAATGACAAAACTTCCATGACTAAGGAGCCAGGGGCGAGGACACCACACCCCCCACACTTTTTTTTCGTATTGCATTGGTCCCTAAAATTGCGACAATAACTTTAAACTATAAGTACATCCGTTCCACAAGTAGAGCGACAACCCCCACGCCCCCCCCCCCCTTACCCTTAAGTATGCGTCAACACCATTGCAAAACACCCAGAGACGAGTTGACTAGTTGCGGCTAAGAATTTTCTCCTCTATCAATATCTAGTGTTGGTGTGACGTAAGTGGATATAACTTTACAGTCACATCCTCGCGTGCTCAGTTTGGCGGGAGAGGCAGAAAGAGTGAACACACTTTTGATTAATTAAAGCTTAGTAACGTTGATTTGCAAAATAATGAATGTAACCCTGTCCTACCACCCCCCCCTTCCCCCCCCCCCCCCCCCCGTCTCAACCCTGTACCACCACTCTCAAGTTTATAAGTATTCGCCTTTAACGATGTTTACCCTTCGATGTGATACCCCGGAGTTAGAGAATAATCCCCCCCCCCTTTTTTTCCCCTTGACCTGCAATGTCTAAACTCTAAATTGACTACTACAGTTATCTTAAAATACAAATATTAAATACATTTCGTTAACCCTTGCCGACCGTTTAAGAGAGAGGTGCGCACATTTGAAAGAATGTATTTGAAGATGGAGGGTCAAATCTGGTTCAGTTGTAGTATGGTTTTCTTTTAGATTTTAAACTATTTTTTAATTTTAAAAAAGAATAATGTGACTGATACCGAATTTGGGACAACGCGTGTGCAGATAGTCTTCAAATAGATGTGTCAAAAAAGCACTCGATGGCCCCTGTATCCGTGTCACAGAATTTATTTGCTTAGAAGAAATTCAAATATCGGGAATAGTACGACGTCGGAGAGACGAGAGTATTTCACTACTTTACATTACCCGCGATGTAAGGTAGAGTTTTAGTAAGTGACGCGATCACAGACGCAGTACTAGCCCTACTTCTCCTCTGCTGGATTGTGTGTGGAACTAAACCTGAGCCATCGCGCGCAGCTAACGCTGCGTCGTTGAACCGCTGATTTTTATATACTACAGTATACACCTTTTTTTTGGGGGGGGGGGGGGGGGGGGGTTCGTGTTGTGTTGTGAACGAACAGCCAGCAGTTTAAAATCTTGGCAGAGACGTGTTCACGTATCTATTGTTGACTGTATCACTGTATCTAGTGTTGTAAGCCTCTGCTGTAAAGGACTATACCAGGTACACATTTCAAAGGTATGTTGGTTTTTTAAAGTGGGTTTACACTTAAATAAAGTATAATGTTGGTTGTAAATCATTTAAACTAAGGTTAATTATTATAAAATGTAGTATTCGGTGTTTTACTGGTTCCCCCCATTGAAATGTGATCAATACACAGACCCTATATTTACATAGGCGTCAAAGGGCAGGTCAGACGGTCTGCAACCGGCAACATTATGTGCTTTTCATGTTCATAAGCCGATAATGTTGTCGTCAACATAGCACTGAATACCTAGCACAGTAAGCCTTAGCCGGTACTCGTAATAATGGATAATATATAGGAATGTGGGTTGGTGAAGTGTAGAACTTATTTCATTGATCGAATTTTGTGTTCAGATCAATTTCAGACCCCCCCCCCTTTTTTTTTTCACCTCTTTCGGTTGTAGATGATCTACCTAGAAATTCCAAATGGATACGTAGATATCATGATGTGTTTTCTAAAGAAAATGGGATTATTTTGTTTCAAGGAGAGAAAAAAATTAATGGGTCAGATATTTGCGCATCATTCTTTATTTTTGCGGAATGTGTATTAGTCTTGTTTAAATGAGTCGCAACTTTTTTGTTTTGGCTGGAGGAGTTGAGGCTAGTGTAATAGCACGGAGACTCAAAATGTATCTGGTCTCAAAATAAACCTACACGAAGCCAAAGCCAAGATTATTTACTTTAAAGAAATATAAAATGAATAAATAAATGTGTAAATAACACCTTTTGGTCCTTTTAATGTCAAGTTTGCATCTGAAAAGATCATCGTCAACGTCTCCAATTTTATGGAAAAATTACTTAGGGCCAACGATAAATTACATCATGCCATGGTGGCAAATTTTGACGCCTCCCACCCCGCCCACCGAATTGTCACAAATTTGTCACATAATTTAGACAACGCAATAATACATCATACTAATACATGACCCCCCATCCCCCACCACCGCTCACTTAGATGTGAGAGGTCTGTTACTGTGTTATTCTTGTTATATTGTAATGTTACCATGCTACTCTGGTTAGTTGTGTGTAAGATTGGAAGTTATCATGGCGGTTCGACGCCCTCTACGTCTTTTCATATAAAACCGCTTACAAAGACATGGTGAAAATATTGTTTTGGAAAAACCCAGTCAGCAGGAAATCCTCCTAGTTCGTTCAAAATACCCAGGAAATTGACTTTCTTAATGTATGCTTTTATTATGTGGTTTTACACTACGTTATTATGTCTCTTTGTTTTTGTTGAGACTGTGGATGGGGGGAGGGGGATATCATCTAGTAACGTTACCCCCCCCCCCCCCCCATAGCAAAATTCTATTGACTTTTTGGAATGTAAATTTAAGTTATACTTGAAAAGATCATGATAAAAATTTCTAAATAATTTGACTGTAATTATTTATTCTCTTTCTCATTTGTTTGGATATGTGCCTACATACACGGGTTTACCCAAAGTTTCTATAAATAGATTTCTTTCAGCACGTCAATTCCCTTGTTTTGGCTTGGTGTCATCCAGTGCAAAAACAATAATCTTTACCCCCCCCCCTCGTCAATGGTCCTATAGTCCACTTATGGGTTCTGGGCTGCATCATCCCATCCTTCCGATCGGACCTATCCACGGTACTTTAGTCTCCACGCACGGACCCCCTGGCTCATTCACGGAGCCCTGGCTCATGCACGGACCCCCTGGCTCATGCACGGACCCCCTGGCTCATTCACGGAGCCCTGGCTCATGCACGGACCCCCTGGCTCATGCACGGACCCCCTGGCTCATTCACGGAGCCCTGGCTCATGCACGGACCCCCTGGCTCATGTAACTCCGCCTCTGTGTTGCCTCGGTCTCTGTAATGAAAAACCAACAAACAGTATTAAAAAAAAATAAGACGCACACAAACACGCGCACACACACACAAGCTCTACAAACAATTTGGAGTTAAATTCTTTGTAATCTATATGACATCATCGTGTTTGATATAGTTATGTACATTTAAATAGCTCACTAATCAGCGCATTTTTATGCGTGGCCCTCCTCCACCCTTATGTTTTTTACCACCTGTTAAACGTGGGTCTTTTGTAGTGTAAAATAGTTGACATCCTTCACCTGTACGACGCGTTGTGTCTTTGACTGGGTATTGTTATCACGATTCAACTCTACAATTCGTTTCACTGTGTGAAGAATCTTGACACCATTCACTGTTGAAACATTACTATGCACGAGGAGATATTGTGGACACCATTCACCTGTACAACATGCTGTGTCTGCGAGAGAATATTTGTTGACACCATTCACCCGTACTACATGCTGTGTCTGCAGGGGGATATTGTTGACATCATTCACCCGTACAACATGTGTCTGTAAGGGGATATTGTTGACACCATACACCTGTATAACACATGCTGTGACTGTGTCTGCAAGGGGATATTGTTGACACGCTTCACATGTACACTTCTTGTCTCTATTTCTGTGATTGGATGTTGTTGGCACCATTCACCTTTACAGCAAGCTGTGTCTGTGATGAGACATTCTCGTCATCAATATATCAACATTTGGAAAGAAAGAAAAAACCAACCCTCTCGTGACGTAGCATGCAAAGAATCGGCAATGTAAGTCTCCGGTAACAAATGTTACACACCACATCATGTAGTGTCCTGCAATATTCTTCCGCGCTGTTTCACCATAACACAATCTTTTTTTGAGTTATCGCTCCGGCTTTATCAATCGCTCACATCGATAAAGTTGGGCGATCGATAAGCACATGAAATGTCACACGGACGGCCCTGCATGCATTGATTGACTGTGGACCATCGAAATGACAGATGGCCGCGTCGTCTCATTGTATCCTGTATGATTAAATAAGGAAACCTTTCTCTCCCCGCCACCGAGCGTGCGTCCAAACTGTCGCGACATGCCCCGGGTTAATCAACTGAGAGTACTTCTCTACCTACTTTGGTTTTACTTCTACTTACTTTGGTTTTACTTCCACTTACTTCGGTTTTACTTCTATTTATTTTCGTTTTACTTCTACTCACGTCGGTTTTACTTCCACTTACTTCGGTTTTACTTCTATTTACTTTCGTTTTACTTCTACTCACGTCGGTTTTACTTCTACTTACTTTGGTTTTACTTTCTTCACATCAACTGTTGTCAGATAAAGTTTTCGACACAGTATTAGATTTCATTCAGAAGTCTTTTTTTTTTGGGTACTTATTTCTGGATGTAGGCCTACATGTAAGTCAACAACTACTCTAAGTTTCTCTACCTTTCCTATAGTCCACATGCCCTAAGATTTTTATCTTACCAAGTTCCACCCCACCCCCCAATTCCACACCACCAAGTTAATGGCTCCTCTCTTCTCATAATCACAGTGTTTTTCGCATCCCCCTAACCCGTTAAAAACCCCTGGACTGTATAAAAAATTAAAATAAAAAACAAACCAACAACAAAGACATAACAAAAAACAACTAAAACAACAAAAACATAACAAAAACCAACTAAAACAACAAAAACATAAAAAAAAACCAACTAAAACAACAAAAACATAAAAAAAACCAACTAAAACAACAAAAACATAAAAAAAACCAACTAAAACAACAAAAACATAAAAAAAAACCAACTAAAACAACAAAAACATAAAAAAAACCAACTAAAACAACAAAAACATAAAAAAAACCAACTAAAACAACAAAAACATAAAAAAAACCAACTAAAACAACAAAAACATAAAAAAAAACAACTAAAACAACAAAAACATAAAAAAAACCAACTAAAACAACAAAAACATAAAAAAAACCAACTAAAACAACAAAAACATAAAAAAAAACCAACTAAAACAACAAAAACATAAAAAAAACCAACTAAAACAACAAAAACATAAAAAAAACCAACTAAAACAACAAAAACATAAAAAAAACCAACTAAAACAACAAAAACATAAAAAAACCCAACTAAAACAACAAAAACATAAAAAAAACCAACTAAAACAACAAAAACATAAAAAAAAACAACTAAAACAACAAAAACATAAAAAAAAACAACTAAAACAACAAAAACATAAAAAAAACCAACTAAAACAACAAAAACATAAAAAAAACCAACTAAAACAACAAAAACATAAAAAAAAACCAACTAAAACAACAAAAACATAAAAAAAAACCAACTAAAACAACAAAAACATAAAAAAAACCAACTAAAACAACAAAAACATAAAAAAAACCAACTAAAACAACAAAAACATAAAAAAACCCAACTAAAACAACAAAAACATAAAAAAAACCAACTAAAACAACAAAAACATAAAAAAAACCAACTAAAACAACAAAAACATAAAAAAAAACCAACTAAAACAACAAAAACATAAAAAAAACCAACTAAAACAACAAAAACATAAAAAAAACCAACTAAAACAACAAAAACATAAAAAAAACCAACTAAAACAACAAAAACATAAAAAAAAACCAACTAAAACAACAAAAACATAAAAAAAAACCAACTAAAACAACAAAAACATAAAAAAAACCAACTAAAACAACAAAGACATAACAAAAAAAGAACAAAAACATAACTTAAACAACAAAAAGATAACGAAAAACCAGACCGTCTGCCAGTCAACCGTTGACTTTTACTATCCTGTCCTTGATGCCCGGTAGCGATTTTTCTATAAAACAGTAGCAGGGGGGTGGATAACTCGAACTTAAGCTGGGTCGTAAGTTTTATTTAATACCCTGGGAACGCCGCCGGCTCGTATTGTAAAATCAGCGATTCTCAAGTTAACCACGACATGGCACAGCCGATAATAATAATAATGTCGTCTCAAATGGAGTTAGACCCGAGTAGCCGGAAATTGTCGTCTGATCTACTGAAATTTACTCACCAATAAACGAAACAATCCAAATAAAAATCCAGTTTGAAATCCTTGAGTGCACGAACACAATTTGGTGGGGTGGGTCGGATTGATACTCTCACTACGAATGTCGGACACGAGATGTCGCCTCTCACCGCGAATGTCGGACACGAGATGTCGCCTCTCACCGCGAATGTCGGACACGAGATGTCGCCTCTCACTGCGAATGTCGGACACGAGATGTCGCCTCTCACTGCGAATGTCGGACACGTTCGTTAACTAAGCCTATTATAAGGGCGTGTGTAGGGGATGAAGGTGGCGGAAGCTATTACAGTTTAGTACAGAACTGTGGGCCCACCATAGCCAAATGCAGACGCACAAATTAAAAATTATCAATTTTCGCCCCTATAAGAAAAATATTTACACCTGGCCCTGAGGTATCTTTGTCAGTTACCGGAAATTTGATCGAAAGAAATTTCTTCGTCAGAAAATTGATCGACGGAAATGTGATCGAACGGAAATTTGGTGGAATATTTTTTTCAGTTTTCCTACCAAGGTGCCACAGCACGTGATGATTAAAAATAGATTCAAACCAATACTATGCAGTTTTAAAAAAAAAAAGTCAAAAGGGCAAAATACTAGCATTTTATTCAAAATGTGTGTGCCCTTGCCGGCGCTGACCGATCCTACATCATGGTTTAAAAGTGTAATAGTGTTAGATATTTCTTTGAGCCCCCCCCCCTCCCCCCGGATATCGCGTGCGCAGAAGCAAGCCCGACAGCTTGAGGTACACATGCCGTAGATGGGGAACCACTGGCTTATATAAAAACCAAACATCTGCCGACCGTTAAAGTCATGAAATACCAGTCTTAACACCCCAGAACGTAACCTAAGCATGTGTGGATCTCACAAGCTTGATACTGGCCACGGTGGCATTCGAGGCATTGACATAATAACACCCCCCCCCCCCCCCACAATGAGAATTGAATTCCTGTCCCGTGAAAAACTTGAACCTGGTATTAATATAATATCTAAAAAATGTCCTTCCCTGAGATTAATCACGTACCGTGTAACGTCGATTGACACCGGTTTTCTACAGGCTGTTGAGCCAAAAGTTGTCTCTTTTTTTCCCCACACCTGGGCACGGTGACACGCTGGAGCTACAAGTCTATTTTTAGGATAAATTCACTTAAGTCAGACAATCGACTAGGTTTACCCGTGTCGTGGTACGTGGTGGGAGAGTTTGATAACGTCATTTGATCTACTTTTTTTGGAGAATGAAATGAGCAAGTGTGTCTAAAAAATAACCTTTGAAGTCTTCTCCCTGTCCCAAAAGGCTTCCCCAGACCCTTCCCAAAGTGGTTTAAGCCTGGATGATGCAGTTCTAAACTACTGACTATTTGAAAATTGGGAGGTGTGGGTTTTTTGTCGGGGGCTCTTTCGTAAGGAGCCTTACTGGTCTGTTGACCGGGAGGCCGAAATGAGGCCTGTTGACCGGTGCCCCTAGGATAAATTAAAGATAGATCTTGCAGGACGAAATCATGATGATACAGCTTTGCACCAGTTGTCGGAATGTTGAATTGTGTCAATGTTATCCGCCTACGGAACTCCATCTCCGGAGTTTGAATTCAGATTTACTTTCTCTTAGGAGAGTTGCCGTCCAAGGTTAACCGAGTTCCATCCCCCCGTGGTGCTGGTGATGTTTTTGCTTGACTGGGCTTTGGTGGGGAATGAGCTCCAGACTATCAACTTGAGATTTGCTCACAGCATTCGGCCACCCAGAACCCGATTATCCTTCAGCTCAGGGCTTTTTAACCAGGTGCAGAGGCAGGCGCTGCGGGAAGACCCAGAAAAAAAGATATTTATTTGGATTTTCAAGAGAATTTTATGTCGTGTATGTGTTGTATTTTTTTTTTGGGTGGGGGTGGGGGGAGATTCGGTGGAAAATATGTTTTGAAATCGAGATGGGTGTGGGGGAAACATTTGGAAATCAAGAGGGGGTGCGTCGCCTCACCTAGCAACGCTTTTAAATGAAGCATCTGAGCTAAATATTTATATGCTCACAGCATAAGCCCTCAGTTTATCTGTCATGGAGCATCTGTGCTAAAAATGTATAGGCTCACAGCATAAGCCCTCAGTTTATCTGTCATGGAGGAGCTTTCAACTGCAGTTTGCTGGACTTCTTCCAGATTTTCGACATTAAAAAAAAAAAAAATCTTTAAAACGCACATTATTTTTCTGCCCCCATCCCCTTTCGCTATCAGATTTGGAATTCAGCTCCTTTCGTTGGTTTACATCTCGGGAGCCAGTCCCCGCACACACCCCCTACTCTCCAAACATCCAATGCCAGGTCGGGTGGTAGGCAGAGTGCCATCACCTTGTTCCTGTTTTCGATGCCACAAATTCTCACGGTTTGTGAAAGAGCTCAGTTGTGTTGATGTGAGAAGTTGTTTATTACGATGTTGTTTGTTTCTTTTCTTGGGGAGGGTTTATTTTGGAAAAATTAGTAATATGAAAGCGTTGCAGATAGTGACGTTGTTTTCCGCCCCGACTGTGATTATTATTATTTTTTTAATTCATGAAATAAATGTTCATAACGTTAATAAACGTATGGCCCGCCTCCCCACCCACGTACACCTTCCAACAGCTAGATAAGGGATGGCGAAACCGCGGTCCGCGGGCTGAAAGCGGACCGCCGCGTCAAATGTTGCGGCCCACGGATTCCTGACAAATTTTTTTTTTTTAAAGAACAACAGTCAAAAACAATCAAACAACGCCGTTTAGTTCTTCTTTCAATTAAAAGAAATTGATTTTAAAAAGATAAGTGAGAGAAAAAAATAATAAACGCCACATCCGGTTTTTTTAATTGTCATAATTTGCATTAAGAATTTCTATACAGCATTTAGTGGGAGTAAATTTGAATATTTTAATGTAAAGCGTAGTGACATGCGCCTCGCTAACGGTTTACTCAGTATCCAAAAGGACCGCGAAGCCTTTTTGGGATGGACGCCATGTTCTAGGGGTCGTTAACAAATAAACCTATCTAATTGTGTTTGTTTTTGAACGATGCAAGTTGCTGACCCCGGAAGAAAAGAGTAGGCTACATAGATTCTTTGTTTATATGTCTTGTTTATATGTCTTACCTTAATTCAAATCAAGCATATTCGCGAAAGGGTGTTGGTGGGGGGGGGGGGAGTTTAGGGAATGATTAAAAAATATTATTTTAGTTCACAAAAAATCGTTTTGCAATTGGGATTTATAGTTGTAATATTTATGAAATAAATGTCCTATATTTATTTATAAGAAGGATCCAATGTAGATGGGCTACGTTTGGATTCTTACAAAAAAACAAACAAACAATTATGTTGATGTTATATTATGTTACGGAAATCTAAACTAAATAAATATGATAAAACATATCTGCTTTTAAACAATTATAAGTCATAAGTTACATTATTTTAAATGATAAAATACTTATGTATTTAAAAATAATAATTTTATGTGTAGTTCAGTGTCGTGAAGAAATGCTGGATGGACCTAAAATATATATAAAGGATAAACATTTCTCAGAACCCAATGATGTTAGCAATGTAAACATGTATAGCTAGATCCTTATTTTAAAAGAAAGTCCAGTCTGATTTACTTTTTCCTAAATGTGCTTTTGAAGGGCCGGTGAATTTTTAAATATTTTTTTTAGGGCATATACCATCTCAAACCGCGATATAGTTACATACTTAGGGCATATACCATATCAAACCCCGATATAGTTACATACTTAGGGCATATACCATCTCAAACCCCGATATAGTTACAAACTTAGGGCATATACCATCTCAAACCCCGATATGGTTACATACTTAGGGCATATACCATCTTAAACCCCGATATAGTTACATACTTAGGGCATATACCATCTTAAACCCCGATATAGTTACATACTTAGGGCATATACCATCTCACACCCCGATATGGTTACATACTTAGGGCATATACCATCTCAAACCCCGATATAGTTACATACGTAAATATTTTGCATATTTTGATAAATTCGAAATAGCAGGTGACGAGTGGTGCAATTCGCCTCCCATTTTCGTCCCGGTAACACCGGGGTCATATCTTCTGGTTAAAATTTAAGCATCGTCCGACGGAGGTGGTGATCTGCCACATTCCCTGAAACGATGTCGGTTCTGTCTAATAAGTCTGCGGTAGGTTCGTTGGTTTGATTAAATTATTAACTCCCCCTTTTGGGAACAAACCTTTCAGTATGAACGGCATATCCCCATGATGGAATCGCACATTTTTAGGACCTTTGCCTTTGCTGTTTTGAACCAAACAGTGTTACCGCCGATGGTTATGCTTTAGTTTTTGTGGATTTTCAAATCTCCGCACAAGCAAATAACGTCGAGGTCAATACAGAGTTGAAACATATTGTCACAGAGAGAAAAAAGAAAGAAAGGAAAAAAAGCCACCAGTTCTCGTGCCTATTTTCTTTGAATGAAATTATGACTATTATTTTTTATTAATAAGACCTGGGTAAACCATTACTTGGGATCCCAGACGTATACCACTCCCCAGTGGTGTAGCGAGCATAACTCGCGCCTGGGGCACAATACCTTTTTAGCGCCCCCCCCCCCAATTCGAAAACCATACAATAATATATGTAAAATATACCATTTGGTGACCCTTTGTGAGTAGCGCCCGGGGCATGATGCCCCCCCTTGTTCCCCCCACGCTACGCCACTGCCACTCCCCCCAAACCCCCTCCAAAAAGCATTAAAAAAAAACAACAAGCTCACATTACTTAACACAGTTGAATCCACTCCAGTAATCCAATGTGTTCAACGTAGCCATTCATAATTTTGACTTACATGATATACGAATGGTCAAAAAGTAACTGAGTTTCTCACTCTTGGTTCATGTAAGCTCAATGGCCTTGTGGGTAATCTTCTTGTCCAGTGACCTTGTCAGCAGCCTTCTTGTTGGTAATCTTGGTGATTTATGATTGTCGGCAATTTTCACGTCTGCTAGATGACCTTGGCCGTTGATTTCCTTTTTTTTTAAAAGACATTTATTTTACGATGTCATTCGGGTAGCCGCTGTCTAAGAAGATCAAGACCAGTGCACGCCTCAGCCCCTCCCCGTCCGCGTTCGGAAGACAAAGGCGCAACAGTGTAACAAAATTTAGCGGGTCAGATTAACCCCCCCCCCCCCCCCGTACACTAGTTTAAAACTTTGGTCCTAGAAAACTGCCTCTCCTCAAACACCAACTGAAAATATCCGGTTGTTTTTCTTCTGTTGGTGTGTGATTTGGTCGTAGTTGGTTGCCCCAGGGTGTTGTTTTCTTCTGTTGTTGTGTGATTTGGTTGTAGTTGGCTCCCCCAGGGTTTTTTTTTTCTGTTAGTGTATGATTTGGTCGTAGTTGGCGCCCCCAGGGTGTTGTTTTTCTTCTGTTGGTGTATGATTTAATCGTAGTTGGCGCCCCAGGGTGTTGTTTATCTTCTGTTGGTGTGTGATTTGGTCGTAGTTGGCGCCCCCATGGTGTTGTTTTCTCGTGTAAGTGAAAGGCGCGTACCGTGTAAATTAAAAATAGAACATTGTGGGGTTCTCACGTGACAGGGCTATTAAAAAAAGGGGGAACGGGACTGCAATCAGGTTAGCACAATAGGAAATTAGTAAAACATAGTAAGGTTAAACCTGAACACGGGAACGCAACAAAACAACGAACGTGTCGGCAGCAAGCCTCCATCAGCGAACAAACAGAAAAAAACGAATGAAATTTAAAAAAATATCAAAAAATTTTAAAATATTCTAGCACTTAGCTGAGAATTAGTGTCCAAGAGGTCAGCAAAAGATTAGTGGCGATTTATTTGTCTCACGTGACCCAAAGTGGGCACTGGAAGAGGACATGATGGGTCTCTCATTATGTCATGTTGTTTTTGGTAGAGCTTTGGGACACCCCACATACCTAGGGTTGCCAGATACGTGGACACCAAAAGGAGGACATGATAAAACAAAAAGGAGGACATGATACAACAAAAAGGAGGACACAGAGGAGGACATTTTGAATTTTTTTATTTTAGTCGTCTCGGATTAAACTCACAGTCAGCACACCTTTATTGTAATAGCTGCCAATTAAGTGTATCTTACTTTTAGTGAATCGACCAAGAAACAGTCACGTTAAAAAAACAAATTCAATGGACGCCTTTTTTCAAAATGTCAAAAAGCATCATTTAAATAGCAGCCAATGTGTACAATTATTACCTTATAATCTTTATTAATTACATGACATATTTCTCGGAGGAGCCAACTTTTCGCAGAAGATCCTCGTTAGTAATCGCATATGCATAAAACTGTTCACATGCAAGATTCTTCAAATTGTACTTTGTAAGAATAATGCCCTTTACGGAGTCGAGTAATAGTCTATTCCTTTCCTTTGTCCATTGAGCATTAATCAAGGAGAACATTCTTTCCACATTGCCATTGTGTCCAGGAATACAGAAGAAAAATTCACACATTTTAAGTAACTCTGAAAAGCAACATTTATTTGGGCAACTTTGGACAAATAAACTACACTGTTCATGCAAGAGTCTTTCAAAAAAACTGTTCATTTTTGTCTTGTACAAATGATTTAAGGTTGCAGTATTGGTCAACCAATTGCACATCATCTACAATAATACCCTTCTCTTTCAGATACAATATGCCAAATGCTATATTGCCATAAATGGTTTTGTGTCATTTTTCGTGTACGCAAACGGAATGCGTGTGAGTTTTTCGTAGTGTGAGAATGACTAAAATCGACTGGTTCGCAGAAATGCATAGACTTTGTACATTGTAACAACGTAAACATACGATGTAATAGTTGTAACAACGATAAAATTAAAATATAAAATGTAAGAAAAGCCGGACATTTTACAAGATTTTAGCTTTGCCTGTCGGACGGACGACATTTGGGGTAAAAAGGAGGACATGTCCTCCTTTTGCCGGACGTCTGGCAAGCATACACATACCCCGCTGTTGTAGCGTTTTCCCCGCTTAGATAAGGAGCTACACTCACGTTGGATGACTGGTGAGTGCATGTAGGACTGAATCCACGCTCTGCACTGAGTACTACTGAGTAATGGGTAGATAAAGATTCAGAAACGATATGGTAGCGGTGGCTTTTTTTTTGTTTTTTTGGGGGGGGGGGGGGGGGGGGGGTTTGCATAGATTGCGGTCCACACCGGGCCTCACTTTTTTTTCACTAATGACAGGGTGGAATTTTCGGCCGACTGCTTTTTTCCCCCCTCCTAAAATCTTGGCCCGCCCCACGTACCCTAGCTACGACACTGCCTCTACATGGGCTTGACTGGCACTGCCTCTAGATGGGCTTGGCTGGCTCTGCCCCTAGATGGGCTTGGCTGACACTGCCTCTAGATGGGCTTGGCTGACACTGCCTCTAGATGGGCTTGGCTGACGCTGCCCCTAGAAGGGCTTGGCTGACACTGCCTCTAGATGGGCTTGGCTGACACTGCCTCTAGATGGGCTTGGCTGAAGCCACGGGTTACTACGGTCATGTGGTCTCAGTTCTCCATCCACTCATTACTACCTTCCCCCCCCCCATCCTCGTTTTGACTTTTTCTGGAGCCATTCTCACATATTTTTTTGGGGGGGGGGGGGGCCTTGAAACGAGTGCATTGACCGTAGCGTGTCGTGACACTGATCTCTTTAGTCCAGTGTCCCAGTCTATTCATAATCTGCGCCCCTGCATTGTTTTTTTTGACTTAGGTCTCGCAAACCTGCGAATTGTTTTACTTAAGTATATCGCCTTCTACAAAAGAAACAATGCATTATAAGATTTGAACAAAATTGACTTTTATATATATATATATATATATATATATATATATATATATATATTTAAATTTCAAAGAGAAACCTAGAACTAAACAAATAAACGTGTGCTTCATTATTGTAATGGTAATGTGATAAAAATTTAAAAAAAAAAAAACAAACAACAAGAAAACAAAAACTATTAATACTCATATCAAAATTTAAATCTATTGTCTCCTTTGTTGTTATGCTCATGCACTTTTCCTGGCACCCCTCCTTAATTTGTAGGGGTGTGAGCACACCAGGATGGGAATCCCTGCTTTAGTCCTAGGCCCCCTGTACTGATCACTGCATTCTTGTGATCCGTGCAAGCACTAATATCGTACTGTGCATGATGATTTAAAATAACTAGGTTTTTGTTGTTGTCTTCTTTGTTGTTGTTTTTTTTGTGGGGGGGGGGAGGGTGTTCAATTGTTAACACTCGAGTCTCTAAATCCTTTAATGAATTTTAATACGAAAAAAGCAGCCCCGATGGTGTTGAGGAATGTGGTAGGCTAATGTGCTGTTGTGGTCCCCTTATTGGGAGTCACTTCCCTTTGTTTATGATAGATTTAGGGTTCGGGTTAGGGTGAGCGACAGAGGGACCAGCTGCGTGCAATAACCATGTGGTATTATTTGGAGTCCCTCGGTTGTACATGACACAGCACTTTTAAAGGAGTCTCACTCTAAAGATAATTATATACACTACACGTATTATGTCGTATTATTGCCTCGACTATTGGCTCGTGTTCTTAAAATAAATGAAGTAGCAGCTGTTGGTAGCAAGACTTCTGGGGCTCCCTGAGTGCTATGCCTGCTGGATATTGATTGGATATTCAGAACGTTCTGAATTTCTAAAAACCGATATGTGTCGTTTGTGTTAAATGCATGGAAATCACCATTGTAGCACTCGCGTTCTTAATATATCTAACACATAACTATTGCCCAAAAATATCACGTAAGAGAATCTCTTAGAATACGTATTGTATTGGCTGTTACGTTAGAGTCTACGTCAAGATTTGACGTTATACCTGTAATTTTTTTTAGATTTTACGAATTTTGTATGACATTAAAAAAATAATAATAATTAATTGTCATTCGGCTAGTAAAGAGTTACTTCGGACTCAGTCCCCAAAATTTAGGGGCTTTAACGCTACATTCCATATCAACAATAGCAATAGATTTATTGCATTATAAAATACTTTCACTTTACGCCAGTTGTAAAAGAAATTCCCTTGACAATGTCCCTAGCGTGGTGACGCTGGGGGTGAGACTTTGTTTAAGTTAAGGGGGCGGGGGGGGGGGGGGGGCGAAAAGAGGGGGAGCGGGGGAAGTGTCAACAGCACACCCTTTCACGAGCAACTATCTGAATCCGGATTACACACCAGAACGGCGTGGCGGGGTCCGCCACCGGGCAACCGGTACCTCGGCTCTCAAGTATAACCACGGGATGCTCTTCTGTGTTTCCACTTATTTCAATGCATTTTAAAAAAAAACGGCGGTTTTGGTTTCATGGTCTGACTGTGTCTGTGCATAATATTGTGATCGATGTTCTGCCTATGAATGATGCATGAGCATGTTAACAATCTTAAGTCACTGCCAATTCTTCTCAAGACTCAAGATATTCAACATTACTCACGATTGTATTATTAGTTGCATATGACCAAAACATTGTCATACCTGATAATGAAATTTTTGGTTAACTTTTTAGTCCGTTTTAATAAAACCATGTAACATTAATTTTTTATTTTAAAAAAAAAAAGTCAAAATAACCTCGTAAAAGTTTGAGAGTCATTGAACTACTACTACTAGACGCTTTCCTTCATGTCCTTGTGTAATCACAATTCTGAGGCATTTGTTACCCCCCTCTCTCCCCCCCCCCCCTTTTTTTTTTCTTTTGAGGAGACGACACAGGTAAACAATGTTCTCTTCCGTTGGACGAGAACACACTTCAACGATGGTTGGATCCATTACCTCCCCTCTTCTCACTCCCCCCCCCCGCGCGCCCCCTCCCTCCGTCTTCTCCCCGCTTCTTTGAGTGTCTCCCTGCTCTCGGGGGGGGGGGGGGGGGGAATGCCTGGTAGCGCGTGTAAGTCAATTCAAGCTGCTGTCACTTTGTAGGATTTCCTTCGTCACGCCTCCATGAGCACCTCGCGCCAACTAGACCCTTCCATTCAAATTCAACCACTTGTTTCAGCTGCGCACTACCAGGATGACGTAAACCACAGTTGTGCAACGTTAGCAGCCCAGATTTTACCAATCACAGTCGTTGCAGTAGGCACCGACACGTTGCCGTAGGGCCGACACGAGTCGTTTAGAGCTAAGTGTCACGACACCCCCCCCCCCCCCAAACCCAATCTCTTGATTATGTCTCCTCCTGGAATTGAATTTAGAACACACATATTTGTCACTTAAGTAAAATGTAGATATGTTTAAACCATGCCATTTACACTCACACACACAATTATTCTACTCATATAAATTTTTCTGAGCCAAAGTATCCACACAAGCTCGGCGCAGTCCACCGGAAAACTCCTTTTTTTGTTTTTGTTATATTAGCTGCTGTCTCTCCTCTCTGGATTGATACAGGCAAATTCCGCTTTAATCAGTTAGGAACTTGGGCCTCAATTTTTTAATATTCTTTCTGACAACCGATTTTAATGCACTATGACACACTCATGATATAGCATTTCAATAGCATTTTTGACATAGTATTTTAATGGACACACGAAAATAGAAATTCACTTTTGTAATAGTGGTGTCTTTAATTGCGTACTGTGAGTAATGAGAGGGCCGCTCAACATATTTGTTCTCACATTACGTTCTCAAATCAATTGCCTAATTACTTCAGAGCTTATTCAGATTGTCCCCTCCATTTCTCCCTTAATACGTACCCTAATTTCTTCCTTCATTGCTCTCCATAGCTCCCCTGATTCATCCCCTGATTATGCTGTTGAATGCACCCAATCAAAATGTATCTGTCTTTGAGGAAGTATCACGCACTCTTTGCGGAAATGTGCACAATCAAGATGGCGTCTACTAAATAGTTCAAAGATTACACGAAAAGTAAAGATATCCACATTTCCTATATTATATTAAGTTAAGTGGATGGTATTTACTTGATGTGGGGCAAAATTGAAAAAATAATTATGCAATACTGGACGTAGTAACATAGAGAGTGGAGACCATTGCTAGGAAATTGTACCAATTAATGCTTTCAGCTGTGACTAAATGCACCAGCCTTGGTACCTGGCATAGCCTCAACACATCGGCCGGATGTAATAGTTGTTGGTTATTAAACCACAACAACCGTAATGATGTAATGATGTTTTCACACAACACTGCCAAACGCTAGACGATGTGCAGGGTTGGGTGAAGGTAGTGGGTTTATTTTTTTTGGAGTGGTTTCTTTTTTTTTTGAGTGGGGGGTGGTTCCAGTGGCGTAGTGAGGGGGGGCATCATGCCCCGGGCCCTACTCACAATGGGGCGCCAAATGGTATATTTTACTATAATATTGTATGGTTTTCGAATAGGGGGGGGGCGCTAAAAGGGCATTGGGGGCGCTAAAAAGATATTGTGCCCCGGGCGGGAGTTAAGCTCGCTACGCCACTGGGTGGTTCTGGTTTGCTGTAAATTTTTGTGCCAAACTTTCGAAGGTTTGACATACTAGAAATGACTAATATAATAAAATTAGAAAATATAACCCGATGTTATCGAGATACTATTTGCGGGCACTTTGCGATAATTTCTACCTGCTGTTGCGAAAACTGATCACATATGCTTATTTAAAAAAAGTAATATTCTGTGTAAAGATGTTTACGTTTCTAACATCATTAAAAGTTGTAAGTATTATTTATCCAGTGGCGTAGCGAGCTTAACTCGCGCCCGGGGCACAATACCTTTTTAGCGCCCCCCCCCCATTCGAAAACCATACAATATTATATGTAAAATTTACCATTTGGCGCCCCTTTGTGAGTAGCGCCCGGGGCATGATGCCCCCTCGCCCCCACCCCCTCGCCACGCCACTGTATTTATCTGCTATATTTTATACGCCTACCCTAGCCTACATCTTTTCGCACCCTTACACTACATTCCCCCCTCTAAATATGACCTTAAATTACTAAATCTAAACTATCACTAATCAAATCATTATTGCCATTAACGGAATGCATTGGCGGAAGATTTTTACGCTAGAGAAAAACTTTAGAGATCGTGTGTCTTTAAATTTTTAAATGTTGGGCCTACCCTATCACATTTCGTGCCCCTAAACTAATTTTTTCTCTCTAAGAATTGTTAAAACTTAAACTTAAATTTACAACAAAAACTCTATATACCATTTTAAATATATTTTACATTAAACGGAATTTGATTTAGTGATATTATCATTAAAAATTTAACCAAACTTTGCCTTTTGTTTTCTACTATATTATCGGAAAATAAGTTAACTTTTTTTTTAATCTAAAGAAGAATCTCTTAACCGTTTCTCACTTCTGTTACAGTCTTGAGTGTCTTTTTCTTGACATAAATTTTATTAATCTCATAACAATATTCACCCACTTTACTTTTCGCAAAGTAAAAACAAAAATATATTTTCAATTTTTGAAAGACAACCTTAATCATCTCAATTTTTCAAAATTAAATTTTCTTGTGTGTAAAATGATTGAATTTTGATATTTATGGGCACACTTCTGTAAATATACTCACGTTTTGTCAACATCATTGATTTCCTTAATTGGTAAACACATGTTTATTTGTAAAAAGAGAATATAACATCTATTTTTCACAACTGTAACGTAATTGGATTTACAGACATAGTTATACACGTAAAAATGTGCACACCCTGTTTCCTACCCCCAATACATAATTTTATGTACATAAGAAGGTTCATTATTTTTAAATTCATTCCTTTATTCTGGGGCGTATTTTGTGCTGCCTCGGGCAAAAATGAAAGCATATTATCCCCCCCCCTTCCCCCCCCCCCCCCCGAGTTTATTAAACTTAATAAAAATGTAAAATTATCCACGGGATGTAGCCGCCTAAGTACACAAATACACACTTGTTGCACTTCATATGGGTTGTACTTATTTGGATGAGTGATAAGTGCATTAGTGAATGCTAGTTGGCTTTGGAGTTTCGCCGGAGAAAGACAGCGAAACCCTGGTGTCTTGATTAACGGCATCCTGATCCTCTTCGTTTTGTATGTCAACATAGGGCGATGGTTCACTGGTACGGATACATTTGTTTGAGGATCCCTGACGTCAAATGAGAAGGGGGTTAGACTAGCTACCGCATATCAGCGCGGCTTACGGTTACACGCTCAAAGGCTAATTTTTTTATCAAGCCATCAAGTGGCGTTATCCTGATCAAACTTTCCGACGCGTGTTAAATCATGGTCTATTATAGATACTTGCGGGTCAGCTTAAGGCCGCCCGTTTATTGAGGTCATGAACTCTGCACCCGTTTGTTGATTAACCCGGGCTGTAACAATATGTCATTGTTGGGACCTAGTGGCGAAATGGTCGAAAAAGTTAGTTGTTTTTTTCTTTAAAGAAAGAGAAAATAAAAAGTCTACAACCTATTATATGTGTGGCTAGCCAGAAGGTCACTTTCTTAAGTTGGGGGTGTTCAGGGGTATTAAGGGAATATAATATACCCCGTAGATTGGGAAAAAAGGGGGGAAGGGGCGGGGCGCACACATTTCTTCATACACTCTGTGTGCTATTCACTTAAAGTACATGTAGGCCTAAGTCAATCGCTAATACAAAATAATATAAAAAAAAAACAAAAAAACAACAAAATTTTGATGTAAAAAAAATGAAACATGTTTCCCAAATTCAAATATGAGTTGGTTGTTTTTTTGTTGTTGTTTTTTTCAAAGAAACCAATCTTTTCAATAAAAAATATTGTTTTTATTAACATAACGTATCCGTATACTTTTATATGATGATGTGTAAAAATATATACAACAACTGGGAATCCAAGCGTGGAAAAGAAAAGCATTAGTTAGGTCTGA
Organism: Omphiscola glabra; assembly: GCA_964017045.1. NCBI lineage: Eukaryota > Metazoa > Mollusca > Gastropoda > Lymnaeidae > Omphiscola > Omphiscola glabra. Next base: position 32,442,688 of record OZ024794.1, on the reverse strand, counting down.
GTGGAAGGAAGTAGTGAGGCAGGACAAAGCCCTCCCTACATGACTGTAGCGTCACAGGGAGGGATAATTTCATATGCAGGAGCAGGCTTATTGCCGACACGTTCGTTGTTTTTGTTGCGAATTTTTTTCCTCACAGATTTTACCATACTTTGTATCGCATATTTCTTTCTGCCTTACGGTACTAACCAGATTGCAATCTCCCCCCCCCCCCCCCAATAGGCGTAACTGGTTTTTTGACGACCTTGGCTAATTTATTTTTGGCGCCCTTGATATTCAAAAATAAAAATTTAAAATTAGAGATTTAGTGGCGCCCTTTTGAACTGGCGCAGGCCGGCGCCCTTGGAAACTGCCCCAACGCCAAGCCGTTGTTACGCCACTGACCCCCCCCCCCCCTCAAATTACCAATTTGTTTTTACAACTGTATTCTTCGGTTCAATACATTCTATCAACCAGTTTGAAATTAAATATTCTTATTCTTATGTTTTTTCTCCCCCCTTTCAAATCGAAAAAAAAGAAAGTGGGCGTAAACAAATATATTTCGGGGTAATATCTAAAAGAATTCCGCGACACTTAAAACAAAATGTTTGGAGAGTGCAGACATTCTACAATCCTAGTAGAGAATGGCCGGTAACTAGAGCGTGTCCAGCGAGAAAAACGGTACTTCACAATGGTTTATGGGGCGTGCGCACTGCCGTCGTACTAGAGTACCTGACAGTAGTTACCACTGGGCTACACACGAACTAATATGTGTGTTTTTAGTGATAAGAGGCTGTCCATAAATTACGTCAACAAAATAAGAGGGGGGGGGGAAGTTTGACAATTCTAGAATTGACTAATTAAGGGGGTGGGGAAAATAAACAATTCTATTTTCATTGATATATATTTTTATATATATCATAAATTGGCCAATACTGCCAATAGGCCTTACATGTATTATTTGTTGCAAATCCGGTTCCATACAAATATTTAAAGCTTAATTGCCCTTGACCCCCGAAACAGCAAATGACGAGATGTCTTCTAAAATTATTCCGATCTTAAATTTTGGGAAGATCAATTCTGAAATTATTTATCAATAGAACAGTGGACTATTTTGTGCAATGGCTATCAGTGCGCCGTGTTGGCACCTTTCGTGTAACCATGGCAACAAATAACACGCATAATGACTTTCATTTTTCCTAAAGGAACATATGCATTCGTTAGTGTTGTAGTGTTTAGTGGTAAAGTATAGTGCGGTATAGGCTTTCATTTGATAGGTTGAATGCATGGAATTATTGAAAGTAATAATAATTATAGTATTATGATAATGAACTTAGTAGTTTTATGTGTAGTCATGACATAAATAATAAGCCCGTCTTCGAGAAGACGGGCTTATTATTTATGTCATGATACAGTAGTGTTAAACATGCGTAAAAAACTGTACTTTCTAACCCCGGCAGCTTTGTCTTTGCACACACCGCCCGCCCCTCTCCTGGGTCATTCACTTTGGTATTCCATAGAAAAAGATGCAGCAGTGACGGTAAAAAGGGATCTTGGTGTGGATCTTATGCTGCTACTGCCATTTTTCAAAATTAAATATCTTATTAGATATCATGAATGCTGTAATGAAAGATTTAACCGACTGTGTGTTCAAACGGATGACTAGTGAGGTCTAGGTGTAAAAATCACAACGGCGTACAGAATATTGCCCCTTTCCCAAATGTAGGCTACACAAAAGGACATTTTTGTCAGCTACTTCGTCTTCAGACTTCATTTTTGTATTACTACTATTTTAAATCGATTCATCATGAAAGTCAAATTATATTCTTATACTTTTAAAAGATGTTACATTTATTAAATGAAGTTTAATTTAATTAAATGAAATTAAAAGCATATATTAAGTTGAACATAAATGTTTTCAATGCTCCTGTATTTATTTTTAGATCCGCAAGTTAAAGTTTTGGAGATAATTTTTTTACCTCGTGAAAACCAGCCAACCAAAAGAAGCCCACGCCTCTGACGTCACTTTTAAATTTTACAGTCGCCGGTAGTGTGTTCTGTGCTAAGACGATAAACAGGCGTTTGCAAACAAGAAATGGAGAGCAAAATTATATCACTTTTTCTTGGCGCTTTAATTTATGGTAAGTTGTTCAAATTTGTTTATAATGCAGCAAGTCTGCCATTTCCTTTATAAATTACACCTGATCAGGTAATGAATCCGGGTTTCAGTTTCACCTGTTGAATAAAAACATACATATTCAACACTCAACAGGTGCGAATTGGAGGTGTTAGTTTGAGTTGGAATTGAAGTTAAGGCGCTTGGCTTTGGTCTGTCACTGTCAACTAACTTAATTTTTTTTTTTTAAAAGTCAGTTTAATTGGCATTAGGCAGAAGCTTCAGACATTGGCCTTGTCCTTGTTGATTTGGATTTGTTGACCTGTTAGAGTTAGTGGTGACTACGAACTACGAACAGTGTTGACTTGTTGAGGCTGAGGGTGGCATTTTAAAGGGTTACTGAGTGAAAGAAACCGCTGAGAATGAGTTAAATTTAATGAATTTGATCCATGTTAATTTGATATAAATAATATATCATATAAATGATGTAGGCCTATATTATATTAAATTAAATATTTTTAACCTTTATTATAGTTTATCAGGCCTATTGCCTATTATCATCATGTTCACTAGTTTATTTTCTAGGTTCTACAGTACCTTATTTAATTAATTTTAAAAGAGCGATTGACACATTTTTTTAAAGGCTGCAAGATTGGATGAGTAACTAGTAATTAAAACTCAATTAGGTGGTGCAGGGTTGAGAGAAAACCTTTATAAGACAGTGTCAGTGGCTAATTAATTTTTTTACTGATGTTAAATACAATTTTTAATAAATAAGAATTCTTATTAATACTCTTAATACTGCCATTAAAACCATTTTAAGGCCTAAAATATATTATGCCATGGCCCATGCCCATGGTATTATTATTAAGTTAAAACTGAACTAAGTGCTATCACATTAAATTTTTAAAAATTACAAACAAATGCTTGAGATTTGAATTAAGAAATAACATAATTAGAATTAGAGGGCTTGTTGGTGGACTGCTAACACTAACAAGACAAGTTACATGATGAACTTAAGAAGCCACCTTACTAACCATTGTATAGGCCTATAGAATAGAATTGTGCAAGTCTCATGTTGTTTTATGTTGATTGAATAAGACATTTTTTCATAGTGTTACATCAGGCTCATCAACCAATGGCTGCACATTGAATACAAACATGCATTGCACCTAGCACGTCTTATCATTCTAATGATCTGAATAATTGTCTCTGGTTTCTGTTTGGCACCCCTGTCCCACTGTAAGAGTTAAGTTTGTTATTCACAAAATGTGCCTACACCTATAATAAATTATAAGCACTGGTCTTTTTTGGAACCTAACTAGAATTGAATCATCCCATTTGTAACCAGTTATTATGAGTTATATTTAAAACAATTTATTTCCTCTATTTTTTTAGCAACCGTCCAGTGTAACAAGCTGTCAGTCAAATTTCAAAGTCAAGGTCCAGTTCTCACAAGCCCAGATGCAGAGGTCGAGTTTAAATGCCTAATAAACCGAACTGCATTTTACATCTTGAAGGCTACCGCTGAAATTATTAGTGTGCATAATGGAGAAGAGGTGGTTCTTAGTAAAGCTGGCAAACTTGAAGATGGAGACCCAGAACATTATTTTGTGGATGTTGCTCCGACAAATATCGATACAACTTTAATCTTAAAGATACGCAAAGGTAAAAATTGGTTACATTGTTCAACTTTGGTATTTTTAAAATAATTATTTAGTCCACTTTATAAGAATAATCATTGTGCAATCTCTATACAAATGAAACCTATAATTTAAAAAAAATTTATGAACAGAAATTATTTATACCAAGATTTTTAAAATGTAAGCTGACATTTGCTTAAGATACCAAGTGAAAATAGCCTTACTTACAAAATTTAAGTCAATAAAACTGGTTTTTAAAAGCAGTGGTTGTTTGTTTAAAGTACCAGTGCTTAAATTTTAAAATTGTTTTTTTAGCTTTCATTCAATGCTAAAAATAGTATTAATTTTCAAAATTTAAAAATTTCAGTTAGGGATGTAGATGATGGGTACCTGGTGTGTCGTGTGGAACATGAAACTGAAAACGAGAGAGAGGAAGATAAGATTGAAATTATAGTTCAAAGTAAGTTGTCAACAAAATAAATAAATTTTTTCTGGAGGTAAGTGGTTTTTACCCAGTGCTTTGGATTTTTAAAAAAAAAACTATTGTGACGCCTTGAGTTTTGTTGAATTGAAAGTAAATTTTAGAACATTTTTTACTTCACCTTTGAGGATGCTGTGGCTCCCATTTCCTTAACATAATTTGCATGAGTTAATTTTAATTTTTAAATTCTTCTTTCAAAACATTCAAATAGGACCCCTTGAATCATTGAAGTTAAAAATCAACAACAAAGTAGTTGATAAAAGTATGCCAGAGCCCCTGGAATTAGACTCCGGTACATATGATGTCAGCTGTATTGCAGAGGGCAGTAATCCTGCAACTACTGATGTCCACATATTTTTACATGGACACAAAGTTAACCACAAGGACCCAGTTTCAGAGCCTATAAAAGGGGCTCTTAGGAAGTACAGGTAGCCTACAATCTAATGTGGTAAAGTGTCTCATTTAAAATAATTAGATTGTAGGAGAAGAATACAGCTGAGAATGGGACTGTTTCTGTCCTATTTGATTTCATATTAATTGCAACAGTGTTACTGAATAATCCTCACAAGTGACATCACATTCCTTTTGTTTGAATTTCATTGTTGATTAAACAAATCATATTTCTCAACAGAACAACAATAGACAGCCAGATAAATATAACATCAGCTAAATCTGGAGCAGATTTGGAGTGCACTGCAAAGTCAAACCTTGGTGACTCTTTAAGCGTTAAGTTCCCCATCAGTGTCAGAGTGTGTAAGTATTTTGATAGTGAAATAAACAATTTTCAGCCAGTAGTATTCAAGAAATATTTGCAAGTATTTTAAGCTTCCCCCCATCATTGTCAAAGTGTGTGGTTGTACAATGCCAGCACCCCGTATAAAACCAGTAATATTTGGTTAGTTCCAGAAGTATTCAGGAAAACAGGCATGTAGACACCTACAGGCACTTACCCCCATTTCATTATGGCTGCACCTATTGGTACACTGGTCCCAGAATTGAGAGGTTGGGATTAAAAAATGATTTAAAATATTGTTTGGTTTGTAAGATCAAATGAAAGATAATTGAATGTACCATATGTTTGTAAACTTAATCCTTCATTTTTACTAAAGTAAACTACTACAAATGACATCCAAATAGCATTAGTCAAAATGGACACGGACACGCAGCGCCGTCATTCGCACCCAGGTACCATTAGACTCAATGCTATTCGGATGTCATTTGTGGTAGTTTATTTTAATAAAATTGAAGAATTAAGATTACAAACGTACAGTACATTCAATTATCTTTCATTTGATACCTCATTTGGTCTTACAAAACCCAACAATAATATTTTAAATAGTTTTTTAATCCCAACCTCTCACTTCTGGTACCAGGGTACCAATGGCCACTTCGTTTTATTATATTAATTTTATCCCTAGCATAATCTTTCTTTTTTTTTTTAGATGAGCCAGAGATAGACTGCAATGACACATACGCTTATGTTGGAGAGTCCCATCATGTCCTGAAGTGTACTGTTCATCACCAACAAAGTAAACTCAAGTCCTTCAAATATTTCATTAATGATGTTGAAGTTGAAGCTGGTGACCAGTCCAGTAGTTATGATGATGTTACAACAAAGGTAGAATTAAAATACAAAGGGAAAATTTTGACAAGCAAAAATAATTCTTTTAATTTATCAATATTTTTCATTTGTCAAATATTTTAACATGTGAAGAGACATGAGTTACTTTTGGGTAATATGGGCATTTGGATAATTTAAATCTGTAATGCTGACCACTTTATTTCTCTGTTGATAATAAACAAAGAAATTTTGAGTTTTAAAGTTTTTTTGGTACTGATAAAATAATTACTAATTTCAATATATTATTGTTTCTCATTTATTATGAGATTGTTTGAACAGTTTCTCCCCTATTCTTCAGAATATTTCACCTGCCGAAACAGTTGTAGAGCTTAGGATAAACAAAGTGGTAGAATCCCATTTTGATGCCAAATTTTACTTAGTCTTAGAGCATGAAGATGGGCATATAACCAGACAACCAGTCACACTGCACAAGATTGAAGGTAATTTTTTTAATTAAAATGACATGTATATATAATATATTGAATAAGCAAGTGCCGACCATCCCAGCAAACACATCTCACCCCACAGAAGCCAGGTCGCTTAATCAGAGCCAAACGCTCACTAAACACTGACTTCACCTCTAATAACCCCTTAAGCAATTACATCCAGAACAATAGTAAATGTTTCACTGTGCCTCGGTGTAACACAGTCCAATATAAACAATCAATATTCCCATGCACAATCATCGCCTGGAATCACCTGGACAATACCGCCATAAACTCTACGTCAATCGAGAGCTTTAAAACTGCCCTAGCATCTGCTAGGAGCCGTTAAAATACCAGCATCGCATCCACAACCATTGCACATATGCCAGTACATGGATTCATACCAGAACAAGATTATGTGTGTTGTATGTGTTCAGTCATATAGAGCAAATTATACAACTATTTGTTCAAGACTGTTGCATTTTTGGTAGTTAATGTTGTGGTTGTGCTAGCATCTTTTAATAGATTTGTAAAAAAAGTTTTGATTTATGTTAATTATTACAAATCAAAAACCTTTTTTCTACAAAGCTAATTTATTTGTCTCAGAAATTCTGATAACTCCAAACCACTTAGCCTTTAAGAGAAATTTGAGAATGTTCCTAATGCCGATGCTTAATATATACTATGGGAAATGGCTGTACTTAACTGAACTGGCTACATGGCTTTTGAACATGTTCAAACCATCAGATGACTAGAGGGACCCTTTTTGATTAGGCTGAAGCAATTTTTTTTTTACATTGCCACTTTTCTATACACTAGTGGGTCACACAGGATGTTCATGCAAATGTTGGTAGAGCTCTAGTCTGAAATTCAGAATTATTGCTTGCTGAAGGATGCACCCCATTTCATTACATTTCCAACAAGAAATATACACTGGGTAGAGAGAAACAGCACAAAAAGTGTGGAACATTTGGCTACAAAAAAAAAACATCCTTTGCTAAGAAGTCTTGAACAGAGTCCACCCTCTATTTCCAGTACATTTTCTGTGAGTTATTATCATTTTGAAATATAAATTTACAAAACTCAGTTTTTAAAAAAATGTTTAATAACCAGTGATTCAGTTCAAATTTATGGGGGCTGGCAGGATTTACAATTTTAGGGGCCCTAGGACAACAAAAATTTGAGTCCCCATTTTGAAAAAATAAAAAATATTGCTAAGTTTTTTAATTCAAAAATATATTACTACTTTAATGTAATTCAAAAATTTTTTATATACTACTCCAAATTTTGAGGCCCCTAGGCCACGGCCTAGTCGGCTTGCCTGTAAATCCGGTCCTGGGGGCTGGAACCATATTGAAATTTGGGTGTCATGTACAGATCTATGTGGTACTTATTAAAAAAGCAAAAGTCGAAGTTGTTTGTGCAGATGTCCAACTTAATTGGTAGAAATATCGACGAAAGGGTGCACTTTTTACACATCTAGATAAGACTAGCATGCTCTTACTTAAACTTAAAGGGTAGGACCTCATTCAAGCCATGTGAAGTAGATAGTGGAATAAAAAAAGGTTAAGGCTTAGATTTAAAATGAAATTAAGTGTCCTGTCTTTTCATTTCAAGAGTGCAAATACAGAGTTAACTGGTTATGTAGAGGTCACTGCTTCAAAAACAGAAGGCATGCAACTTTGGTGTTTTTATTACAAACCCAACAGATAAATAAAAAAGATAAAAAAATCAATTACTCAATTATGAACACACGGAGTCCCCTGTGCAGACACCAATACTTAATATATACCATCACCATGTAGTCACAGTGAAATGACCTATAAGTCAACACTACATAGCCACGATCATCTTATAGTATGTGCATTCATGTGTTGGCTTGTGAAAGACAAATAAAATGAAAACAAGCATTCTTCTGGTCGTAATTTCTAATACAGTTACAGTCCCTGTTTCTAATGCAGTTACAGTCCCTGTTTCTAATGCAGTTACAGTCCCTGTTTCTAATGCAGTTACAGTCCCTGTTTCTAATACAGTTACAGTCCCTGTTTCTAATGCAGTTACAGTCCCTGTTTCTAATGCAGTTACAGTCCCTGTTTCTAATGCAGTTACAGTCCCTGTTTCTAATGCAGTTACAGTCCCTGTTTCTAATACAGTTACAGTCCCTGTTTCTAATGCAGTTACAGTCCATGCCCTTTTTAATGCAAGTCCATTGCAACTTCATTTTGTCGACTAATTTTCTTTATTTCAAACTCTGATCTTCTACATCCTTCATAGTTCCCCTGATACCTTTGTAAGGTTATATTGATCTTCTTCACTGATCCCATTACTGATTGGTTTTCATTTAAACAAATAACATGTCTTTGGTAATGGATTTCTATTTTTACAGAGAATAAAGTTGAAGCAGAAGTTGGAGGTATTCAATTATGTTGATCTTTTGTTTATTAATATTTGAATCATTTTGACCAATATTTCGGTTGGAGACATAACTTTTCAGATCATCATACTTAAATATTAAACCCCTCCACCCCTTTCCCCTTACAAAAGGCAAAGGAAATTCCATTTATTTATTTGAGAAAACCAAATTTTTCTAACAATACCCCTACCTTTGCCTCCCCGACAAGAACCCTTCCACCACAAAATTCCATCGTCTTAATTTTCATTTTTTTTTCCCCTCCCCCTTAAGTTCTAATATGCATGTATCCAGGGTTTGCATGGCATGTCACTAACAAATTGTTTTTCCGATTTCAACCAGCATAAACATTGAATTTTGTTTATTCAGTGGATGTTTGCCAGGAAGTAGTGTTTAAAAAATAAAATTTTCTCTTTCATGCGTTTTGCTATTATGGAAGTATGCTACAGCGCCCAACAGGGTGTAAAAGTATTTTTGTTAATTTAAAAAAAGAAATCAATAATAATGAGGACAAGGATGTCACTGTACGACTTCAGGGAAATAGTTATTCTTTTTTTAAAATAACTTTTTTCTTTCCCCGATACATCAATTCTTTCATTGGGATTGGGTTCTCTTTGTTATGATAAATACTGCTAGGTTTCCTAACCTTCCTTTGCCTGCTTTTCATGATTGGTCTTGTGACATGTGGTTCGAATCATACAAGTGTAATTAAAATGCTTTGGTCATTAATTAATATTTGTTTTTTAAAATGTCTTATTCTCTAGGATCGGGACGACTAAGAGGTATTATGTGTGACCTTCTCTTCAGATAGTTTTATAATGCCAGAAAACTGATAATTTTTTTTTAATCAATCCCTATTTTTGCCCTAATCCAGTCAAAAATTTTGAGCAATACTAATTTTTAAACTCTCACACTTAACAAATGATGTAATTAAATGCTAACATTTTGAGTCTTTTATTTCCTTAGTCTTTGTCTTTCTCTCTATCCTGTATTTTTTGATAAAAATCTTTTATGCTAGTGATTCTTATAGAGTCTTGTGTTAATACATCCTCCTTGACTTTACTTTTAACATAGCACATTTTAAAAATAATTATGGGAATTTCAAAACACTATATCAAGATCCTCAGATGGAGCTAATTTAAATCTTAACATACAAGTTCAAGTTAGCCAATGTTTAGCCACTTTGAAAAAAAGTGGAATTTTGATATTATTTGCTCTTTCTCATCCCTGTGCTTATTTAAGTTATCTCTAAAGTACACATTATTAAGCTTCCATCTGAACACGGTTCCTGTAAGGATTGGATTTTCAATTAAATATTGAATAATTAAAACAATGCCTTAAATTATATTATGTTTAATATTAACCTCAGCACATTTTCAACCTGAACAAGAAATTTTAATAGAGTCTTCCAGATTGTAAAATTTAAAGTCTTTACTATTTTGGATATCTTAAAAAATGAACACTGGTTTAAAAAGGGGGAGTAAGCTATACATGTATTTTAAAATCATATTGATTACAATTTTGTTGAGGTTTTGGTTACATACATTTGCATTACCCATATGATTCACACATAATTATGGTTGTATTTTGTGAAACAATTTTGGACTCATTTATGATCATGAGATGCCAGGCTTAGTACTTATATTATCAAATTTCCATACTTGGTGGTTTTATTATGGAGTTCTTGTTAATAAACATAAATATTTGCATTTGATGTCTCTATTAACCAAAAGTTTGTGATTTTAATTTGGACTATTTGTGGCTGGCAGTCAGGACCATTCCTTTTTAACATTTCATCATGCTGTCAGTCATTTTTACTCTGCATTCACTTTAGCAAACAAAATTCTCATCATTTGATTCGTTTTATCATTTTTTAAACCTAATTGAACACAATCATCCTACGAAAAAATGCCAATATTTATGAATTCTGTTTTGTTAATGATATACTAATGTCTAGAGAATTTTACTACTAGTACTTTTTTTTTAGAAACTTTCTTATCCATTGCTACTTAAGTATTTTGTTTATTTGAGAAATTTGTTAACATTTTATTTTATATATTATATTATATTTTAGGTTTTAAAAAACAAAACATTCAAAACAATATGGTATAAGTTTGCAAAATTTAAGGCCTTCAAATAAGTTAAAACTTGGTGCTTTAAACCACAATTTTCTGTTGGTTTCTTTTCAGGTGAAGGAGGCAACTCAAGTGTGTTTTTGTTTGCATCCTTGGTGACAGTTATTCTATGTGTTACCTCTGCGACACTCTCCTGGGTTTAGAATATGATGCAATTAGAGATGGTGGTGTTAGTAAAAGGTTTTTCAATTGAATATGAAAGCAGTTTTGTGTGACATCTTCTGCTAGGTTTTAGTTATTAAATTTATTTAGTAATTTTGTGTGCTGACATTGTAGGGGCAACACTACCTACTGACCGGGTGCTCCTTTGTTGAGATTGCCCCGCTTTGCTGGTCAATCAATCGGTTGACGTACAGGGCTGTCTTAGCGATGGACTGCTTCCAGCATGCCCCTTGGCAGTCTGATAATTATGCTAGTCGGGTTGGGGGGGGGGGGTACGCTGGGGAGGGCCTAATGAGCTTCATCTCTACAGCTTTCTATTTTTCTTCAGATATTAAATTTAATGTCTTTTGTTGATAGCTCACATTGAGATCGATTTCGATAATCAATTCTTTGATCATATGTTTATTAAAGATTGTGATGTGTTGCTAGTTTAGAACCAGTGTTGCTAGTTTGGAACCATGACAGTTACATCCCCCTTTAATAATGCAAAACAGAAGAATCAACAATGCTAGTATACTTTTTTTAGAGTTGTCTTTAAAGAAAATAAAAGTCACCATTTTGAGTTAAATTTTTAAGGGATGATCATTGGTCAGACAATATTCAAATGGCTCAAGCAGTCCTTTAAATGAATGATTTAATTAATTACCATGTACATAATTACATTCCAGGGTGTGCCCCCCATGCACTTTTAAGGAATCAGTAAAAGAATTTTAAAAGGCCATTTGGCATAATTTTTATTTTAGCTAGTAATATTCACCCCTCCACTCATTGTGCAGAGATCAAATTTGTATGTACCTACTGGTTTGTGACACTATGCATCAATCTCATGTAAATTATTAATGGCTGAAGTGGATGAGATGAATGAAATTATTTTGAAAGCTATAGACATTTTCTAAATATGTGTATGTATTACCTACCGTATCATTAGTAAATTTCCAGTAATTTTGCTATGTATTTTCATTTTGCTATAAAAAAGACTTAACATTTTCCAACTGGTTCAAGATCAAAGTAATTTAAAGGCATTCCTGTTTTTATATTGGAGTTTGTGGCAGTTATAAACTTTTAATTTATTAGTGTATATTAAATTAAATTACATATTCAGAGATCATAGTTTTGATAAAGTTAATGGGATGTATTTATTGGACCTAAGTTTAGTTTCTCATTGGAAATGTTCTGCAAATTTCATACAAATCCGAGTCAGTTTCATTTTACATTCTGTTTTTTATAATCACTTGGCATTAGAATGACTGCCAGAAAAGGATGTAGTTAGCTTATTTTCAATTTAATGGAATCAGCTCATTGTTAGTTCTGTTCTAATTGTACTTAATGATAATAATGCTTCTATTAATAATAATAATGCTTCTATTATATGCTTCTACAATGCAGTTCATTTAAGTAATTTGCTTTATAGAAGTGAACATGTTATAACAATGAATATTATTTCATTTGTGCCCATGCAGCCTAAATTTGAAATGTATGTGGAATATTATGGAAACAATTTTTCATTATTAACTTCAATTGACCGTAAGTTATCTACCAGTTGAGCCACTTGCTGAGGATCCTTAATTTCTTAAAAGAATTATCTGCACTGTAAAAATAAAGCAACGCAGCTGTAGTCTCCACTTTATTTTAGTTATAGTGCTATTTAGATTTTATTTAAATAAAACATTTGCACTCTTTTCAAATCTGTGCTCATTAAAAAATATTTGTGTAAACATAAAAAAAATGTGGATTTAATTTTAAAGGCATCCGATCCATCTAAATTACTTTGCATTTAATTTACCTAACTTGATTAAATTATCTGATTGGAAATGACATTTTCTGTAAACAGTAGTGACTAAAATCTCATAAGTCACTTTTACTTTTTTCTTCCAGTTTCTTAATAATTTTGAAAAAATATTTTAATCAGGGTAATGAAAGCTGCATTTTCTGTAACAAGAATCTGAATCCATCTTATGAAGTTTGAAATGTGTTTTACATATCTACCTTGATTTATCACTTAGTTAACTGAAATAATGAGAGAGTTTATTAAGCTCAAAATTAGCATTCGAAAAGAATATAAACGACTTTTCATTTTTAATCTAATAGGCAGCTTGCTACTACATTTAAATGTGTGCAAAAAAATTTTTTTAAGGTATTGTAATAACATAATTTCCCTTTATGAGTATATAAAATTTAATTAAGACATTGCACAGTAATTCATTTATAACTATTCTCTTATTTTTGTTATTTTTTTTTGGCTTGTTGGAAATCAATTTACATCAATGGACATGGCAAATAATTGCAATGATGAAGTTGGTTGAAATAGTTCAATATGTATCTGCTGTTTTTCTGTTACGAGTGTATGGGAAAACCATGAGCCTTGAAACTGAGTTCTAGTTATATTATATATATATATTTTATTCTGTTTTCTAAACATTAAAATTGTTATTAAAATTTATTGACCTCTTTGTCTCTTATGCTGGTATTCGTATTTTTTTTTTAAGAGTCAAAGGTCGGCTGGATGTATGTTACTGCACTCACTAATTAATTAGCTTATACCAGATCGGTACCAGATATAGATTGATACCAGATTTCTCAAACAAATGCATAAAGGGGCTGTCTTTGATGGAAACTGAAAATAGTATAAAGGCATGAACAGTTAACCAACTGAACTAATAAAACTGCCTGCTTAAGTAGCATGAGTGCCAGGTTGAAAAATAAATCACGATTGTGTCTTGGATGGGCTTTAGCGTGCTGTAATCACTAATCAGTATGCAACCTTGTGCTGTAATAGCACCACTAATCAGTATGCAACCTTGTGCTGTAATAGCACCACTAATCAGTATGCAACCTTGTGCTGTAATAGCACCACTAATCAGTATGCAACCTTGTGCTGTAATAGCACCACTAATCAGTATGCACCTAAACCGTGTGCTGTAATAGCACCACTAATCAGTATGCACCTAAACCGTGTGCTATAATGTCACCACTAATCAGTATGCACCGAAACCTTGTGCTGTAATATCACCACAAATCAGTATGCACCTAAACCGGTTGGAAAACAAAAAGGACATAAATCCTAAACACCACTTTATGTTGATAATACAAGGCCTGAAATCCACCAATCCCTGTGGCGCTACAGCCCATGTAGGGCTTTGGACTGCCTGATCACCTCCTTCCGCTCAGACCTAACTAATGCTTTTCTTTTCCATGCTTGGATTCCCAGCTGATGTAGATCTTTTTTCACATCATCCATCCATCTAAGACTAGGCCTGCCTTTGAGCCGTTTGCCTCATGGGTTTCGGCGATGTACCCTCTCCACTCCTCTGCCATTTGGCATTCTTTATAAGTGTCCTGCCCAGCGTAGCCTACCCTTTTTTATATTTGCTACTTACTACTAGTGTGGGATCCTGATATAGACTGTATAATTCATGGTTGGTTCGTGTTCTCCATCCATATTCATCCTTTGTTGGTTCATATATTTTCCTGAGAACTTTTCTCTCCAGTGTGTTTAATAGGTTTTCTGCTGTTTTTGTTAGTGTCCAAGTTTCACTTGCATGTGTTACAACTGGTCTGATTATAGTTTTATAAATAGTTTTCTTTGTTTTTCCTGTAATTTTGTTACTTGTGGGTATTTTCTTATTACTGAAATATGCCCTGTTTCTGGCCGATTTTCTTTCTTTTATTTCTGCCTAGAATTTTAATTATTATATTTGATTTATTTTAAAATGACAAGTTCAATTATTTTGCCATGTAAAAATAGCATAAATAAAATCTTCAAAAGAGAAATAAAATCTGAAATAATATTCATTCCAACAGTTCAGCTAATGCAAAAAAACTCATGGTCTACACAGATATCCTATTCCGGTGACGAATACTGATTTATTATAAATTATAGCTTTACTTTGAACAAGAGAAAAATCAAAATTTAATTAGATGTTATCTTAGTGGAGCAAAGTAGACAAAAAGAAGCAAAAGATAGACAAGTGTAACACATTTTCCCTTTAATTTCGTAAAATGAAAAAAAGCTGCGACTAGGCAATTGATTTTTTAAAAGCATATGTTTTTCTTTCAGCATAGATTTTGGCTTAACCTCTACGCAAATATCTGCAACAATTTATTGTTGGATTTGACAGCTTAGTATTTTCTGTCTTTTTTTTTTTTTAAACAGAAAAATATTGAAAAGAAGGTACGGTAGCCAAATAAAACTCAACTTTATATCATGAGGGGTGACACAATAGATTATTTATGTGAAATAATTCAATAACATGTTTAAATTAATACAAACAAGTTAAAACAACATATGTATTGTATTTAATTTGATTGATATACCAGGTAATAATATATGGATATATACTGATGGTGAAAAAGTCGGTTCCTTATGAAAATGTTACACTCAAGTCATTTCAGAATTTGTCAGATAAAAAAAGGTGGTAAGTCAATTCTGGGGCATTTTGTGTCCCCCACACACACAGTTTTGTTACATTTCAGTGTAAATTTTAATTTTAATGAATCATTTTTGAGACAAAATATTTGTGATCTATTGATAGGGTTTATATAAATATAGCAAATTAAATTGTGTGTCTTGTTCACTTATTCTATATTACTGCAAGATGAACCACCAATTTTTTTTGCCGTTTTCCCTCCATCAAATAAAGAAAACTTTGATTTATTTATTCTTATTATTAAAAAAAAAAAGCCAGCTGTTGGCATTCCAGAGGTTTCTAATTAATAATTAGCCCTAAATTTTTGGAATCTTTTCATTGCATAGCTCTTAACACAAACTAAACATTTGATAATAAACAGGTAAAATTAATTTTTAAGTTCATGATAATGTTTGTTACATTGTATGTACAGCGCTGTGAGCCCATAATAATAATAATAAAAACGAGAGGGGAAGAAAATCTGTTAATTAAAATTTAAATATATTTACACTTTCTCATGTTTTTTTTTTTTCTTTCTTATCCTTTAAATTTTAAAATGGAAATCTTATTATTACCACTATTATTAGAAGTAGTTAATGAGAACCATATTTTTTTGTAAATGATTGAAATCCAAACTGAAACAATGGGTATATATTAGAGGAATAATATTCTACAAAGCCTGATGATCTACTGCAAGGGTTTCCAAACTTTTCAGCCCGATGGCCGCATTAACTCTCAAACAGCAGTTCGGGGCTGACTACACACTCGAGGTCCATAAATAAAAAGAATTTAAAAAAAAGGATGTTGTTTTTAATTATTTATTTAATATTAATGTATTCGTTATTATTTAATAACACATTGATACACTACACATGAGCACCTATATTAGTCGGAATGGTGATATTGTTTCCTGGATGCCAAAATCTGTCTTCAGATTTGATGTCCTTAACATCAACAGTGACCTGAGATTATCAGCGGACAATTTTGTTCTCAAATTGTTCTTCACGTATTTCATTCTTGAAAATGTTTGTTCACACAGGTATGTTGTTCCAAAGATTGAAAGGTATCTTGATGCAAAAGTTTTGACATTAGGAAAGTCTTCCTTGGGCAAAAACTTGTAAAAAACCCACGAGTTCTTCTTTGAACTTGACCCTAAGGTCATTTGCTTGCAACTCAATGACCTCCCGCTGCAGTTCATCTGAGCAACTGGCGAAATCTGCTTCAAATGGGGTTTGACACAATTTCACTTCTTCTGCCTTTGAATACAAGTCAGAAAACCGCTGCTGAAACTGCAGCTGGAGGTGTTTGATGATATCGCATGAAAATACCTTGCTCAGCTGAAACTGCAGCTGGAGGTCTTTGATGATATCGCATGAAAATACCTTGCACTGCATGCTGAAACTGCAGCTGGAGGTTTTTTGATGATA
Source organism: Omphiscola glabra (assembly GCA_964017045.1). Lineage (NCBI taxonomy): Eukaryota > Metazoa > Mollusca > Gastropoda > Lymnaeidae > Omphiscola > Omphiscola glabra. The sequence goes on along the minus strand of OZ024794.1, from coordinate 32,425,886 downwards.
TCGCACGAAAATACCGTGCACTGCTGAAAGTGCGTCAATTCTTTGGCCTGTACTTGTTCCAAAAACAAGACGAGTTTGGATCTGAAGTCTTTTAGGTGGGTGTATAGATCTGAAGACCTTTAGGTGGGTGTATAGATCTGAAGGCTTTTAGGTGGGTGTATAGATCTGAAGGCCTTTAGGTGGGTGTATAGATCTGAAGGCCTTTAGGTGGGTGTATAGATCTGAAGACCTTTAGGTGGGTGTATAGATCTGAAGGCCTTTAGGTGGGTGTATAGATCTGAAGGCCTTTAGGTGGGTGTATAGATCTGAAGACCTTTCGGTGGGTGTATAGATCTGAAGACCTTTAGGTGGGTGTATAGATCTGAAGGCCTTAAGGTGGGTGTATAGATCTGAAGGCCTTTAGGTGGGTGTATAGTTCTGAAGGCCTTTAGGTGGGTGTATAGATCTGAAGGCCTTTAGGTGGGTGTATAGATCTGAAGACCTTTAGGTGGGTGTATAGATCTGAAGACCTTTAGGTGGGTGTATAGATCTGAAGGCCTTTAGGTGGGTGTATAGATCTGAAGGCCTTTAGGTGGGTGTATAGATCTGAAGACCTTTAGGTGGGTGTATAGATCTGAAGGCCTTTAGGTGGGTGTATAGATCTGAAGGCCTTTAGGTGGGTGTATAGATCTGAAGGTCTTTAGGTGGGTGTATAGATCTGAAACTAGATGTTCCTCTCCTTGTAGCTTTAGGTTCAGAACATTCAAATGACTCGGTATGTCTCAGCAAAGGCCAATTTCCATACCCACTCTTCATCAGACAGTAATGGCTGTGGTTTGCCAATTTCCATATCCACTCTTCATCAGACAGTAATGGCTGTGGCTTGCCGATTTCCATACCCACTCTTCATCAGACAGTAATGGCTGTGGTTTGCCTTTATTTCCAAGAAGTCATCTACTTCATTTCTTCTTTTAAATACTCTGCTCAGAACTTTTTCACAACTTAGCCATCTTACCGCTGTGTAATTTGGTAAATATTGCGATTCTGTGTCGGTATTTCTCAATATGTCTCTGAACTGTCTATGGTTTAGCCCATGTGACCTTATTAAATTCACCATCTTCACCACAGGATTCAGTACACCAGTAGATTCCACTGTCCCTCCGATAAATGAACCCAGACAAATGCAGGCTCCAATATGTTAAGAAAGAATTATTTAAAAAAAAAACCCTCTCAAACTCAATTTTAATTAAATTTAAAAATAAAATTTAAAAAACAATAGAATTTTGAGATATAAATTAATGTCTACCTTCTGCACTTTGTTACAAGGATAGCTAAATAAACAAACTTATAAAAAAAATCGATAATTAGTTCTTAAATAATGATGGTATACCATCCCAAAATTAAAAAAAAAAATTCAGATTCTTCATCTTATCATTATGGCTAAATTTACTAGCTGTCCAGGAATACAATGTAATACAGAGAGATAATTTTTATTAGCTTTAAAACCAATTTTTTTTTTTTTTTGCAGTGAGGCTAAATAGACCTGTCATGATGTGTTAATTTTCAATCTCATTTATCTATTTATATATCACTATCGAGTACCTGTCATGCGTTGCAATGCCACTCAAGGAATAAAAAGTGTTTTAATCTTTTTTTTTGAAGTACTTTTTATATACACAATATTTTTTTGTTTTTACCGTCTGGTGCGTACTCGAATAAATTTGAAGGTTTTTTGAAGCGTGGGCAGGCTACACACATCTGTTCGTATGAGTATGGCATGGATGTTCATAATTTAGTCCACACACTTGTAGCGATTGATCCACCCATGCCATAGCTTTGTTTGAAATTAGAATTATATAGCTCATTTAGTAGGCCTACATATAAAATATAAACAAATTTAGGGACCCCGGCCTCAAACGGAGTATTGTAAAATGGATGTGCTAATTCAGAAACCTACTTTTTATGTCACATACAAACTGAAATGTCGCAGTTTGTATTTGATTCAATGCCATCCACCCATGCAATAGCTCTGTTTAAAATTATATTTAAATAGCTCATATAAGAAAAAAAAACGAATTTAGGGCCCATGGCCCCTAACGGAATATTGTAAATTGGTTTTACTAATTCAGAAACCTTTTGCGGGCGTGCACACAACTCACCAAAGTTTTATGGCAATCAGTTGAATGGTATAGGAACGCATACGGAAATTATATTTAAATAGCTCATATAAAAAAAAAACTAATTTAGGTCCAAAACTGTATATTGCAAAATGGTTGTACAAAACAAGAAACCTAATAAATTATGTCTCACACAAACGGAAATATCGCTGTTTGTATTTAATTAAATTCCATCCACGATGCATTAGCTCTGTTAAAAATTATATTTTTATAGCTCATATAATAAAAAAAAATATTGTAAGGCCCCCGATCCCAAACGGAATATTGTAAAATGGTTATACTAATTCATTAACCTACTTATTATGTCACCATTTGTGTATAGTATGAAAAGTTATTCCACCAATGCATTTGTTCTTTTTGAAATTATATTTATACAGCCATCACAGCTCATTTAAGAAAAACGAAGAAGGGGTCGCCGACCTGAAACGGAATGTTTTAAAATGTTTGTACTAATTTAGAAACATTTGCAGGCGGCGCAATCAATTCACAAAAGTTTTATCGCAATTGGATGAATGGTAAAGGATCGCATACGGTATGAAATTATATTTATATAGCTCATATAAGAAAAAAAAACAAACAAAGGGGTCCGTGGCTCAAAACGGAATATTTTAAAATGGTTGTAATAATTCAGAAGCCTTTGTGGGCGTGAGCACAACATCTCAACAACGTTTTATCGCAAGCGTTTAGATTATAGATGGTATAGGCAGTGACGTAGCGAGCTTAACTCGCGCCCGGGGCACAATACCTTTTTAGCGCCCCCCCATTCGAAAACCATACAATATTATATGTAAAATATACCATTTGGCGCCCCTTTGTGAGTAGCGCCCACGGCATGATGCCCCCCCCCCCAATCGCCACGCGACTGGGTATAGGAGCGTATACGGCAATTATTTTTACATAGCTCTTTTAATTAAAAAAAAAACAAATTTAGGGCAAAAGGTTCAAAACGAAATATTTTAAAAGGGTTATAATGACTCAGACAAATGCGCGGGCTTGTGGACAACTCACCACAGTTTTATTGCAATCGCATTAATGTTGTAGGAGCGCATACGGGACATACATACATACCCACATTCATTTATATAGGACTATATATATTAGGCTAATGCGAAGAGATAGCATCCACGGCTAATGCGAAGAGATAGCACGGTGACTTTAGGGTTCGGGTTTATAGATATATTTAGGTTTCAGGTTAGGTTTAGGGATACATTTAGGAAATTTTTTCATTATTTTTAAACGTTTTTTTCTTAATTTTACGGTTCACGGCAATCAAGTTGGCGGCCATGGTAAAAAACGAGGAAGCTATCTCTTCGCATTTACCATATATTATAAATCACTGATATTTGAGGTATTATTTTAAATTATATTTATTCTATATATGGCAGTTTTAATATGTAAAATGGTAAGCGACCACACTTTATCTGTTAAAGTAAATTTTAGCTTTTCTGAAGATTTTGATAAAGAGAGACAGAGCGAGGTTTTTGTGGAGGTTTTTTTAGGTTTGTGTGAGAGGGTGAGTGAGAAGGGGGTTTCTTATGCAAGAGTGTCGTATTTTCCGGTGTATAAGACTGACTTTTTAACCCGTGAAAATCTTTTCAGAAGTCGGGTTCGTCTTAAAAGCTGGTATACGGTGGGTGTGCAGAAACTTCAGGGACAGGCGTCCTCTGGCCTGCTCTCTATCTATGGTTTGTTATCTTCCCCTATCATCATCAGTTTCAGTTTGGTTGGCAGCTTAGAAAACAAACACAATAACAGCTCCCATGGGTTTATTGTCTTATCCTTCCTTTCAGCTTTAGAGTGAATTAGGATACGTTTGATCCACTTGCACTGCTTTATGTTTACATGTTTGATGACAATCAGCCTTATGTTTATAAGTGACAGTACCTGCATGTCATAAGCCTTATGTTTGTAAGTGACAATTTTCCTGCTAAGTACCTGCATGACATAAGCCTTATGTTTGTGACAGTTTTCCTGCCAAGTTCCTGCATGTCATAAGCCTTGTTTATATGTGACAGTTTTCCTGCTAAGTACCTGCATGTCATAAGCCTTATGTTTATAAGTGACAGTTTTACTGCTAACTACCTGGATGGCATAAGCCTTATGTTTATAAGTGACAGTTTTCCTGCATGTCATAAGCATTTTAATTAAAATATACCATATTGAAATCAAATGTGTTTTAAATTTTTATTTGGTGTGCGTTGGGAGAGGGATAGTCTTATACGGTGAGTGTAGAACAAACACTATTATACCGGTATATAGTGACAATATTTTTGCAGAAGTAGGGGGGTGGTCTTACACGCAGGAAAATACGGTATTTGTCACAGGTTTATCCCATATTAATTTAATGAAAAGCTTTCTTTCTTTCAAATATCCCAACAAAAGAGATTAAGTTTTTTTTGTTTTACTCAAACATGGTAGACAACTCCTTACCGTATTCTACGGACTATAAGACGCACCTTAATTTGTAAGCAATTAAAAAAATTCTTTTTTTTTTTTACCATTTATATTAATTCCGAGTATAAGACGCCCCTAAATTTTGGAGGCAATTTTTCGCTGTAAAAAGTGCAGTCTCCTAGTCCGTAAAATACGGTCCCCAGTTTGCCTGGAATCAATCAAATATTTATTTTTCTATTCTGTCCATTCAATTCTCCCACAATGTCCGTCTGTCAGAAACAAATGAGGCCTTGAAATAAACGTTGCACACACAGTTAATTACTTTTTTAATAATAAGATTACCTACATGGTATTTTGTTTATTTTAATAATTTTTTAAAAACTATCTTTAAGGAAAATTTTCACATTATTATGTTTAAAGTAATTTATTTTAAAAAATCAGTTCATTATCAAGGTAAAAACTCAGCTACTTTTGTGAGATATTTAATTGACGGAAACGATTATGTCAAAGTTTCACAATCTGCTTTGATATAATCATCCACCAAACATATCAGATTGTTCACAAGATTGTCGTCCTTGCACTCACAATTTTGCTAGTACACATGGTTTAATTTGTTTAAGGGTGGGCTGTAGTGGAGGATCCTGAGCTTCAGTTTTGTGTGTTTGCCATGAAAAGATAAAGCCCATACAGAAAATAATACTTTTTTAAATTATAAAAATCATTTTTAATCAATGTATTTTTTCAACATTGTACACATTATAGTTATAGAGGCTTTTTTTAAGGATAACAAAATGATAGAGCCTCCAAATGTGCCATAATGGATGACAAGCCGCGAAGCATCCAGCCCACAAAACAAGGATACAGTAACGGTATCATAAGACATAAGCAGTCCGATTGTCAATGACACTTTTAATATACTTTTTCGCAAAACACATTGATTTGAACAATATTATAACAATTCTAGCATGTTTTATTTTCTATCAACATCATTAATGTAGGCTTCAATTTTTCACAATATTTTATTATGTATATACTGGATATTACAAAAAAATTCTTTTAAATGTATAAATTATTTTAATTTTCTTCCATCAAAAGTGAGTCATAGGGGATCAATTAAAATCATTTACATTACATGAAAACAATCGTTGATTGCCAGGCCATCATGTTACTTGTATTACTACACAACGGGGAAGGGCGTGCATTTTTTCAACCTTGCATTACAACAGTTTACCATGACAGATGCACTAAACAATAAAATTCCTTTGGTTTCAGCTAAAAAAATGAATACAGAAACTATCGATGGGAAACAACTAACAGCTGGTAAAGTTACTCGTATATACCAAAAAAGGGAGGAGGGGGGAATTGCTGGGTTCATTGCCATTGTCATGTTTCTGATGAGATCATGTGAAGATGTTTTCACTGATTTAAAGAGCTCAAGCTTGCCAGGACGGTACAAATTCAGGGATGCACTTTTAAAGATGCTCAAATAAGTCTTGAAGTCTTTTTGTGTGCCTATGTGTGCTGTTTAATCAGTTGTTTTTTTTATGACTTAAAAGTTTTAAAGAAAATATAACAAAACTACCTACTTTACTATTATTCTTTCACAATGGCATAGTACTAAAGTCTTTGGGAAGAAAAAAAAAATTAATAAAAAAAACTATACAGTTGACTCAAGAGTAACTGGGAAACAGATTTTAAAAAAAATCCATAGATCAAGTTTTTACTGACATGCAAAAGTCATCAATCTTTTATTCTGATGGGTAGTGATGAAAGAGCCGCAGAAAACCCCCAGTTACTTTCCCCAACAGAGTGAATCATCAACTTCCAAGTGCAGAAAACCCCCAGTTACTTTCCCCAAAAGAGTGAATCATCAACTTCCAAGTGCAGAAAACCCCCAGTTACTTTCCCCAACAGAGTGAATCATCAACTTCCAAGTGTGACATGTTCACTATTTATGTTGCCAATAATTTGAGTTTTCTCACATTTGGGTCAACTCACCACTTAACCCTCAGTTTTCTCACATTTGGGTCAACTCACCACTTAACCCTCAGTTTTCTCACATTTGGGTAAACTCACCACTTAACCCTCATTTTACATATTTTAATAGTAGTTTAAAAATTTTTTTTTTTTTTTTTTACAAAAATATATTAGAGATTTGTTATTTGAAGTATAGATTTTTCAAAAATACAGTGTTGTAGCATGAGATGGAATGTCTAAAGTTAATTATTGCCAGCTGCCATGGATGGTGCTATTTCAATAAGTGAATAAATTAGTTGATGTAATTGACAATAAGGACTAGAACTTGATATTTCTGGGGGGTGCTACAAAATTTCCCCAAAATTAAAGACATTTAAATCAGCCCGGGTACAACTAAACAAAAAACACACAACACTAGTACCGGTACTAAACATTTGGTACAGGTAATTGAAAAAATGGTCACAGAAAAATAGTTATTAAAAAGGGACGACCTTTCATTTTACTAAAGCGAATTTTAATATGTCTATAATTGGAATAAAATCCCTTTTTGGGTAAATAGCTTTTCATCATGAGCTCATGTACAAGAGCTTTCAGAAATGAGATAGGAATATGGCATTTTCATTTTTAAATTTACCCCCAACTCATTGGCAGAGAAGTATTTCATTCCAATTTGAGGCAAATAAAAACAGCTGCTTGTTTGCTGAAATAACACTGGGCCAGTGTATGTTAAATATATATGATAATATATGTATTGAAACATATGGCCAGGTTTAGTTAATTTCTTTGGGTGGTTGAAACATGAATTGACCTTAAATCTGTTTTAAAATGTGTTTTTGTCAAGGGTTCAGTGTAACTCGGGCAGTTAAATAAGGACTTACAAAAACCCCAATAAACTGTAAAATATATAAGTGTAATTTTTCAACAAAACATACTCATCAACCATTCAATCAGTCATTTATGATATTTCAAAAGAGAATAAGAAAACATAAAAATACAATCTCTATTAATCATAACACAAATCACTGGGGTGAAAATTCCATTAAAATTAATTATAAAAATAGTATCTATTAGAAATAAAATGCTATTTCAAAAAATTTAACAACTAAAATAAAATAGGCCTACAATAAAAAATTTGTTTCCTTCAACAATAGTATTAGTAACACAATATATTTTATTAGTTAGATGGAGTGAAAAAACTAAAATAATAAAATTTGAAGTAAAAAATACACTGTGAAATATCTTATAGCTGGGGTATTACGAGAGTTGTCTGACAAGCACACAATAGTTTTCTTAAACTATTATTGTTTCTAACTTGAGTCCCAGAATTTTTGAACCTACAGCAACCAAAGATAATTTCCAATATGTAACTAACCTTGTAAGATAAACATGCAAGCCTACAGCGCTGGGTTTTCCGGAAACCTAGAATGGTCTATTGGCTTTTGATCTATCCTGAATATTATTAGTTGTTCTTAAGTAAAAAGAAAATAATGTTAGTTATTTTTTTCTTTTTTAAATTTCTAAAAAAGTTGAAAACAGAAACCAATATTTACATAATTAGGCAATGACTAAAACTAAATATCTAAAACTCTTTCATATTAGTGTTTATTACTAGCTCTCAAAGGAAAATCTCTATCGCTCTGTCAAATTTGTACCATATCTTATTGCCAACATTTAGTACCAAAACAAAATTATAACACTAACTTAAAAATCTAAGCATTCTTTTAATAAAATCAGGAAAATAACAATGAATCTAATTCATGGATCCACTCAAAATAATACAAATAATATTGTAAAAAGAAACAATTAACTGTGAACTGCGAATTTGTAAGAACATTACAAGAATTTCACCAGTGGAAAGGGAATGTTAGTTGTATCAAAATATAGGATTTCATGTACTATTTGTCTGGGGGAAGAAAAAAAAAAAATCTGCAAAAGCCAAATATTACAAAGCCATTTCAATAGCATTGGAAATGTTATTTTAGTTGTGTCATATATACAACCATGCTCAGTAGCGCTTATCTATCACAAGCAAAAACAAAAAACAACATTAAATCATTGAAGTCTGGTATATTTACAAAAAATGCCAAGAAAACTTCACAAATCAATTCACAAGCATTTAGAGGCCATCCACACAAGCTGAGGTGAAATAGCCTCATAATGTTAAACATTTAATAAACCCCAATCACAGTTTTAACCAGCGTTAACATGAAAGAAGCAGGCCTAGTAATTATACACATTTTCAAACATTTTCTTTTTGAAATAATTGGTGTTAGCTAATGTTTTTTTAAAACAAAAAAAGCAGTGATGGGAAAAAATAAGAGTGCAAACATGTAATATAAGGTGATTTACTTTTCTTTTTGCAGCTTCTAAGATAATCACTTGACGCTTAGGTTACAGCTGCTCCTTACCTTGTATGTAAATTCTCATTAGAGCTTGTTAAAAAAAAAAAAAGAATATTGGGGAATGCTTTCTGATCACAATCAAAGTCTAAATGAAAAATAGTGTACATGAAAATAAAAATCTGGATGAAATTTTACATACAAGCCACATAGGTGAGATCTGGGTCACCAGCTTAATAAATCTGAGCCATTGAAACTATTAAAATATTTGGATCTCCCCAAGCAATGTGACAATATCATGTTCATTCTGCTTTTAATTCTGAAAATGTGTACCTGGAAAATTAGGCTGATATGGCACAACTGTCATTTAACAGCAGGTCTTGCATAACTCTGCATTTCACTTAAGTATTAAATACATTTTAGAAGATCTTTTCAAAAAAAGCAAGCATATAACATGTCAATATAAATGAACCAGTGTCACTCAGAAAAAGAAATTTAAATTAATAATACTATTGGTTGCAGATTGAGATTTGGGGCAAAATCATATGCACTGACTGATCAAAACTGGAATAGGAATGATGGCAGTCAGGCATTGACCATTGTAAAGAATCTCCCCAGATCCATATTAGTCTTGCTTTATACTTCCACCATGTTCATTTCCAACAGGAAACTATACAGATGTAGAAGAAATCCAAGCGACTGATTCAATGAACACACATTGATTTTATTATATATTATTTTTATAAGATATCAAAGAAAATAGCCACCCAATATTAATACTATTTTTTCAGTTCTGCAGCCTGTCTCTCTCACCCACACAGTGATTGTTCATTAGATATGAGATTTCTAAACTCTTTTCACAACTATAAATACTGATCAAAATGTAGAAAACTCATAGCTTCTCAAAACACTCAAAAATTTAAACAAGACCATTTTACGGGCAGCCAAAAACTATTATTCTGGTTTGAGAAGATAAAGAGCATTTTAAAAAAAAAGTATAACGTGCAAATAATGTTCTCCAGAGTGCATAAATCAGAGGAAATTTTGTCATAAATGTTTACAGCTTATTAATTAAAAGTAAATATTTCACAATACGAAAAGCAAGTTTCTAAACTATTACATCATCATCATTACATTAAAAATCAGTAATATTAGAACTGAAATCAAATACTAGAGAAGTTGCCATGTCTAAATAAACACTATTACTCTACTGTCAGGTTTATACAAAGCTATTTTAAAAAAAACAGAATGATAAAAAAAAAAAAAAAATCCCAGTGGCATAGTTTAAAAATGCAAGGAAAAAAATGTAAACAAAAATATAAAAAATGAAGGTAGCTTTAATCTGATACTGTAAACACATAAAAAATATTTTCATATACATTTATGCCTATGTCATGAGCATTTAAAAAAATACCACTTTAAAGTAATGGCCACTTCACATACTATTGAGCTATCTTATTTTCACCAGGGAATGTGGTTGTTTAAAAAAAAATATATGCGGACATGAGATCAGCACAGTACCAGAAACACATCATGTGAGGTGGGTCAAGGTGGTCGTGGCAGTGCTTTCTTCTTCATTGCTTGGCTCAGTGTTTAAAGCTGTTAAACTCTGCATGGCTGGTGAAAACTTGTGCTGAATACTTTGTATAAAGTTCTGCCAGGGTAGATGAAACCAAAAAAGTGCTGAAGCAGATATTTCAGCATACACAATCTTTAAAATTTAAATTGTTATTTTAATTATGAGGTGCACTTTCAAGAGCCCAAAAGTGCAAAGCTACACAAACATTTTACATTTAATTGATCTGCAGAAATCTTTATGTTTTTTTTTCTACAGCAACAATATATTTACCTGTGAAATAACGTCTCCTTTCACACGTCTCGCTTGGTATAAATGTCGATATCGAGTCTGTTGTGTTTCTCGCTTTTCTCTGACTCTCATTTGCTGCAAATTAGCATTTTGTTCTCTCCGACTTCTAAGGGCTAGATATTGGTTGGAAAAGCAAAACATAATAAATACCATATTTTCACAGTACAAGAAAGGAGAAAAAAAAATATATGTCATTTTACATTTAGGAGCTAAATGTTCAAAATGTTGGAATATTTTTTATCTCTTCAAATTTTAATAAAAAATACATAATTATTTAAATGTAAGTGACAAGCTACTCATTCCTCAGATGCTTCAAATAAGCATATTTTTATATTTACACAGAAGAATAACAACATTCAACAAATAAACAACTTGGTCTAACAACAGTAAGAAATTTAATTTTCTTCTCAAAAGTTGGGACATGAGATAAGTTAATAAATGATATAAGTGTTTTTTTTTAAAACCAACATACCCAAACGGTGGTCAAAGCCGTGTCCTGTGATTTTAAACTGGATGACTGCACCAATAACTGCAAAGACCGGCCAGAGAGCCACCATCAGCCAACTGAACCAGCACAAGGACTGCTGATGCTCAGCAATAACCCTCTCCCAGATGTACTGTGCCATTTGAGAGAGCTCCACAAAATAGTCCACACCAGATAGACCTATGGCTGCTCCAAACACACTAGTCCCTGTAACTGTTATAGCCTTTTGGAACTTTAAACTGACAACACCAAATATAATTCCCAACACCATAAAAATCACAATGGGAATCCACAGGGATTCTGGATGCACAAACTGCTCCACAATGACAAGTATGACAGCAGCTGCTGCCACACCTAGGTTGAAGCCTGTTAAAAAAAGTCCAGCTTGTGGGATCAACATAGTGAAAAGGCCAAGGAGAATTCCTGCTCCAATGGCACATCCTAGGGTGCCCTCTGGGGGTAGAATTTTGAATTCATTGAGGATCATATAAACCAGGATGCTACCAAATATAAATCCTGTGAGGAACATAATGGCTTTGAAGAATCTGTAGCCTGGAAAAAAATATATTTAAAGAAAAGGTTAGTGCTTTTAAATTTAGTTGTGTAAAGGTCCTGGGTGGCCCAGTTGTCAAAAATGAGTCAATCCCAAGGTTGTGGACTCGAGTTCAATCCCCAGCAAGAAGTTTGGACAAGCAAAAAAACAAACAAAAAACACCAGTACCCCTGGTGGATGGGACTAGTTAATGCTTAATGACATGCCATCTAAGGGAAGGCAAACACTGAAATCAAATCCTGAGATGGAGTCCTGTAGGCGGTATGACATTGACAGTTAAACATTGACAACTCTGGTATAAAGAATAACGTGAAACACACAAAAAAAAACACTGCTAGTCATTCTCTTGCAACTTGGTCTATTTCCAGTCATCCTTGACTAAGTCTTGCCATTGGGTCTAATAGACAAGGATGAGAGGGTGAGACTGAGGAATTGAGCACTCTCCATCACTTTAAAAATAATACAGCTCAAGTCAAGGCTATTACTCAAGGTGACTATTGCCTTGGTCATCTTCGCATGTGAATGACAAACAATAAATAGATGCATAAAGGTGGTTACTGTTAACAAAATGGGTTAAAACTTAATTTCAGCTATAACATTTTTTGACATACATTTTCTTTGATTTTAAAAACAACTTCCAACAGACTATACTAATACTAATATGGTAAAATGTCCTTAAGTCAGTTATTTTAGATAAATACTAATTTGTTATTAAATAAAATCACCTCTTCAACAACTACAAACTGACCAGGTGGTAATGGTAGCATTTTTATTAATCTCCTTCTGGAAATGATTTTTAAAAAAACCTGTTTAATTTTATTTGTTTTAATTATTTAGCAATTTAATAGTCTTTTTATAATTTAAAAAAAACCAAAAGTATAAATTCAATAAACTGCTGCTTATCTCCTTAGACTGTCCTCACTAGAAATAATTAAAACTTACCAAAAAAGGTATACAATATCCCAAATATGATGCAGGTAACTGCAATAATGCCAGTGACAATTCCATATTGTCCACTGATATCACATCCATCAGGCTCTGGTGTGGTAAATGAAGTGGAGCTTGTATAATTAAAAACTGAATCTGTTGTTGAAGCATTGACAGATGAATTGAAGAGAATGTCACTCTCTGTCTGGTTTGAAGTGTCCACCAGTGACATTGTTTCATCACTGGTGAACAGAGATGATATGCAGGTGATTACTTTATTTATGATGACCTAAAAATTTGTAAATTCATTGGCTGAGTTTTTGAATAGATGATTTTTTAAAATCTGAAAGAAAAAAAAAGGAATAGAAAAAACATTAGACATTTTAGAGGCCCAATAACTCATAATAAATGCCATTATATTTATAAGATCCTAAGCCTAAGGACAGGGCCGGCCTTAGGCCATTGCAACCTATGCAGCCGCAATGGGCCCCGCACTTTCATAGGCCCCGTGTGAATTTATTTTCTATTACAAATTCTTAATTTTCACTTATATCCTTATCCCTACCCAGACTGGGCCCCGGGCAATCCATTTCGCATAGGGCCCCGTAATTGTTAGGGCCGCCCTGCCTAAGGAAGCCATAATACTAAGTTAAGTGTAGTATTAGTGATGGGACGATTAATCGGAATCGTATCGGAATATCAGGATTTTTCCAAAGCATCGGGAATCGGTATCGGAGCTGAATAATTCAGACCCGATTCCGATACCAAAACGATTCTTAACTGAATGAAGTTTTTCTCATTAAAATGGAATTATTTATATTATTTTGAACTCAATACTACATCTTTGTATTATTAAAATGGAATTATTGATAGATGTGTTTATATAAAACATTTCCAATACATTGTTATCTAGCATATTGTAAAGCTTCAATAGCAAGTTAATAAACTTTTCTAATCAATTCTCAACTTTTATATTAATTAAATATGTTAATATCTGGGCACAGTAATACATATATGTAATAATGGCCAGGAATCAGAATCGGAATCGTATCGGGAATCGGGATAATTTGGTAGAATCGGAATCGTAAAAAATTTTGGTATCGTCCCATCACTATGTAGTATATGTATTTTTGTTGTGTTTTTGATCCATTAACTCTTTCATGCCAGGGTGTTTTCCATGTATGTGCCAGACCAGTATTCGGCCAATGGAAATATTTTAGGGTGCTCTTATCTATTAATGAATTTGAATACCTTTTTTTTTTTTAGCAAGATAGCTGGATTTAATATAAAATCAAATGAAATTAGACAGAGAATAATATGGAAAAGATAAAACAACAAGACAATAATAGTTTAAATTTCATTGGTAATATTATGAAATCAAAATTTACAAAAATTAATACATGTACATTAAATCTAAACTTATCAAACTACTATATGGTCTGTGTATCCTATCCTTTTCTGCTTCAATGATCAACAAGTACATCCATTTTTTATCAGAATGTATTTTACATTTTCAAAATATTCCATTTAGTGACAGTTACAAACATTTTTATAGCGTTAGTGTCAACCGAAGAAAACAGTTTCTTTGCATATGTATATTAATATTACATACACAAATGCCAAATTTCTTTCTTTGTGGTCCTTTCTGAAGCACTCCTTAACACACAGATGAGGCCTTCCTGTGCATCTGATGCACACATAACATCCGAGTTTGATTTTTTTGTGCACTGAACAGTATGCACAATGTCACTCATGCCAGTCATAGTTAATCAGGTGCTTATTTTCACTGAGTCGCTTGTCTGCAGTCTTGATGGGCTTTTTCCCTGGCTTTGATGGGTGGGCACTTGTGGAATGAGTGTTTCAGGGTTCTTGGCTTTAGATACTATTTTTCCTACATCTTTTCTGCATAATTTCCAACTTCTCTTTGCAGGAACAAGAGTGGTATTATCTGAATCTTCACCGTCACCATAATAAAAAAAGTGGTTTTAAGATCCTTACTAAAAAAAACAACATAACTTTTGAACCACTTGAGCTAGAAAGTTAATATTGGTGTTTTTGTAATCAGTTCTCTAAGCTCTATACAGCTATGATATTTTTATATATTTAAAAATGTTTTGCAATTTTTACCAAAGAGCACCCATAAGAAAGCTGAAATTCATCATTGATTGGAATCAGATTTGAATGATTCATGCTTATTTTCTGATGTTTCAGAATCAATAATTTGCAATAAAAGCTCCTTTGTTTGCAAACTTGACTACCTACATAGTGATTTTCTTGGAATAGGTGTGGCCATTGTTTTGTTTACAACAGTTTCAACACAAATAAAAAAAATGTTGTGATTATTGGAAAAACTAATGTAAACAAATCCTACGTCAATTTGCACGGAAAGAGTTAAGACCCTTGTTATTTTTAATTAATTGAGTATATACAAAATAGTTTTGTAAATAACTCCAACTGAAACATAATTATTATATGCCCATTTTAAGATAATAGCCTAGTTGTTGACTAAACCTGTCTGTCCTATTTTATTCTAAATATTAAGATTAAAAGTAGAGAAAGTGTTAAGTAACTGTGATGTGTTAGGCCTAGGCTGAATCAACTCTGTCAACCGTGGAATGAAATGTTTCTTTCAGAATTATGTTTGCAGTTGACTGAGTTGTAGTTAGTTTATGGAGGCTGGTAGTTAAGGCCCTAGTTGTAAGTAGTAAGTATGCAGCCTTCCTTCATTCACATGTTTTATTAGTTTTTGTCATTTAAGTCTACTTTGGGTAAATGCATACTATTAGTGCCATGATGTATAATGACACAGCCGCCTTCTTGGTTGCCACACGATCCATCCCCATGAATTGTCATGTATCCTTAGCCTTACCTAAACTTAACATGAACCCTAAGCCTAAATGAAATGCCTAAACCTAACTTGAACCTAAATGTATCCCTAAAACTAACCTGAACCCTAAATGTATCCATAAAGGCACATATTCTCTGCATTAGCAATAGTTTGTTTTAAATTTGGCCTGCTTTATAAAGTTAATAAAGCCTAAAATCTAAAAAAAACTAAATTCACATCCTCGACTAAACTTAAACTAATTTCAGTGACATTTACAGCGTCTTGTTGCGCACAGAAAATCTAATTAACGTTGCAATACAATATAAAGTAGTTTATTAAATAATGATATATAAAATGACCTCTTCAACTTCGTTTAACTTTGACCACCATAAGATCTTTTTTTCCCCCTGCTCTTCTTCGTATCCAACTAAGCAAAATTCATTCACCATCGCTTATCAAAGTATCAGCTATCAAAATATACAGCCTCGATCTCATCACTTCCGTTTTCCGGTAACAGGAAAAAGATAGCAGTTATAGTTATTAATAGATTAATTTAAAATTTAAATATCCCTTTCAAAACCAATAAAAGATACCAATCTTTTAAGAATCTCATATATATTTTTTGCTTCTGGCATGTGAGATTATTTTTAATAACCACTCCTTCCCTACTCAAGATATCTTATATTAATAATACTGAGTGAAAACAAAAAGCTGCCAAGCAGCGAGCGTCATGCGTGATGGTAAACTCAGGTAAAAAGGATGACCCTTTTTTCCTCTCATTCCATTTTTGTTTATATCCGTCCGTCACAAGGCAACGATTTTGTGGAATTCGCAGGACGAAATCCACAAGGCCTCAGATTATTCTTCAAGGATTCTAAGCTGGTTCCCAACCGCAAATTGCCTCTCTCCACGCCGCTGGATAACCCCAAGGCCCAAGGGATCATTTGGATTTTACATTCAATTATTATTATATTAATTAATTAGAGCCAAGGGTATGGCGTAGGACTGTAGGACTGTATGTAGGGTTGTCTGTAGGATTATTGTTTAAAGGCCGACAGGTAGGGAGTGGGACTGTCTGTAGACCTATTGACTATTGCAAATGTTGAAAGGTCGACAGGTAAGGCCGTAAGGTGTACCAGAGGCGTAGCAATGGGGTGTGCAGGGGTGTATATATGTCCCCGGGCGCCAAAATGAGTCTTACTGCGTTACATTATAATAAGTAAACACGGGTAATAAATCGGTCACAAGATCGGCGCAGCGGCTCAGCAGACGTGTCATCTGATAGCCTACTTATTTTGTCGCATTTGCGTGCGTCAGTGGGACAGGATCGTCTCAGCGATCTTGCTCTTGTTAGCGTTGAAAGAGGAACATTGGAATAAACAGATTTTGATTGCATAATTGACCAGTTTGCGACGGTGAAATGAAGAAAATCCATTCGGGGGAGGCGACAGCGATAGGTTTGTCAGCGTATTGGTAGGCCACTTTTTCGGCGACTTTGGTCGTTTGGCGGTGGCAGTAATAGACGCCATTTTAGACCCGTTGCAGAGGAGGCGGTGACTGCGCTCACCGGAATTTTAGAATCGAATTTTAATTTGTGCAGAACAGTGCACATTCGGTACTCAAGAGCGAATAAACTCGGCGCGATCCCTCGATTTTCGAAGTTTAGTTTAATAAATAGATTATAAATGACATATTAAAGTAAATTGATTACAGTCGTGATTTGTGTAATGTATTCCACTCGGTAAGTAATTTGATAATCTCTCCTTGCAATAATTTAGAACTGTATTCACTATGTATACTTTAATCCTTAATCTAACAATTATTATTAGTCTGATCTTGCAGCGAGACATGAAATAGAAACGCTTGCATCACAAATAGAAGATTTTGTTTTTTAAGTTAACGATGAATGTCTAGTACAGTGGTTCTCAAACTCCCTAAGGCCTCGACCCTATAATACAGGTCATCATGCTGTGGCGACCCCCCACAATCACATAATTATTTTCGTTGCTACTTCATAACTGTAGAGTCTATATTATGTTTTCCGATGGTCTTAGGCGACCCCTGGAAAAGGGTCGATCGACTCCCAAAGGGTTCGCGACCCACAGGCTGAGAACCGCGAGTCTAGTAGGATATTTTAGGCAGGGTAAATGTTGTCAGCAAAACTATGCGGGACGCCTCTGTCACCCGTGGAACCATCTACTCTATTTTCACTGATGAATAGCGTCAACTGTTATTTGATTGATTAACTTGCAGAGTAGATGTAGCCAAACAATTGTTTCCTCATGACGCCAAGCTTCCAACAGGAGCCACTGAAATGCTAAAGACTAGACTAATAGCACTAATACGTTACAGAAGGTCATCCCAAGGCTGTGGGTAGCATTAAGAATAATGCTTACAATACCTATCACCGTCTCAAGACAAAATGAATTCTTTGTCAATTTTTGTCTAAAGACAAGGATATTGGAAATACTATAAATAAGAAAGTACCCCCCCCCCCCCAGGTTTGCTGATCAAAAGGCTAGACAAAATGTCATTGGCAGGCTAATGGTACTGTCCAAATACAAGTTAAAAAACAAGAACAATATTATTGTTCATTGTCTGATAAAAGAAAAAAAAACAACATAGGGAATAAAATCATAACCTAACCACTAGTTTTTTTTTCCTTGCAGAATTTTTTATGATCATGCTTAAAAGGGGCGCCAAAAAATAAGCTCACCCGGGGCGTCAGCAACCGTAGAGCCAACCTTGCACAAATGTCGGGAAAGTTGATAACGGAAATGTGCCACACTCATTATTTGCAATAAGTTGAGAGATTTGGAAGAAGCAGGTGCAATGAATGCAAGGGATATAGAAAAAGCAATTCTTGCATGCTACGGTACATGTGTAACATATCTGCAGCGGTGATCGGTTCACTTTGGCGATTTCGAATGATTTTCTTGGGTGACTTTAAAAGTATTCCTTTCCAGGGACAACGTAGAAAGAAATGCCTCCTTAGGTAAATGACAAGGAAAATTGTTGACAGCGATCTCTTTCACGAGCGTACTTATGTGAAACAATTTTGTTGTTGCCTGCTAAGCTCGAAGAATGGAACTCGCCAAACATTTCCGTGGATCCAAAATGCGTGAAAATATTTCAACATTACAAAGCACATGATGCACCCTTTGTAAATTTGCAAACTACTGCACGAGTTTCCATACAGCCTTCCCGCTACAACTGTACATGTGGAGCGATCTTTCTCTCAGGTAATCAATGTTGGGACGCCAGAGAAATCGCAGCTGGAAGTAACCACTCTGAGAGATATTTTGATTGTTCAGTGCAACAATGATCTAACATGTCCTCAATTTTATGAAATGGTACTTGATTATGCAAACTTGATAAAAGCTATTAATGTGTCTGCAAAATATTCACAATAGGTTGTAACAACATAATGTACAGAAGGATATTAAAAATCATGCACAACACCTTTTTTTTCCGTAACCCCCACACGCTAAAATGCCTCCGGTTGCTCTGACCCCCGCTACCATGCCCCCGGTTGCTCTGACCCCCGCTACCATGTCTCCGGTTGCTCTGACCCCCGCTGTGTATACTACTATGCCTCTAGATGCTGTGACCCCCGCTACTATGCTTCTAGATGCTGTGACCCCAGCTACTATTCCTCTAGATTCTATGACCCCCGATACTATGCCCCCGGTTGATATGACCCCCGCTGTGTGTACTATGCCTCTAGATGCTGTGACCCCAGCTACTATTCCTCTAGATTCTATGACCCCCGATACTATGCCTCTAGATGCTGTGACCCCTGCTACAATGCCTCCGGTTGCTATGAGCCTTTGTTTCCGTACTTGGCATCTAGAGATGTGGTAAGCTCAACTAATGGAGAATAAATATCACAATGACTAATGTCTGGGGCTTGAATGAACGTGAAGTTATTTCTGTCATTATTTTAACCCGATTAAACAACAACAACAACAACACCATCAACAACAACATCAACAACAACAACAACAGCTAGGATCAAGCTAAATGCTCATACTGAGCTCTTAAAATAAAAAATTTCAAGAGCCACATTGGACCATTTTCATACACGATGAATAACAGATATGTACTTTCAACATTTTTAAATTATTACTTTTTATTCTTAACAAAAAAAAGTGAAATGGCTTGTAAAATAGAAAATAAAACCCTATGACGTCCTTCAATTTATTTGCTTCATTGCAATTTATCTCATCAATTTGGTTATACTTTATTTTAGGAATAATTGGGGTAAGGGAAGTGGGCTCGAGACTCGAAGGGTACTCATAACATATGAAAAGTCTAACCAAAGGGTAGGGGAGAAAAAAGATTGGGAACCGCTGCTCTAGTAACCAGAGGCGTAACTGGGTTTTTGGCGCCCTTGGCTAATTTATTTTTTAAATAATAAAAATTTTTAAAATTAGAGATTTAGCGGCGCCCTTTTGAACAGGCGCGGGCCGGCGCCCTTGGCAACTGCCCCAATGCCAAGCCGTTGCTACGCCTCTGCTAGTAACGATTATCCCAAATTGTTCGTGCGTCAAACTACCTTTATATTATGTAGTGTTTTTTTTTTTTTTCTTTTTGTTTCTTTTTTGAATTTCCAAAATCAACTTAGTAAGACATACATATCAGGGGCCCCACTTGCAAATGGTTCAAAGTTCATTTGTTAAAGAACACAAATTAAATGAGTTATTCCCCCTTCTCCTACTATATGAAAATACATCCACGTTTTGAATCACTAATCTTAACGTTATGAACTATGTCCCTTCAATTTACGTTGAAAACAATGAAGCAACATGCAAAAAGTTAGTGAAGTTGTAAAAGAAAAAGTCACTTTCCTGTAAAATTAATTAGTCCCTTTGGCAAGTAAGCTCATAATATATAGATAGATGTATTCATAATCATCGCCAGTTGCGCTACAGCCCGTGAAGGGCCCTGACCCCATTCACCACACCCTTTCATGTGGATCGATCCATGGAGTTCCTCCTCCATGCGCGGAACCCTAGCTGGTGTAAGTCGTTCTCTACATCGTCGATCCATCTCAGTCTTATTCGACCGGTGAGCCGTCTGCCCTTAGGTTTCTGTCTGAAGGTCACTTTTGATGCCTTACATTCCGGCATCCTCTCAAGTTGTCCTGTCCTGCGCAGTCTGCCCTTTTAAATTGTTGCGACTGAGGGTTGATATTCGAACAATTGATACTTTTCTTGGTTTGTAATGGGTCTCCATATATCACTGCCTAGCACGGGACCGTATATTTTCCTGAGGATTTTCCGATTCCATGTGTTGACCAGGTTCTCGGCTTTTCTGGTAAGGGACCAGGTCTCTCTTGCATAAATTACAACTGGTCTAATAATGGTATCGTGCCTTCTTTGTTCTTTGGGGGTCGTTCGCAAATTACGTCACGCAAAAATGACCCTTTTGAACCTCCCCCCCCCCTGTCACGAAGTGTCACAAATTCTTTACCCCCCCCCCCTTTTAGTGTCACGTCACACCTAAAAAAATCAAAACATACATAAAAGACTATTGACTTAAAATCAATAATGCAATAATTCTCTTCAAAAAATTACGCAACGATTACGTTGGGTTATATTTTATAATTTATTCTATCTATCTGTCAATAATGATAATTTATCATCCGCTGTGATTATTTATAGTTCATTGCTGGTAATGTTTTAAAACTATTATTGATTTTGAATGATTTTTTTTTTTTAATCAATAAATTGAATTCATCGAAGTTAAACTTTATTGAATGTTTATTTTTATTTAACATTTTTATTTAACATTGTTATTCCTCTTGGTTATTTGGTGGAAAGCAGGAACTTTTTGCCCCCCCCCCTACTGTTTGAGCATGGGGCAAGTGCCCCTCTTCCTCCCCCCTTCTCACGGCCCAGGTATTCTGTGTGGCTAAGGCGCCCCAGTGCAATGCTGTGCCCAGTGCCTCTTATGTTGTTAAGACGGCCCTTCTACTATTGAGTACTATCTGAGCGATATGTAGCGAGTTCTTTTATGAGAATGCATGGCAACATTATGAAGATAATTCCTACAAAACATTGCGTGATATTTTTACAGCATTCGAGATATAATAATGCTATTTTTGGACTGTCAAAATTTCAGGATGGTCATGGTCGAATGTTTGATTAAATGTACGTACTGTCTTCCGAGACCACCCCCCTCCCCCGGCCATGCACACGCGTACGCATAATTTTCAAAATCGACAACTCCCCCCCCCCTTTCAGTGCGTACGTACTCATTTGATGACCCCTAAGTGGGTGGGAAAAGGGTGGGGCAACCCGTCCCGGGCGGCACAGATCTCTCTGAAGAAGGGTGGGAGGAATTTTTGGCCAAGTGAAACGAAAAGTACGGATTAAAAGAAACAAGTCATAGTTTTATTTTATAATCATTAATTACTCATTATTATGAGATATTTAAACACTGAAAAAAATAATGGCTCTATTCTATGCAGTGTATTTAGTCTTTTAGAATGACCCAGTTAAAAATGAATTATTGCTTTGGGAAAAAGGAGCAAATTCGAAAAAAAACCCACCACATTGAGGCCCCTCCACCCCTGCCCATTTTTGTATTTATTTTTTTTCGAGTGTGGGGTGGTGGAGTTCGACAACTCAAAAGTCCTCCCCGGGCGGCGCAATGTCTTGCTAAGCAACTGACGTCACAATGCTCATTGCCATAATAAGTATCAGTGTTTCACTCAGACAATTTCCCTGGGGAGGGTCATTTCAGAATTTCTGTCTGTGTGTGGGGGGCAGTGCCAGTCACCAGAGGGGTAGCTTAGGGGTATGGCAGAGGGGACAGATGTCCCCGGGCGCCTGACTATTGTTGACACCAAAATGGGCTTTGTTAGTTTTTAAGTAATATAGATCATTTGTTTTAGAGATGAAGCGATGGGGAGTGATGAATCTTGTCCCCTGGTGCCAAACATTCTAGCTACGCCTCTCCCAGTGGCTTAGAAAGGGGTGCGGAGGGGTCTGCTATGCTGTCAGTTTTATCGGGAAGTAGGGCAGTAATCTAAATTTTGATTATTTCAAAATCAAGAGATGCATTTTGGGGAATTTAGTGTTTCTATGAGATTATTTAATTGACGAATGGAATTTTTCAAGCGTCCGGGGGAGACATTATTGCGCCTAGTGTCATAAAGAAAGTGAATTCACTTGTAGCACGCCCCAGTGTAATCATTTGCCACCAGCCTAGATTCGACACGGTGCGGTCATTTTTGATTGACGTGAGGGAAAAGGGTAACAGAAATTGAGGATGCGGAACTTGGGTACGAGGGACCCCATAGAAAATTTTGATTATTTCAAAATGCAAGGATGCATTTCGGCGCATACTTGAATTTCGTGTTTCTTTCAGACAATTTTGGAGACGCCATTTCTAACTTCTGGTTGGAAGCGCCAAAATTATCCAGGTACATCTCTGACTGCACCCAACCCAATATGAACTAAAGTCGTTCCAGTTGATGCCCTCGATGGTATGCTTTGTGCTCTAGCTTCGTCTCGTCCCTTAAATCGCCATAGTCTCCAGAAATTATTTGATAAATTTAGCTTTGCATCATTCTACTCTCAATCCCGCTGCGCCAGGGTCCCAAAGGTAAAAAATAAATAAAAGGCAACGTCTTTGGAAATTCCCCGCGATTTTTATGGATTAAATTTGAAAAAAGTATATTTAAGATTAAAATAACATAATAGAAAATAGTATGACAGACGTCAATTAATATTATCCCCCCCCCCCCCCAATCCACCCTTTTAAAAAAAAATCATTTCCCCTTTGTCAACAAACAGTCACCCCACCCCACACTATTTTGTTGACGTAATTAATGGACGCCCCGTAAAAAAGACAAATGGCTACTGATATTGTAGCTTAAACGAATCTCAAAAATAAACACTGCAGTATA
Organism: Omphiscola glabra; assembly: GCA_964017045.1. NCBI lineage: Eukaryota > Metazoa > Mollusca > Gastropoda > Lymnaeidae > Omphiscola > Omphiscola glabra. Next base: position 32,402,444 of record OZ024794.1, on the reverse strand, counting down.
ATATTTGGCCATCAACGGTGGACCGACAAAGTAGGGCCCGCGGGCCGGGGTTTGCGAATACCACTTTTGGACACACTGCTCTAGTGTTCCTTCCTCTCGATACGTCACTGCGCACGGAAAGTGGGGGGCATTGTAACTACGCAATAAGTCATGGCCGTGACCTATTCGGCCTCTACAGAAAGAAACGCCCATCTATTCACTTCTCGAAGGTGGAACTTTCTTGTGCAGCAGTTAGGGTCAGACCAGTTTCCATCGCCCGGTTTTCAGCCTTTCATGTCTCGTGATTTACACGACCGCTCGCGACACCAGCGTACCGAGTAGCCGGAAGTGATCATCCATCACCAAGTTAACAGTAGTAAACAACTGGGAAACGTGAATGGCAGTCCGCTGGGAATGGGAAATAAAAAAAACAGCAACACCGTACGTATTCGTCTAATTAACGCGACTGAAGTGACCACGACTGGTTACGAGATGGCACAACGCCTACACTGTAAAGGATTTAAGAAAAAAGAAAGAAAAAGAATTTACGTCTCAGGCATTAATCAACCGATTTACTGTAATGGGATCTTCAGGGAAATTAATGTAATTTGAAGAGCTCAAAAAATTAGCCCTAACCTTCCAGACGATGCAGTTCATTTGAGTGATTTGTTCATAACCAGGGCCGGCCTTAGGCCACTGCAACCTATGCGGCCGCAGTGGGCCCTGCACTTTCATAGGCTCCGCCCCGAAGTTATTTTCTAATACAAAATCTTAATTTTCACTTATTATCCTTATCCTTACCCAGAATGGGCCCCGCGCAATCCGTTTCGCATAGGGCCCCGCAATTGTTAGGGCCAGCCCTGTTCATAACCATATTTTTTTCAAATGTTAGAAAAAATAGCAATTTTGTTTCTTTCAATTAACTCTTGGCCACAGACTTCAATAAAACGTCACACAACGGATAAGATGAGGATAGTCTATGTGAGGTAGATATGAGGATAGTCTATGTGAGGTAGATATGAGGAGAGTCTATGCGAGGAGGATATGAGGAGAGTCTGTGTGAGGAGGATATGAGGAAAGTCTATGCGAGGAGGATATGAGGAGAGTATGTGAGGAGGATATGAGGAAAGTCTATGCGAGGAGGATATGAGGAGATTCTATGTGAGGAGGATATGAGGAGATTCTATGTGACTTTACCTAGTGTTATTTCCCTTATACCAGTAACTATAATATGCAATAAAAAGATTTAAAAAAAAACAACAAAACCAAACATAAACAAACAATCAAAAAGGAAAAACACAAAAGTAAAAACAGATGGCTGGAAATCCCATTGGGAAAACCAATCAGGAAGAGATGTCTTGATTGTGCCGTATTTAGATGGGATTATAGTTAATTCAACAACAAAAAGATGTCAAAGGAGATGTAGCAGTTGAGGAGATTACCAATACTTTACAAAAAAACAATTTCTGTTTTAATATTTCTAATAACTTGATTTCAATCACAAATCACAAATATTTTGGAACAATTGCTGCTTACTTTATCTGAGTGTGGAGCGAAAATTCCAAGGAACCCCCCCCGCCCCACTCTCCCACCCACACCCCAAAATAAATATATATAAAAAAAATATTATTATTATTAGTTTTATATAGTACCCCTAGGGCTGCACTCACCAAGCTGTACATACAATTTAACAAACATAATCATGACCTCAAAAACTCAACATACATTTATTAAAAAAAACAAAACAAGTGTATATTCACGCCACCCATTCCATAACTATTTACATGTCAAGCCATGGACGGCAACCAGCAGCATTGTTTATACAATAAAATTATATAAGGTAAGGAGTCAGTTTTTAAATATAACACAATTTTTGTTGTAAAACTATTCAAATTACACTAACAAACAAAAAAAAAAAAAAAAAACTCCAACAACAAGACACACACGTTTTTGCAATTTACGCACTCTCTTACAACGGAGAGTTATCTGAAGTGACTATACTTTGGTTGAATGGTGAAAACAATCTGGTTGTACGTGACCCTGTAAGCCAATGTCGCCTCTCTATCATCGACCGCTACCATCAAGGGGTTTGTTAAAAAACCTATTAATAGATTCCTCTTCTGAAGTGGGCTCTTCGACCTTCTGAACACCTGTGAGCAGTTCGAAAGTCACATTTGGTGACCAGGTAGGTTTGGCATATGGTCAGAGAGTCACCAGGCAGTTAACCATGCAGGAGGTCAGGCAGGTGGCCAGAAAAATGGGCTAGGCAGGTGACCATGCAGGTGGCTAGGCAGGTGGCCAGGCAGCTTACCATACAGGTGGTCATGCAGGCATGGGGAAAGTAGACATCCGTGTTGTCATCCATCAATATTTATATATTGGAGGTCGCGATGCCTAAGTCGTCATGTAAGTTATTTGGAAATCAAAACTAAAAGTTACATTCACCACGAAATTACTGCACACGTATATGAATATGGGCTATGTTTGATGTGTGCTGTACTTTATATGTATATGTGTATTGCTGTCGTGAATAAGGGGCGATAAGCTCATAGACAGATTCTGGGTCATAAATCCACATGCGGGTTTGGAAACCAATGTGCTAGTGCATCCAACTGATTTCTTACGGAGAGTTTTAATCAACAAAACATCAACAACATGATTTGTTGACAAGCTAGGGGTTTAAAATAACAACAGATATACATTCACGGCGACTTGCACTTAAAGATGTTTGGGTTAAGCTCTCACAACGCCTTAAGATAAGCTATCGATTTACCCGGAGCTATACTTAAGGGTTTAGATGATATTTCTTTGCGTAAACAACACAGGAGTGGTAAAGTCTACACACCTGAAAGTAGTTCGTGTGATTTTTTTTTAATTGTGTGTTTGTACTTGTTTGTGTGTGGGGGTGGTTGTTAAGGAAAGGTGATGGTATGTATGCAGCCTACGATGTTAAGGACATGTGATTGTTTATATGCAGCCTACGGTGTTACGCAAAGGTGATTGTATGTATGCAGCCTACGGTGTTAAGGAAAGGTGATTGTATGTATGCAGCCTAAAGATGTTAAGGAAAGGTGATTGTATGTATGCAGCCTAAAGGTGTTAAGGAAATGTGATTGTTTGCAGCATGTGGTGTTAAGGAAAGGTGATTGTATGTATGCAGCCTACGGTGTTAAGGAAAGGTGATTGTAATTATGCAGCCTACGGCGTTAAGGTTACGTGATTGTTCAATATCTGAATGTCTTGATTCTTTATAAATAACGTTAAATTAAAAAAAAAAAAAAATCATTATCATTATCTATCCATGACCTCACGTTTAATATTGAGAGATGGGCCTATATAAATAAAAATAATAAAAGTAATAGTAGGACTATTAATAATGATCCTATTAGTGATAACAGCAACAAAAAAAACAACAACAACAACAAAAGCAACAACAATACAAATAAGTAATAATAATTATCTAGATGTGTACGGATGTAATGTTGTGCTCATTAGGCGCGCGAAATACAATTCTCAGTTGTTAGCACTTATGGGGATTCTTATAGAGCGCGTTACTTGAATGCATGTTTTGTCAAGTAGCTTTGGTAAATGGGAAGTTCTAGTATTTCTAGTAATAATAATAATAATAATTGTAATAATAAATATAATAATGATAACAACAGCAGCAAAAACTAATGACAGCAACGACTGCATACACCGAGACAAGATGGCGTGACCCGAAACGTTGAAGATGCATTCACTTATGAACTACTAGAAGGTCATGGGTCTTGTGGCAAAGGAATTAAAATCTAAAAAAGACTGTGAACTTGTCTTGAGATCGATATATTGCGTGAGAAATTCGTCGTAGTCTATGTGAATAATATCCTGTTTTCTTAAAACTTAGAATGATCCTAGTCTAGATAAAAAAAAAACAACAACTGATATTTTTTTAAAACAAAAACAAAACAAACAAAACCCCTCTATAATCGATGCTGTTGACATGAATGATTTCATATCTCAAGCCTAATCCAACATACGTACGTCATTTAAACATTTGATAAACGGTGTGGAAAATGGAAAAAAGTATTTGTTGAAATAACAAATAGTAACATTTTTATTTTGGAGCTTCAAAAAAAAAAGGTTTGTTATAGTGTTATTGCGTTATTGTTGTGTTATTGTTATTGCGTTATTGTTATTGTGTTATTGTTATTGTGTTATTATTATTGTGTTATTATTATTGTGTTATTGTTATTGTGTTATTATTGCGTTATTGTTATTGCGTTATTGTTGTGTTATTGTTATTGCGTTATTGTTGTGTTATTGTTGTGGGGAAAAGACTTTCATTAAAACCAACGGTTGTCAAAGTGGGTGCCCCCCCCCCCCCAGGAGTAGGTGGGATTGCCCGGGGGCGGTGGAAATAACTTAACATGGATTCCGGGAATGGGGTGCTAAGAAATACCAGAACGGGGGCTGGCAGTGGCGTTATAGGGTGAACGCCGCCCGGATCAGGACAAGCTCCCCACTTTTTTTCCCCACGAACAACCCCCTCTGCAATTGGCTAAAAATGCCACCCCTCAATATAAAGGGAAAAGTACCACCAGGGAAGACGCGCCCCCCCCCCCCTAAACAATTCCCCGCACCACCCTTCCTTTATACACTTCGCGTAGTTGAAGTTTTTCAGGAAAGCGATTTCAATCAACATTTTCTATATTATTATAGCATACGACCGCGAATCTCATTGTCTTAGCCCTCATCTATTCTGAAATTCCCTTGAATATTTTCCCTGAACCTTGATTTGGCTTTTTGAGTTTTTAATTTTATTTCTTGTATATAGGACTATAAATAAGGATATATATATATAAACACACACACACACATAAGGATGAGATAAGCTGGCCATATAACACTAAAAAACCGAATCAGTTTAAATAATTTCAGATTCTCAAAAGCATGATAGGCATTTTGTATTATTTTACGGAAATCGCATCAATTTAAATACGATAAAGTTAAATTAAATCTACTTATATTTAACTATATTCTTATTGTAAATTCACAGACCCCTGGGCGACCGAGTGGTTTAAACTGAGGCAATCCCAAACGTATGCACCCCTTATCTTCTAAGTATCAATAACATTAATTCAAAATCATATTGATCAGGAAAATCCAAACATCTGTCGTTGTTTTTTTTATAGCGTTGTCAATATTGCGAAATTAAATTATTTAAATTTATTATTTCCAAATGTCTTCAATCAATTTCACATTAAAATTTCCGAGTAAACTCAAAGAAATAAAAATTAGACTTATCTTAAAAGAACTTAATTTAATTCGCAAATGAAAAGCTTTAAATTTCCTCGAGTGTGTGTGTTTGACAAAACAATAAATAATCTTTTAATATACGGCATTATGCGTAGAACTTTTTTTTAAAATTTATTTTTATTTATTTTTATTTTTTTAAAAGATGCAACACAATGTGTTGTAAAAGGACGCTAAGGTTATTATAAGTTTTTTAATTTAAGTTCAGGGGCGTGCAAAAATTGTGTGTTTGCGTACGTAGGGGGGTAAAATCCTGTGGATGATTTTTGTTAATGTTTATTAAAACCTGTATGGGGAAGTGGGATTTGATGCTTTCATTCTGCCCCAGGCAGCACAAGATACGCCCCAGGCAGCACAAGATACGCCCCAGGCAGCACAAGATACGCCCCAGGCAGAACAAGATACGCCCCAGGCAGCACAAGATACGCCCCAGGCAGAACAAGATACGCCCCAGGCAGCACAAGATACGCCCCAGGCAGCACAAGATACGCCCCAGGCAGCACAAGATACGCCCCAGGCAGAACAAGATACGCCCCAGGCAGAACAAGATACGCCCCAGGCAGCACAAGATACGCCCCAGGCAGCACAAGATACGCCCAAAGCAGCACAAGATACGCCCCAAGCAGCACAAGATACGCCCCAGGCAGAACAAGATACGCCCCAGGCAGCACAAGATACGCCCCAGGCAGCACAAGATACGCCCCAGGCAGCACAAGATACGCCCCAAGCAGCACAAGATACGCCCCAGGCAGCACAAGATACGCCCCAAGCAGCACAAGATACGCCCCAAGCAGCACAAGATACGCCCCAGGCAGCACAAGATACGCCCCAAGCAGCACAAGATACGCCCCAGGCAGCACAAGATACGCCCCAAGCAGCACAAGATACGCACCAGGCAGCACAAGATACGCCCCAGGCAGCACAAGATACACCCATGAATGAAAGAGTGAATGTTATAAATAAAGCAGTACCTCACAATAACGGCGTAACTGGGACCGGACCCTCGTCATTAAGTGAAAAAACGTCGGTAAGTGAATTCAGGCTTTTTTGTGACTCACGAGTGTCTGCAAGGAAATCTACTAACTATGTTCCTAATATATATTAAGTGTGCAATAACAGAGAGAGAAAGGGAAACTTACACAATGTTTGCCTTAGATATATATTTAGTACGTACAGTAAATGAAGCACAACTAAAAAAGAAATATAAAATATAAAATATAAAATACAAATATTTTTATTGTTTGGGAGAGGAATATTCATTATTTTAAAATAAAATTAAATATATTTTTTTAATGGTTGTGATCATCAGTAGTCAATTCTTCTTCTTTCTTTTTATCAAGACGTGGTTATCGCTCGATCAAGTTAATCAGCCTATTACTAAATTAATTGAAGTGAATCAAATTCCACCATACGCTAGTATTGAACATTTTTATTTTTATTTGGTGGATGCTGTACAAAACAGTCCTGGGTAGGATTTGCAACCTGACCAGAC